>CM032422.1:0-1200000 GCA_019049465.1 Dryas iulia moderata | reverse complement strand
AACTTGAATCTATCATTGAAAACTGCATTCAAATCGGACTCGTAGTTTTAGTTTTGCACAAACAAATGTACTTACTGCAGCGCCCCCTGGTGAGTGGCCACCGTAACACATATATGAAAAGATGCACCAATTAAACCTAAACCTATCATTGAAAGTTTCATCTAAATCGGACTAGTAGTTTTTACTCTGCATAAACAAATGTTTACTGCAGCGCCCCCTTGTGAATTTTCACCGTAACAAAAAAACAAAAGTCTTAAAATATGCATCAAGCAAAACTGAATCTAGTTCTGAAAATTATATCCAATCGGATTAGTAACTTCGGTTTTAGACAGACAATTACAAGAAAAGTTTGGTTTTTCACAAAAAAACTCAAACAAATGCTTACTACGGCACCCTGATGAGTGGTCACCATAACACATATATGGAAAGACGCACCAATTAAGCCTGAACCTATCCTTGAAAGTTTCATCTAAATTGGATTAGTAGTTTTTGATTTGCATAAACAAATGTTTACTGCAGCGTCCTCTGGTGAGTTTTCCCCGTAACAAAAAAAATAAAATCTTAAAATATGCACCAAGCAAAGCTGAATCTTTTTCTGAAAATTCTTTTCAATCGGATCAGTAGTTTCGGTTTTAGACAAATAAATACAAAAAAAGTACAAACAAATGCTTACTGCAGCGCCACCTGGTGGTTTGACACGATAAAACATATCTAAGAACATCCACCAATTAAACCTGAATCTATCACTGAAAACCGTATCGAAATCAGACTATTATTTTTTGAGATAATTGAAAACATTCGTTTGCACGTAAAATGCTTACTGCAGCGCCCCCTGGTGAGTTAGGGCAATAAGACATATCTAAGAACATACGCCAATTGAACCTTTACCTATCATAGAAAACCGTATCAAAATCGGACTTATAGTTTTGGAAATAATTGACATAGTAATTTGCACAAACACACAAACAAACAAACAAACAAACAAACAAACAAACAACCTCTCACCCCAAACACATATACAGTCGCCGTTCCGTCGCGGGTATAAATCCACTGCAGTAGAATCTATTATACTAAATAACTATAGCAGTATTGAGCTTCACGTTGTAACCCGCACAAAGTGGGGTAGGCTGTCTAATTAGGAAATCAATTGTTAAGACTGTTCCCCACTTTACACGAAATTGTGAACGCATTGCGTGTTAAGTGACTATGTTTTTTTTATAGCCTCACGCTGTATCCCGCACACAGCAGGGTAGGCAGAGGGAACCTAGTGTTAAGATACTCTGTTCCCCACTTTCTGCTGAATTCTGAGGCTTGCGTGTTAAGTGGCGGAACTTTACGCCGCGCCTTACCTCTAACTTTCTTTACACTAGAGCGAAGAAAATGGAAATATAATTTCCACTCCTCGAGTGGGAATCGAACCCACAACCAGTCGTTTACAGTCACACGCTTGGGCCACTGGGCCACGACTGGCCACAATACTGTGACTATAGTACCTAATAATAATTAAAAATCTTACCTTCAACTGAATGGAAGTCTCCCCTTGAGAAAGTAGCGTGTATGCCCGTAAACACTCCACACTTAAGGCCACCGATCTTCTCCATGTACTTTCTCATAGCGGAATTCAAACCATCGTTAAGAGGTGATGCTAAAACACTACCTATAAAAATAACAAAATTAAAAAATACATATTATATTTCATTGAATTACACATGAAATGCTTTCAAAAATACCACTCAGTAATAAAAAGAGATATTGATTTGAAACATAAAAGCTCGCTTAGTGCCGGTTTCTCTGAGGTGTCTCTTTAGTAAACCCACGTCCGGTGATCAGGGGCGGATCCAGTCTTTAAAAAAGGTTGTAGGTACAAAAACACCTTTAAATCGGCTGATTGCGCGCCGAAGTATAAGCGCGCAGATAATTACCATTGAGAAACTCACACAAGCTATTTCTTTATTTTCTGATTATTTTTATAAATTTATAAGTATTTTTTGTACCTTTAGGCTTTTTCCCGCACAGTGGGGTATTCAGAGGATCTAGGGTTAAGAAACTCGGCTCTCTACTTCGGAGTCGGAGCGGCGGAACTCAGTTCTGCGTTTTGTCTGTGGTACTACAGCAAAGAAGAGAAATTGAAAGAATCATTTCCTCGAGTCGGGGGGGAATCGAACCTACAACCATCGCGTTAACAGTCACACGCTGTACCATTACCCCTCATATAAGTAATTAAGTCATTTAAAACAGTTTAATTATAATTCACACGTATGTGTTATTTATGACCCCTTACCTTCGAGATGGCATCGCAGCCTCGCTTCACGCCAGTTCGCCGGTATCACGTGGAATTTCAAATAACCCTCCGCTTCTGCATAATATTTGTAATCGACTCTGAACCGCGATCCATCTGAAATTATACAAGCCACATTAAAATATTAAAATTAATAAAATATCTAAGAAAAAACTGGTTCTAATAACTTTAAGAAACAATTCTCAAAATTATTCTGTTTTATGTCTAAAATACTTTACATCATTTTGAAAAAACCTGATACTTTTAAAATAATTGGGCTGAATTTTATTATACTCGTATGTAATTAAGAGCCAACGCAAAGAAACTTGATGTGGAATGAAGAAAGCTTGTGTGTTGTTAAGGAGTGTCAAATTTGGTACGTAAGTATCAACAGCTTCAGCTTCACGCTGTATCCCGCACACAGCAGGGTAGGCAGAGGGAACCTAGTATTAAGATACTCCGTTCCCCACTTTCCGCCGAATTCATGGCATTGCGTGTTAAGTGGCGAAACTTAACGCCGCGCTTTACCTCGACAGAGCCCCAGAGCGAAGGAAATGGAAATATTAAATATTTCCACTCCTCGAGTGGGAATCGAACCCACAACCAGTCGTTTACAGTCACACGCTTGTGCCACTGGGACACGACTGGCCACAATTAATAATTATTGTACTTTACTATAACCAAAATAAAATGAAAAATATGTCACCATTCCTCCTCCTACATTAATGTGTGTTAAGTGGCGGAACTTAACGACGCACTCTACCTCGACACCAAAGCGAAGAAAATGGAAATATAATTTCCACTCCTCGAGTGGGAATCGAACCCACAACCAGTCTTTCACAGTCGTTTGTTTCCTAGAGGAATGAAAATATTTTATTTATTTCCATTTTTTTATTCTGGTTCAACATTATCTTAAACAAATCACTGTGATAAGTTCCACCGATCACTACGCAGTGTCCACCACTACATCTTTACGTTTTTTCCGCCATAGCGAATAATCTAGTGACTCAGTTTTCCACTTTCAGCTCAAATTAGAAGATTTTTTAAAAAAAAATCAAAATGTCTATATTCAAATAGACTTTTGTAAGCACTTTTGAAACGTCGAATGTACATAAAAAAGCCAAGTCGGTAGTAACCGATTCAGAAGGCAGTTCTGCTGAGAAGAGCCGGCAAGATACTTAACAGTTGCTCTTATCAAATATATAAATTACAATTTTATTAT
The DNA here is from genome assembly GCA_019049465.1 of Dryas iulia moderata. Lineage (NCBI taxonomy): Eukaryota > Metazoa > Arthropoda > Insecta > Lepidoptera > Nymphalidae > Dryas > Dryas iulia. The sequence continues at coordinate 1,196,500 of CM032422.1, read as the reverse complement.
TTGATACAATGGTAACTAACCGGCATTGGACTCGTAATCAGATTAATTCCACGCATTGCTAGACGGAAAAAAATCTCACGAAAAGTTGTAACGACACTTTTTGCTATAGTAAACTATTATAAGCTGTGCGGCGTGCGCGTGTTTCTCTGTCTGTCTGTCTCTCTCTTATAGAAAGCAAGCCAGATACTTTCATTCCTAATTAATAATAAATTAATAATTTATTTAATTAATTATAATTTAATTAATAATAAATTTATTTAACAATAAGATTAATAGTTAATAATAAATTAATAATAAAAAAAATATATTATAACTTAAAAAAAAAGTTATTAGAATTCCTTCACTAATTAATCAAAAGGAAATTCGTTCCATCCGGGTGTCTCTTGAGAACTCTTGTATTTTTTTTAAAATATTCATACCCTCGAGTGGGAATCGAATACACGATCAATCGCGTTTTCATTCAGACTTTCAAACACGCCACAACTGCCTCAAGTGAATATTTTAACAATGATTAATAATATTGTGGCCAGTCGTGGCCCAGTGGCACAAGCGTGTGACTGTAAACGACTGGTTGTGGGTTCGATTCCCACTCGAGGAGTGGAAATATTTAATATTTCCGTTTTCTTCGCTCTGGTGCCGAGGTAAAGCGCGGCGTTAAGTTCCGCCACTTAACACGCAATGCTTCCGAATTCGGCGGAAAGTGGGGAACGGAGTGTCTTAACACTAGGTTCCCTCTGCCTACCCTGCTGTGTGCGGGATACAGCGTGAAGCTAAAAAAAAAAAAAAAAAAAAAAAAAGAAAAAAAAAAGGTTAATAATAAAAATATATACTTACTTATAGAATTAGCAAATACGAGTAAAACGTAACAAACCAAACTATACTTCATGATGTTCACTGTCACTGTGTAGAGATGAACTTGTGTTAGACATATATACCTACATATATTTACTATTACTACTTGTGTTATCTTATGATATAAACATTATAATACAACTATCAGTGTCCGTGACTTTATCCGCGAGGAACTATAAATAAATATAATTCTTAAATAATTGCATCAATAAATATAATTCTTAAATCACTCCATATTTCATCAGCTATCTTGTTAGATAGCCTAAAAACCAGGTTTAATTGGTTTGAAAATACCGTCAAAATCGGTCCAGCCAACATTCAATAATTGAGAAAAATGCAATTTTTGTACATGTACCGTGTACCAAATTTTAATTCGCATAAATAATGCATATATACATACGCATTTAGTGAAAAGCAGTTATTTTAATATTACAAAAAGACATTGTAATGTGTATTTTATTTATTTGTATAGTTAGCTTCACGCTGTATCCTGCACACAGCAGCGTAGGCAGAGAGAACCTAGTGTTAAGACACTTCGTTCCCCACTTTTCGCCGAATTCGGAGGCATTGCGTGTTAAGTGGCGGAACTTAACGCCGCGCTTTACCTCGACACCAGAGCGAAGAAAATATATGAAGGAAATGATAGTCTCCTCGAGTGGGAATCGAACTCACAACCAGTCGCTTTACAGTCACACTTTGTGCCACTGGGCTACGACTGATACTGGTTATTTTTATAGAATTATAGATAAACATTTAGTATGTGTATTATTAACACGGAACATGAACTGGGGTTTTAACGAGACGTCATATAAATCTCCATTGATCATTTAACCTAACAAATGTTATGGCAGTTCTTTAGATAGGCGAATATTATCGTTTTCAGATTAAAACTTATATGTACATCTATCCATACTTATATTATAAATGCGAAAGTCTGTGTGTTTGTCTGTCATGCTTTCACGGCTAATCTACCGGTCCGATTTGGATGAAATTTAGAATGAAAGTAGTAAAAGTTACTGGGTCTAACATAGGCTACTTATTTTTTCAAAAATCAACCGCTAAAGGGTTGAAATAGGGGATGAAAGTTTATATGAAAAATCTAAGCTGCTTGACCAATTATAATGAGTTTTGGCATAAATGTAGTTGATAATCTAAGCTTGAACATAGGCTACTTTATTTTTTAAAAACCGACCCCCTAGTGTTGCAATATAACGAAGCAGTTATGTAGTGCACGCGGCGAAGCCGCGAGCGGGCCGCTAGTTAGTAATATATTTGAAGCGTAGTGGGACAGCGTCTGATTGTAAGGGCACGTTCAGACGACAAGCGTTAAACGCGCATTTTGATAACGCGCGTTGACGCGCGTTTTGAGAACATTGGTTTTCTGTGTGCCCGTTCAGATGAGAGCGCGCTTTCGATGCGGATAGATGTATTTTAGGATTCATCAGTCTGAAATAAAAAGCCAAAGCTTTTAATACGGAATTGTTTATTAATGAAATAAGAGAAACATCCAGCCATACTAAAGTCGCCTAGTCGGGTCGTAAGTTTTGTCACATTTTTATCGTGAAATAATTGAGACATGTTTGTTTTTAGAATAATCATTTATATATCAAAAGAAACGTAATAAAACATGGATTCTTATTTTAATTACTATTACTCAAAATGAGCTTCGCGTTTTTGCACACAGGCCTTCAATCTGCGCGGCAGTCGTCTATAGCAGCACGCACGAGGTCCACGTCAATATCGGCAGCTGCTTTGATCAAGGATGCCTTGAGTGACTCCACATTAGGCTGGCGTGTTGAGGAGGCCTTTTCCTCTAAGTGTTGCCATATTTTGTTATCCAATCTGATTTTAACCACATACATACTCGTATATACATCATACATCGTACATACATACATCGTTATTCGTAATGTAATCGTAAAACACAACAGAAAATACAATAGAACCTTTATTACAAGACTAGCGGCCTGCTCGCAGCGTCGCCGCGTGATCGGAGTACTTGTTATAATGCAACCCTCGGGGGAGATTTTTACACAATATACATATCTCATGTTTTCCAAGAATAGTATACAGAATTCGTTATCAATAATAAAGTCAAAAAATCTTAGAAATTTGTAATAAAATTGTGCGGCGAAGGTACGGAAAAAGGTATTGGTGTTTTATAATGCTTTACTCAGCCACGGTCTATTTGGAAATTGAGTAAAAGAGCTGGTGAGTGTGTATTCGATTCTTACTCAGGGGATTGATAATTTAAATTATTTTTATTTGGCGACTGTGTTATGACGAAAACCGGCGTCGAGTTTCACCACTTTACGTACAACGTCAGGATTTTGGTCAGGAAGTGATAAATCGACCGTCTTTACACTAAGTTCTCTCTGACTACCTTTCTATGTAGGAAAATGCTTTCAAAGTCATGCAAATACAATCAGACGCTATCACGTTGCGCCACAATGGCTTCTTTGGGAAAATAATCAATAAAGCAATTTTTATATACTTTTATTTTAAGCTAAATGCTTCTTACATTAATTTTCTGTGTATATATTTTTAACTCCACCTTTATTTTCCTTCATTCATTCGTCGCCTTCATCTAACAAAGTGCTAGGATCCTTCTCGCAGATAAAAGCGTATCTGTTCTCGCACCAAAGATCATCAAGCGTTCCATGTCTATACACAGCACCACAGTATTCACCTGTCGTCGCATTGTTTGGTTCACCGCCTGAGAACTTGGAGAAACCTGCGTCGTTAAGGGTTTCACCTAGAAAAAGTAATAAATCAGTTAATAGACCATATTATATCAAGACTTAGATTAAGGTAGTCTTGATTAAATTATATGGGATATTCTTCAGATGAGTATTACCGGCTATGTTAGTAGGACTATGTATCTAACATATTACTTTATCTGTGTGTCCGAAATATCAAATTATTTCCGAAATCATAATCTACAGATTACTTTAAATGAGTTTAAACACTCCCTATTTTATAATATACTCCCATTTACAGCTTATATAAAGCTTCACCTTTTTCCGGATAACGGGTTAGTCAAAGAGAACCTAGTGTCGAGACATTCCGTTATTCTCTTGACGTTGCGTATTTATATATGTCTTGTCATCAGAGCAGTCAAAAAAATATATTTAAATATAATCGTTTCCTCAAGTAGTAGTTGAACCAACAGCTATCGCGTAAGCAGCCAGACATTATCACAATTAAAAGAAATGTAATAAAGTTAAAAATATCTACCTCTTATAGTCAGAAACTCTCCATGTTCGCCCCAGTCGTGGAATCCCATAAACGCGATGTCTTTCCAGAAGTTACCTATCATGGAACCTCCAGGATGCTTCGCAAAAAGTTCTTTAACCACCTGTAAAATAAAAATATATGTTATTTCATCATATGTATCAATTTAAAGTATGAAACCCATAGCTTTCGCCTTTACAACATCGAGAGAAAAATGCTTAATAATGTTTTTATCGTTGAGAATATCCAATTCTTAAATTTTTGGGCAAGTCAAAATCATGATTCTAGTAGTAGTGACAGAATATCTGTATTACATATGTATGTACGTACCGTGGACTCTATTTCACTGTTTATTATAGCCAAGTAGCCTCCTTCAGCGGTGCAAGCCATGAAAGCCCTGGACCAAGTACGAGGTACTGTGTGAAATTTGTAACAGCTCCTAGTTCTGCTATCAAATTGGTATTCTAAATGGAGAGAGTATAATTATAAAAATTATATAAAATAAAAAAGTTTACGGTCTAAGACAGTAATTTTATCCCCGCGCCAAAGGAAAGTTGATAGGACATAATTAACCTGATTCTGCAGCGGAAGTGTTAAATACAAGAAAGATGGGAAACATAGCACCTTCTTCAGATGATCTCAAAACATATCCCATTAGATATAAACATTAGTTACAAACGAAATACTGTGATACTCCAATGTACGATTTAAGTCATATAAATTTTAGTTCACTATCCCTACGTTAACGTCTCTTAATAACACAACAAATCAATGTTAGACTGGTTGTTAATCAACTCAAGTTTCTCTCAACTCAATAATTAAGAAGGACTACTCACCAGGATCTATGGTGCCACATGTATTCATGCGTAAGTTCTTCCCTTTCTTATAACAGAAATAAGGTAAAGGCTCATCACATTTAACATCCGCCATATCTCCATTCCTCTGCATCATGATGCACTGTTCTTCGTCTTTGTAGTTATCTGGTTCATCCTCAGCCCATTTCTGAGGTATATTGGCTAAAGGTATACCTGAAATTCACAAATTTGCTTGTATTTTACTGTGTGAGGTACGTTTCAATTTACAAATACTGTAATCACTCACAATGACTTACAACCAGTCGGTTGTAAGTTCGATTTCCACTCGAGGAGTGAAAATATTTGAAAAGGAAATAAAAAAAGGCTAAGCGCGGCGTTTAGTTCTGCCTCTCAACATTTTAATGCCTCCAGAATTCTGCAGAAAATAGGAAACGGAGTGCCTTAACACTAAGTTCCCTCTGCCCTACCCAGCTGTGTGCGGGATACAGCGTAAAGCTAAAAAATATAAATGGATTCGATTTTGATTACCTAAATTACACATTATTCTAAATGAAGAGCTGGTATCGTTATCATGCAGACCTAGATGACCTGTCTATCGCATACAAATGGCTAATCGTATTTAATAATATCTTATTGCAAGATTTAGTAATAATATTAATTTTATACAACTTATATTACTTTATACATGACATTAGGTACTTAAAATCCGAGAACAACTTTGAAATTATCTTGCTATTGTAGAATAGCGTCTGACTGTAATGTGATCGTTGTGGGTTCGAACCCACTCGGGGGAATAATTATATTTTTTTTTCATATGTCTTGCTTTGGTACCTGCGTTAAATTCCGCCACTAAACACGCTATGTCTCGATTTCAGGCGGAAAGTAGAAGATGGGATGTCATGACACTGGGTCTTCTCTGCCTAATGTTAAGACTCTCTGTTCCCCACTTTCCGCAGAACTGTGGACGCGTTGCATATTAAATGGCTATAGTACCTAGTAATATATAAAAATCTTACCTTCAACAGAATGGAAGTCACCCCTTGAGAAAGTAGCGTGTATGCCCGTAAACACTCCACACTTAAGGCCACCGATCTTCTCCATGTACTTTCTCATAGCGAAATTCAAACCATCGTTAAGAGGTGACGCTAAAACACTACCTGTATAAATAACAAAATTAAAAAATATATTATTATTCTTTTTACCTTCACGCTGTATCGCGCACACAGCAGAGTAGACAGAGGGAACCTTGTGTTGAGACACTCCGTTCCCCACTTTCCGCCGAATTTGGAGGCATTGCGTGTTAAGTGGCGAAACTTAACGCCGCGCTTTGCCTCGAAACCAGAGCGAAGAAAATGGAATATTAAATATTTCCACTCCTCAAGTGGGAATCAAACCCACAACCAGTCGTTTGAAGTCACACTGCACATCTGCGCCACGACTGGCCCCAAATTTATTATATCGAATTACGCATGAAATGCTCACTCTAGTGTATTTCAAAATACCACTCGCTAATAAAACATAATATTGATTTAAAATAAAAAAGCGGGCTTAGTTTCTTGCACCGGTTTCTCTGAGGTCTCACTTTAGTAAACCCGCGTCCAGTGTTCAGGGGCGGATCCAGCCCTCAAAAAAGGTTGTAGTTACACACCAGCTATTTCTTTATTTTTTGATTATTTTTTATGTCTTTATAAATATTTCTTGCACCTTTTCGCTTTTTCCCGCATTGTGGAGTATTCAGTTGTACTACAGCAAAGAAAAGAAATTGAAACAATTATTTCTTCGAGTCGAGGGGAATCGAACCCACAAGCATCATGTTAACAGTCAGACTACGACTACCCACTGCACTACGATGACCCCTTTATAAGTAATTAATTAGTTTAAAATAGTGTACTTAAAATAGACATAGGTATATGTAATTTATGATCGCTTACCTTCGAGATGGCATCGCAGCCTCGCTTCACGCCAGTTCGCCGGTATCACGTGGAATTTCAAATAACCCTCCGCTTCTGCATAATATTTGTAATCGACTCTGAACCGCGATCCATCTGAAATTAAACAAGCCACATTACAATACAAAAAATAATATAATTTCTACGCCAAAACTGCTGAGCATAATTTAAAAAGCTTTTGAAAAAATATTTTACTTTAAATTATTTCATGGTAACTTTGCCCTTCATGCCATTGCCAATTTCAACTTCATTTCTTTGGTACAAAATAACTCAATAATATTTTATTTTCATGTAAATTATGATATTTAATTACTGAAGTGAAGCTTGTTGTACGTTTAATCTGAATCCCCATTGTGTATGCAGAACAAGATCTCAATAACTGCGCTTCTCGCGAAACTCTCATACTTCAGCGTCATTAAAATGTTAAATTAAATCCATCTACGAATATATAAGCTATGATACTAAAGTTTGATGAAAGATATCATAACTTATAATAAATATATTCTTATTATTTTGAAGCCATCATGGTCCAGTGGGACAGCTTCTGACTGTAAGCCCGTGCGTTCGATTCCCATTCGGGGGAATGATTCTATTAAATTGGTTTCTATCCTCTGCCTAAGGCAAAATTTGAAGTTTGTAGAGTTTCTTCTACTTAACGAGCAAACTCTCAATTTTGGACGAAAATAAAAAATGGAATATCTTGACGCTATATTCTCTCAGACTCTCTGAACAATTTTTCATACCTTGACGCCTTGCGATGTGTGAAAAAATGAAAATTCTTAAATTTGTGTAAGTCATTTATAAAAGCTTACTTAAAATCTGAACAATAAGCAGAAAGACTCCGAAACAACACTCCACTTTGAAATATTCCAATTTTCTTCCCACATAACTTGATTATCAACGGAAACCTAGTGTCAAGACACTCCGATTTTTCGCCTGAATTCGAGACATTACGAACTCAATGCTGCTATAAGTGTTGTCAATAAAGCGGAGAAATGAAAATACATTAAATATAAACATTTGGAAATCAAATTGGAATGGATTAGAAATCTAATTCGCAAGTAATCACGTTTAAAGTCTGATACTGTCAATAGCCACGGCCTCAAATATAAGCAATTTAACCAAAATTATAATAAAAAATATAAACTTACTTAATGAATTAGCAAATGCGAGTAAAAGGAAACAAACCAAACTATACTTCATGATGTTCACGGTCACTGTGAGAAGATGAACTTTTGTTCAACATATATATGTAAGTACCTATAGATATTTAATTTTTTTGTGTTATCTTTTTGATATAAACATTATGTACATTAATACAACTAGCGGTGCCTGCGACTTCGCACGCGAGATCAAATTCAAAGTTTAAGTCAAATAAGTTTATACAAAATAAGAAGTTACATGGTCCATCTTTTGAACGTCAAATAGTTTTACCACCGGTTCACTAAAGTTAATGTCTCAGTCCTGAGAAGAAAATAAGCGAGGCTTCTTTTTTTAAAGCAGTTGTGATATACAGATTTATTGCTGACATTGATACTTTTGAAACAGCCTGGAACGAGCATTTCATTTCCAAGGCGTGTTGTCATTTACAAAATCTTTAATTAGGTAATATACTTTGACGCACGTCATTTCAGAATTTTTTAAAATTGTGACACTAAACCAATGTCCTATTTTAGAGAGAGTTTTGTCGTCTTTTCATTTTTAAAAATAAGGAAGTATCATCAGCAAACAATACTGTCTCGTGGCTTCCAACTAGATACAGTAAGTCATTTATGTGTATTAAAAGGAGGAAAGAACCAAGAATAGGCCCCTTTGGGACCCTCATACTGACTAATGAGCCAGGAGATTTCTTGCCATTCACATCAACCTTCTGGATAGTTATAGTTAAATAAGAGGTCAGAAGATCGAAAGCACGCCCTCTTATGCCGTAATGGTGTAGCTTCCTGACCAATGTGGAGTCCTGAACGCAATCAAATGCCTTGGACAAGTCACAGAACATGCCAAAAGCATCCTGCGATTCCTCGCAAGCCTCATTAATACCCTTAAGAAGACCGACACCGGCATCGGTGATGGAGCGGCCTTTAGTGAAGCCATATTGTTTATCATCTGAGGAACTTAACAAAAAAAAATCTAGTAATTAACAAAAAAAAGTCTTTAGTAATTAACAAAAAAAAGTCTTTAGTAATTGTATTAAGTAAATAAAATTCTGCAGTAACTTTTTGTTACACCAGCTAAGTCACTTCTTATTGCATCAATACGAGTGAAAGTACCAACAAAATTGGTCCAGTTCCAGAGATTAGCCGGGACAAGCAGACAGACAGATAAAAATTATATAAATAAATATTTTTGTACATACACTGTGTACCAAAATAATATTTACATACATAATACATACATTTAGTAGAAAACGGTTAGTTTAACAACCACAAACAAACAGACACTCTCAGATACATAAATAGTTAATATGTACGTATATGGTTAATAACTGGGGTTTTTCAGATGCCTCATACAAATCTCCGTTGACCATTTAATTTTATATATGTTATGATAGTTCTTTAGATAGCCTAATATTATTATTTTTAGATTAAAAGTTATTTATACTGTACTTCGTACAAGATAGCTGGATCTTTATGACAGATTTTTTTCTGAACGACATAACTTTGCAATGTACGACCTATTATTTTCTAATTTAATGATTTTAATTTGAAAAATGTTTTTAAAAATGCATACAACACAAACGCCCCTAAAGATTCAAGAGTTATACGAAAATTTTAAGAATTGTTATTGCTTTAAATTTAAATAGGAACACTGAAAATAATAGATAGCCTGGTTGTGGGTTCGATTCCCACTCGAGGATTGGAAATTAAATTTCCATTTTCTTCGCTCTGGTGTCGAGGTAAAGCGCGGCGTTAAGTTCCGCCACTTAACACGCAAGCCTCCGAATTCGGCGGAAAGTGGGGAACGGAGTGTCTTAACACTAGGTTTCCTCTGCCTACCCTGCTGTGTGCGGGATACAGCGTGAAGCTAAAAAAAAAAAAAAAAGAAAATAATAGACGCTTGTACAATGTTACATCGGATGATGGCTAATGTTGCGCTACGTCCACTTCGACAATTTATTAAACATGAAATAGTTATAATTAAAGTTCGAGATGATGACACAAGCTCCGACGACTCTGGTGATGACGATCTTGGCTGTGCTTCCCTTCCTTAATAAAATCTATTTTAAAGATAAAACTATTTTATTTCTCAACCTTAATTTTTACATACAGGATTATCTTAGACCTCCAATAAGTGGTTTAAATCATGGGATCAAACAACATTTTAAAGAAACATGAGTCGGAAAGTGTAAATCTCGTCACAGTTAAAAGTATTTTAAAACGTTATTTTTTAGATTAGATATTTTCAGTTTCCCATCACTAGTCCATCTGTCAAAATGATCAAGCTATCTTGTACAGGATATACGAGTAGTAGTAATTTGCAGCCATCGTAGTGCAGTTGGATAGCGTCTGGCTTAAAACGATTGGTTGTGGGTACGATTTTCTCTCAAGAAAATAATTTTGTTTAAAGTATTCTCATTATTTTCGTTCTCATGACAAAGACAAGGCACGGAGTTAAGCTCCGCCATTCAACAGCGTCTCGGATACGGGCGGAGAGTGGAGAAAGAGTCTTGACACTAGGTTGTATATGACTGATCCGCTATGCGGAAATAAGAGTGAAGCTGTTGTACTATTCATATTAGACAAAAACATATGTAGGAATAGACATATTTTTTTTCAGCTTCACGCTGCATCCCGCACACAGCAGGGTAAGAAGAGGGAAGAAAGTGTTAAGACTCCGTTGCTCATTCCCGCCGAATTCGGAGGCATTGAGTGTTAAGTGGCAAAGCTCAACATTTAACACTTCGGCACCAGAGCGAAGAAAATGGAAATATAGTTATTTTGTGATATTCATGTTCTGTGCATATTTGTAAATTATGAAGAATTTTTCGGTGAGTGCTTATTACATTTTTTAATATAAAATAACATTAAATTAATATAAAATTAACAGTAATTAGTTACAATATTATAATATTAAAAGCAATAAATACTTAGAATATGTTTTCTGTAAGAAATGTAAAATTTACAATATAAATTAATTAAAGCGTCCATTTGCCGCCATCTTTGAATAGTGTTGTATAGACATTACAATTTACATTTCTCTGAATATTATGAAATTCATAAATTATTAAAATATTAAGGATAAGTGAAAGTCGACTGGTAATTTGTAAATTAATAATATTAATATTTAATAACGTAGAAAAAAAATGTTTTGTATTAGCCGTGTTTTTAGAAAGGCGCTGTAGCCTATAAAGAAATAATATTTGTATGTTTGTTATTATGTTATTGTGTAACATAGATTATTGTACTTTTATGCCAATAAAAAAATTAAAAAATAAGTCAATATATTGAAGCCGTCGTGGGGCAACGAGACTACATCTTACTGTAAAGCAATAGTTGTGGGTTCGATTACGACTCCAGTAATGATTTTTTTTTTTTAGCTTTACGCTGTATCTTCGCTTTTTAGCTTTACGCTCTATCGCTTTAGCTTTAACCTGGTGTTAAGACACTCCGTTCCCCACTTTCCGCCGAATTCGGAGGCTTGCGTGTTAAGTGGCGAAACTCAACGCCGCGCTTTACCTCGACACCAGAGCGAAGAAAATGGAAATATAATTTCCACTCCTCGAGTGGGAATCGAACCCACAACCAGTCGTTTACATTCACACTCTTGTGCCACTGGGCCACGACTGGCCACAATATATATCACAAGTAGTAATCAAACCCACGACCTATTGCCAATATAGTCAGAGAAAACGACTCTGAACTATCTTATAGGGTAGTGCCCAGCGCCATTAGCCACAATCTTATGAATCCAAAGATCGTTTATCGTTGAATCCGATCTGATTTTAACCACATAAATATATCGTTATTCGTAATGCGATCGTAAAATGTAAGAGAAAATGCTATTGAACCTTTAAAACAAGATAAAAGTTATGACGTTTAAAATATCTATAGTTTACTTTGTTGATATATCGCGGGTTTTTAGCTTCACGCTGTATCCCGCACACAGCAGGGTAGGCAGAGAGGAACCAGTGTTAAGACACTCCGTTCCCCAATTTCCGCCGAATTCGGAGGCATTGCGTGTTAAGTACTGGAACTTAACGCCGCGCTTTGCCTCGACACCAGAGCGAAGAAATTGTAAATATTAAATAGTAGTAGTAGTAAATATTTCCATTGGAAAATATTCAATATTTTTTTCTCGAGTGGGAATCAAACCCACAACCAGCCGTTTCCAGTCACACGCTTGTGTCACTGCGCCACGACTGGCCCCATTGCGGGTTTTCCAAGGATAGTATATAAAGCTAGTTGTCTATGTCTTATTAAATTCATAATCCTTACTTATGCGAAAATCTATCTGTCTGTATGTTACGCTTTTACGGCTAATGTTCTGAACCGATTTGTATTAAATGCAAAATAAAAATAGTTGGAGACACAGTGTAAAACATTGGCTTACGCGTCAATAGACCTACTAGTGTTCTCCTAATTCTTCAAATTATAATCATCGTGGTGTAGTGGGATTCGATTCCGAGTCGGGGAAATGTTTATATTTAAATTTTCACTCTGGTACCAGAGACAAAGCGCGACGTTGAGTTCTGTCATTCCGGCGGCGAGAAGTGAAGGACGGAGCGTCTTGACACTAGGATCTTTAACTACCCGTTATGCGGAATAAAGCGTGGAGTCGAGATCTTTAAGTAATCTCAGCTCTGGGCTATTGAAAAGTTGATTATTAGCGCATTTGTGGTTTTGAAGATTCGGCTCGAGGATTAATAATTTAACGTATTTTCGCTTGTTAAGATGAAAAACGGCGTTGAGTTACACCACTCAATCTCGATTTCGGACGAAAAGTGGAGAGCCGATTGTATTCACACTAAATTGTCATTGAGGAAATAAATATTAAATGTAATTTTTATATACTTTTATTCAATAATTTACACTATAGGCATTTTAGATTGAATTTTTCTGTCCTTCTCTTTGTAACTCCACCGTTATTTTGCTTATTCAATCATCGTCTTCATCTAACAAAGTATTAGGATCCTTCTCGCAGATAAAAGCATAACTATAATCGCACCAAAGATCATCAAACATTCCATTCCTGTTGACAGCACCACAGTATTGACCTGTCGTTGCATTGTTTGGTTCACCGCTTGCAAAATTGGAGAAACCTGCTGCTTTGAGGGTTTCACCTGCAAAAAAAATAATAAATCAGGTAATATAACAGAAATAGTCTTGTCACCAAAGCGGAGAATTTAATCAATATCAATATTATTATTTTTTTCTTTTAGCTTCACGCTGTATACCGCACACAGCAGCTAGCCTGCTGTGGCACAGGGAACCTAGTGTTAAAACACTCCGTTCCCCACTTTCTACCAAATTCGGAGGCATTGCGTGTTAAGTGGCGGAACTTAAGGCCGCGTTTTGCCTCGACACCAGAGCGAAAAAAACGAAAATATTAAATATTTCCACCCCTCGAGTGGAAATCGAACCCAAAACCAGTCGTTTGTGCCACTACGCCACGACTGGCCCCAATAATCGATATCAATAAAGACAAAAACACAATGCAATCTCTATTGAATTTAAATAAAATAACACGTTGAATGTGAGCGTTACGTAAACGCTAACGCTAACTTACTTTAGAACTCGCTATGATTATTTTTTGCATATCGTATAGCAGACACCAGAGCGAAGAAAATAGAAATATAATTTCCACTCCCCGAGTGGGAATCGAAACCACAACCAGTCGTTTACAGTCACACTCTTGTGCCACTGGGCCACGACTGGCCCAGTGGCACAAGTGTTGTAAAGTATTTGAATTGATTGGTTAGTTTGATTTGTTCAAATGCTCAAAAGCAAAGCTTGTAATTTAAATAAAAACAAGTGCAGCTGAAGATACGAAATAGCTATAATTACGTAGTTTTAGCAGGTGAAGCCGCAGGATAGCTATAATATAAATAAACAGTGAGACGTTGTCACATTTAAAAAAATATGTTATATTATTAAAAAAATGTATACCATTTATAGTCAGGAACTCGCCTGCACGATGCTCGCCCCAGTCGTGGAAACCCACAAACGCGACCTCTTTCAAAAAATGACCTATCATGGAACGTTCAGGATGCTTCGCAAAGATTTCTTTAATCACCTATTAAATAAAAATATATTTTTTATTATTAATTAAGTATTTGTCGAGGCCACTCGTGGCGCAGTGCCACAAAGTTTGACTTAAACGCGACTGGTTGTGGGCTCGATTCCTACTAGAGAGATGGAAAAATTTAATATTTCCGTTTTATTCGCTTTGGTATCGAGGCAAAGCGCGGCGTTAAGCCACTTAACACGCAATGCCTCCAAAATTTAGTTGAAAAATGGAGAACGGAGTGTCTTAACACTAGGTTTCCTTTACCTAAAATGTATTTGTTATTTTATCATTTGAAGATCTATTTAAAGTTTCAATTTCATAGTCATCGTGTTACACTCAAACGAGGCGTTCAACCAATAAAGATGAGCTTAACAAACTGTGTGGATTTCAACTGGGCATGTAAAATTTTTGAAACTTTTGGCCGACTAAAATCTCTCTTTTAAATAGTAGGTATATAAAAAGTAGCAGCAGATTATCTGTAATATATACGCTTGGCAGACTTCATACAATTACCTATTAAGCAAGAACTGAAAGCTGAAAAAAATAAATATTTTAATTATTATAATGAAAGAACTTGCTAGTCTTACTATTTCGGACATTTGTGGGTATTTACACGTACCGTGGACTCTGTTTCACTGTTTATTATAGCCAAGTAGCCCCCTTCAGCGTTGCAAGCCATGAAAGCCCTCGACCAAGTACGAGGTACCGAGTGGAATTTATAACAGCTCTTAGTTCTGTTATCAAATTCGTATTCTAAATGAGGAGAGAAAAGTTATAAAAATATATAAAATGAAAAAGATGTTGGTACGTTCCTAGGTTATCTTGCAACGTCAGACTTCTTGTAGGAAATAAGAAATATTAAAACATATTTTAATTAAATCAGAATTACTATTACTAAATTACTATTTAGTAATCTGGAATATTACATATTATCCATATTCAAAGAGGATAAGCACTAAGTAATCAAAACTTCTCGTAACATCCAGAACAACTCCGTTTCCTTAACATGGCTTAAACAAGTTTAATATCCAAAAGTGCAGTGGCCAGTCGTGGCCCAGTGGCACAAGCGTGTGACTGCAAACGACTGGTTGTGGGTTCGATTCCCACTCGACGAGTGGAAATATTTAATATATCCATTTTCTTCGCTCTGGTGTCGAGGTAAAGCGCGGCGTTAAGTTCCGCCACTTAACACGCAATGCCTCCGAATTCGGTGGAAAGTGGGGAACGGAGTGCCTTAACTCTAGGTTCCCTCTGCCTACCCTGCTGTATGCGGGATACAGCGTGAAGCTATAAAAAAATAAAAAAAAAAAAAGTGCAGTTAAAGGGTCATGCGGCATCTGGCCGCTTACAATGGAAAAGCTCACCAGATGTAAAAAAATGGCTTCAGTGGGAATCGGGCCGTAAGAATTATCGGGCGGTATATTTAAATGAACAATAACCTAAACACTTTCGATCTCATTCATATTCATAAAGCAACAAAATATATATTTGGTATATATCTGTCCCGCAACAGCGGTTGGCACAAAAATTTTAATCCTGCACCAAAGGAAAGTTAAGCATCGGACATAATCATCCAACTTGCACCAACATATGATTTAACTCATACAAATATCAGTCCAATATCTTTACGTTAACGTCCCTTCATGAAACTAACACAACAAATCAATGTTAGACTGGTTGTTAATCAACTCAAGTTACGTACACAGCACGTATCTGTCGTATCGCATCGATATATCAAATCTAACGGTCCCGAAAACGAGCCTTATCTGCAATCGCTGCTAATTACTTTAGTTATACAAATTGAATAATTTACAGTTATCTTAGACTGGTACAGGTAAGTATGGTGAATCTTAATAGACATCAAAATCAAAGTCAAAGTCAAATAATTTTATTCAAAATCAGAAGTTACAAGCTTCATTTTTTTAACGTCAAATAGTTTACCACCGGTTCACTAAATTTAATGCCTCAGACCTGAGAAGAACCGGCGCAAAACTCAGCGGGACTTCTTTTTTTTAACGTAATTATTATATACTGACATACTGCTCCAATTAGAAAAAATATTGTGTTGGTTAGCGGAGTGTAATGCTGTGCTTTGTCTTAGGTACCAGAGCGAAGAAAATAAAATAATTTAAATATTAAAGTTCCCCTAAGTGGGAATCGAACCCAACTTTACAACATTCAGATTCCGACACTGACCCATTGCGACAAGGTATTATAAATTACATGGTTCCTCTAATTCATAAAAATAGTACGAAATTGACTAAGAGAGGGGAAAAATTTGTGTCATCGAATAGTTTTATTTTCATGTATTTGAATGAAATATCTATTAATAAGTAACTCCGTTAAAGACATTTAGAAAACTATTCAGGGTTCGAATCCCGCTGCGTTCAAATTTTTATACGTTTTCTAAGTGTCTTTTTCAATTTTCCTAAGTGTGGATTAACACTTTAAAAATGTTTATAAGTGAGTAACTCTGTTTTCCATATTCAAATAATTAAGAAACTTAAAGGATCATTGTAATTCATTCCAGTACGCAGGGCATATTACAAAAAATAGTTTAGAGTAATAAATGAAAGGCTTTAAATTAGTTATATATTATTTCTCAGCTTCACGTTGAGAAATAAGGCATGCAGGGTAGGCAGAGGGAACCTAGTGTTAAGACACTCCGTTCCCCATTTTCCGCCGAATTCGGAGGCATTGCGTGTTAAGTGGCGGAACTTAACGCCGCGCTTTGCCGCGACACCAGAGCGGAGAAAATGGAAATATTAAATATTTCCACCCCTCGAGTGGGAGTCGAACCCGCAACCAGTCGTTTACAGTCACACGCTTGTGCCACTGCGCCACGACTGGCCCCTTATTTAATTAGTTATATATTAGTAATACTTAATATAATATATGAACACCACTTAAGATTCGTTTAGAACCAAAAGGTTCCAAAATTAAGAAAAAATGCTTACCAGGATCTATAGTACCACACGCATTCATGCGGAAGTTCTTGCCTTTCTTATAACAGAAATAGGGTAAAGGTTCGTCACATTTAACGTCCGCCATTTCTCCGTCCTTCTGCATCATGATGCACTGTTCCTCGTCTTTGTAGTTATCTGGTTCGTCTTTAGCCCATTTCTGAGGTATCTTATCTAAGGGAATACCTGAAATTGAGATATTTTCATGTATTCAACTGCCATTTCTTGTCTTGTACGAGTATTTTTTCATAATTTGTTTTTTTTACTTCATACTTTGTATTAAGCTAGAACTTAGTGTCAGAACGCCCTTTACACCTGAATTCGAAACATTGCATATTGAGTGCTCTTTATATTACACGAGTGACGAAATAAAAGTATTTCTTGTACGAGCCGGCGCGTACAGTGCAATTGTCACGTTAGCAAATTTTTTATATACACATTTTTCCATTTTTACATCAGTATCGCAGTACCGCATACGGCCATGGAACACACCGCGCGCGCTCATATCACTAACTAATTATAAGAAGTATCAATACGAGTATATCAATCAATACGTATCAGAGACTTTTATTCATCAATAATCACTAAAAGGTTGTACAGACCGTACATTTCTAGTTTAATCTTTGCACAAGTATGGATCAAGCCCACCGGCAACCGCTTCTACTAGGGAGTGTTTTGACATAACATTCTCTCTGTCTAAAGAATAAGATATATATCATAAAAGCGGGGAGAACTGGGAAGACAGAGAGAATGGAGTGTTACAATACTCCACGGTAAATATTATTAGATGTGGCGTCGCCTCGTAATATGGTTGCAACTTGAGTACATATACATATATAACATAACCAGTATATAATATCATAACAAGTAAATAAATTTATCTTATATATTTGAAAGTCTGCATGAAAAATCTAAGACGCTTCAGCGATCAGGGCTAAACATAGACTAGTTTTAAACATTTTTAAAGTGTTATTCCACACTTAGGAAAATTGAAAACGACATTTAAAATAGTCATTTTCTAGGTGTCTTTTTTAATTTTTATATGTTTTCTAAATAGGCTAGTTTATTTTTCAAAAATCCACCTCTCAGGGATTGCAATATAACAAAAACATATAGTTGTGTACTTCACTCAGGGAAGCCATAAGAAGGCTGCTAGTCTAATAATATTTAAAATTTCACCTTCAACAGAACGGAAGTCTCCCCTTGAGAAAGTAGCGTGTATTCCCGTAAACACTCCACACTTTAGGCCACCTCTCTTCTCCATGAACTTTTTCATAGTGGAACTCAAACCGTGGTTAAGAGGAGACGCTAAAGCACTACCTAAAAAAATAAAAAATGTATTTTATACTAAATAATTATTGTTGTATTTTAGTCAAATTAAAGATTTTTTTTAAGAAAATTTATTTTTTAAATTCTAATTTTAGCATGTATTTTTAGGTTCACGCTTCTTACCATATAACATGACAGGCAGAGAGAGCCTAGTGCCAAGACCTTCTCTACTTTCTTTACATTGTATATGTCGGCGAAACGCCTGAGTGTCTAAGAGTTCATTATCTCAATGAAAGAAAATACAAGTTATTAGACACACATATTGTTTATTTCCGCACAACGGCTTAGTACAGAATAACGTTTTAAATATAATGTCAAAGTCAAAGTCAAATAATTTTATTCAAAATAAGAAGTTACAAGCTTCATTTTTGAGCCTCAAATACGAGTAATACACCATCGGTTCACTAAATTTAATGCCTCAGACCTGAGAAGAACCGAAGCAAAAAACTCAGCGGGACTTCTTTAATAATTATATTTTTAACAATAAATTACAATTTAAACAATAAAGCGTGTGACTGTAAACGACTGGTTGTGGGTTCGATTCCCACGCGAGGAACGGAAATATTTAATATTTCTATTTTCTTCGTTCTGGTATCAAGGCAAAGCGCGGTGTTATGTTCCGCCACTTAACACGCAATGCCTATGAATTCGGCGGAAAATGGGGAACGGAGTGTCTTAACACTAGGTTCCCTCCAGGATAGCGTGAAGCTATGAAAAAAATATATACATATATTTTTGATCGCTTACCTTCGAGATGGCATCGCAGCCTCGCTTCGTGCCAGTTCGCTGGTATCACGTGGAATTTTAAATGACCCTCTGCTTCTGCATAATATTTGTAATCGACTCTGAACCGCGATCCATCTGAAATTAAACAAGCCATTTTAATTTTAAAATTGTAAAGAATCTCTTGACAAAAAAATAATTGTTACTTTGAGAAACAGCATTCATTAAAAAAATGACCTTGTGCTAAAAATGCTTTACATTATTTTGGAAAAGAGCTGGTCCTCTTTTATCAGCTGGACTTATTATACCAAATATAACTAAGAACCACAGCAAAAAAATAGCTTCCTAATGATTTGGCGTAGTTAATTATATAGACTTCCATAATAATTTATTATAAACACATACAATAATTTATTACAATTACATTTTTTAGCTTCACTTCACAGGATAATACCCTAGCGAGGTAAAGAAAACGGTACACCTCTTCATACACGCCCTCCGGGGTGTCCTCCTACTGTTTGTCGAGTATTCTCGATACTATGTTCCCGAAGGTCAACCGAGATCTGCTTCAAGCTCTCTTACCGCTCAACTTTATTACATATATTTCTTCTTACTATATTTTTCATCACTCATTCTCGTACTAAAACCACCTCAGCACATTTTTCTTCATTCTTACTTTAGCATTCTCGCTAACACCTGCCGTTCACATAGAACGGCAGGTGTTAGCGTAACTCTTCATAGCTGATTCGAAGAGGTAAGCTGACTCTGCACATTCCGGAAAAAGATCGCATCACTACAACAGTTACCTTCCTTTCATTCTTCTTCTGCAATATCCACGTTTCACTGCTGTATAACACAGCAGCAAAGAAAGCAAAGTAAACCCTGTTACTGATAGCAATACGCCATTCTGTATTATATAATTAGAAATCTACCCCCTTTTTTAGTTTTAAGGTGTAGGACATCGCTGGTTAAAGGTATAGGACACATTTTGTTCGTTGACTTTCAAGTACAGTTATTATTTTGTTTCTACAAATCTTATCATTTAAATCTTGTTATTATTTTTTAATGTCTTTCTTAATAGAAAGATTATTTTATAATAATTAAATAAATATTACAGACACTGCTATTTGTTTGACATATAATTCTTTTATGCTTCATACAGTTTACGAATAAGCATTCGTCATTTATATTTTAAGCCTAATAATTTTATTCAGCATTGCATTTTTTTTTGCATACCATAGTCAAAGAGAGATTGTGTCGAGATACTCCGTTCTTCATTTCAGCTAGAATTAGATTCTGTTTTAATCACCAGAACGGTAAAAAAATGCATTAAATAACAACATTCTCCCAATTGAGAATCAAATGCACAACCAATCACGTTTACAGTCATACGCGGTAACACGCCACAACTGCCTCAAGTTAACATTTTAACAAATTCAACGTCAAAGTCAAAGTCAAATAACTTTATTCAAAATAAGAAGTTACAAGCTTCAGTTTTTGAACGTCAAATAGTTTACCACCGGTTCACTAAATTTAATGCCTCAAACCTGAGAAGAACCGGCGCAAGAAACTTCTTTTTTTTTTAAAGTAATTGTTATATACAGATTTATTGCTGACAGTGATACTTTTGAAATAGCCTGGAGCGAGCATTTCATTCCCAAGGCGTGTTATCATTTATAAAATCTTTAATTAGGTAATAACCTTTAACACACAAACGTCTTTTCACAACTTTTTTAAATTGTGATATAGAAAAATCTTCAACGTTTTCTGGGATCCTATTGTAATAAATAATATAAAGTATATACTTACTTAATGAATTAGCAAATGCGAGTAAAACGAAACAAACCAAACTATACTTCATGATGTTGACTGTCACTGTGACAATTTAATAACCATATAACAAATACCTGTTTACGTTCAACATATATATGTATATATTGTACATATATATTGTTTATGTATATACGAGTATATTGTTTATTTCCTTATGTTAACCATGACTAATAATAAAAAATATATACTTACATATGTTGTTGTGGCCAGTCGTGGCCCAATGGCACAAGCGTGTGACTGTAAACGACTGGTTGTGGGTTCGATTCCCACTCGAGGTGTGGAAATATTTAATATTTCCATTTTCTTCGCTCTGGTGTCGAGGTAAAGCGCGGCGTTAAGTTCCGCCACTTAACACGCAATACCTCCGAATTCGGCGGACAGTGGGGAACGGAGTATCTTAATACTAGGTTCCCTCTGCCTACCCTGCTGTATGCGGGATACAGCGTGAAGCTAAAAAAAACCAAAAAAAAAACAAAAATATACTTACTTAATGAATTAGCAAATGCGAGTAAAAGGAAACAAACCAAACTATACTTCATGATGTACACTTTGACTTTTACAGTATAATAACCATATAACAAATACGTGTTTACGTTCAACATATATATGTACATTGTACGTATATATTATTTATTTCCTTATGTTATCTTTTTACCCGCGACGGAACGGCGACTGTATATGTATTTGGGGTGAGAGGTTGTGTGTTTGTTTGTTTGTTTGTTTGTGCAAATTACTATGTCAATTATTTCGAAAACTATAAGTCCGATTTTGATACGGTTTTCTATGATAGGTTTAGGTTCAATTGGCGTATGTTCATAGATATGAACTAGGGGGCGCTGCAATAAGCATTTTACGTGCAAACGAATGTTTTCAAGTATCTCAAAAAATAGTATTCTGATTTCGATACGATTTTCAGTGATAGATTAAGGTTTAATTGGTGGATGTTCTTAGATATGGTTTATCGTGTCAAACCACCTGGTGGCGCTGCATTAAATATTTAATTATGCAAAGTTAAAACTACAAGTCCGATTTGGATGCAGTTATCAAAGATAGGATCAGGCTTAATCAGCGCGTGTTCTCGTATATGTGTCATGGTGACACCTCACCAGTGGGCGCTGCAGTAAGTGAAACCTATTTAGTTGCGGTTTTCTGTGATAGGTTCAGGTTTAATTGCTGCGTGTTTTTATATGCTATATCACGAACTACCACGGGGCGCTCCAGTATAAATTAGTTTGTTCAAAATCAAAACTACTAATGGGTTTTGTGATTTTGCCTGATTTGGTTAGACTTAAGTTTCCTGAAAATGTTACGGTGACAATCTGCCAGGCGCTGCAATAGGCATTTGATAACCGTCTGACGAAGTCTTCCCCATCATCTCGTTACATATATTCTTTTATCCGGGGGATTTCTAGTTATTTTATCCTTTTTCAATTACAATTAAACCCTCGTGGGTTTTTTCAAAATTTTTAATTTGCTTTTTATTATGCTAACTTCCCGTAGTTCGTCTAGTTGGTATCAGTAGAAGATACTTTTCCTTAAGACAATGTGGTCATATACAATTGGTGATACATATTGACGTAATTCAATTCATGTCTTATTTTTGTTTGCGGCTTTCCCGCAAATAGGAGTAGTCAGAGAAGACCTATTTGTCAAAACACTCCGTATCGGCGCAAAATCGAGATACTGCATGTTGAGTGGCGGAACACAACCCTGCGCCTTTTTCTCAGGTACCACAGTGAATAAATGAACATTTAATATGATAATTCCTCAAGCAGAAATCGAACCCACAACATCGCGCTTACAGTCAGATGTTGTCCCACAGCACCATAACGGCTAAGTATTGATATAAATTAAACTAGAACAAGACATTGCCAAAGGCTTGCATGTTTAGCAAACCAAAATTGGAGCGAGTTTTATATAGATACATACATATGTATGAGTTTAACAGTTACTAATAGTTTTTACTAAGTTCTATTAAATTCGTTTCATATAAAGATATATTCAAAAAAAGCATATAATAAAATGTTATAATATAGTTTCTTTTTTTTTGTTTTTTTTTTAGCTTCACGCTATATCCCTTGCGGGATAGTTAGAGAGAACGGAGCACCAAACGCTACGATCGCCTCATACACTGTCAGCAACCTCTTCATACACGCACTCGGAGGGGTTCTCATACTTTTTACGTGACCTTCCCCCACTATCGTCGAAACTGTGTTTGCGAAGGTCAACCGAGGTCTCCCCATGCCTGTCTTACCACTCACTTTTGCTTCATAAATCTTTCTTACCATTCATCCATCACTCATCCTCTCGACGTGCCCAAACCACCTGTACCACTATAATATAGTTAATTATGAAAATCATTCATTTAATTTGTGAAGAGAGAGAGAGAGAGAGCTAAAACTGTTAATTTTTTATCAGAATACAAAAAACAAATCGATCAAGAACTGGTTAACAGCCTATATATTAGAAGGCTTGTTAAAAATTATCCGTTATATGAACAAGCAGCTGTGACCTTTTTCCCGCATCAGAATAGACCTAGTGTCAAGACACCTCGTCCCCTGAAATCTAGACATTACTTGTATATATGTAGTAATGTCTTTACTTGTGTGTAGTAATGTCTTTACTTGTGTGTAGTAATGTCTTTACTTGTATGGCGGAACTTAACGCCGCGCTTTCTGTTTAAAAATTGTTAAAATGATTTTTATATTTCTTGTCTGTTAGTCGGTGTGTCTGTGCGTTTGCGCAGACTAATCTCAGAAACGGCTATACCAATTTAAATTCCATTTCGACTATTGTATTAGAGTAATCTTCCTTAAGCATTTAGTGTTTATTTTATTTAAGTTTTATCATTATATATTTTCATATATTTTCATTTAGTGTTTATGAGTAAAAAGTTAGGACAATTTAAACTATTGGCCGACGAAATTGCAAAAAATATAAGTACATATGCATTTAATTGGCTGAAAATTCAATTTACTCAGGCGAAGCCGCGAGCGGGTCGCTAGTTATATTATACACTTTGAAGGCTTGAAATGAACAAATTGGCAAAATTATTATAACGAAGTCAATTGTCTTAGTTATTGATGTATAAAATATTTTGTTAACGACCAATTAAATTACGTACAAGAAATCAACAGATTTCACACAAATTTTAAGATTTCTTTGATACCTTTGAGAGATATCGTCGCGCACAGTCCCAGCTCTAATTGTAAACGCGATTGGTTGTAGGTTCGATTCCTACTCGGGGAATTAAATTTAAGGGATGAGCTTAAGGGTTGCAAATATGTGTGATTAATATTATTGCAGTCAACGTGAGTAAAATGGAAGGGGTTCGTTCGTCTTCGGTCCGGCTCGCGGGGAAAATAAATAAACTTTGGAAAATGCACTTTACTCAAATAATTTTTAAAATCACAAAATTTTAAAGAACCTAAAAATCACTTGGTTTGTAAAAGCTTGATTAACCGGACTAATTGTTGTAGTTAAGCATTCAGGTATTCAAATATAACAAGCTGGAGCGACAAAGAAGGGAGAGAGTAATTATTGCCTGACAGCAAGTGGCCAGTCGTGGCCCAGTGGCACAAGAGTGTGACTGTAAACGACTGGTTGTGGGTTCGATTCCCACTCGAGGAGTGGAAATTATATTTCCATTTTCTTCGCTCTGGTGTCGAGGTAAAGCGCGGCGTTAAGTTCCGCCACTTAACACGCAAGCCTCCGAATTCGGCGGAAAGTGGGGAACGGAGTGTCTTAACACTAGGTTCCCTCTGCCTACCCTGCTGTGTGCGGGATATAGCGTGAAGCTATTTAATTTTATTTTTTATCATGAAATATACTTTATTCGTCCATGCTACATTGTAAAAAAAAATGATCTAAACTAAATTTAAAAGTGCTTGAACATTATTAAGTTCATTTCAGTATACATAATTATTTACATAATAATATATCTCTGTCTCTAATTATGTAAATAATTATGTATATTGAAATAAACTTAATAATATAATTATTTACATAATGATAATCAATTTTTTTATTGCAAAAAGAGGGTAAGCCAGCAGAAGGACCACCTGATGCTAAGTGGTTACTTTCACCCATATTCATTAACAGTATTAGAGAGGTTGTGGATGCTTTGCCGGACTTGAGGAGGAAGGAGAAAGTAGAAAGAGTTGGTTGACATGTCATCGAACCGAAACCCATCGTGATATGTTTAGCGGTTCGTCTTTGATAAGATAGTGGTCGCGAGCTAGTCGGAGAACGAATCTCCTACCACCAAGTTACTGGGTTAACCGCTTCTTACAGGACGTTACCTAGTGGCGGAGGGGAATTATATTCTTAACCCGTCCCCCCACAGACAAAAATATTCGGATAATCGTGAATTACTTTTTAAACATTTTTAAAGTGTTATTCTACACTTAGGAAAATTGAAAAAGACATTTAAAGAAAACGTATAAAAATTTCAACGCAGCGGAATTCGAACCCGCGCCTCCTGAATACCGTCCAGGCGCTCTCACCACTGAGCCATGCGTTCTACTATCCGCTGCGTCGAAATTCTTATACGCTTTATCACAACTTATTTTTGTTGTTAGCATCCCTGTAGAGAGATTTTTACAAATTTCTGCTACCCAAAGATTATTCTACGAACAATCGTTTGGCAAAAAGAATTTTTTTTAATACGTTTTCTATAAACGTCTTTTTCTATCGTGAATTAGTATAACAAATTAATCCCCGGCCGGTTAATCGAGCTTCTACTATATTATAAACAGCATCAGCAGGTCAATGATAACTACAAATTAGGGACAAATTTTTAAACACACACCCAAAAATGAATAGGCCGTTAAACATAACGGTCTCGTTGTAAAGATAGTTATCCACTCTTAACCGTTCGCTATAATAAATAATTTTATTTTCTAGCTTCACGCTGTATCCCGCACACAGCAGGGTAGGCAGAGGGAACCTAGTGTTAAGATACTCCGTTCCCCACTTTCCGCCGAATTCGAAGGCATTGCGTGTTAAGTGGCGGATCTTAACGCCGTAACTTAAAATAATACTTAAGCATATTTCGATAAGGTTTTTTGTATTTAATTGCCTTGTTTTGCAGAATTGCTATTTTTAAAATTAGGCATAGAATAATATAACACTGCAAAGAGAATCACAAGTAGTATATAAATTAATAAAATATCTGTATTACTTTAAAAAAATAGAGAATCTGTCTTATTTATGTGCATCTTTTTTTTTAGCTTCACGCTGTATCCTGCGCACGGCAGGGTAGGCAGAGGGAACCTAGTGTCAAGACACTCCGTTCCCCACTTTCCGCTGTATTTGAAGACATTGCGTATTAAGTGGCGGAACTTAACGCCGCGCTTTACCTCGCACATTTTATATGCATCTGATGGTCTAAAATAAAGATTTGCTAATATGATTATAATAAAAAAGAATAAATTACTTTTTTAAGAAGTAAATCGAAAAACATATGTAAAAAATATTATTCTAAATAAAATATAATAAAACAAATATCATAGGAAGATCACCTTTAAAGTAATGTGCATGAAAATGAACGCTTAAACCCAACGACGCTACAAAGCCCTTTCATGCCCTCTGACAGAATGAATTAAGATTAAATCCCTCTGAAAAGATTCACAAAAGCTCGTAGGTTAATCACATGTAATTTTAAATTACGTACATAACCGTATTATAATGAAAACAGGTATAGAATTGTTAATTTTAGGCTTTTCCTCGCATAGCAGGGAAGACAGAGAGTACCTATATAGTGTTGTCGCAAATTCCGTAGGATGGGCGTAAATGTATATAAAATTAATTTTTACAAAGAAAAGAAAAGCCAGTACGGGCCAATCAAAGTGTGATTGTAACTCTTTAAAGCGACTGGTTGTGGGTTCGATTCCCACTCGAGGAGTGGAAATATTTAATATTTCCATTTTCTTCCCTCTGCTGTCGAGGCAAAGTGCGGCTTTAAGTTCCGCCACTTAACACGCAATTCCTCCGAATTCGGCGGAAAGTGGGGAACGGAGTGTCTTAACACTAGGTTCCCTCTGCCTACCCTGCTGTGGGCGGGACACAGCGTGAAGCTAAAAAAAAACTAAATTATGATACTAATAAGTTATATTGCGAGCTATAATCGTCAGGCAGTTCTATCAGGTGTTGGGGAAAGTAGGGACTGCGGCCAAGTACATCAGTGACCTTAACTAGAAGTAAATAAGTAGTAGCGTATAAAAGTATAGGTATATCATATATGGAAATTAATGGTAGACCAGTATTATATTGTGTAAGCTTCGGCATGGCTATAGGACATATCACATTATACTACATGGAATTAGACGTAGTTTTATTAAATTACTGAGTCCAATTATGGACAAGAATGAGAAAAGAGTAGCTAGTGTTTAAGCACTTGGTTCTCTACGTTTTAAGATTTTTTAGCTTCACGCTGTGCGGGATGCACACAGCAGGAAAGGCAGAGGGAACCTAGTGTGTAAACACTCCGTTCCCCACGCACCGCTTAATTCGGAGGCATTGCGTGTTAAGTGGATTTTTGCGCTTTACCTCGACACCAGAGCGAAGAAAATGGAAATATTAAATATTTCCACTCCTCGAGTGGGAATCGAACCCACAACCAGCCATTTACAGTCACACGTTCGTGCCACTGCGCGACAACTGGCCCCTATTTGGCATTTGTCAGCTATAAAATAGAGGCAATGTAATGAAGAAAGGCCATAACGGTTCAGTGTGAAAACGTCTGGCTGTAAACGCAATTGGTTGTAGATTCGATACCCACTCGAGGAAGTGACTATATATTTAAAATATTAACAGCAAGACTGGTAAGGCAAAGCGCGGCGTTGAGTTACACCAAATAACATGCAATGGCTCAATTTCAGGCTGTGAGTGAAAAACACAGAGGCTTAACATTCGATTTTTTTTATTGTTTATTATAGTACGAGTATAGAAGATAGATTATTCAAAACTTTCGTGGCATAGGGATGTACCACGCTATGTTAATGGATTCAAATTCCTTACTTAACATTCAAAAGAAATTCATTTTTCACATCTCTAGTTAGTAGTTTCTAATGGAACGGAAGTCGCGTGACTTCTCAACGTTTGCTATAAATCACCAAATCCGAGGGTCACCTAATGTTCCACTTTATGCTATTTCAAACCCAAGAGCAGCGAATCTCAATCTGTTTTTATAGGCAACTTCTATGTTAATTGAAAAAGACATTTAAAGAAAACGTACAACAAAAATAAGTTGTAATAAAGCGTATAAGAATTTCGACGCAGCGGCTAGTAGAACGCATGGCTCAGTGGTGAGAGCGCCTGAACGGTATTCAGGAGGCGCGGATTCGAATCCCGCTGCGTTCAAATTTTTATACGTTTTCTTTAAATGTCTCTTTCAATTTTCCTAAGTCTGGAATAACACTTTAAAAATGTTTAAAAAGTTCTATGTACATGTTATTATTTTTCTGTAGCTAGCAGGATGGCTAGAACACTCCGTTATGCACTTTCTGTACGAAATTTAGACATTGTGTGTTAGGAGAAAGACCTTAACGCCGTGCTTTACCTTTACCTTTTACTAAAGCGGAGAAATGAAATTAACTTATGCTCAACCGTTGATGATATGATTGTTCCCGACCGATTTCGGCCATGGCGACTACATCAGCTCCGCAATAAATGTTGTCTTTCATGTGCTCGCGTGTGGCTTATGTAGCCACCTTTGTTCACAAAGATCCGCCCGCATTGTGGACACGTGAGCACACCGTCAATGAAATTATAACTGATCGCCACAGGTGGTCGGGCCTTCAGTTCGTCGCGCTTGGAGTCAAGCTCCAAGCAGCGCTGTATTTCAAAATCATGAACTCTGCTTTTAACCAGGCCCCTCCACTCTGGCCGTTGAGCGGCATACTGTTCCCACAGCGATGGCTCGATACGACACTTTTTGAAGTGTCGTTTCAGTACATCTTTATACCTGAGGAACTGGCCGCCATGTTTACGCTTGCCTTCCTCAAGTTCAGAGTATAAGATGCGCTTCGCCACTCGCTGCTCTTCCATCCGGGATACGTGGCCGACCCATCGTAGCTGACGACGCATGAGATAAGCCTCTATGCCGCACACATTGGCTCTACGCAGCACTTCAGTATTTCTTACACGATCAGACCACCGAATCCTAAGAATCCTACGCAGACATCTGAGATGGAATCGGTCCAGCATGCGGATGTGACGGCGGTACACAGTCCAGGTTTCCGCAGAATATAGTATACTAGGAAGAACAACTGCCATATAGACGGACACTTTCGTAGTCAGCTTCAAGTCATGTGAGCTAAAGACTTTGGAATCCAGCTTACCAAATGCGGCAGCTGCAGTGCTGATCCTGCTGTTCACTTCAGCGTCAAGGTCACACTTTGATGTTAACGTGCTCCCCAGATATCGAAACTTTTCTACCTGCCTCAGCTTGTCTTCCCCAAATTTAATGGCCAGGGTCTCATGGCCATGGAAATCCAGCGACATGACCTCTGTCTTTTTTACATTAATCTTCAAGCCAAATGATCGACATGACTTATGAAAGCAAGACATGAGCTGTTGCAAGCCTCCAGGGTATTCTGCCACAAAACAAATGTCGTCCGCGTACAATATCTCGGAGACCACTGCGTACGATGCCTTTGTTCGCGCCTTGAACCTGGCTAAATTAAAAAGGTTGCCATCGGTGAGGAAACGGATACGGATACCTTCAGGAGTCAACTGCAACACTTCTCGGACTACGACTGCAAAGTACAACGCAAATAGTGTGGGTGCCAAAACGCATCCTTGCTTTACTCCACAGGTAACAGAGAAGAAATCTGACTGTTTATCATCTACGGCAACACAGCAATGCATGTCATCGTGCAGGAGTCTCAGAATTCTTACAAACTTCCCCGTGCATCCTATCTTCTCAAGCACCATCCACAGGGCTTCACGAGGCACGCTGTCGAAAGCCTTCTCAAGGTCAACAAAACAGAGGTACATAGGACGGCTTTGTTCTCTGCTCTTTTCCTGTAGTTGACAAACCGAGAATATGGCTTCACATGTGCCTCTTTCAGGTCGGAAGCCAAACTGTGTTTCCGGCAGGATCCTTTCAGAGATTACTAAGAGGCGGTTGAGGAGTATTCTGGCAAAGACTTTTCCAGGGACTGATAGTAACGAAATACCACGGTAGGAATCGCAATCAGAGCGATTACCCTTGTTCTTGTATAGGGCTTTCACGCGTGATATTTTAAAGGTATTTGGTACTTGCTCTTTTTCCCACATTATGCAAAACAGAGTCCATATCTCTGAATGCAGCCTTTCACCGCCGTATTTTAACAGTTCTTCCGGTATAAAATCAATACCAACCGCGCGTCTATTATGTTGTTGCCTTATTGCAAGAGTAACCTCGTCACGCAAAAGCGGCCCAGCTAGCTCGACAGCAATAGGGAGCTGAGGAATTGACCGAACGTGTTCCATGTCCACTAACCGATCCACGTTTAGCAAAGTACTGAAGTGTTCTACCCACCGCTTGAGCACCTCCTCCTTGCTTTTAATTAGGGATATACCATCAGCAGATTTTAGAGGCACATTCGCAACGGAGGTTGTACGACATAGCTTTCTAATTTCCCCATAGAACTCCGCAAACTGATTCGTATCAGCGAGCCACTGAACGTGCCGAGCCTTGTCCTGCCACCATTTGTCTTTTATTTCCCGAGTTAACTTCCGCAATCCTAGGTCACTTTGTCTCGTCTCCTTTGTATGACCATCCACGCATGTTCCATCGTATTTTCGAAGGAGACAACGATGTCTGCTGACTGCCTCCATCAGTACTCTATCATTCTCATCGAACCAGTCCTCGTTCTTACGGACTTTCGTACCCAAGATTGTTTTGGCAGTTTCTAGGATGTGTGAAGACAGAGTTCCCCAATGCACATCAACATCACCGTTTTTCCCGTCAACTGACGGCATAGCATAGGTCACGGCATCAGCATATTTCTCTCGTACCTCAAGATTCCTCAGCCTATCGACGTCTAAGCACGCAGGCCTCTCTTTTATAGATCTACGAGGACGTAAGAAGTGGAGGCGGAGTTTGACGACAACAAGCCTATGGTCGGTCCAACAGTGTGCACCACGCATGACACGGGTGATAAGGACTTGGGAAATATCTCGTTGCCGAACGATAGCATAATCTATAAGATGCCAGTGCTTGGATCTTGGGTGCATCCAGGTGTTTTTGTACTTAGCGGGAAGTCTAAACATGGTGTTCGTAACCGCAAGATGAAATTGTGCACAAAAACTGAGGAGTAGCTGTCCATTGCTGTTCATGCTACCAACTCCATGTCTGCCCACGATCTTAGGCCAAGCTTCGTGATCTCGTCCTATTCTGGCATTGAAATCTCCTAATAAGAGAATTTGTTCCTTAGGACGGACACTACCGACCGCTTGTGACAATTCCTCGTAAAACTTACTCTTAATGTCATCAGACTTATCGAGCGTCGGAGCATAGACGCTGATGACATTCAGATAGTTGCCGCAGTCTAAATGTATGCGCAATGTGGTAATGCGATCTGAGATGTGCACCGGATGCTCCTTTAGATGCCGGACTAGTTGGTTCTTAATGGCGAATGCCACGCCCGACCGTCGCGGTGCTGAGAGAGCGAGGCCCTTCCAGAAAAAAGTATACCCACCACCATGCTCTACCAATTCTCCTTCATCTGCAAAATGTGTTTCGCTGAGAGCAGCCACATCCACGTTGTACCGACGAAGCTCTCGGGCTACGATGGCAGTTTTCCTTTCTGGGCAGGCGTTGGAGTTGCGATCGAGAAGTGTTCGCACGTTCCACGCGCCAAAAGTCATTTCAGATTTTGTGATGTTTTTCGTAATATTTTCCCTATTGTGACGTCGGCCGCGAGTAAAGTGATGCGGTGGCAGCCACGGCTACTACCATCCTAATGAATCGGGGGGAACAATTTTTAGGGCACCTTTTCTAGCCCCCTCTCCGGCTGAGCGGAGAAAGCAGTGCCATCTCTAAATAGAGCTGCTTTGTCACTCTGGGTGCTGCCGAATTCGCCTGTCCTCCCGTATGCAGGGCATAAACGACCACGGTGTTACTACAAACACCCCCAGAACAGACCTCTCTACTTCAACTCATCGCCGTGGGACTTCACGTAAATCGGAGTCCGTTGTTCTGATGCAGTCAATTGCGCAGGATATATTAAGGTGCTCAAGCGTACGCGCAAACGCAAGAGCACACACACGTCATTACTCCTCCTTGGCCCGATGGAACGGAGATCCGATACGACCGGAGAAGAGTTCTGACGCTGTGTCTGGCCGACGGTAACTACGTCCTCTACCGCCGCCCTAGGCCATTCACCTTGCCTTGCTATTCCGCCGGGTCCGCCAGATTCAAGTGCATATCTGCGGTGACTTGCCTTCCCCACCGGAATAGGCTTTGTGCATTAAACGGGAGGTTTCCGTTAGGACTGCTGTAAAGACTAGCCCTTCCCTCACCAGGTTTAGCCCGCGAGTCGACGCGGTTTACCGGGGTGTGGCCACTGCATGCACTACAGCTTCTTGGAGCCACTGGTGAGAGAATGTGGACCGCCCGTGGCTAGCGCACACCACAGCCTAGACAAGGCCGACTTGTGGTGTTCAAAGACGAGCGCCCCACTACACCCCCGTTCAATCGTTACAATCATGCTCAACCAAACGTTATTATAATCTGACACTGTTCCACTGCTATTTGGTGACAAGTGGAAGCTATCTACGTCGTCACATACATATAGGTCTTAGATATATATGTAAATTATATTATAAATGCGAAAGTCTGTGTGTTTGTCTATCACACTTTCACGACTAATCTACCGGTCCGATTTGGATGAAATTTAGAATGAAAGTAGTAAAAGTTACTGGGTCTAACATTGGCTACTTATTTTTTCAAAAATCAACCTCTAAAAGGTTGAAATAGGGGATGAAAGTTTATATGAAAAATCTAAACCGCATGACCAATTGTAATGAATTTTGGCATAAATATAATAGATAATGTAAGCTTAAACATAGGCTACTTTATTTTTTAAAAATGCGCCCCCGAGGGTTGCAATATAACCCTCGAAGCCGCGAGCGGGCCGCTAGTATGTAAACAAACAAAATATACCCAAAAGGACGCATTACATACATATTTAGGAAGGTAATTTTATGATGTGTTCCGGTTCGATGGCACGTAAGCCTGCTCTCCCTATTCCTATCATTCCCATCCTTCCTCCTTCCTTTTTGTCCTACATCCCCGAGGCAGGCAACGCATCCATAACTCTAATGTTGTGGATGTCTATGGGCGAAGGTAACCACTTAACACCAGGTAGGCCTTCTGCTCGTTTGCCTCCTTATTCCATAAAAAAAAAAAAAAAAAAAAATCTCAATATAAAAGGAAGGTCCATATTAAGAAGTGTTTAAAGTTTCATCATGATCATGATCAATTTCAATTTCTGGATTTATCACGTAAAATCAAATTGAATATATTAAAATACACAAGTTTGAGAAGCAGTGACTTCGATACGGAAGGAAATTGTAGAAAGTTGCAGTCTTCAACCGACCGCGTCGTAGTTTTGTTAATACTGTAAGTGTAAGCGACAAGAATATTTATAAAAACAGAGAGAAATTCAATTTACTCTAACTCTCTACTTTCCGTTTCTTTTAGACATGTTGTGTGTTGAGTGGCGGAACTCAACACCGTGTGTTATCTAAAATTACACAAAAGTTTTTTTCTTTAGCTTCACGCTTATCCCGCGGACAACAAGGTAGACAGAGGGAACCTAATGATAAGATAAGACACTCCGTTCCCCACTTTCCGCCGAATTCGGAGGCATGGCGAGTTAAGTAGCGGAACTTAACGCCGCGCTTTACCTCGACACCAGAGCGAAGAAAATGGAAATATTAAATATTTCCACTCCTCGAGTGGGAATTGTACCCACAACCTCGCTTTGTCACACTTATTAAAAAATGTATTTACATATTTTTTATCATAAGGGAAAATTATTTTGTCCATCATTTTCCGCTTATTTAAAGATTTAATAGCGTTTTGTCTAACCAGAACTAATTCTTGAAATCGTAGTAGCGCAGTAGTATATCTGATAGTACACGCGATAATCGTGGGTTCGATTTTCGATCGAGGTACAGCAGAAATAAAGATATTTTTTCTATTAATAATAATATAATCATGCTTTGTCTCACTTAAAAGGTAGGAAAAAGAGAATCAGGGTGTTGGTCATAGCCCTATGTTCTCCACTTGCACTCCAAATCTAAGGCATTGAGGCTGTTGAGTGGCGGAACTGAACACCGCGCAAAAAGACATTTAAAGAAAACGTATAAGAATTTGAACGCAGTGGGATTCGAACCTGCGCCTCCTGAATACCGTTCAGGCGCTCTCACCACTGAGCCATACGTTCTACTATCCGCTGCGTCGAAATTCTTATACGCTTTATTACAACTTATTTTTGTTGTTAGCATCTCTGGAGAGAAAATGTAATCGGCGCGGGTTCGAATCCCGCTGCGTTCAAATTTTTATACGTAATTATTATTTTAATTTATACGTAGTATTTTATTTAAATGTCTTTTTCAATTTTCCTAAGTGTGGAATAATACTTTAAAAATGTTTAAAAAAAACCGCGCCTTGATATACCTGAATATAATTTAACTATAATCATTCCACCGAATTGCAATCGAACCTGTGACCAATGGCGATTGCAATAAGATATTAACCTACTGCACTATGATAGCCTCAAATTGACTACTATCTTTTGTAAAAACCCAATACAGACATGTCTTTTCTTCTTAATTTAAATATTATTTTAGTTAGTGATTATTTTTAAGCAAATTAAATGATTTGTTCAAGGTTGTTTGTTTTTATCAGTTCTGTTTTTATTAAAAGCTTATATTCAACTAGCAATTTATGTACCGGGGCCAGTCGTGGCGCAGTGGCACGAACGTGTGACTGTAAACTACTGGTTGTGGGTTCGATTACCAATCGAGGAGTGAAAATATTTGATATTTCCATTTACTTCGCTCTAGTGTCGAGGCAAAGTGCGGCGTTAAGTTCCGCCACTTAACACGCAATGCCTCGGAATTCGGCGGAAAGTGGGGAACGGAGTGTCTTAACGCCTCGGAATTCGGCGGAAAGTGGGGAACGGAGTGTCTTAATACTAGGTTCCCTCTGCCTACACTGCTGTGTGCGGGATACAGCGTGAAGCTAAAAAAAATACTTGTTACGTCATTTAGTTTCAAGAAGGAAAACTTTATCGTAAAAATAAAATAATCATACACGGCAATTAAGGAAAAAAATGTATTCAAATGTATTATAAATTGCCTCACACAAGACAAAGTATATAGTCGCGTGTAAACGAGAATTATCTAAGGTTATTTTAAATTTTAGACCACCATGGTGCAGTGGCAGCGTCTGATCGTATACATGATGTTTATAGATTCGATTTATACTACAATTCTTATAAATTAGCTTCTCCGTATTTATAGCTTTAAAAATAACTTTAAATATCATGTGTTCTCTTAAATTATTTTAAGTTATCAGAATTTTTTTTTAATTAACTTTTTTTTCAAATGATTCGAACCTACTAGTATTGTAATCAGACACGCTCAAACAGTACCATTAATAAAATATTATATACTAAAATTTATTATAATTGCTTTAAAAAAGATTTATTACCTACTAGTTGAATATAAAAAAGTCATAAATAAAACACGTTGTATAATTTAAAAGGTTATGTAATACAAAATAATACAAATCATAAATTAATTAATACAATAATATAATAACTTAGAGATAAAATACGAAAAAAAGCCAAGCTCATATTTATCTAAATTACACCGGTACACTTCGCCTCAAGTTGTAAGCTACGACGTGAATAGTCTGGGGGCTTAAGTTCTTCAGTTTCCATCCACCCAGAGGGTAGACTCTACTGCTGAAGACCACTTCACCCTCTCCGCAGAACAGTTCCAGGGTACTGGCATCCAGGAAGATCCTCCAGCTGCGTGAGCTCAGAGGTGACCATTCCACTTGCCTTATGTCTCCCGCTCCTCGGTCGACTACGACTTTACGTACCTCTGGGTCCCAGCGCAGTGACACACTACCACCACCATCAAGGCCGTCCAGTAACAACTCCACTTTCTTATTTAAATCTATATCAACCAATAACTCAACCGCTTTGCTCAACCTTCGTACTTCATTTTGTCTCACTTTGCCATTGACTATGACCTTTTGTCTCAATTTAGTGATATTTTCTACCGGCTTTTGAAGAATTTGATTATTTACCAGACTTAACTCTCTTGGGATTGTCATAGTTCCTGACCATCCATCAACGTCTTCCGGGTGAGGCACTTCCCACATAGCGAACCAAGCCATCACGTAACGTTTGCCATTGGCTTCAGTTGTAGTAGCGGCGTAATAATCGTGGCCAAAATCTATTTCTTGGAATGGTACTTCTTGCACAAATTCATTAGTTTCATAATTGAAGCTACCTAGTATGTAACCGTTTTGGAAAGTGTTTTTATACCTGTCTCCTTGCGGCTCCATTCCTTGAGGTGACATAAGCAAAACAAATTTTCCGTCTAATTCGAAGAAGTCTGGACACTCCCACATATATCCCATATCACCGTTAGACTCCCCGATGACTGACAAAAACTCCCAGCTCTTCAAATCTTTGCTTTTATATAAAAGAACTCTACCTCGTTTGTCGTCTGTTTTGCTGCCGAGTATGACGTAGTAATGGTCGCCGTGCTTCCACACCTTCGGGTCTCGGAAATCAGGTGAGCCATTCGGGGCACTTGGCAGAACTGGATTACCTTCATACTTGTAGAAATTGACTCCATCGTCGCTGTACGCTAGATATTGACTTTCATTGTAAAATGGGTCGACTGCGGAAACTTCGTGACCAGTGTACATGAGAACCAAGGAATCTCCTTCAGTGATTGCGCTGCCTGAGAAGCATTGTTCCTGCTCTGGTAGTAAAGCTGTAGGTAACGTCTTCCAATCGACGAGATCTGGACTTGACGAGTGTCCCCAATGCATCGGTCCCCAAACGCTGTCATATGGGTAGTACTGGTAGAACAAATGATACTCTCCGTTGTGGTAAGAAAAGCCATTGGGATCGTTCATCCATCCGACCGGCGGTGACACGTGGTAAAGCGGCCTCCATCTCTGGTTTATATCTTTCTTCTTGTTTTGAATATATTCCTCCAATTCTTTCTTAGCGCTGTCATAATTGTCCACACTCTTTGCATAAGTCAAACTGAGAAGGCACAGGAAGATCAAGCTATTACGTACAAAGGCCATCTTGATAATAATGATGATGCATGATTTTCGCACTATATATACACTCCGGCGGGTAATCTTAGAGATATAATACATATCTTGAGTGTTTTGTTTGGCGTCCGGTTTATCAATACGTTGAGTGTCCCCTGTTAACTATTATCGATGTCAGAATTTGTGATTTTCTCAATTCTGTGAAATATTCCATGTGTTATTTTATGTGATGGGAAAATTTTCAATCCCTTTTAACGGACTTTATGTGAACGAGCAACATAATATAAAATTTTTCATAGTTAAAATTTATATGAAAAATGTGTATAAAAAACAAATATTTTTTATTATCATTGCAGTATATTGTATTTTTTTAGGTATATAGTTCTAATTTCTTATAATTGATTTTTATTTTAACTGGAATTTTTCATGATTCATTTTTGAATATTAAAATTATTAGTTATTTTTCATTTTCAAAAGATTTCTTTTATTTTTATATATTATATACATTATATATACATACATATATACAATTTAAAACAGTCAATGCTCTCGTAAAAAAATTAAATAGGCAAGTTTCCTACTTGCAGTTACATACTAACTTCCGTATGAATAAGATTTATCAACAATTTGAATGCAAGTCTCGAACAGCCTTCGCACCAATTTTGGCTACCTCCATATAAAATATTAATATACCTTGAAATATCATTCATACTATAAAAATATCAAAATTATTATTTTTACCTTCCTACATTATATACATTATGTGGGATTGGAATTTTACTAAATGACAATCATTCCGTTCTCCACTTTTCAATGGTCATTAAGAGAATCTCTCCCTTACCTTGTTTATATGTAATATTTTTTTCTCATATGGGCTTTTCAATGGGAAATGAACCTGTGATGATCACATTCAACGTTTCACAATTATTGTTTAGCCAACCTTCTTGGACTTCCTAAATTAAATTCAACACATAACCTTTTATATAAGCATTACTGAGCTACCTAGCTTATTAGACAAAAATTAAATACAACATTTCAGCTATTTTTTCTGTCACTTAAAAAAAATCTAGATCTTAAAACAAAAAATATGAAAGATCTAGATTTCAAGCAAAAAAAGCCGTTTATTTTTATAATAAGCTCCACCGGCCTTGATCTACAAACTCACTTTGTTATCTCAATATGCAATAACACGTCGTATTAAAAAATAACATTATTTTTACATATACATGAATTTAAACAATAATGTTATCTCATAGCTCGACGCAGAATCAAATGTCAAATGAAATCTCAAAATAAAATTGTTTTAACCGGATTAATAGAATATTTTAAGTATTCGATAATACATTTTAGTAAACCCGAAATTTCGAAGGATTTATTTGTTTATTTATTAAATACCCGTTTTAACCCGTGGGGGGACGGGTTAAGAATACAATTCCCCCCCGCAGCTGGGTAGCGTCCCGTTAAAAGCGGGTAACCCAGTAGCTTGGTGGTAGGAGATTCGTTCCCCGACTGGCTCGCGACCACTATCATGTCAAAGACGAACCGCCAAATATCTTATGATGTGTTCCGGTTCGATGGCATGTAAGCCAGCTCTCCCTATTCCCACCATTCCCATCCTTCCTCCCTCCTTCTGTCCTACATTCCCAAGGCTGGCAACGCATCCATAACTTTAATGTTGTAGATGTCTATGGGCGAAGGAACTTAACACCAGGTGGGCTTCAGCTCGTTGGCCTCCATTATTCCATAAAAAAAAATACTTTATTATACCAACATACATAAAAAAAACAAAAATATATAAACTAGCACGTAATATCGGTGGAAAGGCGGCTTTATCACCACAGGTGATCTCTTCCAGACAACCCTTACTAAGTAAAAGATCAGAGGACGCAAGAATATTGGTTGGTGTTCAAATGCATTAGAAGCTCTAGCTATAATAAACTTACTTATAAAATTACATACTATATGATACATACAAGCTTACGTAAATACATTATATATAATATACAGATATATAGACCATACTAGCGGCCCGCTCGCGGCTTCGCCGCGTGAACTTTTTCGTTATACTGCAACCCTCGGGGGCGCATAATTAAAAAATATGTTTATGTTTGAGCTTAGATTATTAACTATTTGTATGCCAAAATTCATTACAATTGGTCAAGCGGTTTAGATTTTTCATATAAACTTTCATCCCCTACTTCAACCATTTAGAGGATGATTTTTGAGAAAATAAGTGGCCTATGTTAGACCTAGTCACTTTTACTACTTTCATTCTAAATTTCATCCAAATCGGACCGGTAGATTAGCCGTGAAAGCGTGACAGACAAACACACAGACTTTCGCATTTATAATATAAGTATGGATATACGGATATATAGACCATACTAGCGGCCCGCTCGCTGCTTCGCCGCGTGAACTTTTTCGTTATATTGCAACCCTCGGGGGCGCATAATTAAAAAATAAAGTAGCCTATGTTTGAGCTTAGATTATTAACTATTTGTATGCCAAAATTCATTAAAATTGATCAAGCGGATCATTAGATTTTTCATATAAACTTTCATCCCCTACTTCAACCCTATAGATGTTGATTTTTGAAAAAATAAGTAGCCTATGTTAGAGCCAGTCACTTTTACTACTTTCATTCTAAATTTCATCCAAATCGGCCCAGTAGATTAGCCGTGAAAGCGTGACAGACAAACATACAGACTTACCCATTTATAATATAAGTATGGATATACATTATACATATTTATAAATACATATATTAAAATAATTTACTGTAGTCCTTGGTCACAAGTA
The DNA here is from genome assembly GCA_019049465.1 of Dryas iulia moderata. Classification (NCBI taxonomy): domain Eukaryota; kingdom Metazoa; phylum Arthropoda; class Insecta; order Lepidoptera; family Nymphalidae; genus Dryas; species Dryas iulia. The sequence goes on along the minus strand of CM032422.1, from coordinate 1,156,467 downwards.
GACCTAGTAGATGATATTTCAAAATTTTTTTTAAAAAATATGCTTTTTTATTGATATTTACTTGATGTATCGCCTATCGACTGTAAACTGTATGACTCGCCACCTGCATACAGCTACCATCACTTAATTAAATACATACATAAATTACATACAAACTTTCAACATCCATTCAATACTTTAGGAGTTGATATTTAAAACAAAATGTAGCCTAAGTTCTAAAATCTTCAACTATTTTCATTCCGAATTTCATCCAAATCTGGCCTCTACATTAGCCGTGAAAACGTAACAGACAGACAGATATATCGATACAAATGTGTCGCAGTGAGCCAGAATCCGTTAACGCCATTAGTTTTGAGTTCGATTCCCATCAGGGGCATGATTATAACTAAATTATCTCTGATTCCGATCGAAAACGAGAAGCGGAGTGTCTAGACACCACGTTCTTTTATTCTACTACGCGGAAACGTAAAGCCGACATACAAGAAATTCATAATATTCTTTTTAAGCAACTTTTAGTTACTAACTTTAGTAGCTTATATGAAAAAAAAAAATACTTTTACATTATACAGATTTCTAGTACATATAATAAATACTTAGGCTCCAAGCAGTGATTAAGACTTAAAAAGAACCTTTAGCATTTATCTCTGATAAAGCAAGTGTAATTCTAACTTAGTTACGTGTATAATTTTGGCTTATAAGACCTTAGGGACGTTGGAATAATGTACCTATTTGAAAAACTAAAAAAATGAAGATTACATACTTATTTTTTACGCATTACGCGTATTAACTCTGAGTTTAGACACTCGTGGCGCAGTGGGCCAGTGTCTGATTGTAAAAGCGATAGTTTTGGGTTCGATCCTCCTTCGGATTTAATTTAAATGTTTATATTTAAATTATTGTCATATTTACGTTCTGGTAAGTTAAAATACGTTTTTTGGTTTCGTTACTTAACTTTAAATATTTATGAATTGGGTGAAAAGTGGAGGATGGTTTATTTAAGCTAACTAACACTAGCTTCTCTCTGGCAGCACTGCAATACGCGAGATATGCGTTATAAAAATAATTAGCTTTTTTTACAACTTCCTTTACGTTACGTTTATTCTTCATAGTAGGGTAGTGAGAGAGTGCTTAGTGTCAAGACACTCGTTTCTTCACGATCCAACCGAAATCGTGACACTGACTACGGTAGTAGAACTCAACACCGGAAAATGAATATCTATACTTATATTATAAATGCGAAAGTCTGTCTGTTTGTCTGTCACGTTTTCAGGGCTAATCTACATATCCGATTTGAATGAAATTTAGAATAAAAGTAGTTAAACATCCAGGGACAAAAATAGGCTACTTATTTTTTTAAAAATCAACCTCTTAAGGGTTGAAATAGGGGATGAAAGTTTATATGAAAAATCTAAACTGCTTGACCGATTGTAATGATTTTTGGCATAAATATAGTTGATAATCCGAGGTAAAACATAGGCTACTCTATTTTTCAAAAATCTACCGCCGAGAGTTGCAATACAACGAAACGAGCCAGTCGTGGCCCAGTGGCACAAGAGTGTGACTGTAAACGACTGGTAGTGGGTTCGATTCCCACTCGAGGAGAGGAAATTGTATTTCCATTTTCTTCGCTTTGGTGTCGAGGTAAAGCGCGGCGTTAAGTTCCGCACTTAACATGCAAGCCTCCGAACTTGGCGGAAAGTGGGGAAAGGAGTGTCTTAACACTAGGTTCCCTCTGCCTACCCTGCTGTGTGCGGGATACAGCGTGAAGCTAAAAAAAAAGGAGAATTCACAACCAGTCACGTTTACAGTAAAACGCTCGCCCATTATGGGCTCAGAGAGTCAATGTGTCATTATAAATACATTTCACAAAAATGAAGCATGTCACGAACAGAAACAACCTTTGTATGCTAACTGACAACTGCCAAACGTATTTAGTATATAAAAAGGCTTTGTAATACAGAAATTTGTGTTAAAAATTTAATTTATTACTTTATTTTATATGAATTATTCATGTTTTGAGATATAGTATACATACATATATAGTACAGTAAAAGTGACCACGACAGATATAACTGCAAAATTTATCTGTAATCTACTAAAAATAAGACAATTATTTCAAAGTAAACAAGCACCAGTAGATGCCAGTCGTGGCGCAGTGGCACAAACGTTTGACTGTAAGCGACTGCCAGTCGAGGAGTAAAAATATTTAATATTTTCATTTCCTTCGCTCTGGTATCAGAGGCAAAGCGGGGCGTTAAGTTCCGCCACTTAACCCGCAATGCCTCCGAAATCGGCGGAAAGTGGGGAACGGAGTGTCTTAACGCCCTCCTTCTGCCTACCCCTTAAAAAAAACAGGTATTTTTAAATAACCAACAAATTCACCAGTAACAGACTTAAATTAATTTACACGCGCTAAAAATAGACATGAGACGTATAATAAGGAAATCTCTATAATCTACTTAAAGATCTCGGCCTGTCTAGAAGTATCATCAGTTCATATCTAGGGCATATTTTGAAGTTGGCATTAGGATGGTTTCAAATTTGGTTAAATAAAGAGAAGAGCTAGGGCTGTATCTCGCACACAGCAGGGTAGGCAGAGGGAACCTAGTGTTAAGACACACCGTTTCCCACTTTTCGCCAAATTTGGAGGCATTGCGTGTTAATTGGCGGAACTTAACGCCGCGCTTTGCCTCGACACTAGAGCGAAGAAAATGGAAATATTAAATATTTCCACTCCTCGAGTGGGAATCGAACCCACAACCAGTCGTTTCCAGTCACACGCTTGTGCCACTGCGCCACGACTGGTCCCATTTATAAAAGTGTTAACAATATAAATCAATTGTAATAAAGCGTGTAAGAATTTCAGAGGTCAAGAAAAGCAGAAGTGGAGAAGAGTAGAATATCCAAGAGGTGCTAGTTCGAATGTCGCTGCGTTCAATTTTTTTTCACGAACTTAATAGTGACAGATAACCTTTAAGATATTAGAATAGAGTCCACTGTCCTCTTGTGCCTTTAAATTGACACATTACGTGAAATTAATATATATATATATATATATATATATATATATATATATATATATATATATATATATATATATATATATATATATATATATATATATATATATATATATATATATATATATATATATATATATATATATATATATATATATATATATATATATATATAACAGCAAAAATAAGGTGTACCTCCGAATGGAGCAATGCCCATTCCCCAATATATTGTCTCATTTCTTTATAAAAGAATAGAAAGAAATAGAATTGAATATATTATCATTGATATAGATTAGGGTTGCCATCCATCTAGTTTCTCCGAATTTGTCCAAACTTCTTAGTTGTAATTCGGGTTTAGATCAGAATTTGAAATTTAATTAAATTTTGTGGCCAGTCGTGGCCCAGTGGCACAAGAGTGTGACTGTTAACGATTGGTTGTGGGTTTGATTCACACTCGAGGAGTGGAAATTATATTTCCATTTTCTTCGCTCTGGTGACGAGGTAAAGCGCGGCGTTAAGTTCCGCCACTTAACACGCAAGCCTCCGAATTCGGCGGAAAGTGGGGAACGGAGTGTCTTAACACTAGGTTCCCTCAGCCTACCCTGCTGTGTACGGGATATATAGCGTGAAGCTATTTATTTATTTAATTAAATTTTACAAAAATCAGCGATACACAACAATATTAATACGAGAAATAAACAGAAACTGTTTACACCTGTGACTCCATTACATCGAGTCAGTAATTCATTCATGGGACAGTGTATACGCTTTTACAATAGGATCCCAGAAAACGTCCAAGATTTTTCTATATCACAATTTTAAAAGTTGTGAAAAGACGTTTTGTTTGTTAAAGGTTATTGACTAATTCAAGATTTTATAAATGATAACACGCCTTGGGAATGAAATGCTCGCTCCAGGCTATTTCAAAGTATCACTGTCTGCAATAAATCTGTATATAACAACTACTTTAAAAAAAAAAGACCCGCTGAGTTTCTTGCGGCCGGTTCTTCTCAGGTTTGAGGCATTTAATTTAGTGAACCGGTGGTAAACTATTTGACGTTCAAAAAATGAAGCTTGTAACTTCATTTATTTTGAATAAAATTATTTGACTTTGACTTTAAGCGTGGTATCCGACACTCGACACGACACAAGCATTTGCATTTTTTGTTTATGTAAGAAGATTTTGCAATACTTCATTAAAATATAGTTTTGTGTTTAAGATCTTTAAAATTGTATTAAAATAAATAAAAGATGATTTTCGACTATCAAATTTTTATCCTACTGGGTAACTTGGGAAATATATTCGGTGTCTGTCACAATCTTTGGGTAGCACAAATTTGTAAAAGTTTCTCTACAGAGATGTTTACAACATAAATAAGTTGCAATAAAGCGAATAAGAATTTCAAGAAGAGCTGAGGTAAAGAGTTTTAAGAGGTGCGAGTTCGAGTCCCGCTGCATCCAATTTTTTATACGTTTTCCAAAAATCTCTATCAATTTTCTAATAATGTCTTCTCTAAACGTGACGTTTGTAGGTTCGATTCCCCACTTGAGACAGTGTATCTAACAACCAGGCACTCCCACTGCGCCTCGATAACGTCAGTACTAAAATAATATACGAAAATAAGATTTATCCGCGGTTATGAGCAATTTCCTCCAACTTCCCCGCTAATTAATGCCACTCCCGAGAACTAATGTAATAATAACGGTTTGTGAATGAAGGAACGATATTAAATATAAGTTAAAAATTATGTGGCCAATTTGTGGCCAGTCGTGGCCCAGTGGCACAAGCGTGTGACTGTAAACGACTGGTTGTGGGTTCGATTCCCACTCGAGGAGTGGAAATTATATTTCCATTTTCTTCGCTCTGGTGTCGAGGCAAAGCGGGGCGTTGAGTTCCGCTGCTTAACACGCAATGCCTCCGATTTCGGCGGAAAGTGGGGAACGGAGTGTCTTAGCACCCTCCCTCTGCCTACCCCCTAAAAAAACAAGTATTTTTAAATAATGAACAAACTGACCAGTAACAGACTTAAATTAATTTACACGCGCTATAAATAGACATGAGAGGTATCATAAGGAAATCTCTATAATCTACTAAAAGATCTCAGCCTGCCTAGAAGTATTATCAGTTCATATCTAGGGCATATTTTGAAGTTGGCTAACGCCAACCTAACGGATCGTTTCAAATTTGGTTAAATAAAGAGAAGAGCTAGGGTAGTGGAGACAAGCGCTAGTACATTTTACTCGATTATAGTCCAGAAAGGCAAAGGACGCTAAAAAGTTTCTTTGCTGTTTTTATTAACAGTTACACTTTGCTAACAACAAAAATAAGGTATAATAAAGCGTATAAGAATTTCTACGCAGCTGGTAGTAGAACGCATGGCTCAGTGTTGAGAGGGCCTGGATGGTGGGCCTGATTCAGGAGGCGTGACGATTTTTACATATACATTTCCTAAATGTCTTTTTCAATTTTCCTAAGTGTGGAATAACACTTTAAAAATGTTTAAAAAGAGTTAAACTTTTTCATGTATAATAGTGAGAGATAACCTTTAAGTTGTTAGAATAGTGTCTGCCTTGTGCTTTTAAAATTGACACATTACGTGAAATTAAAATAAATTTAAATAAATGCCTTCGAGTGGAGCAATTTCCATTTCCCGAGTATATTATCTCATTAAGTTATACACGAATAAGAAAGAAATATAATTCAATCTATTATCATTATACATTTCTAAAGGAAAACGATTATTCGTAGTCTAACCTTTGGGTAGCAGAAATTTGTATTTTTTTTTAAGCTTCGCGCTGTATCTCGCACACAGCAGGGTAGGCAGAGGGAACCTAGTGTTAAGACACTCCGTTCCCCACTTTTCGCCAAATTTGGAGGCATTGCGTGTTAAGTGGCGGAACTTAAGGACACCAGAGCGAGGAAAATGGAAATATTAAATATTTCCACTCCCTCGAGTGGGAATCGAACCCACAACCAGTCGTTTCCAGTCACACGCTTGTGCCACTGCGCCACGACTGGCCCCATTTGTAAAAGTGTTAACAATATAAATAAATTGTAATAAAGCGTGTAAGAATTTCAGAGGTCAAAAAGAGCAGAGGTAGAGGAGAGTAGAATATCCAAAAGGTGCGAGTTCGAATCTCGCTGCGTTCATTTTTTTTCACGAACTTAATAGTGACAGATAACCTCTAAGATATTAGAATAGTGTCCACTGTCCTCTTGTGTCTTTAAAATTGACACATTACGTGAAATTAAAAAAATATATGTAAATACCTCCGAGTGGAGCAATGCCCATTCCCCAGTATATTGTGTCATTGCTTTATAAAAGAATAAAGAAATAGAATTGAATATCATTGATATAGATTAGGGTTGCCATCCATCTGGTTTCTCCAAATTTGTCCATATTTCTTAGTTGTAATTCATGTTTAGAACAGAATTTGAAATTTAATTAAATTTTTGTGGCCAGTCGTGGCCCAGTGGCACAAGAGTGTGACTGTTAACGATTGGTTGTGGGTTTGATTCACACTCGAGGAGTGGAAATTATATTTCCATTTTCTTCGCTCTGGTGACGAGGTAAAGCGCGGCGTTAAGTTCCGCCACTTAACACGCAAGCCTCCGAATTCGGCGGAAAGTGGGGAACGGAGTGTCTTAACACTAGGTTCCCTCTGCCTACCCTGCTGTGTACGGGATATAGCGTGAAGCTATTTATTTATTTAATTAAATTTTACAAAAATCGGCGATACACAACAATATTAATACGAGAAATAAACATAAACTGTTTACACCTGTGACTCGATTACATCGAGTCAATAATTCATTCATGGGACAGTGTATACGCTTTTACAATAGGATCCCAGAAAACGTCCAAGATTTTTCTATATCACAATTTTAAAAGTTGTGAAAAGACGTTTTGTGTGTTAAAGGTACCTATTTATAAAATCATTTATAAAATCTTGAATTAGGTAAGGTAAATTACCTAATTCAAGATTTTATAAATGATAACACGCCTTGGGAATGAAATGCTCGCTCCAGGCAATTTTAAAAGTATCACTGTCAGCAATAAATCTGTATATAACAACTACTTTAAAAAAAAAAGAAGACCCGCTGAGTTTCTTGCGCTGGTTCTTCTCAGGTTTGAGGCATTTAATTTAGTGAACCGGTGGTAAACTATTTGACGTTCAAAAAATGAAGCTTGTAACTTCATTTATTTTGAATAAAATTATTTGACTTTGACTTTAAGCGTGGTATCCGACACTCGACACGACACAAGCATTATTTTTTGTTTATGTAAGAAGATTTGCAATATAGGTTTTCAATTGCAATTGCAATTGTTAAATATATTTTTTTTCATTAAAATGTAGTTTTTGTGTTTAAGATCTTTAAAATTGTATTAAAATAAATAAAAGATGATTTTCGACTATCAAATTTTTATCCTACTGGGTAACTTGGGAAATATATTCGGTGTCTGTCACAAATGTCAGGTTTGTGGACTCCCAAATCGGGAGTTCAACGTTTCTTGTCTTCCGCCAATATCAAAAAACGATTTTTAATGCAAAAACTGCAACCTTAGATTAATTAAGCAAACATTTTTTTGAGTAAATAACCAACAACCAAGCCGTTTTTAGATTAGGAACAATTTTTTATATTGGTCATTAAATTACAATTCTGAGATAGCAACCCTTCTTTATTTTTTTTTTTTTTTTTTTCAGCGATCAGCTTGAGATAGCAACTCTACTGTAGATTGAAAGTGACTTAGCAATAAGTAGGTACTCAATTGCATATTTGTAAATACAAGTTATGTAATTTAATAGATAAAATTCGTCACATTCCTCTCGACGTGTTTTATCTTTATCGTTTATGATTTTTTTTTTAGATAAATGATAATACATGCGTACTATTATTATACTGTGCCACTGGGCCACGACTGTGGCCAGTCGTGGCCCAGTGGCACAAGCGTGTGACTGTAAACGACTGGTTGTGGGTTCGATTCCCACTCGAGGAGTGGAAATATTTAATATTTCCATTTTCTTCGCTCTGGTGTCGAGGTAAAGCGCGGCGTTAAGTTCCGCCACTTAACACGCAATGCCTCCGAATTCGGCGGAAAGTGGGGAACGGAGTGTCTTAACACTAGGTTCCCTCTGCCTACCCTGCTGTGTGCGGGATATAGCGTGAAGCTATTTAATTTAATTTAATTTAATTAACTATTATTATAAATGCGAATGTCTGTGAGTCTGTCTGAGGCCATAGAGGCGCAACGGAACAGCGTCTCACGTCTCACTGTAAAGCGATGATTGTGGGTTTGATTCCCACTCGGAGAATGATTGTATATAAATTTTCATCTCTTTGCTCTAGTAACAAAGTCATAGCGCGGCGTTGAGTTCCGCCTCTCAACACGCGAACAAATGGGATAATTCCGCGTGGAGAACGGAGTGTCTGACACTAGGTCACTCTCTGACTACCTAGCTTAGCGGGAAGCTGCTGTCGGTCGATCTGTCGAAGCCGAGACCGGGTTGCGATTCGATCAGGTAATGATAGTTATATTTTTCTAAAGAATTATTCTTACACTTAAATACACCCTGTATTTAATAAATAGCATTCTCTCTTGCCAAACGATTGTTCGTAGAACAATCTTTGGGTAGCACAAATTTGTAAAAGTTTCTCTACAGAGATGTTTACAACATAAATAAGTTGCAATAAAGCGAATAAGAATTTCAAGAAGAGCTGAGGTAAAGAGTTTTAAGAGGTGCATCCAATTTTTTATACGTTTTTCCAAAAATCTCTATCAATTTTCTAATAATGTAGAAGACATTAAACTAAACGTGACGTTTGTAGGTTCGATTCCCCACTTGAGACAGTGTATCTAACAACCAGGCACTCTCCCACTGCGCCTCGATAACGTCAGTACTAAAATAATATACGAAAATAAGATTTATCCGCGGTTATGAGCAATTTCCTCCAACTTCCCCGCTAATTAATGCCACTCCCGGGAACTAATGTAATAATAACAGTTTGTGAATGAAGGAACGATATTAAATATAAGTTAAAAATTATATTTTGAAATATAACTTTGTTTAATCAGATTGATTAATCGCGTATGTTTTTAGATATTCGAAAGTACATTTTTAGATAAGCCGATGTTCCGAACACTTAACGGTGGTCTAGACTACTAATATTTATATATAGGCTAAAAATAGTTATATTTCAAAACTAGCGACTCGTTAACTATATACGAGTTGCGGCATTTATCCCCTAATCCAGCCCTTTTAAGATTTTTGAAAATTTCTGTTCAATTATATTACAATATAGCCTACTAGGTACTCGCCCTCGACTTCGCTTGATCTGTAACTTTTATCTCCTATTGGAGCCATTTTTAATTCTCGGAGCTTTCTGTCCAATCATATAGCACTCCTGAACAGTGTAGCTTTCTAATTGTGAATGAATTTTCATCATCGGTTTAGTATTTTCGAAGATTAGCTCTTACAAACAAAGTTATAAACTTTACCTCTTTATTGTATTAGTATACATGAGTATTTTTTTTTAGCTTTACACTGTATCCCGTTGCGGGGGTAGTCAGAGAGAACGGAACGCCAAACGCTACGGTCCCTGCATACTTCTTTCGCCTCGTCCACTGTCATCAACCTCTTCATACACGCCCTCCGGGGGGTCCTCATGCTTTTTACGTGACCTTCCTCCAGTATCGTCGATACTGTGTTTTCGAAGGTCAACCGAGGTCTCCCCCTGCCTCTCTTACAACTCACCTTTGCTTCATATATCTTTCTTACCACTCTTCAATCGCTTATCCTCTCGACGTGCCCAAACCACCTGAACACGCCCTACTTCATTCTTACTACTTATTACATGTGTAATAATTGCAAAAACAAAAGATTAATATTAAAAAGTATATTTAAAATACTAATAAATAAGTATAATTACACGCTTTGATCTTTTTTGCCACATTTTAGTTATTAAACGTCTTGTTATAAAAAAGCAAAATTAAAAATTTTGAAAAAACCCACGACGGTTTAATTGTAATTGAAAAAGGATAAAATAACTGTAAATCCCCCGCCTAAATGAATATATGTAACGAGATGATGGGGACGACTCCGTCGGGGGCTGTCATTACTTTAAGTTTGCACAAATCTTTTTTTCTTGCTTAAAAATTAAAATATTAATATGAATTTACAGTTTTGATAACTGGTATTTTTAAAACTTTAAAACGAAATCTATACTGTTAGCTACTATATTTAAAATAGGGATTGCAACTGGCAGCCCCCGACGAAGTCGTCCCCATCATCATCAGAGTTCTTAACAAAGGCTCGCCATACAGTATTTCTTGAGGCGAGGCAGCGGTTTGGTGTTAATAAGTGCTGGACCAGAGACGGTTATATTCACGTCAAGATATCGGACGGCACTATTCACAGACTCGAGAATATTACTGAACTGGAGAATTTATCGAGTTCTAAGTCACCATTAAGCACACAAAACTCAGTTCCCGTAAATAAAAATACAAATAAAATAATAGCTACACGTCCAAAACGAGTTCTAAAGAAATAATTGTTTGTTTACTTTTCATCTGTCAGCCACGCATAGAATGTATAATTGCCAGGTTTTTATTTACTTATTTTAATGTTTTTTTTTTGATTACCCGCATAATCAAACTTAATAAACATGTCAATCAATGAAATAGATTAAAAATTAAATTGGACCTGGTTGCATGATTGTGGTATATACCTATATTTGTTTTATATAATAGTTATATTAATACGATATTATTGTAACGCTTATATATACTTTTTTCCCTTCAAATTATATATTGTAAAATTTTCTTGGCAACTGGCAGGTGGGTTAAAACTTTTTTTTAAAACTTTTTTAGTAACTGTATTTTATATAGTACAATAGTACTTTATATTTATTTATTTTTTTTTTTTTTTTTTTTTTAAATTTCATAATATTTTTTATTGTTTATTTAATTTATTTATTTATTTATTTATATATCATATATTGTAATAATACTAAAATTATACTTATATTATATAGTACAATAAGTTTTTATTATCAATCTATTATATACATTATTAACTAAATGTCTGTCGATTCAGATGATGCCATACCATTTCTTTCTTTTTCTTCTGTTTCAGAAGACTTAAGTGATTGTAGCTTTCAAAGTAGTCCCTCCTTAAATGACTGTTTAAATTCTCATCTTACTTCTTATCCAAAAAATCTCAACGTGGTTCACATAAATGCTCAAAGTATTCCGGCACACTATCCTGATCTTCTGTCCTCTTTTGAAAATATCAACGTGCATGCCATTTTAATTTCTGAGTCATGGTTGAAGCCTTGCTTACCATCCACAGCATATTCGCTGCCTGGATACCACTTGATTCGAAATGATCGCACTAATCGTACTGGGGGCGGAGTTGCTATTTATCTGCGCGATCATATACCATTTAGAATTATAGATAGCTCCCACAACAATACGAATGATACTGCAAGTTCTGAACATCTCTTTATTGAACTGACGGTCTCACACACTAAATTGCTTCTTGGTGTGTATTACAGTCCGTCACTCACAGTGGATTATTTCGAATCTTTTGAGGTTTTGCTTGAAAAGTTAACTCCTTCATACCTGCACTCAGTGATTATGGGAGATTTTAACACGTGTCTGCTTAAAAACAACAATCGGACAGCTCGCTTAAAGACCGTGGTGGACAGTGCTAATATGCACATTCTCCCTCTTTCGTCTACTCATTTCTTTCCTAACTGTACTCCTTCTCTTTAGATCTAATTTTAGTCTCTTCTCTGGATCATGTTGAAAAACATGGTCAATGCAATGCTGCCGCTTTTTCTTATCATGACCTTATATTTCTATCTTACAAAATTAAACCACCCAAAGCAAAATCAAGAATACTTCTCCAGCGTAACTTTGCGGGTATGAGTTTGGAACGTTTGCGTGAGGATGCAAGAAATATTGATTGGAATATGATATTTAAAGAATGTATGATAGAGCATCAGGTATCTGCTTTGAACTCACTTATCATCCAACTGTACGATTCGCACGCACCTGTTAGACCAGTACGTGTTAAACATTTACCAGCACCATGGCTTAGTGAGGACATAAAAAAATTACAAGAAAGGAAAAATAATGCAAAAACTAATTACAAACATGACTCCTCTGACCATAACCGTGAGAAATATGTTAAGGCTCGGAATCGATGTAACAGGGTGTGTAGGGATAGTCAACGACGCCATATTCATAAATCTGTTGTTGAAGAGGAGAACACAGAAAAAATCTGGAAATTTCTTAAGACACTAGGAGTTGGGAAGGCAAAGCATAACACTAATCCCTATAACGTAGATTTGAATAAATTAAACAGGCATTTCTCTCCTTCAGTCACTATAAATGTGACAGCTAAATTAACAACGCAAAATCAAATTCGCGCCTTGCCCACTCTTAAAAATCCTAGTTTTGATTTCACTCAATTTACTGAAAGTGGTGTTAAAGAGAATATATTAGCAATAAGTTCGAATGCTGTTGGCGCAGATTGCATTAGTCGTAAGATGATCCTGCCAATCCTAGATATTCTAATTCCTGTAATAACGTCAATCTTTAATTCTTCTATAAATACCGGTACATTTCCTTCTTCCTGGAAAGAGGCCTTATTAACTCCTCTACCTAAAACCCGCAATCCTTCTACCATGTCTGATTACCGACCTATATCAATTTTACCATTCCTATCTAAAGTCCTCGAACGTCTTGTAAACGAACAACTTAGTAAGTACCTAACAACCAATAACCTATTAAATCCTTTACAGTCGGGTTTTAGGCCTGGTCATAGTACGACTACTGCACTGGTCAACATATCAGATGACATTCGTCTAGGTATGGAAAATCATCAAGTTACTATTCTGACTCTGCTTGACTTTAGCAATGCGTTTAATACCGTAGACTTTGACATTTTGCTGACGATTATGTATTCTCTTAACATATCTCCTAAAGTGATTGATTGGTTTCACTCTTACTTGCGTGGCCGCAAGCAACGTATCCGGATTCAGGATTCCTATTCTGAATGGTCCCCGGTGGTTGCTGGTGTTCCGCAAGGTGGCGTGTTGTCCCCTCTCTTGTTTTCATTATTTATTGACTATTTCTGCCGCATTATTTCTTCTCCCTACCACCTTTATGCTGACGATCTACAACTCTATCGTCAATGCTCGTTGCAAGATCTTCCAAGCACTATTTTAGCATTTAATGAAGAACTAAAAACTATTTCCATGCATAGTAAATTATTAGGTCTCAATATAAATCCCAAAAAGACACAAGCAATTATAATAGGTAGTCCAAGACTCATCTCTCAAATTAAATTGCAAATATTACCATCTATACTACTTGATGGAACAAAAGTCCCATTTACTGACAAAGTCAAAAATCTAGGTATTTTTTTCGATCAATATCTATCTTGGAAACCATTGATTAACGAGGTAAGCCGTAAAATATTTGCAGCTGTTGCATCATTACGGCGACTACGTAACTTTCTGACCATACCTACTAAGCTTGCGCTGGCACAATCTCTCTTATTACCTATTCTTAATTATGCTGATTGTTGTTATCTCGACTTGAAAGAGGAGCAACTAAATAAACTTGAGCGTCTCCAAAACATCTGCATAAGGTTCATATTTGGACTACGCAAGTACGACCATGTCTCCGCATTTCGCAAAAGGCTCAAGTGGCTCCCAATTCGACTTCGCCGGAATATTCACGTTCTTTGTCTTTTATATAACGTTCTCTTCAATCCATCGCACCCTCCGTATCTCAAAGAACGATTCGAGTTTTTATGTGAATCACACGATTTCTGCCTTCGCTCCAAGAATACCTTGTCTCTTAAAATTCCTTGCCACTCTTCATCCTTCTACACAAATTCCTTTTCTGTTAAATCCGTACGCTTGTGGAACTCTTTACCCGTAACAGTCAGGCATTCTAAAACTTTGCTCACTTTTAAAAAAAGACTTAAGGAGTATTATCTGTCACTTTAAAAATCTATATATTATTTCTTTTTTTTTTTTTATATATATTCTTATGCTTTTATATATGTATGTGTTGATTGTTTGTTCGTATTTATGTATGTATGTATGTATGTATTTCTTTATGTATGTATATGATTTGTGTATGTATGTATTTATTTATGTATGTATGTATGTATGTATGTACGTGTGTATGTATGTATCCATGTATGTATTTATCTTTTTAACTATTTGATATAAAAATACTCTGTGCACCCCTTCACGTTTCATTTATTTATTCTCTCCTCTACCCTAAGGTTGCCTGGAAGAGATCGCTCATTTAGCGATAAGGCCGCCTGTTGTGCTACTTAATAATTGTTATTGTTGTTTCTTTTGTGTATTATTTGTGTGTAAGTGTACAATAAAGAGTATTCATTCATTCATTCATTCATCTCGTTACATATATTCTTTTAGGCGGGGGATTTACAGTTATTTTATCCTTTTTCAATTACAATTAAACCGTCGTGGGTTTTTTCAAAATTTTTAATTTTGCTTTTATTTTAAACTTTTTAAAGTGAATAGATACACATTATATATTATTACATAATATCGAAATACTTTATATTAATCTTCATGCAAATCCAAAAGAAATTATAAACCCAATGCTTTCTGGTTATCAAATGCTTATTGCAGCGCCTGGCAGATTGTCACCGTAACATTTCCACGAAACTTAAGTCTAACCAAATCAGTGAAAATCACAAAACCCACTAGTAGTTTTGATTTTGAACAAACTAATTTATACTGGAGCGCCCCGTGGTAGTTCGTGATATGGCATATAAAAACACGCAGCAATTAAACCAGAACCTATCACAGAAAACCGCATCTAAATAGGTTTCACACAAAAAATAAAAGCAAATGCTTACTGCAGCGCCCCCTGGTGAGGTGTCACCATGACACATATACGAGAACACGCACTAATTAAGCCTGATCCTATCTTTGATAACTGCATCCAAATTGGACTAGTAGTTGTAGCTTTGCATTAAATATTACAAACAAATGTTTACTGCAGCGCCCCCTGGTGAGTTAACACGATAAAACATATCCAAGAACATGCACTAATTAAACTTGAACTTATCATTGAAACTGCATCCAAACCAAATTCGTCATTTTATCTTTGCACAAACAATATTTTACTGCAGCGCCCCCTGGTGACTTGTCACCGTAATATAAATTTAAAAACATGCTATAAGCAAAGCGGAATCTAATACTGAAAACTCTTTTCAATCGTACTGGTCGTTTTGGTTTTACACAAAAAACTAGAAGCAGCTACTTACTGCAGCGCCCCCTAGAGAGTTAACACATACATGAAAATATGCACTAAGTAAACATACATGACACATATATGAAAATATGCACTAAGTAAACTTGAATCTATCATTGAAAACTGCATTCAAATCAGACTCGAAGTTTTAGTTTCGCACAAACAAGTGTACTTACTGCAGCGCCCCCTGGTGAGTAGTCACCGTAACGCATATATGAAAAGAAACACCAATTAAACCTGAACCTATCGTTGGAAGTTTCATCTAAATCGGACTAGTAGTTTTTGCTCTGCATAAACAAATGTTTACTGCAGCGCCCCCTGGTGAATTTTCACCGTAACCAAAAAACAAAAATCTTAAAATATGCACAAAGCAAAGCTAAATCTAGTTCTGAAAACTCTATCTAATCGAATTAGTAATTTCGGTTTTAGACAAACAAATACAAGAAAAATTTTGGTTTTACACAAAAAAGTACAAACAAATGCTTACTGCAGCGCCCCCTGATGAATGGTCACTGTAGCACATATATAAAAAGATGCACCAATTAAGCCTGAACCTATCCTTGAAAGTTACATGTAAATCGGACCAGTAGTTTTTGATTTGCATAAACAAATGTTTACTGCTGCGCCCCCTGGTGAGTTTTCCCCGTAAGAAAAAAAGAAAAATCTTAAAATATGCATCAAGCAAAGATGAATCTTTTTATGAAAACTCTTTTCAATCGGAGCAGTAGTTTCGGTTTTAGACAAATAAATACAAAAAAAGTACAAACAAATGCTTACTGCAGCGCCCTCTGGTGGTTTGACACGATAAAACATATCCAAGAACATCCACCAATTAAACCTGAATCTATCACTGAAAATCTATTGAAATCAGAATATTATTTTTTGAGATAATTGAAAACATTCGTTTTCACGTAAAATGCTTACTGCAGCGCCCCCTGGTGAGTTAAGGCAATAAGACATATCTAAGAACATACGCCAATTGAACCTTAACCTATCATAGAAAACCGTATCAAAATCGGACTTATAATTTTGGAAATAATTGACATAGTAATTTGCACAAACACACAAACAAACAAACAAACAAACAAACAAACAAACAAACAAACAAACAAACAAACAACCTCTCACCCCAAACACATATACAGTCGCCGTTCCGTCGCGGGTAAAAACGGCGGAAGTAGTTCTTATATAACTATAATTATGTATATATAATAATCATATATTTCATCTTCACGCTATTTCTACTATATCCCGGTCAGAACGAACCTAAACCTACCATTTCGTGTTGAGTAACGTAACTTAACGCCACGGCTTAGAATCTAGTGTTAAAACTG
The DNA here is from genome assembly GCA_019049465.1 of Dryas iulia moderata. NCBI lineage: Eukaryota > Metazoa > Arthropoda > Insecta > Lepidoptera > Nymphalidae > Dryas > Dryas iulia. The sequence goes on along the minus strand of CM032422.1, from coordinate 1,139,799 downwards.
TATTTTTATATTGTCATTTCGAGCGGAAAGTGGAGAACGGAGTGTCTTAACACTAGGTTCTCTTTGACTACATACACTGTTGTGTGGAAAAAATATTAAGCTACGATATAAAACACTATATTCTCTGCATCGAGAGAGTTCGAAGTTAAGCTGTGACGTTCTTTAAATTCTTGAAAAATCTACAAACAATAATAATTTCTACAAATAATAATTTATATATAATACTGTCATTAATAATTGTTAATTTAATTGTAGTAAGCAACTCGCTTAGCCTAATTTAAAACATCAATTCATTTTAGTTTTGAGTAGCAATACATGTCAAGCTTCACGCTGTACGCACACAGCAGGGTAGGCATAGGGAAACTTAGTGTAAAGACACTCCGTTCCCCACTTTCCGCCGAATTCGGAGGCCTTGCGTGTTAAGTGGCGGAACTTAACGTCGCGCTTTACCTCGACACCAGAGCGAAGATACATATCAATGTAAGTTAAAAGTTAAAATCAAATCATATTAAAGAAAAAAATAAAAATACTTACCAATAATTTGAATAATTAATATAAACAGAAACCACATCATATTGTAAAATGAAAATCTTTACGACTAATGTAATTTAAAGCGTTATATGTCATTATTATATTACAAATGCTTTCGTTCCGATTACGAATTAAATGGTATTTAAATTAACTGAAATAATTTTAATTTTGTATAAAAGAAACAATGGAGCCACTCTGGGCCAGTCGTGGCGCAGTGGCACAAGCGTGTGACTGTAAACGACTGGTTGTGGGTTCGATTCCCACTCGAGGAGTGGAAATATTTAATATTTTAATTTCTTTCGCTCAGATAGCTATTAGAGGCAAAGCGCGGTGTTAAGTTCCGCCAGTTATCACACAATGCCTCCGAATTCGGCGGAAAGTGGAGAGCGGAGTGTCTTAACACTAGGTTCTATCTGCCTACCATGCTGTGAGCGGGATACAGCGTAAAGCTAAAAAAAAATAAAAGGAGAAACAGAAAATTAAAAACAAAGCTATACTCTATAATGATAGTACACAAATTATGTATAATTTCGTCGCTGTGGGGATTTTCCTAATAATCTCAGAACAAGATTTTCTAAATTCTGGTAGACTATTGAAAAATATATCTACCTGCCTAGAAATCATAGGGAGATGTTTGGCAGAGTTGGCAGTGGAACAATGAACAGGTGCAAAATAATTTTCGATACGCATCGTATGTGCTTTCAATAAACAAATATTCAAATATTGAAATAAACAATGAAATATTTGATTTGAAATATCAAATAACATTCGTAGGTGTATGTTCATATACGGATACTATATTTCGAATAATAACTGTAAAAACAAAGTTTACTGCCTTAAGGTCATTGTCGGGACTTCGATTCCCACTTGGAATGATAAAATATTTATTTAAACTTTTTCTGCATGTGTGTTGTGGCGTGTCATTGTAACCTAGTGTCATTACACTCCGTTCTCGAATTTCTGCCCGAAAATCGAGACATTGCTTGTTAAGGGGCGAAACTCAATGCTGCACTTTGTCTATTGTACCAGAGCAAAGAAATGAAAATTCAAATATAATTCTTTTAAAAATTTTTAAAATGTTATTCCACACTTGGGTAAATTGAAAAAGATATTTAGAAAACGTATAAAAATTTGAACGCAGCGGATTCGGTCCCGCGCCTCCTTAATACCGTCCAGGCGCTCTCACCACTGAGCCATGCGTTCTACTACCAGCTGCGTAGAAATTCTTATACCTACACCTGCGTAGAAATTCTTATATATCATTCGTCGTCGTTCGTCGAAATACCATTTTCTCTTGCCAAACGATTGTTCATAGGTATCTTTGGGCTGCAGAAATTTGTAAAAATCTCTCTACAGAGATGCTAACAACAAAAAAAATTGTGATAAAGCGTACCTATAAGCGTCTTTTTCAAATATAATTATTGTTCCGAGTTGGAATCGAACCCACAACCATTGCGTTACACTTACTGTAACGTAGGCTTTAACGTTTTGTAATATCCCAAAAAAAAGAATATAACCTGAATATAAGTTATCTTTGCCTAACTATTAAACAAATTATGGACTTAGCACGAAATCTTGGACACCGCCCAAGAGCTCTAACGAATTAAACTGTACATTTCTTCTAGTAGAAAGTGCTATAGACACTTGAAAATGATAACCATCGTAGTGGAATATTTATCCTTGCACTTCTACGAATAGAAGTGGTACTTCAATATAATTATATTTACTATGATATAGATCTTTGTGAGATAAGCTTGGCCTTGGACTTGGCATTCCAACTTGTAATGTTTTGAAATTGGGTTGAAAGTGGAGAGAGTAGTGCCTTAACACTAGGTTTATTTTGCTTTTCATGCACAAAGCGAAGATATCTCGTGAAGATTTTACTGTAGATATATGTGTATAAAGTTCATACGTGAAGTAAAATGTGAATAGTACAAATAAAATTTGTTTAATTTTTTTTTAGCTTCACGCTGTATCCCGCATACAGCACGGTAGGCAGAGGGAACCTAGTGATAAGATAGTCCATTCCCCACTTTCCGCCGAATTCGGAGGCATTGCGTGTTAAGTGGCGGAACTTAACGCTGCGCTTTGCCTCAACACCAGAGCGAAGAAAATGGAAATATTAAATATTTCCACTTAACGAGTGGGAATCGAACCCCCAACCAGTCGCTTTATAGTCACACTTTGTGTCACTGCGTCACGACTGGCAAGTGTCTTATTCAACTTTTTATACGTTTTCTAAATTTTAGAAATGCACAATATAAAAATATATACTTAACGCTTTAAAAATATTTAATAAGTAACATTCTTTTTTGTTAAACGATTGTTCGTAGAATAGAATTTGGATAGCAGAAATTTGTAAAAATCTTTCTACAGATATGTCAAAAACAAAACTAAGTTTTAATAAGCGTATAAGAATTTCGTTGCAGCTAGCGGTTAGAACGCAAGGCTTAGTGTTCAAAGTGCTTGGGCGGATTCCTAGAGGCGCGGGTTCGAATCCTGTTTCGTTGAAATTTTTATTTGTCTTATAAATTAATGCTCACTTAGGAAATGGAAATGGAAAACATTTTTAGAAAAGAAAACTTTGAAGGCAGGATAAAAATTTATGTTTTATATTTCTTAAGTATACCAATAACACTTTAAAAATGTTAACCATAGCTCTCTTTTTTTTTAACCTTCACGCTGTATCCTGCACTCAGCATCGTAGGCAGAGGAAACCTAGTGTTAAGACAATCCGTTCCCCACTGTCCGCCGAATTCGGAGGCATTGCGTGTTAAGTGGCGAAACTTAACGCCGCGCTTAATCATAGTTGTACATTTTTCTTTATGCTATTTTATTTATATATTTATATTGAGCAAATTACAAACTCAACGGGATTTGACCTTATGCGTCTTGGATACTATCCAAGAATCTAACCATTATTATTAAACTATACATAACTTCTAGTATAAAGGACATAATAGAAAGTGCTACACTTATAAATGATAAGAAATGTAATCATAGTGGAATATTTATCCTTACACTTCCACGAACAGAAGTGACACTTGAATAGAATTGAAGTATTTACTGTAATTTAGATAACTAATTGTTAATTTGAGAGGCCATCGTGGCGCCGTGAAACAGTGGCTGAGTGTAAACGTATATGGTTGTCGGTTCGATTTCCAGGTGGGAGAGAGATAATATTTAAGTTATTTTAATATTGTCGCTCTGGTGCCCAGTTGAGTTTTGCCACTCAACATGCAATGTCTCAATTTTGTGCATAAAGTGGAGAACGGAGTATTACGACACTAGGTTCTCTCTGACTACACTGCTATTCTGCAAAAAGTATTGCTAATTTCCATGTTCTTGACTGACTTTCAGGCTATTTTCTCTGAATGATTCGCGAAAATCTGAATAACACCTTACGAATTTTCAACTTTCAATGCTCGATAGTTTCGGTTATGCCTTGTACCTACATCAGAAACTCAGTGTGTACTTGGTTTGAGTATTTTTACAGGTATCTATAGGTTATTATGAGCGACCCGCTTACAAATGTTATTAAATTGTAACTTTTTTATTTATGAAACAAAAATAACAAAATACAGTTAATACTTAGGGCGCATACACAAATACAATGTTCAAGAACTCTATTTTTTAAATTAATGGAGCCGTTAATAAAATTAACGTGCTGCAGTCAAACAGAAAAGAGATGTAAAAAACATGTGATCTATTACGTTAATAATATTTTCCATATATCTTTTATGTACACAGCGATTAGTTACATTTTTTACCCGCGACGGAACGGCGACTGTATATGTGTTTGGGGTGAGAGGTTGTTTGTTTGTTTGTTTGTTTGTGTGTTTGTGCAAATTACTATGTCAATTATTTCCAAAACTATAAGTCCGATTTTGATACGGTTTTCTATGATAGGTTAAGGTTTAATTGGCGTATGTTCTTATGTATGTCTTATTGCCTTAACTCACCAGGGGGCGCTGCAGTAAGCATTTTACGTGAAAACGAATGTTTTCAATTATCTCAAAAAATAATAGTCTGATTTCAATAGATTTTCAGTGGTAGATTCAGGTTTAATTGGTGGATGTTCTTGGATATGTTTTATCGTGCCAAACCACCAGGGGGCGCTGCAGTAAGCATTTGTTTGTACTTTTTTTGTATTTATTTGTCTAAAACCGAAACTACTGCTCCGATTAAAAAGAGTTTTCATAAAAAGATTTATCTTTGCTTGGTGCATATTTTAAAAGTTTTCTTTTTTTGTTACGGGGAAAACTCACCAGGGGGCGCTGCACTAAACATTTGTTTATGCAGAGCAAAAACTACTAGTCCAATTTAGATGAAACTTTCAAGGATGGGTTCAGGCTTAATTGGTGCGTCTTTCCATATATGTGTTATGGTGACCACTCATCAGGGGGCGTTGTAATAAGCATTTGTTTGAGTTTTTTTGTGTAAAACCAAAATTTTTCTTATATTTATTTGTCTAAAACCGAAATTACTTGTCCGATTGGCTAGAGTTTTCAGAACTAGATTAAGCTTTACTTCGTACATATTTTAAAATTTTTGTTTTTACGTTACGGTGAAAATTCACCAGGGGGCGCTGCAGTAAACATTTGTTTATGTAGAGTAAAAACTACTAGTCCGATTTAGATGAAACTTTCAACGATAGGTTCAGGTTTAATTGGTGCATCTTTTCATATATGTGTTACGGTGATGACTCACCAGGGGGCGCTGCAGAAAGTACATTTGTTTGTGCAAAACTAAAACTACGAGTCCGATTTGAATGCAGTTTTCAATGATAGATTCAAGTTTACTTAGTGCATATTTTCATATATGTGTCATGTATGTTTACTTAGTGCATATTTTCAAGTATGTGTCAACTCTCTAGGGGGCGCTGCAGTAAGTAGCTGCTTCCATTTTTTGTGTATAACAAAAACGACTAGTACGATTGGAAAGAGTTTTCAGTATTAGATTCCGCTTTGTTTAGTACATGTTTTTAAATTTATATTACGGTGACAAGTCACCAGGGGGCGCTGCAGTAAAATATTGTTTGTGCAAAGCTAAATTGACGAATTCGATTTGGATGCAGTTTCAGTGATAAGCTCAAGTTTAATTAGTGCATGTTCTTGGTTATGCTTTATCGTGTTAACTCACCAGGGGGCGCTGCAGTAAACATTTGTTTGTAATATTTAATGTAAAACCACAACTACTAGTCCGATTGGACAGAGTTTTCAGTATTAGATTTACCTTTACTTGGTGTATGTTTTTAGTTTTTTTTTACGTTAAGAACTCACCAGGGGGCGCTTCATTAAACATTTGATGGTGTAAAGTTAAAACAACGAGTCTGAATTTGATGCAGTTTTCAACGATAGGATCAGGCTCAATTAGCGCGTGTTCTCGTATATGTGTCCTGGTGACACCTCACCAGGGGGCGCTGTAGTAAGCATTTGCTTGTATTTTTGTGTGAAACCTATTTAGATGCGGTTTTCTGTGATAGGTTCAGGTTTAATTGTTGCGTGTTTTTATATGCCATATCACAAACTACCACGGGGCGCTCCAGTATAAATTAATTTGTTCCAAATCAAAACTACTAGTAGATTTTGTGATTTTCACTGATTTGGTTAAACTTAAGTTTCCTAAAAATGTTGCGGTGACAATCTGCCAGGCGCTGCAATAGGCATTTGATAACCAGAAAGCATTGGGCTTATAATGTTTTTTTGGATTTGCATGAAGATTAATATAAAGTATTTCGAAATTATGTAATAATATATAATGTATATCTATTCACTTTAAAAAGTTTAAAATAAAAAGCAAAATTAAAAATTTTGAAAATACCCACGACGGTTTAATTGTAATTGAAAAAGGATAAAATAACTAGAAATCCCCCGCCTAAAAGAATATATGTAACGAGATGATGGGGACAACTTCGTCGGGGGCTGCCAGTTGCAACCTCTATTTTAAATATAGTAGCTAACAGTATAGATTTCGTTCTTAAAGTTTTTAAAAGGAATACCAGTTATCAAAACTGTAAATTCATATTAATATTTTAATTTTTTCCTAAACCTGTTTTAACAGCATGAAAACCTAGGAGAAGTTAGCAAACTTAAAGCAATGGCAGCTCCGACGGAGTCGTCCCCATCATCTCGTTACATATATTCTTTTAGGCGGGGGATTTCTAGTTATTTTATCCTTTTTCAATTACAATTAAACCGTCGTGGGTATTTTCAAAATTTTTAATTTTGCTTTTTTTATTATAGGTATAACAGTTACAAAATCTTGGCCAAGTAAAATTTGTCCCCATAGCACAAAAAGTAAGCAAAATACCTTCTTTTTTTCAGCTTCACGCTGTATCCCGCACACACAGCAGGGTAGGCAGAGGGAACCTAGTGTTAAGACACTCCGTTCCCCTCTTTCCGCCGAATTCGGAGGCATTGTGTGTTAAGTGTCGGAACTTAAAGTCGCGCTTTACCTCTAATACCAGGGCGAAGGAAATGGAAATATTAAATATTTCCACTCCTCGAATGGGAATCGAACCCACAACCAGTCTCTTTTAGTCACACGTTCGTGCCACTGGCCCCAATACCTTATTTTGTGTATAAATTTAACAAGTTTCTTATACAAACTGTTCTTAAATCATTAAAATGATTAAACTATAAGAAATTGTATCCAAAAATGGTAATGTATTTATAACGATATTATAATAAGTTTAAGTAATTTAAGTAAAGTTGAGTGAAGTGCAAACAGTATCGATATTTTTTTAGAAAATAATCGATTTTCGACGACTTTTATAACCTCGATGTATCGATATTTATTTTTTGATATGTAACTTCATTTTCTAAGGGCATATTTTTCCAGTATCGTCGATCGTTTCGAGTATCGTCATAATCTAAACTCATCTAACATTTGTTTTGTTTTTTTTTTTAGCTTCACGCTGTATCCCGCACACAGCAGGGTAGGCAGAGGGAACCTAGTGTTAAGACACTCCGTTCCCCTCTTTCCACCGAATTCGGAAGCATTGCATGTTAAGTGGCGGAACATAACGCCACGCTTTTCCTCGAAACCAGAGAGAAGAAAATAGAAATATTAAATATTTCCACTCCTCGAGTGGGAATCGAACCCATAACTAGTCGCTTTGCAGTAACACTTTATGCCACTGCGCCACGATTGGCCCTGGCTATATTTATATCGATATACGTACTATATTTATTCAATTTTCCCATCCCTAACTAATTTTATTTAATCTTTGCAAAAAGTATACAAAATTACATGACGATTTAAGGATTATACTGGTATTTAAAATAAGTAAACCCTTGTTATAAAAAACGTAATGTTACTTTTATTTCAATACTATGTTTAATATTTTTTTAGCTTCACGCTGTATCCCGCACACAGCAGGGTAGGCAGAGAGAACCTAGTGTTACGACTCTCCTATCCTCACTTTGCCACCGAATCATGTTGTATTGCGTCTTAAGTGGCGAAACTTTACACTGTGCTTTGCCTCCACACCAGAGCGAAGAAAATAAAATATTAAACATCACTTCCACGCGTGGGAATCGAACCCACCAGTCGCTTTCAGCCACACATTGTGCCCCTACGCCACGACTGTATTTAACCACTATATAATATAATCAATTACATAGCCGCTAATAATATTTATTATTATTATTAATAGCCTCTTCTAGCCGAAGGAACTTTTTAATTTTTGCACCTTTACACATTTCCCATATTGAGAGAGTAGTGTTAAAACATTTAAAGAAAACGTATAAAATTTGCTTAGTGGTGAGAGCGCCTGAACGGTATTCAGGAGGCGCGGGTTCGAATCCCGCTGCGTTCAAATTTTTATACGTTTTCTTTAAATGTCTTTTTCAATTTTCCTAAGTGTGGAATAACACTAAAAATGTTTAAAGTGTTAAAACATTTCGTCCTTCACAATTATTTTTAATAATTAACAATAACTCCCAATATGGCAAATTAAATAAAATATTGGGGGCCAGTCGCGGCGCAGTGGCACGAACATATGACTGGTATACGACTGGTTGTGAGTTCGATTCCCACTCGAGGAGTGGAAATATTAAATATATCTATTTCCTTCGCTCTGGTGTCGAGGCAAAAACGGCGTTAAGTTCCGCCACTTAACACGCAATGCCTTCGAATTTGACGGAAAGTGGAGAACGGAGTATCTCAACACTAGGTTCCCTCTGCCTATCCTGCTGTGTGCGGGATACAGCGTGAAGCTAAAAAATAAATAAAGGTACCAGCCCAAACTGAAACTTCCAAAACAAAATAAAACCACAACCAAGGAGATAAAATACGTTTATTTCTTAAAATTTGTCAATAATAATTCAGATAGAGCGTACATACATACATACATACATACATACATACGTACAGTATGTTAAGATATACACATCTAAATTGTTTTACTTAGCACTACCACTGCCTATTAGCATTTTAAATGCCTTATAATTATTATAATATATAAATCGATTATGTCACACAATTCAGCTTACTACCAGACTATTTAATCTGTGGGAAAAATTAAAAAAAAAATGTTAGAATTTAAGAAAAAAAAATACTCAATAGTCAAGTAGTAAGCGCAGGCAATACATATATTAAACTACACGCTCCCTTCTTACGTCTTTACATAAAAGCTGGACCATTTTTAGTGAAACTTGCAAACATACAACATTACAAACATACACACAAACTTATAAATCGGTCCAGCCGTTAAGACACTAGAGTTTAAATCGCTCTTTTTTTTCAGAAAAAAATACCCTTTAACGCTCATGGGATAAATTAGTCCCATGACAAAAAAATAATAAAGATAACAAAAATTATTGCAATTAAGGGTCAAATTGTGTAAATTAAAAAAATCTATAACAGGATATTAATAAAACCTCTCTAATTTTTTAAAACAAAATTTGTAACAACTGTATGAAAATTTCCTAAGAATTAGACAAAAACGTACAGCTTATAAAACTAAAGGGCGTAGTTTCATATACTGACACTTTACATTTAAAATATTTGAATTCATTAATAAATATTTGACTGATATTTAAAAATTATTAAAAAAGAAACAATGTCAATTTAATCTTTAATATTGAATTTGAACGAAAAAAATTGAAAAAGTATGAAACGCAACGGGATTCGAACTGGCGCCTCTTGAAAACCAAGCGCTTTGACCGCTAAGCCATGCGTTCTACATCCTGCCTATATATCTCTTCTGTTGTTGCTATATTTAATCAAATTCTGCCATGTTCAAATTTTTATACGTTGTCTACAAATATTTTTCACAGACTGTATAAATGACAGTAAAATTGTTAAAAAAATCAACCAAAGAGATCTTAAATACCTCAAACTAAAAACATTTAATCGTTAAAGGGTTAAAAAGTACAAAATAAGCAGAAACTATTTCAGGAAGTTCTTGGCTAAGCCACTTTAAGTCTAGATTTTAGACTGAAACAGACATAACTGGGAGCGTCGACTAAAGCCTCAGTACATTTGACAGTACATAACTAATTACAACCTAACTGCTTAATGGTCTTTAATATTTATTTATTTATTTATATAATAATTATAATAATAGCACTAAAATAATTATTAGTTTACATTTTTTTTTTCGTATATAATATTTTCTAAACATATGCTTTAATATGTATAATTTACACCGAAACCTTTTTTTCTCTAACAAAATATTTAAATGTTGCCACCTTGTTCTTGTTTTGGTGCGGTACTGCCAACTTACAGATATTTAAATTTAATAGGTTTATTAATTTTTTTAATAACACAATATTATTTATGTATACGAAATATTTTCTCTAAGTCTATACAAGTCAATGTTGCCATTCGGCGTATATGAGTAGTAAATTTTCAATAGTGTTGCCAACTTGTTAAATGTTATTATAATATTTAATTATATTTTATTTAAATTCACAATGCATTTAGTCTTTTTAATCAGCTGTGTTGTTTTATTTTTAAAAAAACAAATGTAATTCATAATTTTCATTAAATTATGTAAATAAAAGAGACAAATAAGGTTTTTTAGATGAATCAACTAGTTTATGTTTACAGTTTTATAATATAAATGAATTAACTTGTCTAAAGAAAGATAAGAGTGACGTGACACTACGTTCTTTTCATCACTCCACTTGACGTTATTTTGATAAGTTGAAAAAAAAACTTTCTAAACCTGTATTCTGAACCAACATTAACAACTATTTAGTTACCGCCATTTTGTGAACCATTATGATATTAAATGGCGGATGCTCTGCTGTACGTAAGTCGATAGAGTCAAAGTCAAAGTACATTATATTATTTCAAATATATTATTTAAACAAATCACAAATAAGCAAGGTTTTCAATATTTTTGGCAAATAATGTGTTAAAATCCATTATTTATCATACATTTGATATAGCTCTATAATTTACAAAAAACAATGCCAGATTATATTTAGTTCCAAGCTACGTTTAATTTCAAAATAAAACGTATAAGGGTTTTCATAGCCAGATATAATTAGTGTTGGGGTCGCCGTCAAAAAATGCAGAATGGAATTCACTAGATTCTATTCTTTTTTAATTAGATTTTTCTTTAAATTAAGTCTTCTGTATCTTCTCTTTTAATAAAATGTTTTGTTTAGTGTTTATTTGTTTAAACAATTAAATTTAAAGAATTCAGGATTTCTATAAGAAACTGAACATCAATGAAAATAATTTAAATATAATCTTTACAGCAAGTGGGAATCGAACCCACAACCAATCACTGTCTCATTGAGACAATGGTCTTTGGTCATTAATGTTGGAATCAAAAAAGGTCAGAAAAAGTCCAAAAAAAAGAAAGATATAACAAAAAAAAAAACAACCTCTTTGGAAAATGTTAAGCGAAATATTAATTATTCACAAAAATCATATTCGACTTACAATACTTTACATTTGCATGTAAAAACATATTTATTTTTTTAATTATTTATTATTATCCAATTACATGTGTTAAACTAATTTGATCAAAATTCTTTAAAATACTTAAAATCGAACTTAAACTATATTCCATATAGTGTAACTATACACTGTATTGCAAAAAGGTTTCATTTTTTATGAAAAAAAAATATATTATCTGTGACAGATTTGACAGATAAATAATTTCGATTATCTCTCTCAATTTTGACATTACAAATGACAGAAAAGAACAATGTAAAGAAGAAAAAATAGACATTTACATGAAGTTTTTAGTAAAATCGTCAACATTGTTTAGAATTTTATTAATTATAATTATAAAAAAAAATAATAATAAAAACCACTATAACATGTGTTTTTAAGTTATATATATCATCTGTATACAATTAGCTAGTGTTCAACAAGAATTTAAATATATTGTACTTCATATGAAATTCGTTATTTGCCTTACTTTATGTTTTTTTTTTATTTTGAAAAGGCATTACAATAATTTAGAAAAAAAATAAAAAAAACTACTCTTTTAATCTGTTTCAAACGTCATCTGTCAAATTCAAACATCTAACAATGAACCAATCAAAATGGTTTATACGAGTTTTTTTTTTAATTTATAATCTGCAACATCTAAAGGTATCCAAATACTATGTAACTAATTAAAATAAATTATATTTCGGTATGATTGCACTTTTGAGTTAAAGAAAGATTGTATGGCGATCTTTAAAAATGTTTTATTTGGGAGAAAAAAAAAGCAATTTTAATTATATACTAACTAGGTATACGCCCTGGCTTCAAAAATATTATTGTTCGACAAAACTATCAGAATAATAATAAAAATAAAACATTTTCAAAGCAACCCATACAAAGTCATACATACGAGGTACATACACACATGCAAACTGGAAAAAAAAATGAAAAATCCCTAACTTAGCAACTAAAGAACTAAAAAAAAATAATCAAATACTTAGCGTAACTTAAAAGCACTCGAAACGACACTATAGTTAAACACTTTAGGTTCAAAACAAAAAAAATATATATCGAACAATCCGTTTATTGCTATGACTCGCGGGCACATCACTAACCGGTACTCCGTCACGACGTGGTACACCACTATCGAACTGTCACTGTCATGTTTTGACGTGACGTTAGTATTAACATGTCATAGACACAACGTCACGTGACACAAACTGCCCTATACGTCCATAGTTCGATGGGCCATGGCCGTGGCCGTGGCCTGAATCCGGGCCACGAGCGTGTCAGGCCACGGGTGTGTCAGGGCGCGGGCGTGGCGCGCGTCAATATGCGCGCCTGTCTTCCATGTCTGATGACACCTGTGCATATATAAATATTAGTTTTAGAGTTTCACTGGTCAGAGAGACACTAGTGTCAAGACACTCTGTCCTGTATTTTCTGAATGATTTAGAGACATTGCGTATAATTAACGGAACTCAACCCAGCGCATTATTTTATCAGAGCGAAGAAATAAAAATAAACTTAACCATAAATATACCTGTTTTCTTGAGTGGGAATCGAACCCACAACCAGTCGTTAACAGTCACAAGTTAATGCCACTGCGCCACGACTGGGCCCATATATAGAGTTATTACTGTATGTATCGTTTTTATCTGCCTCATCATAATATTTTTTTTTTATTTCTGCCACAGATTATTACACTTGAAAAAAAATCAAAAATCAAGTGTGTGATATTTTTTACACTCGACGGAGATAGTATATCTTTTAGTTCGTTTGGGGTGAAACATTGTTTGTTTTTATTACTAACCAATGTTACCATTTAATATCTCCAAAAATGCTAGTCCGATTTGAATGCAGTTTTCAGTGATAACTTTGTATTTAATTATTGCATATTATAAATATTTATCAACACCACATAGATATTACCTTCACGCTAAGCAAAGCAGGGTAGTCAGACAAAACCTATTTTTTTTGTTTAGCTTCACGCTGTATCCCTTGCGGGGTAGTCAGAGAGAACGGAGCGCCAAACGCGACGGTCCCTGCATACTTCTTTCGCCTCGTCTACTGTCATGCCCTCCGGTGGGTCGTCATGCTTTTTACGAGACCTTCCTCCGAAGTCTCCCCCTGCCTCCCTTACCACACACCTTTGCTTCATAAGTCTTTCTTACCATTCTTTCATCACTCATCCTCTCGACGTGCCCAAACCACCTGAGCACGCCCTTCTTCATTCTTACTATAACGTTCTCGCTAACACCTGCCATTCTGTGTATCTCTTCATTGCGGATTCGGTCAGCTAAGCTGACTCCGCACATCTTTCGAAGAGATCTCATCTCCACAGCATTCATCTTTCTTTCATTCTTCTTCTGCAATACCCACGTTTCGCTGCCGTATAGCAGCGTCGGTACCAGCACTGCATTGTGCACAGCTAAACGTGCGGCTATGCTCACGTTCCGCCGTCGCATCAACGCAGCGAGGGCACCGTTAACCCTGTTACCGGCAGCAATACGCCTTTCAACATCCATATCATATCTTCCATCTCTGCTAAACATACTTCCCAAGTATACCACCTCATTCAATTGCCCTAGTTTCTTTCTGTTAATTCCTAGTATTTAGATAACAAGAAAAATCAAATACATACATGATGATGCTTAGACCGCTTGTGCGGAGGGTCGTCGGGTGCCTCCTCGATCACCAGCTCTCCGCCGAGAGAGGAGCAACCCTCCTCCCCGCTGTAGCCACTGGAAAATTATAAAGAGAAAAAAAATTAAGAAATGGACCAAAGCATTGTATCATTTATAAAATGTTATACATACATTTTGAATATGAAAAATGTTTGTAGAAAACGTATTTCAAAAATATATACAATTTGAACGTAGCGGGACTCGAATAAGCACCTCTAGAAAACTGTCCGAACACTCTGACCACTAAGCCATACGTTCTACATCCAATTAACTCGAAATACGAAAATTGGTTGTTAAAACCAAAATAGAAATATATGAAGCATACATGAATTTCGAGGCGGCTGAAAAGACCGTATGACTTAGTGGGTAGAACGTTTGGATTGCTTACAACAGGCGCGGGTTCGAATCAAACCGCGCCTTTTGAAGAATATTTCAGAAAGTTTATATCGGAAAAAACTCCTGCGTTTTTTCCCGCACAGGAAACTTAGTGTAAAGATATTCGATTCCTCTTCCCAATCCATATCTTACACATTACACTTGAACCACGAAACTCAACGCCGCGTATTATCTTCACAATATAAAAAATGTGTGTGGCCAGTCGTGGCCCAGTGGCACAAGCGTGTGACTGTAAACGACTGGTTGTGGGTTCGATTCCCACTCGAGGAGTGGAAATATTTAATATTTTTATTTTCTTCGCTCTGGTGTCGAGGTAAAGCGCGGCGTTAAGTTCCGCCACTTAACACGCAATGCCTCCGAATTCGGCGGAAAGTGGGGAACGGAGTGTCTTAACACTAGGTTCCCTCTGCCTACCCTGCTGTGTGCGGGATATAGCGTGAAGCTAAAAAAAAAAATATAAAATGATACTTACGCATAATACGGTGAATGCTGGTGTAACAACAGATTGGCAGCCTGGACTTCCTCTTCTGGAATCGACACCAATCCCCCTCCGGAAGCACCCACTACGTATTTTTCTGTCAAAATAAATATATTATTTTAAAATATACATTAAAAGTGTTATTTATATATAATTTGAACGCAGCGGGATTCGAACCCGCGTTACTTGAAAATCGCCAATCGAGAGCCTATAGATTACAATAAGTTTTTGACAATAAAAGTGAATTTTTAATAGTGTATAATATTTTCGATATAGTTGAATATAGAACACATGGTTTAGTGGTTACAGAGTTTAGTGTAGTTTCAAGAGGCGCGGGTTTGAGTCTCACTACGTTCAAAGCTTTAATTATTTTATTATTTGACACATATTTTTAACAATATTTAATGTTACACAAAAAAACAACATTAAGTTTTCTTTAATATATTAGACCAGCGCTTCTTAAACCAGCCAGTTGTGGCCAGTCGTGGCGCAGTGGCCCAAGCGTGTGACTGTAAACGACTGGTTGTGGGTTCGATGCCCACTCGAGGAGTGGAAATTACATTTCCATTTTCTTCGCTCCGGTGTCGAGGTAAAGCGTAGCGTTAAGTTCCGCCACTTAACACGCAAGCCTCCAAATTCGGCGGAAAGTAGGGAACGGAATGTCTTAACACTAGGTTCCCTCTGCCTACCCTGCTGTGTGCGGGATACAGCGTGAAGCTAAAAGAAAACAAAAAAGAAAGCTTCTTAAACTATGGGTCGCGACCCCAAATGGGGTTGCGTATCGAAATTCTGGGGTCGAGAGATTTTAATGTCAAATATTTATATATATATATCATTTTACAATATCACTAGAGTTGTCGGAATACAGTAGACTTGCTGCGTCTAAACACACGAATTCTATAAGAATATATTTTCATATGTATAATTTATATTGTTATATAATAAACAAATCATCAAAAAATAAAAAAAATATTTTTCTTTTATATTTGTATGGGGTCGTCAAGAAATTCGCAATCATAAATGGGGTCGTGAATGACAAAAGTTTAAGAAGCCCTGTATTAGACACATCATTCCCATAAGTCACTGTAGGCAGAACGAGAACGTAGTGTTAAGACACTCCGTTCTCTACTTTATTGTTACTATGAGATGAAAGTTTATTAATTTCTTGCAAATTTCACTATTAATTTAGTACATACTTGAAATTGGGAAACCAGACGAGTCTGTAGATTTGGTCAAATTAAAAATAAAAATTGTTTTTTTTTTTTTTTTTTTTTAATAGCTTCACTCTGTATCCCGCACACAGCAGGGTAGGTAGAGGGAACCTAGTGTTAAGACACTCCGTTCCCCACGCACCGCCGAATTCGGAGGCATTGCGTGTTAAGTGGCGGAACTTAACGCCGCGCTTTACCTCGACACCAGAGCGAAGAAAATGGAAATATTAAATATGTCCACTCCTCGAGTGGGAATCGAACCCACAACCAGTCGTTTACAGTCACACGCTTGTGCCACTGGGCCACGACTGGCCAAATTTCACTATTAATTTAGTACATACTTGAAATTGGGAAACCAGACGAGTCTGTAGATTTGGTCAAATTTCAAAAAATATATTTTGTTGTATGTTAAAATAAAATACATTTATCAATATATTCGTTGTATGTTAAAATAAAATATAATGAAATTATTTTTCTAATTTAAGCATATAATACCTTCTCTCTCCCCACCGGCGCCATTAGTGACCACAGTGATCTGGTGACCCGCCATCACCAAACCACTACCACCCGCAGTGTACGACACTCCTGCACCTATTCAAATTAAAAAATATATATATATTATATATTAAAGAGTCCAATCGCATATCGCCGCAATCCATACTTATATTATAAATGTGAAAGTCTGTCTGTTTTCACAGCTAATCTACCGGTCCAATTTGGATGAAATTCAGAGTGAAGGGTCAAACGTAGGCCACTTAGTTATAAAAATCAACCCCTACAGAGTTGAAATAGGGGATGAAAGTTTATATGAAAAATCTAAACCGCTTGACCGATTGTAATGAATTTTGGAATATATATAGTTGATAATCCAAGCGGCAATGTGGTTTATAATAACGATAATTTCTGTATTTGTTCAACTGCATTACAGTGACTTCATACACATATCAATATAATTATATTTTTAGCTTCCCGCTGTATCCTGACACAGCAAGGTAGGAAGAGAGAACCTAGTATGAAGACGTTCCCCACGCATGATCGAATGTTGGAGATATTGTGAGTTAAGTGGCGGTACTTAACGCCGCGCTTTGCTTCGACACCAGAGCAAAGGAAATGAAATATTAAATATTTCAATTCCTCGAGTGGGTACCTAATCCTCAATCACTGGTTTCCATAAATTAAAATGAAAATAATCCATACTTATATTATAAATGCGAAAGTCTGTTTGTCTGTCACGCTTTTACGTCTAATCTATCGGTCCGATTTGGATGAAATTTAGAATGAAAGTAGTAAAAATTACTGGGTCCAACATAGGCTACTTATTATTTCAAAAATCATCCGCTAAAGGGTTGATATAGGGGATGACAGTTTATATGAAAAATCTAAACCGCTTGACCGATTATAATGAATTTTGGCATAAATATAGTTGATAATCTAAGCTTAAACATAGGCTACTTTAATTTTTTCATAAACCCACCCATTAGGGTTGCAATATAACGAAGCAGTTGCGTAGTCCACGCGGCGAAGCCGTGAGCGGGCCGCTAGTTTACATATAAATCCGTCTAGTGTAAATCGAACACACGACCATTCGCGTTCACAAACAAATGTTAATCCACTGCACCATAACGACCAGAAAAGGTAACAGCTTCAATTCTCGCTAACCACTTACAATATAAAAATTTAATTTACACTTTTTAAGTACAAATAAATAGTTAATTATCACTGGTTGTGGGTTCGATTCCCACTCGAGGAGTGGAAATTATATTTCCATTTTCTTCGCTCTGGTGTCGAGGTAAAGCGCGGCGTTAAGTTCCGCCACTTAACACGCAAGCCTCCGAATTCGGCGGAAAGTGGGGAACGGAGTGTCTTAACACTAGGTTCCCTCTGCCTACCCTGCTGTGTGCGGGATATAGCGTGAAGCTATTTATTTATTTATTTTAGTTAATTATCAACTTACCGGGTGATCCAGGCGCACTCTGACTGACACCACTTCTCTGCGGGAACAGGTATTGAGTGGACTGCGAACTGTTATTGTTGTTCAACCGTTGACCACCGCTTTGCTGAGAAAATAAAAAAAAAATATTAGAATATGCAGAAACAAGTGAATATATGCCATTCTTCGCTTTCCGCCGGAAATCGAGACATTGCTTGTTGAGTGACAAAACTAAGACACTCCGTTTTCTAACAGAAGAGAGACAAAAATAAATAAATTATGCTTTCAAAAAGGAATCGAACCCACTACTAAACGTGATTACAGTTTGTCAAACAATCTTATTGTATTGTAATATACATGTATGACAAAAATATATAGATTTCATGTTAGCGCCAGAAGAATTACGTACTAAGAATTTCGTATATGATAGCGGGATTCAAGACCGCATTTTAACTAAAAAAAACCATAGAAAATAACATTTAATACCATCGAGTAGGAATCGAACCCACAATCACCACTTATGATCAAAATTATTTAACAATTTATAAACATACAAATATTATTAGAAGCAAATAGAAGCAAATACAAGTCTTGTTGTAAGTTGTAATAAAGCGTATAAGAATTTCGACGCAGCTGGTACTAGAACGCATGGCTCAGTGGTGAGAGCGCCTGAACGGTATTCAGGAGGCGCGGGTTCGAATCCCGCTGCGTTCAAATTTTTATACGTCTTCTGTAAATGTCTTTTTCAATTTTCCTAAGTGTGGAATAACAGTTTAAATATGTTAAAAGTATAATAAATACAAACCTGTTCATGCTCTTCTCCAGTGAACAGATCGGGCGTGGGCTCACGCGACAACTCCTCGGGCGTGACGAGACCCGACACGCCCACTTGCGACGGGCTGGTGGGTGCGCTCCTGGAAACCGGAAAAAATGTATTAAAAATGCATTAATCAGTATTGTTCATACACTTAGGAAGGAAGGAAAGGACCTTTTTAGAATAACGTATAAAAATATGAATTCGACCCACGCCTTTTGAAAATCGTACAAATGCTCTGACCGCTAAGCCATGCCTTCTACTATAAGAAAGACAACATCAGGATTCGAACCTGCAACTCTGGGATAGCGTCCAAGCGATCAAATCTTTTAAGCTGTATGTTCTAATTGTTTTGCTTAAAAATATATGAACAGGGTAGGCAGAGAGAAATTAGTGTCATGACGAATGAAATGAACGGAAAAAAAAAATAATTTCATTATTTCCCAAGCACAAGCGTGTGACTGTAAACGACTGGTTGTGGGTTCGATTCCCACTCGACTTCCATTTTCTGCGCTCTGGTGTCGATGTAAAGCGCGGCGTTAAGTTCCGCCACTTAACACGCAATGCCTCCGAATTCGGCGGACAGTGGGGAACGGAGTATCTTAATACTAGGTTCCCTCTGCCTACCCTGCTGTGTGCGGGATACAGCGTGAAGCTGAAAAAAAAAAAAGAAAAATCGCCAATTGAAAATTGAACCCGTACAAATGGCGTTTACAGTGCGACACTGTATGTTTATGCCTGTTGTGGATTTCTTTCGCAGCTTTATGCACCTTTCTGCATATCAAGTTAATAAGAGAGTACATAGTGTCCGTATTTTCCTCCTTCTCTCCTTCTACATTTTCCTATTGAATCACGACATGGTTGCAGAGTGGCGTAAGTGGTATTTACTGCCCATAATTTTCAACCAAAGTGGGAAAAAAATGTAAATACAATAATAATAATTATTATCTTTATTTTTCTAAAAAAGCTTGGTCTTAGTTAAGCTATTTTAAAGGACTAGTGTCCGTACTTAGTTAAAACTTGTTTTACAAATTCTTACATCCTATATCTTATCTTATATATTCTCTTATATATATTATAAATGCGAAGTTTGTACGGATGTGTGTGTTTGTTACTCTTTCACGCAAAAACTACTGAACGGATTTTCATGAAACTTTGTAGTAATGTAGATTTGATATCAGAATAACATAATAAGTTAAAATTTATAGGGATTTTTAACCGACATAAAAAAGGAGGTCCTTATGTGTGTTCCCCGATTACTTGAAGATGGGTGGACCGATTTTCAAAATTCGTTTTTTTGTTCGAGCATAGATGCGGTTTTTTCGTATAATAACGCAATTGCGAGATCTGTATCTGACTATCACCTCATTTTATTAACCGACTGCAAAAAAGGAGGAGGTTTTTAATATGTATGTTCCTCAGGAATAATAAACCGGATCGAAAGTCAATGAAGATGTTTCTTGGTTCACGCGGACGAAGTCGCGGGTAACAGCTAGTAATTATATAATTTTAAATTTTTTAGCAAATAGAAAAAAAGTCACATACCTGGAAGATAAACCAAAAGGCGCTCTAAACTGCACTCCTCGCGGGCGACGCGGTCTGAACGCCAGCTCTATGAGCTTGCCCTCGCTCTGGGGGTCGATGCGCCAGAAACTACCTTTGCCAGGCTCCTCTTGACTGCGTGGCACTTTTATGAAATATCTGGGGAAAAACAATATTTTTATAAAACATGACAATAATATTATATAATATATAGATAGATATATAATATAAACATAAAAGCAGGATAGACAAATAAATTCGAGATTCGAACCTGTGCCTCTTGAAAAGCGTTCACGTTTTCCGACTTCTAAGCTATACCTTTTTTAAAGCTACATATACACTCTTTAAAATATAATTGTTGCTGCTAGCATAAAAATATATACATATAAATTTTTACAATTATTTAAAATGTTATTCCCATACTTATTGTGGCCAGTCGTGGCCCAGTGGCACAAGCGTGTGACTCTAAACGACTGGTTGTGGGTTCAATTCCCACTCGAGGAGTGAAAATTATATTTCCATTTTCTTCGCTCTGGTGTCGAGGTAAATGCGGCGTTAAGTTCCGCCACTTTAGTGCCAATTACAAGCAAGCCTCCGAATTCGGCGGAAAGTGGGGAACGGAGTGTCTTAACACTAGGTTCCCTCTGCCTACCCTGCTGTGTGCGGGATACAGCGTGAAGCTAAAAGAAAGAAAGAAAGATATTATAATATGAAATATATTTTTAGACGAAGCGGGATTCGAACCTGAACTACTTAGAAATTGTCCAAGCGTTCTGACCGCTAAGCTGGGCGTTTGTTAGTCCTAATTTACCTTTACTAAATAACCACTAGTGTAAGTGTAAATAAACAAACATTTTACATTTTAGAGTATCAGGACAAAATAAAGTAATAAGAGTTTTCTAACTTCTTTTTTTTTATGGAATAAAGGAGGCAAACGAGCTGAAGGCCTGGTTAAGGCCTGGTTGGTTAAGTGGTTACCTTCGCCCATAGACATCCACAACATTCGAGTTATGGATGCGTTGCCAGCCTTGGGAATGTAGGACAGAAGGAGGCAGGAAGGATGGGAATGGTGGGAATAGGGAGAACTGGCTTACATGCCATCGAACCGAAACTCATCACCAGATATTTGGCGGTTCGTCTTTGACATGATAGTGGTCGCGAGCCAGTCGGAGAACGAATTCTTCTACCACCAAGCTACTGGGTTACCCGCCTTTTACGGGACGCTACCCAGCGGCGGGGGGGAATTGTATTCTTAACCCGTCCCCCACGGGAAAAAACTAACTTTATCAAACACTATTTTTTAATAGCCAAAAAGAAATGAGGGCAGCCCGAAAAATTCGAACGGCGGAACTAAACGCCGCGTTTTGTCTTTTCACCGAAACAAGAAAAAAAAATTAAATATAATTATTCCTCCGAGTGGGAATCGAACCCACAACCAATCGTACCATATATACAGGCAGACACTATGCCACTGCACTAAGAAACCCTCTTCTTCAACGTGAACTTTTAAACAATCATTTCACAATTCAAAGTACCAGGACTATATAAACCAACCAGAGTGCTTCCACTAGTTCAAACACCAATATTAATGTCAATTAAACACTAATCACTGTCTGCGAGAGTCAATCTCATCCATTAAACTCTTTTTCGACGTCCACTTTTAAGCAATCATTTTTTCAAAAGTACCAGCACATCATAAACCTATAAGAGTTCTTCAACTATCTTAATGTCAGTTAACCACTACTACCTACCATCACGCGTAACAATCTCACCTGTTAACATTACGAAATCAAAAGTACCAGAACAACATGAATCAACAAGAGTCCTTCTACCACTTCAAACACCCAATATTAATGTCAATTAACCGCTAATCACCGTCTGCGAGTGTTAGTCAGTCTCACCTGTTAAGTGACAAGTTGTGGCGTATGGAGTTCTGCCACCCCTTGTCGGCGGTGCGGTAGTAGTACGGTCAACTACGTTAATGTCAGTTAACCGCTAATCACCGTCTGCGAGTGTCAGTCAGTCTCACCTGTTAAGTGACAAGTTGTGGCGTATGGAGTTCTGCCACCCCTTGTCGGCGGTGCGGTAGTAGTACGGTCAACTACGTTAATGTCAGTTAACCGCTAATCACCGTCTGCGAGTGTCAGTCAGTCTCACCTGTTAAGTGACAAGTTGTGGCGTATGGAGTTCTGCCACCCCTTGTCGGCGGTGCGGTAGTAGTACGGTCAACTACGTTAATGTCAGTTAACCGCTAATCACCGTCTGCGAGTGTCAGTCAGTCTCACCTGTTAAGTGACAAGTTGTGGCGTATGGAGTTCTGCCACCCCTTGTCGGCGGTGCGGTAGTAGTACGGTCAACTACGTTAATGTCAGTTAACCGCTAATCACCGTCTGCGAGTGTCAGTCAGTCTCACCTGTTAAGTGACAAGTTGTGGCGTATGGAGTTCTGCCACCCCTTGTCGGCGGTGCGGTAGTAGTACGGTCAACTACGTTAATGTCAGTTAACCGCTAATCACCGTCTGCGAGTGTCAGTCAGTCTCACCTGTTAAGTGACAAGTTGTGGCGTATGGAGTTCTGCCACCCCTTGTCGGCGGTGCGGTAGTAGTACGGTCAACTACGTTAATGTCAGTTAACCGCTAATCACCGTCTGCGAGTGTCAGTCAGTCTCACCTGTTAAGTGACAAGTTGTGGCGTATGGAGTTCTGCCACCCCTTGTCGGCGGTGCGGTAGTAGTACGGTCAACTACGTTAATGTCAGTTAACCGCTAATCACCGTCTGCGAGTGTCAGTCAGTCTCACCTGTTAAGTGACAAGTTGTGGCGTATGGAGTTCTGCCACCCCTTGTCGGCGGTGCGGTAGTAGTACGGTCAACTACGTTAATGTCAGTTAACCGCTAATCACCGTCTGCGAGTGTTAGTCAGTCTCACCTGTTAAGTGACAAGTTGTGGCGTATGGAGTTCTGCCACCCCTTGTCGGCGGTGCGGTAGTAGGGGTAGTGTTTAGTGATGTAGCTGTATATGCCGCTGAGGGTGAGCTGCTTGTCGGGGGCGGACGCCACCGCTTGCACTATTAGTTGAGCGTAACTGGAATACAAACAGACAGACAAAATTATTAATAAACTATTTAAAAAAAAAGTTGTAATTCTAAAGTAAATATATTAAATGAGCTATATGTCAGTGTCCTCGTCAAAAACGATACGACATTAAAAAAATTAGCTGGAACAAACAAACGAATATTTTTTTTAATTAACGTTAACATACTTAACTCCCCTGAATGTTTTGAAAAATTTCCGCTGAATTCTGAAGGCATTGTGTGTTAAGTGGCGGAACTTAACGCTGCGCTTTGCCTCGACACCAAAGCGAAGAAAATGATATATTATTTCGGTTCCTTAAGTGCAAAAATGCAACCCTATACATACACTAAACAAGAAACACAAACATATTCAATTAGACATTTAGAAAAACGTATAAAAATTTGAACGCAGCGGGATTCGAACCCCGAACGAACATATTCATTAACTTTATACATACATACATTTGTCTTTCATCAACTATAAGTTACCTGTAAGGTGGTTTCGCGTCGTCTCGACCCTCACGATGCTCTCTAGCGTCTCGAGCATCACGTGAGCTGTACCCAGAGTCGGAGGCTGAGGAACCCTAAAAACATATTTATATTATTAGAATAACATGTTAACTAATTATTTCACAAATCGAATAAGGTTAAATTAAATCATTAATAAAAAATGTCGAAGAAATTAAAAGTTAAAGCCTGGTGTTGTGGAAATGTAAATGTGATTGGTTCTGGATTCGATTCCCACTCAGAGTAATGGAATTAAACTGTTAGATAGCATTATTTAAAATGTTAACTGGAAAACCGAAAGTCTTAACATTAGGTTCTCTCTTCAATATAACTTATAATATTGTTTTTTTTTTTATCTTCACGCTGTATCCCGCACACAGCAGGATAGGCAGAGGGAACCTAGTGTTAAGGACACTCCGTTCCTCACTTTGGGGTCAGGCGTGGCGCAGTGGCACAAACGCGTGACTATAAACGACTGGTTGTGGGTTGATTCCCACTGAGAGGAATGGAATTAAATTGTATTCATTCCTCCGCGTTGAGTTCCATCACCAACATGTAACATCTCAAATATGGGCGGAAAATTGAGAACGGAGTGTCTTGACACTAGGTTCTCTCTGACTAACTCTGAAGCTACTCTGAAGCTGGAAAAAAAGATACATATTCTTTATATTATTATATAAAGAAAAATCTATTAAGTAAATTACATTTAAAACACTTTATTACAAAAAGAACCATACACTCTAAAACAAATCCCAATTCAGACATTATGGACAACAGTGCAACCACTCCCCTTTCTCCTTCCCCACAAAACTCCACCCCAAACCAGATTCAAATCTAGCACAACCTCCCAAAGACTTACAGCTGTGCCATTAGAGTTCGGCCGTTGGTGTTCAGCCAGTACCGCGTACTGGGCGACAAGACCGAGGTCGGGATGCCGTCGACCTGATGAGCCAGCGCCGCGTGGAGACGTCGGACAACTGTTCGTCGCACTTATTGTACCTGGAAGTAATGGATACAAGAAAATGTTTGTAAATATATTAAAGTCAAAGTCTAAATAATTTTATTCTCTTGTATACCGTAAAGCGTGAAGCGCCAATTAAGCTATATGTTCTAATCGAGCTACGACAAAACTTTTAGACGTTTGATACAAAATACTTTGGAGGCATTGTGTGTTAAGTGTCGGAACTTAACGCCGCGCTTTACCTCGGCACCAGAGCGAAGAAAATGGAAATATTAGATATTGCCACAACTCTAACAAGCGTATATGAAAATTCATATTGAATTCAACGTAACTTAATTAACAGAGCGTATAGCATAGTGGTCAAAACGCTGGGACAGTCCAAGTTCGAAAAGCCACGGGTTCAATTGTTAACACGATTTGGTTTGGTTTGGTTCCCAACCAGTGGTCCGCGGACAACCAATGGTCCGCACTACGGATAAAGTGGTCCGCGAGCGATTTTAAATTTAGCGGGTGTCGGTAGACATAAGGAAGTTAGGATGTATGTTTTAAGTAAAGATTTCGTTTGATTATTACAGTTTATTTTTGTTATAAGTACATACATAATGGTCCCTGCTAGCAAGAATAATGTAAAAGTGGTCCGTGATCAAAGAATGATTGGGAACCCCTGATCTAAGACAATATAGAAAACTAACCTGTAGGCGAAGGCGCAGGACTACGCCCATCGTTATCAGTAGGTATGGATATACGAAGGGGCGGTAGCGGCGGGCCGGAACTACCCGCACCGCCCCCGCTCTCCTCTACCAGCGACTGGAACTCCAACCGGATGTTGGTTGATGGGAAACGTAGAGTGCATCTGGAAGGAGAGAGAATTTGTAATTTAAAGAAGAGTTCTCTTTATAATTGTTTTAAGCTAGTCATCGCCCGTAATTTCGTTTCCTATTTCCTTGTCAAGTTGAATAAGCTTCGTATAATATGTTCTTTTTAACGTCGCATTATATCCCGCACACAGGATAGACCGAGAAAACTTAATGTTTTTTTTTTAACTGTTTATATCTATGCTCTACGGACATAGGTCTGTACTTTGTTACTTATAAATTTTACATTTTCATTTTCTTGTTATATTACTATCTATTATTCTAAAAGAGTCCAAGTATTGCACTAAATTTACATTACATATACACATATAATACCATATTATAATACATTATTTTTAATTTTTACATATCTAATTATTTATTATTTTTTATTGTAAATAGGAGACCTTGCATATTTATGTATGTATTTGTGAAAGGATAACTTTGGGACTTGGATGGCATAACTGAAATACTAAAGGCAAGACCGCTTCGTTTCAGTCTCTATATAAAACTTAATGTTAAAACACTCCGTTCGTCATTTTCCGCCGAGTTGTGTGGAGGCATTGCGTGCTAGTTGGCGGAACTAATCGCCGCGGATTGCCTCGACACCAGTACGAAGAAAATGAAATATTATACATTTCAATTCCTCGAATGCGAATCTAACCAACAACCAGTTTTTGGAAATGCTATAAAAAAATCACTGACGCTATTTTTAAAAACGAAACACTCAGTTTTCACAAAATATTTAATAAATTTATAAATACGTACAAATTATATAACCGTAATATAATATCCTTATAACAACAATTATAAACAAACAGTTGAGGCGTTGTAACTCTAACCTTGACCTAGCGACGTATCCTTTGCTGACGTAAGACAAATGAACTTTACTTACAATACTTTCGTAAATAACTACAGTCTTCGTAGTTAGAAATAAAAAAAAAAAAAAAAAATATAGCTTCACGCTATATCCCGCACACAGCAGGGTAGGCAGAGGGAACCTAGTGTTAAGACACTCCGTTCCCCACTTTCCGCCAAATTCGGAGGCTTGCGTGTTAAGTGGCGGAACTTAACGCCGCGCTTTACCTCGACACCAGAGCGAAGAAAATGGAAATATAATAAAACCAACGTAAATAAAAACTTTAACCACCTCAGTATTATACTGACTTAGTTGTTTTATAAAAAAAGCCTGAACTTTTAGAGTTTTTAGCTTTTTCCTCGTAGCAGTCAGAAGGAAGACATTGCCATGACATTCGTTCTCAAAATTCCGCCCAAAATTGAGATATTTTAGCAAATCATGTGGATATAGCAAATTATATAAAATTATTTCAAGTTCATTTCCCATGAGAAGACATAAGTAATAAGATGAAAGAATTGCTATACATACATTGCAAATGTTCACCCAGACTTTTTCAGTTCCATGCAACTCCCTCATATAATAGGGTACATAAAGAGTGTAGAAGAGGTTAGAACTTTTTCGTTTCGCAGAGTCTAACTGTAAACAATTGGTTGTAGGTTCGATTTCCATTCGTAGGATTTTTTATATATAAATTATTTCTCATTTTTCTCCTGTTAAGACTAAGGGCAGCAATAAATACTACCTTTTACTCACATCCCGGAGTGTCTTGACACTACACTCTCTAAACACTAAATACAATCATTCCCCCAAATTAAGATCAAACTCACAACCATCTATAAAGAAAATCTCTATAACCACTGAGCTACAATAGCCTAACCTACCCATAGTTTTATCAATAAATAATCTACAATACATACATACATACATACAATATAAACAAGGCAAAATCACAGCGTATCGATCAAACTGCGTAAATATTCAATGGCGTTCGTTCCATTTTCATTGCTGTGTACAAATACGTTGCAGATATCGTCAATAGTATAGTATAGAAGTTGTTACATAATGAATCAGTTGTTGACCGCGACTTTGTCTGCGTTTTGTTATTTTATCTTTATAAGACCTTAATATAAAAAAAAATCTGGCAAATCGTGGTGTATTATTGACAGGCTCTCTAAAACGCTTACAAAATTAAAATAATTTACAAACTTACACACCTTACAAAGAAAAAGTAGCTTCACACTTTTCCCGTACAGCGGGTAGTCAGAGAAAATATAGTGACAAGACACTCCGTCCTCCATTACAGAGGTATATCCTAAATATCATATTGTAACTTTAGTTCGATCTGATATGTCTTCCTTCAGTAACATATAGATACATATTTTATTTATATCTCATTCTAAATTTTTATTAACAAATAATAAGTAATCCATACTTATATTATAAATGCGAAAGTCTGCCTGTTCGTCTGTTATGCTTTCACGGCTGATCTGCCGGTCCGATTTTAATGAAATTAGAATGAAAGTAGTAAAAATTACTGGGTCAAATATAGGCTACTTATTTTTCCAAAAAACAACCTTTTAGAGGAAATAGGGGATGAAAGTTTATATGAAAAATCTACACGGTTTGACCAGTTGTAATGAATTTGGGCTACTTTAATTTTTTCAAAAAATCTACCCCTGAGGGTTGCAATATGACGAAACAGCTATGTAGTTCACGCGGCGAAGCTGCGGACCGCTAATGGTACAATATATAGAAACATTATATATGACTAAAATACTAACATATCATTTATTAAAAAAAATAACAATAATCAATCAATATACAAATACGCTAAATAAAAAATTGCAAAATTCATATACCTACAAAAAATATAATATAAAAGCATTTATTTTATGTGCAGACACAACAAACTAGTGTCAACATCGCCTACCACTTGTTAATTCATCATAAATTCATCGCTAATGGCGTAATTATCTGTCTGTTCGTATGTTATACATATAAAACCTTATTATAAAAATCATATGGCATATCGCGCTCAATTATAGACAAGCTCTCCTTGTCTTTGAAGGGATTTTATTTAAAATCTTTTAGTAACTTACATTTCTTACAAAGAAAAAAAAGCAGCTTCACGTTTTCTACCGCAAAGTGACATAGAGAGATCTAGTGTCAAGACACTCCGTCCTCCACATAACAAAGGTGATACCCTAAAATCTATATAGTAACTTTAGTTCGATCCGATATTTTTTCCTTCAGTAACATATACATACATAAAAATACCATAGGAGAAATTGTCATTAAAGGAAAACAGTTATGATATGACACCTACACACATATATACACCCGTAGAATTAAAATATCATAATAAGTAAAAAAAAATCAATCAATATATAAATACACTAAACGAATTTACCTAAAAGCTAAAAAAAAAAAATCCTATCCACGTGTCCCCAAATTACAAAAATCCTATAAAATGCCTATAAAACATATTAATTTAATCATTTATTCTATATGTAGACACAACAAACATCGCCTACTACTTGTTCATTCATCATAAATTCATCGCTAACGGCGTAATAAGACCGTTAATTACACCGCCTCCATTAAGGACGTCGCGCTGTGGTCGCCGCACACTGGATGCATTGCTATATATAGCGCTGAATAAAATATTATAGCTTTAATATTTTTTTTGGTTGGATTAACACTTATTCCGGTAATGGAAGTGGTAGTGACAATGCACTCTGTTTCCTCCAAAATAAAGACACGGTATGAGTATCTAAACTCAACGTTACGTATCGTCTTATCAGAGCAAGGAAATGTAAATAAGTTATCAAAGTCAAAGTCAAATAATTTTATTCAAAGTAAGAAGTTACATGCTTCATTTTTTGAACGTCAAACAATTTACCACCGGTTCACTAAAGTTAATGCCTCAGACCTGAGAAGAACCGGCGCAAGAAACTCGGCGGGACGATTTTTTTTTTTTTTTTTTTAAGTCAAGCATTTACAGATATTATATAATTATATATTGACAATGATACCATTGGATATATTAAGTACCATTGGGGATCGTATCCACGACCAATCGCGTTTATAGTCAGACTATTTTCGACCGCGCTACTGTGTCTTTACTAGTTTAAAATTAATTTGAAATTATTATAATAATATTCAACAGATATTGTTTTTTACTTAGTTTATCTGCATCTAACCTGCTTGAAGGCTATACATATAAGTAGCCAAGTAGTGGCCAGTCGTGGCCCAGTGGCACAAGCGTGTGACTGGTTGTGGGTTCGATTCCCACTCGAGGAGTGGACATATTTAATATTTCCATTTTCTTCGCTCTGGCGCTGAGGTAAAAGCGCGGCGCTAAGTTCTGCCACTCAACACGCAATGCCTCCGAATTCGGCGGAAAGTGGGGAACGGAGTGTCTTAACACTAGGTTCCCTCTGCCTACCCTGCTTTATGCTGTATAAAAAAAATATATAAGTAAATTATAATACCAGCGTAAGCTATATAAAAAATATATATAAGTAAATTATAATACCACAAGGGTAATTGTAAGATTATAATTTGTTTCCATCGTGTACAATTAGATTTTAATACTTTAAACATATTTTAACTTTAACAATA
The DNA here is from genome assembly GCA_019049465.1 of Dryas iulia moderata. Classification (NCBI taxonomy): domain Eukaryota; kingdom Metazoa; phylum Arthropoda; class Insecta; order Lepidoptera; family Nymphalidae; genus Dryas; species Dryas iulia. Next base: position 1,109,436 of record CM032422.1, on the reverse strand, counting down.
AATTTGAAACTGTTGCTAGATTATTTTCCATCTCAAATTTACTTCATTCAAACTTAGATTTTACCTCTGAGCAACAACTATGTTGATTAAGTTAGATTAAAAACAGTTTGGGGTTTTTTTAATAAAGCTAGATATTTGGAAAACCAAAACATTTTCCATAGCATGCGCTTGAAAGAGAATTAAAATTTAATAAATATGAAGAAAGATTAATTGAAACCCCTATTTTAATTAAACTCATAAAAAATAAATTTCGTCACATTTAAACATTTAAACATCAAAAAAAAGCATACAAAAACGCTTTAAAATATCAAAAGCCACGCTATACGAATACTATAAAAAGCTATAAATTCAGTAAGCGTTTAGATTTAGCTCCACCATCCACAGGGTAATTGGTCTAATTGACAGAGCTTTGCATCTGACATAATATTGACGAGGTAGTGCTGTCTGGCAACGAGTAGACGCTCCAAGTTCTATAGTAGTATACAAATTAGTTAGAGATCTCGTTTTTATAGAGAAAAATGAAAGAGAAATAAGTAAGGAAACTCTCCTCTCTCCGTTTAACATTAGAGCTAAGTGGAGATTTTATCTAAAATGTTAATATTTATTACTCACAAACGTATGTCGCACAATCTGTATATATATATATATACGAAAGATTTATCACTTCCATTATTAGTGCTATTTTTTTTTAGCTTCACGCTCTATCCCGCACACAGCAGGTTAGACAGAGGGAACTTAGTGCTAAGACACTCCGTTCCCCACTTTCCGAATTCAGCGGCATTTCGTGTTAAGTGGCGGACCTTAACAGCGCGCTTTACCTCGGCACCATAGCGAAGAAAAAGAAAATATTTCCACTCCTCGAGTGGGAATCGAACCCACAACCAGTCGTTTTACAGTCACACGCTTGTGCAACTGGGCCACGACTGGCCACCTTAGTGCTATCTTCTACTAAATAAAAAATTAACGTCTGTGTGTTTAAAAACAGGTGTGCGAGTATTTCCGGCTAAATATTTAGAGAAAGTTATTTCTTTTAATCAATACACTATTTACATGAAAGACAAATTGTATTAGTCATTTATAAGTAGACTATCGGCCTATCCTCGGGGCGGATTTTCGAAAACTAAAATTGCCTATGTTTAACCTTTAATTACCAACTATATTTATCCAAAAAATCGGTTCAGCGGTTTAGATTTTTCATTTAAGCTTTCATCCCCTATACCTTTTAGAGGTTGATTTTTGAAATGAAAAGCAGATATTTTTGATCCTGGATTTGTTACTACTTTCATTCTAAATTTCCTCCAAATCGGGCCGGTAGATTAGCAGTGAAAGCGTGACAGACAAACAGACAAAGTTTCCCCATTTATAATATAAGTATAGATTTAAAAATACTTGCTGAGTTTTCAAGGGACAACACCAGAATCAAAATTCTATAATACAATTTCTAAATAATTTTCAAGTTATCTTGAAATCATATCGAACCCAAAACCTACCTCAGTTCAAGACCTAGACCAGACCTCAAGTACCAAAAGCCATAAGTCATCATAAAAACTACATACATACATACATACATACATACATACAAATGTAATCATAATAAAATGACCGATCGATATACAAATGGCTATACATAATATAATGCACTAGTTATGCACTATATAAGCATTACACGAGTTTTCACTGCAATGCAATCTTTGATTTGTATTGCCTGTTGGTTCTAAGTATTTGATGTCATTCACATGAATATGTGGGCCAATGTATATTTGCTATTGATTAAAATGTGTAGAAGTGGCGTTGAGTATATATAATACATATTTTTAGTTACACTCTTGTTTCCTGTCTGGCTGAATTCGAGACCTTGTACAAAATACTGAACTGCGGAACTTAACGCCGCGCTTTCTCACACCAAAGCGTAGAAACAAAAATAATGTAATATAATCATTATCCAACTGCTAATCGAACCCACACAACCTTTACCATCACAATTAGACGCTGTCTCAATACGCCACAATGGCTTCAATAGATATATTTTTTAATGTTAAGCATGCATATATTCCTTTCTATTCAGGTAAGACAAGACATTTAATATTAAGTTTTTGTCAACAGAACTCAACGCCGTGATATAGCAAACTATCAATATTGTATCGTTGAATTTTATTTATTCGGGCCAGTCGTGGCGCAGTGGCACAAGCGTGTGACTGTAGACGACTGGTTGTGGGTTCGATTCCCACTCGAGGAGTGGAAATATTTAATATTTGTATTTCCTTCGCTCTGGTATTCAGGCAAAGCGCGGCGTTAAGTTCCGCTACTTAACACGCAATGCCTCCGAATTTGGCGGAAAGTGGGGAACGGAGTGTCTTAACACTAGGCTAACACTAGGTCTTAACGGCGTGTCTTCCCTCTGCCCTGCAGTGTGCGGGATTCAGCGTAAAGCTAAAGAAAAAAAATATATGACATGAGGCGATTGGTTCCGCCGATTTTAAGTCATGTCTGTAAAATGTATAAAAAGTTAAGAAACTTTTCTTTTAAGTTAAACTAAAATAATATTTAAACCAACAAATAAAATTCACTTCAGCCATTTCTAAACGTAGATTTAATTCAACGTTCGTAGTCGACAATAACACAGCAATTACGTTCTTCCTAGAAACAAGTAGGCAGGAGCCAGTTGCTAAAATCGATAGAGTCGGCTGCCGCTAGTACTACGAATAGCTGGGCTTTAATTTATCGTTTAAATATGTATATGATATTATATTTTTATCTCTGGGTATAAAATACTAGAAAAAAATTATTTTTCTTTATGACCCACAAAGGTTATTTGTTAATAAAACATATTTAAAATACTTTAAGCTCAATCTTACTTTATTTTTTATCATTTCTCCGATTTAGTATAACAAAGCACTGCGTTAAGTTCCGCTACTTGACAGATAACACACACACACACATACAAAAAAATAATAACAAAAAAACAAAAAGGTGTCAGTCAACGAAACAAGAGGGACGTATAACTTACGGATAGTGACATTTTTTAACTTTTTTTAAAATTATTGTTTTTTATTCCTTTGATTGCTAATGGAAAATTACTCGCTTGCTAAGGATAAATATAATTAGGAGCATATTCCACTGTCGGCTCCCGCCTATCATCGAAGGGAGCAGGTTGCTAAGGTGTAACTGAAAACCAGCGATGTCAGAGGTCCTCAAGCATCAAGAGCTGAGTTACACCTTTTGTCATAAGCTAGAATTGATTTCTTTTTTTTTCTGTGTTTCATGTATATCATTTTTTTTTTTCATTCTCTTATGGCAATAAATGTGTTTTTATTTATTTATTTATTTATAATGATTCAAATTGAGGCGGAAAGTAGAAAACAGAGTCTTTTGGCATTAAGTTCTCTCTGCCTATTCAAAAATATGGTTAAAAAAGCGTGAAAATACTTTCTACTTCTCTTCTTTTTTAACTTCACGCTCTATCCCGCAGCAGGGTAGGCAGAAGGAACCTAATGTTAAGACACTCCTTTCTCCACTTTCCGCCGATTTCTGGCATTGCGTGTTAAGTGGCGGACGAAAATGAAAATACTAAATATCTCCACTCCTCCACGGAACTGATCCCACAACCTGTCGCTTTACAGTCACACTTTGTGCCTATGCACCATGACTGAGTCCAACTTCTTTCTTTAATGAGAATTTAATCTTTACACAATAAAAACATAGACTTCAAAGCCTTTTATAATAAAACAATAAATATCAGAATAGCGTAAACAAGCTAGTATTGATTCACGTACTGTTATAGCAGATTAATCAACTGACAGATAAAACGATGGATATGCGCCGATGGATGTACGAGTATGCGTTATACGATTATATGAGAAATGAGATGACATATGAGAAATTACATTTTTGTTCTGTTGAATACATTGTGGCCAGTCGTGGCCCAGTGGCACAAGCGTGTGACTGTAAACGACTGGTTGTGGGTTCGATTCCCACTCGAGGAGTGGAAATATTTAATATTTCCATTTTCTTCGCTCTGGTGTCGAGGTAAAACGCGGCGTTAAGTTCCGCCACTTAACACGCAATGCCTCCGAATTCGGCGGAAAGTAGGGAACGGAGTGTCTTAACACTAGGTTCCCTCTGCCTACCCTGCTGTATGCGGGATATAGCGTGAAGCTATTTAAAAAAAAACGAAAAAAAACTTTATTTTTTATTACTTAACAAATCTTTCGCACACGGCAGAGATAATAGAAAGAAACTTGTCTTAAACAAGCCGTCGGCGACGACGTTTACACCTAATGTCAAGACATTATATGTTACGTAGCGGAACATAACGCCGAAATTTATCTTAACGAGTTTTAGAGTATCTTAAAACAGGGTAGTCAAAGTGAATTTAGACGTGAAGACACTCCATTTAACACTTTCTGCTCGATATCGAGACATTGCGTATTTCTTGGCGAAACTCAACACCGCCCTTAGTCTTAGGTTCGAGACTGAAAAAATGAAAATTATTCAAATACCATCTCCTCTAGTAGAAATCGAATCTGGTCACGTCAATCACTGAGCCACGACCGCCTACATTTTCACTATTACACACTTTTCCAAGCTCACTTTCATAAAAAAATACCTAAAATTCGTATCCACACACTTACACACACACACAGTCATAAGCCTCGTGTGTATAATCCCCAATTAGTGATATCAAAGGGAGCCCCAACTGTCATACGACCTAGTTAACAAAACCTAGGTAGGTAGATAGGTAGGCAAAAGTAAAATCTAGCACTAAACGCTAACTTGCATTCGTAATGCAAAGCATTGCTTTTGACAATTTCATGGTTGTTTGTACGATATTACTCAAAGCTTGCTGAAAAAGTTTTACAAGGAAAGATGTAATTTTTCATCTTCATGGTTATGCGTTTCGTGATGTTTGTATTTTAAGCAGAGAAGAATGTTAATGTTGAGACATACGGTTCTCCATATGTTTTTGATTATGGGAAAGGAAATAAGATTTTCAGGCCACCATGCCGGCAATAATGAAATTTCATCGACTAGGAATCGAACTTATAACCATCGTGTCATCTTCTAACAGCTAAGCAAACGTGAAATACGACAAACTAAGTGTAAATGCAACTGTTTTTGGGTTCCAGTCCCACTCGAGGAATTGAAATATTTGTCTTCGCTCTGGTATCGAGGCAAACACAGCGTTGAATTCTGCCACTTGACGCCTTCAGAATTCGACGGAAAGTGGGGAACAAAATGTCTTAACATTAGGTTTCATCCGCCTAATACGCTGCCGGAAGCAGCGTGAAACCTAAAAAGACTTACGCACTAGACAAGTCGAAAATATAGACACTTCCTCGATTGAGAATCGAACCTATAGCTTTCTGTCATCTTTTAAAAGCTACACAATAGTAACATCGCTATAACTAAGCTCTGATACTCTGTAATGTAAAACAGAGCTTCTCAGAATGTTCTTGTTACGTTATAAAATTAAACCTTAAACAAACGTATAATAAAAGTAAATGCCCATCTTCTACACGCATATATAGTTTTTATTCGTAGTAGAATAGAGATTAGGTATATCATATTTTGTTCCACTTAAAGATATGGACTTTTTTAAGCTTTAAATCAACACATTGTCGTTGAATTTGACGGAAAGTGTCTTGACCACTAGGTTCCCTTTACTACCGGTATAATCCTGAAGAAGGAACAATTCTATCTAGATGTATATTAATTCAGTATCCACTCCGGGAATATATATAAAAAAAACCTGTTGTAAAAAAGAAGTCTGCGCCCAACATGCAACCCAGCAGGCAGAGAGAAGGTAGACAAGACAACACAGACAAAGAGACACCGTTCTCCACTTTTCGGTCAAATCAGAGAAATTGCGTATTGAGCATAACGAAACGTCAAACTATATCTTATCACCAGAACGAATAACTAAAATTTTGTTAAATCCTTCCCCCGAGCGGGACTCGAACCCCCGACTACCAGGTAAACCGGCTGACACTATCTCACTCCAAGACTAAGTGAGTCTTATCGGAAACTACCACCAGCTCGGAAACCGTTCTGCCGATAACCAAATAAAAGCTGATTCTGCTGAGAGCAAATGAAGTAATAAGGCCAAGAAAACTAATATATATAATTTCCTCCTTATATATATTAAGCTTCAAAATCTCCAAACAAAATTAAAACTCCATATATATATAATACAACTTGTGGACAACACGGCGCAATGTACAGACAGTGTATCGATCGGTCTCACACGCGTCCTTCACCCCGTGCCCTTTTCGAGTTACGCGACTGTTTTGGGGAGACAGCCTCGAATCCACTTAATGGCTCGGCGAGACGGTCTCCGTAAATAAATTGGTTAGTAGGGTTATTTACTTACAAACTGAGGTACAGGTATTGGAGGAAGTGGAAAATTGTTATGTAAAATTTTTCTTTATGTTTACGTAATGATTTTTTTTTATAGCTTCACGCTGTATCCCGCACACAGAAGGGTAGGCAGAGGGAACCTAGTGTTAAGACACTCCGTTCCCCACTTTCCGTCAAATTCGGAGGTATTGCGTGTTAAGTGGCGGAACTTAACGCCGCGCTTTGCCTCTGATACCAGAGCGAAGGAAATGGAACTAATAAATATTTCCACTTCTCGAGTGGGATTCGAACCCACAACCAGTCGTTTATATTTTTCCCCCTTATAGACAGAGAGAACGCGTAGTGTCAAGACACTCTGTTCGCCAACTTAGCCTGAATTCGAGAAGAAGCCCGAAAAAATAAACGTTAAAACATAAATAATTTAAATACAATAAAGTTTGAATGCTATAAAAATATTACCTAGGTGCGTAATTTGCACTGCAATAGGTCGTATATTTTTTTCAACATTACTCTTCTCACGAATAGCATAATAGACAGAAAAACCTAGTGTCAAGACTCTCTCTCTCATTCCATTTTGTGCCTGAAATCGAGATATCGTCTGTTGAGTAATTGTACTCAACTCAACGCTTTCTTGTAAACCAAGAAAATCAGGAAAATAAGTGAGAATCGAACTGACAACTAATAATTTTTACAGTCCGCGTATGAGACGCTGATTTTCAGCTGAAATTCAGTATTATATTAATCATTTTTATTCTATACAACACATATACAGCATTTTCAAGATACTAATCGCTAGAAGGAGAGAAAACATAGTGACTAATCACTCCGCCATAGAATGTTATTAAAAAAATAAGAACAGAGGCAAAACGCGACAAGTTCCGTCACTTAACATCAAATGCCTCCGAATTCAGCGATGCGTGGAGAACGTAGTGTCTTAACACTAGGTTCCCTCTGCCTACCCTGCTGTGTGCGGGATACAGCGTGAAACTAATAAATAAAAATTACACAAAACGAAAAATAAACAAGAGCCTCCAAAAATAAAAACTATTTTGTAATTCCGACACGTCATTTATCCTGCGCGCAGTTCACTCATGTAACTTTTAAAAGGTTTTTTTTCGTTTGTTTTGTATTGCCGTCGCCACGTTGTGATGTTTATGGAAATTTGAAAAAGTCGCGCGAACTGTGTATATTAAAACACCTTCTATTTTGGTAATTGAATTTTAGCTTACATTGGACTATGCAATGGGAGCCTCCATTATAAAAATTATTAAATATTAAAACCTTTTTGTTTTTATCTCTTCTAGTATTATCTAGAAGTACTTTTGGTCCGCACTCGAAACATAGCATATTAAGTAGCAGAATGTAATGAAAATATGTAGTTTAAATAAAACCATCTAGCCCCCCCAATAGGGGAATCGAACCCATCACCATAGATAGTATTTACCGTCAGATTATTTGTACCATTGAGACACAAAGGATTCAATAATAAAAAATACTTAATAATAATAATTTAAAGTACACAAAAATCACATTTTCTGATAATATTTAAAAAGTAGCAGTAGAAATACCTATACAAATTAGAATGTCAAATAATGCACGGTACACACCTATACCAAAATATTGTTTTCTTACAAATTTTGTCTGCCTGACTCTCCGGAACGGTTGGGCCGATTTTGACTTTAACAGATAGATAGCTTATGTAATAAAGAGTACCATAGGCATATACTTTAAATAGCGGCCCGCTCGCGGCTTCGCCACGTGATCTATTTCGTTATATAGCAACCCTCGGAGACGCTTTTTTAATAAATAAAATAGCCTATGTTTTAGCTTAGATTATCAACTATATTTATGCCAAAATTCATTACAATTGGTCAAGCGGTTTAGATTTTTCATATAAACTTTCATCCCCTATTTCAACCCTATAGAGGTTGATTTTTAAAATAATAAGTAGCCTATATTAGACCCATGGTCATTTATTACTTGCATTCTAAATTTCATCCAAATCGGACCGGTAGATTAGCCGTGAAATTCTACACAGACGAAGACGCGGCCGCGGGCTAGTTTGTAATATAAACGGTTGACCCCGCCTTGCGTACCCCTTACTTAGACCATATACCTATGTACATACACCGTAACCAAATTACTCCCCAGCACGGAACAACCACGTCGAGAGATAAAACGCAAATAATTCAATTTCATACCGTGTTTACGTCAAATTTCAAATCTACTTAGGAAACGTTATAATTTCCGCTTTCGTTTCTCCTTGTTTCAATCATTCATAGAGTTTGGGCAATTTGTTTATTTTACGGTATAATTAATTTGTTTGTGGGTTATTCTGTTAATGATGTTTTAACTAAACACTTTTTACTTTTAAAACTATATAGATAATAGATATAGAGGCAGTGGACCAGTCTGATTGCAAACGCGGTTGGTTGTGGGTTCAATCCCATTAAGGATAATAATAATTGTATTAAATTTTCTTTCCTATTCCCAGCTTTAGTAATACAAAGCACATTGCTAACTTCTGCTACTCGACACACAATTGAAAGTGGATAACGGAGAGTCTTGACACTATGTACTATTATAGTGATGTTCCACTCCTACGAAATGAACATAAATAAATAATAAAAAGACGCTTTACAAACTAAACAATGACTATAATTTCAACGTCTCTAATATTTAAATAATATCATATAATTTCCCTACTCTAGTACGAAAAAGCGACATGTCAAGTGTCTCCACTGAACGCGTTCTCTCTAAAACCATTAAAAACAGGAAAAACACAGTGTCTTAACACTATAATCTCTCTATACAGGACAAAAAATAGACCTACATGCAAATAACAAGTGGTTACTGGTAGAACCAGACTCAGCCACTTAAGGAAGTGCTGACAGATGCAAGATTAAAGGACATTCGGGTATTTGTTTAGGGGCTCCCCTAACCAGCCTCTTAATGTAAATCGCTTCTTTATTAAACACAAAAGTTTAAAATGTAAGAATTTGCTATATGACATCAAATTACCTTTAGGTATTTTGGATAAGAGAGATTATTTTAAAGACACTTTGTTTTCCATTACAAAATTCAAGCTGTATCCCGCACACTGAAGAGTAGACAGAGGGAACATAGTGTTAAGATACACCGTTACCCATTTTCCACTGACTTTTGGTGATATTACGTGGCGGAACTGAAACTAACTAACTAACTAAAAAATTAAAATTAATAAAAACAGAATGAATAATTAAAAACAATAGAACCGGCTGTAGTGAGAGAGCGTCTGAGAATTATAAAGATTTTACATATTATCATTGTGGCTTAGGAGAAAAAGTAGACCAAACACATCCATGCTTATATTATAAATGGAAAAGTCTGTGTGTTTGTCTGTCACACTTTCACGGCTAATCTACCGGTCCGATTTGGATGAAATTTAGAATGAAAGTAGTAAAAGTGACTGGGCTACTTATTTTTTTAAAAATCATCCTCTATAGGGTTGAATTATGGGATGAAAGTTTATATGAAAAATCTAAACCGCTTGACCAATTGTAATGGATTTTGGCATAAATATAGTTGATAGTCTAACCATAAACATAGGCTACTTTATTTTTTAAAAATGCGCCCCCAAGGGTTGTAATATAACGAAATAGTTCACGTGGCGAAGCCGCGAGCGGGCCGCTAGTACATATATAAATGAAACGAAGAATTAATCTAAAGAAAAACTACTAACGTACTACTTCTTTAGCATATATACCTTATGTAATGATATGTATACTAAAGAAAGTAGCATTCACGTCTGATATAGTTTCTACTGACAAGTAGAAGTTTTATATCTATGTAGTAGAAGTTCTTGTTATTAACAAGGTGTTTGATATTTTAAATCACTAATACTTTTTGCTAAAATAGAGGCCAGTCGTGGCTTGGGGACACAAAGTGTGACTGGTTGTGAATTCGATTCCCACTCGAGGAGTAAAAATATTTCATATTTCTGTTATTGAGGCAATGTGTTGCGTTTAGTTCTAAAAATAATGCTAGTATATCAATAATAATGAAATTACAAAAATAATGTCATTAGCAAGCTTCCATTACATTTAAATAATATTTTTATATCGAATGAACGAAAATAAAAATCAATTTATAAGAAATCACACATAAATTCAAAAGCTTCACGCGTTCTTAGGAATAGAAGTGTTCTCAAGAATCATCACTCAGAACACAGTCTCTCTACAGTGTGTGCTGAATGGCGGAGCTAAACGCCGGGTAGTCAAAGAGAATCCATTATCAAAAACATTAACCTTCACAATCTGCCCGAAATCGAAACATTGCATGTTAAGTCATGGAACTAAGTGCCGAGTTTTGTCTTAACATGTACCTATATATGGATTTAGTAAAATGTACTAATTTTAATATAACAAAGAGAAACTCCAATTTTATTAATTAGTATAAAGTATAGAAATATTAAATATATCCGGAAATCGAACCCACAACCAGTCGTTTACAGTCACACGCTTGTGCCACTGGGCCACGACTGGCCACGCCAATAAAGTATAGATAACAGAATAATTTACCTAGTTTCTAGTTATTGATTGATACGAACTGAACAGATACATTTATAGCACCACCGGCATACTACGACAAGGGACGAGAATAAATCTGAAAGGTCATAGGGTCTATCGACTTTATATTAATAGATATACATACATAAATATGTATATATGTATGTATATATGTATGTATGTTTGTATGTAATATTAGAGAACTAGCTCTATCTGGGTCTTTTTGGTTATAAATATTTTATAGCATTACAAATAAGAGTCTATTGTGGCGCAGTGGAACTGCATGTGACTGTTAAACAGTATGGTTGCGGGTTTCATCCCCACTTTAGAAAAATACTATTTAAATTATTATCATCTCTCTGCTTTAGAAGGCCAATATGGGGCTAAGCTCCGCCATACAACACCTAAAGTCTAGGTATTAGGTTTTGAATGACACGGAACGGGAAATTCTAGAATTTTGGCAGAAAGTGAAGAACGGAGTTACACAAGATTCTCTCTGGGTAACCTATTTTATACAGGCTAGAAAACTAAAAAAAAATAAGTATCAAAAATACTAGAGAAACATATTTAGTACTGAAAACATTAAAAGTAGTCCGAACTGTAATGAAAGCATAACTTGAGTCTAATGTTATGAAAAAGTTACTCATGCAACTACAGTGTTGTGAGTATAGCAAAGTTCACATACAAGCGATATGTTTCGTAGCTATATTTAATTGCTTATTGATTGAATTATTGCCCATCTTGGTGCAGCAAAACGTCTGACTGGCAAAAGTATTAGGTTGTAGGTTTGATTCCTCGACCATGGCCGGACACACCGGACGAATATTTAAAATTATTTTCATTTCTCCCCTCTCGTTCGCTTTCGTGGGTTTAACGACACAACCTGCATTGTCTCGATTTTAGACGGAAAGTAAAGAACGGAGTATATCGACAATAGGTCCTCTAAATACGCTGCTAAGCGGGAAAAAGCGTAAAGCAACTTGCAGATCCTAGTAGCCCTTGTTTCGCTCCATTCTCATCTTTATTTTACCGCTAGATATCAACATAAAATAGCATACAGTGCCTATACAGCAATCGACAAAACACCTACCCATTAATTTTTCCCTATAATTTTTTTACTTATCTTAAAATCTTTAGAAATAATGTAAGCTTCTTAAATATGCAGAATTTCAATTCCCCGTAGTGCGTTGTAATAGTTACCTGCAACAAAACAAAACACAAATTACTATAACTGAATATGATAATATATCAAAAATAAATATCAACCAAAGGAAAGAAGCGTATGTATATGTTATGGTTGTGGGTTCGATTTCTACTCGAGGAAATGATTATATTTAAATCAATAATGTCAGTATGTTGAGTCCCGTCACTTCACATTTTACGGTTCGGATTTGTGCAATATGAATAATGGATTGTCTTGAAACTAAGCTATCTCAGACAATAAAAAACCAGCAAAAATACTAGAGAAAAAGTTAAAAAATGGTACATTTTCCTAGGCGGTAGTCAATCAAATACACACATGGCTTTCGAATATTGTAACATTATACGTAAAAGTTGCTTCTTCTTCTTCTCAGGCGTTCACTCTTGTCAGAGCGGTCGTGGTCATCACGGTAGTCTTGTGGCTCGCTCTACGAGAAAAGCTGTAGCTTATTTTAATCTATTACTCTAATATCTATAAACAAGCAGAAAATAAAAAATAGAGACAATTATTACTAGCTAAGACCCTACATTCATCTTATCACTGAGATTCCGACGAAAATTGGCGAAAGGGGTGTCTCAACACTAACCTCTATCAAACAACGAAATCACAACAATCACACATAACAATTACAACAAAAACCAGCAAAAATACTGGAGGAAAAGGATAAAAAATCGTACATTTTACTAGGCGGTAGTCAATCAGATACACACAGGCTTTTGAGTATTGTAACATAATACGTAAAAGCTGTATAGAGCTTATTTTAAAGCATTACCCAACTTTATTTACTTATAACTATTCATTATTAAGTTTATCCTAATATAATAAATAAGCAGAAAATGAAAAACCAAGAGATTCCTCCTTTGACTCAAATTTCGACGAAAAGTGAAAAAAGGAGTGTCTCAACACTAAGCTCTCTCAGGCAACAAAATCACAACAATCACACATAACAATTACAACAAAAACCAGCAAAAATACTGAAGAAAAGGATAAAAAATCGTACATTTTACTAGGCGGTAGTCAATCAGATACACACACACAGGCTTTCGAGTATTGTAACATAATACGTAAAAGCTATATAAAGTTTATTTTAAACCATTATTAACTATGTTTAATTACTTGTTCATGATTTACTGTACCCTAATGTCTATAAATAAGCAAAAAATAAAAAATAGAGACAATTATCACTAGCTAGCACCCTACATTCTTCTTCCTGAGATTCCGACGAAAATTGGAGAAAGGAGTGTCTCAACACTAAGCCCTCTCAGGCAACAAAATCACAACAATCACACATAACAATTACAACAAAAACCAGCAAAAATACTAGAGAAAAAGATAAAAAATCGTACATTTTACTAGGCGGTAGTCAATCAGATACACACATGGCTTTCGAGTATTGTAACATAATACGTAAAAGCTGTATAGAGCTTATTTTAAAGCATTACCACCTTATTTTACCAGTAAATAAGACGTATTTTAGCTTGAATATTATAGGGGTGGCTTTGGTTCGAACCACCCCTTCTACCGCCCATGGCTCTTGCAGAGTATCGCTTCTATCGAAAAATAACACAAAATACACTTCAATCAGGATTCTGTAAATACTGGCAATGAAATGCTTGCTTTTACTTATATACATTAATATATATTTGTAAATAGAACATATAATGAAGCGATAGTGGTACAGTGAAACAGCTTTTGACTGTTAACACGATTCTGGGTTCGATTCCCAGACGGAGGAATAATAATATTTAAATTAATTTTATTCCTTTACTCTAGTGGGAAAACAAAATACGACGTTAACCTCTCATTTTACGCCGGAAAATGGAGAACGGAATGTATTGACACTAAGATATCTCTGCCTGTGCCGTATGTGGGGTTTCTCAATTAGTTACAACAAATATTACATAAATACTAATCACTACATAATTATCTAAATTAGCGGAGAAAAGAGAAACTCATCACAAAGCTCTCCACATAGAAAACATTTACAAGGACACAAAACGTAACACTACCGTATATAATAATAAATTAAATACAAAAACAGCTATAAAATACATTAAGCAGGGAACTAAAGACTTGGAGCTTATCGATTTTCCCATTGAACTTGGCTTTCTATTCATACTTCATCTATCGTTGAAAGCACAAGCTGGTACTATGGATATTTTTCTAGACTTCTTTTAAATATTAATGATTATAAATGGATAGGCCATCATGGCGCTGTGAAACAGCGTCTGACTGCTAACGTCATTGGATATAGATTCGATTCCCAGACGGAATAATTCTTATATTATTTATTATTAGCTTCACGCTGTATCTCCTACGTAGCAGGTTAAGCAGAGAGAAACTAGTGTTAAGATACTCCGTTCCCCCGCTTTCCGCCAAATTTGGAGGCATTGCGTGTTAAGTGGGGAAACTTAACACCGCGCTTTGCCTCTGTTACCAGAGCGAAGGGAATGGAAATATTAAATATCTCCACTGTGGGAATCGAACCCACCAACACTGGCCCCAATATCATGTTCTTTGCGTAGAAATATAAAAAAATAAACATTTCCAGTTATAGAGCCATTATATAATACTTTTTAATAAAACCTCATACAGCGTACTAAGGAAAACTTGATGCAGGCAACATTAACGATATTATAAGAATATCTTGAACACTTAGAAATAATGTATCTACCTACAGCAAAGCTTCCAGTAACTTGAGCTTTCGCTATAAGAGGCTTATTCAGAGATTGAACTCTTCCGAGAAATTCATTGCAGTATAGATATTTTAATATCATCTTCTTATTTTATAAATCTTTATTGTAAAATAGGTGTAGAAAATTTATTTTTAATGGAAATAATGCAGCTTTTTACTGCGTCGTGCTTTTTTACGCATTGCCAGGTAATTAGGTATCAGAGATAAAGCGCGGCGTTAAGTTCCGCCACTTAACACGCAATGCCTCCGAATTCGCGGAAAGTGGGGAACGGAGTGTCTTAACACAAGATTCCCTCTGCCTACCTTGCTGTGCGGGATACAGTGTGAAGCTGAAGCCAGGTCATCAATGAGAACCTAGTGCCAAGACACTCCATTCTCCATTTTTTTTCATCAAAAGTCGAGACATTGCATGTTGAGTGACGAACCTGAACGCCGTGCTTTATCTCAGATACCAGAGTGGGGAAATGAAAAAAAATTTAAATAGGTAAGTATATTTAATTGTTTCCCCGAGTGGCAATCGAACCCACAATCAGTTTAATTTCCAGTTAAAGCTTTCCCACTGTGCTATAAATCCTTTAATCTTCAATAAAGATAGAAGTAAAGAAAAAGAAATTCATTATTAAATTAACGGTAATTTTGACGAAACTTTCAAGGACATGAATACGTAAAACTTATTTAAGATTGTTTATTCTTTGAGAAATATAAAAATATTATAAATATATCTATTTTTTTAATAAAATCCGTATTTGCAACCCAAAAGAAAAATTAACTTTCAAAGCTATTTAAATAGTAATTTACAGAGAGTTTAGTGTCAAGACACTCTGTTTATCACAAAATAAGTTAATTTTTATTTGTTATTCTTAAAAATATAAAAAAACTTTATCGACATATCTCCATCTAACTTAGACCGACTTCCAATTAGCATTACAAACTAAATAAATACATAGAAGTAAACAACACTTGGTACCCGCTACGTATTCTATATCGCTAACTACTAGGCAGTACCTACTAAATAAAAATAGATCGTTTATTAGATTAGCACAATTTACTTAACAATAAAACTACTTGATTATTCAATATTTTTATCCACGTCATAGACGTTACGTATCTTTTCGCATCGCAGTTACGAAGAGTCTCTTTAAAAATAAAATATAAAAAAATATTGAAAATAAAAATATGTAGAGTAAAAAAGTTTTTGAAAAAAATAATGAACCCATAACCACCGCCCACAATAAAACTGAATCATTATACCGTTACAATATATAGATGCAATAAAAGCAACTAAAATAGAAGAATCGTATCGTATTTTTGTTTTGCCAGACCTCTAAATAATTCATCACACCTACTATACTACTATCCTACAATTCTACTATACTACAACGTACTTCTATATACACTTCTATGTTGTTTAATAACTATTGATGTACAGCAATACTACAAATCCATACTTATATTATAAATGGGAAGTCTGTTTGTTTGTCTGTCACGCTTTCACGGCACGACCGTTTCGACTTGGACGAAATTTAAAGTTAAAGTATTAAAAAATCAAAAGTCAAACATTAGGCTACTTATTTTTTCAAAAATCAACCTCTAAAGGGTTAAAATAGGGGATGAAAGTTTATAGGGAAAATCTAAACCGTTTGACCGATTGTAATGAATTTTGGCATAAATATAGTTGATAATCCAAGGTTAAGCGTAAGCTACTTTATTTTTCAACAATCCATCCCCGAGGGTAGCAATATAACGAAACAGTTGTTTAGTTTAAGCGGCGAAGCCGCGAGCGGGTCGCTAGTTTATTATCATTTCAAATCAGTGAATGTGTAATTGACATAATACTTAAACCCTAACCGTGGGCCCATCTGGCATGTCAAAACTAACTTTACCAAGTTTCAAAAAGTTCCCTTACTTAGCAACAAGCACCCTTTATGAATTATAAATTCATCGAAAAAAAACTATTTGTGTTGGATCAAGATATCATAGTGAACACGTTAGCAACACGGAATAGTCATACGACAGTAAGAACCTAGTGGTAAGACCCTCCGTTCTCCATTTTTCGCAAGAGCACGAGATAATATATGTAGTGGCGAAGCTCAACGCCATGTTCTGTTTTACCAAAATGAACGGACCAAAAATGAAAATAGTTTAAATAAAATGTTTCGAGAGCAAATCGAATCCACAACTAATGGCGTTTACAGTCAGACACTGTCCCACTGCGCCACCATGGCACAATAGATCGTCAATTTGAATATAACTAATTTCTTTCATTATATGTTTAGTCTTAAGTTCTAAAAAATGCATGTAATATTTAGTTTATCCATCTATCTATTTATTCTTTTCGAAACATACTTATACAAAAAAGTTAATAATTTATTATAAATTCTTTTTTTTAGCTTCACGCTGTATCCCGCACACAGCAGAGGGTACCTAGCGTTAAGACACTCCTGCACTTTCGGCCAGATTCGAACGCATTGCGTGTTAAGTGGCGGAACTTAACGCCGCGCTTTGCCTCGACACCAGAGCGAAGAACATGGAAACATTAAATATTTCCACTCCTCGAGTGGGAATCGAAACCACAACCAGTAGTTTACAGTCACACGCTTGTGCCACTGCGCCACGACTTGGCCCATAAATTCACCGTTTAAAAACCTTTAAATGCATTAAATGTGTATGATACACACAAATAATACACAATTGTTGAAAATTTTACTTATGACCTAAATCAAATAACTTTACAAAAGAGATTTTGTCACAATAGATCGACCTAGAAATTGAAAATGGCACACTGTTGCATCTTCAAGACAACGTCGAAAAAAAGATAAGGCAAATAGATTGTTAAAAAATTAATCGCGTGTTTAATTTTTTTATAGCTTCACGCTATTTCCCGCATAGCAGTTAGAGAGAGCCTAGTGTCAAAACACTCCACTTTCTCTCCACTCTTATTTACACTAGTTTATTCGCATAACCTAAACGTACATGTGACCATGGACTTCAGTAAAGCATTCGCAAGGATGATGTTTTAAAGTTTTTTTTTAGTGTTATTCTACACTTAGGAAAATTGAAAAAGACATTTAAAAAACATATAAAAATTTGAATGCAGCGGGATACGAACCCGCACTTCCTGAATACCGTCCAAGCGCTCTCACCGCTGAACCATGCGTTCTAGTACCAGCTGCGTCGAAATTCTTATACGCTTTATTACAACTTATTATTTTTTTTATATTCTCTACTTTTTCCTGTTTGTCTGTTAAACATAGTGCATGGTTAATGTCATGACAGACAAGTCATCATACTTTATGTAAAATAGAAAGAAAATAAATTTACCTCAGCTATAAACGAAATTGCAACCATTACATAAATGTCATCTAAACAACAACTAAAAAAAAAGCAGAAATGCGCTTAAATTTAATATTAACTCGTCATCCTACAACGCTATGAAAGTATTATACAACCACCATATCCGGACACATGAGCAAATTTCAAATAAAAAAAAAAAAAATACAAAAAAACGAAGCTAAAAAAACATATTAAAAAGAAAATTAAAAAAAATCACTCAACATTAAAAGATGCATATTAACACACAATATCTACCTATATACCTCTGCATTATAGACAGACAGCCAAAGCAAACCTGACGCATGAATGGACGGAAGGTTGCCCATAAAAACTGAGCGTCGACTGAGTCAGTGCCACGGTGGTCACGTGTTCGCATCCTGACAAAAGACCTTGAGTCACAGTGAATTGGGGGGCCTCTGTTGGTACGCTTGTTTGTATATCCAAAAATAGATCTGACCATAACTCCGTAATAGGGCCGTTTGGTTCGAATTATTCATTCATATATATTGTAATCAATTTCAAATTACTTTTTTAAGTTGATTTAATTAACTTATGTATATTAATATTGTAATAGCTTGTAAGACCAACTATATATCAGTAACTAGCAGCCCGCCCGCTGATTTACGTGGCTGTTTCGGTATATTGCAACCCTCGGTGGTGGATTTTTAAAAAATAAAGCCTATGTTTAACTTTGGATTATTAACTATACATATACCAAAATTCGTTACAATCAGTGTAAAGCTGTGTAGATGTTTCATATAAATTTTAATCCCCTATTTCAATCCTTTAGAGGTTAATTTTTGAAAAACAAAGTAGCCTATGTTAGACCCAGTCATTTTTAGTACTTTCATTCTAAATTTCATCCAAATCGGACCAGTAGATTAGCCGTGAAAGCGAGACAGACAAACACACAAACATTCGCATTTATAATATAAATATGGATATATGTTACTAGCTGTGCCCGCGACTTGGTCCGTGCGGAATTAAAAGAAGCAGTTATAAAGTTAGTGTAAACTCAAAGGACTCTTGATATTTTGGACAATTGACAAAATATCTTTGTAAATTGTAGCCTATTTCATATTCTGATATGTAAGCTATACTATTGTAGAGTTTCATTAAAATCTATTCAGTAGTTTTTACCTAAAAAAGTACAAAACTTCCTTACAAACTTTCGCGTTTATAATATTAATAGGATTAAATTGTCCTATTAGTTCAATGCTTAACAGTTTCACAACAAGTAAAATACTAGTAGAAATGCGCTTAAAAGTAGTATTATCTTGTTATTGTAGCCAAGATCAAGGCGTATACTACATATACACATTGATCTTTACTACTTACATATATATAGTCAATACCTCTGAATCTTCATCAGAGAACCACAAACAAAACCGAACCTACTACCTACCCTCAAGCAATCTTACCAAACAATCAACCAAAAAAAAAACTTACAAAAACGACAAAGACTTTTGAATTAGACGGTTACAAAGAGATTCACATAAAAATCTATATACAAATAAGTTATCAATACATCAATTGTAAGTAGAGTTATTTAGTTATTGTAGTTAAGATCAATGTGTATACTATACATACAATTTCATCTTTACTGCTACACATATATGTACATTCAACCCCTTAATCTTAATAATTATTATACATTTTCTAAATGTCTTTTACCTCTTATCTACAATCAGAGAACCGAACCTACTACCTACCCTCAACCAATCTTCCCAAACAATCAATCAAAAAGAAACCCACAAAAACGACAAAGACTTTCAAATTAGACGGTTACAAAGAGGTTACGATTACACATAAAAATCTATATATAAATAAGTTATTAATACACCTGAGTGTAAACAAGACTCGTCACGAGCGAGGAATGCTGCTAATAGTACAAACACATTGCGTACGACATAACCGCGTCAATGCGTGTGACTGATATTAGATATGCCATAATTAAATGTAATAAGTGGCCAGACGTGGCGCAGTGGCACAAGTGTGTGACTGTAAACGACTGGTTGTGGGTTCGATTCCCACTGGAGCAGTGGAAATATTTAATACTTCCATTTTCTTCGCTCTGGTGCCGAGGTAAAGCGCGGCGATAAGTTCAGCAACTTAACACGCAATGCCTCCGAATTCGGCGGAAAGTGGGGAACAGAGTGTCTTAATACTAGGTTCCCTCTGCCTACCCTGCTGTGTGCTGGATACAGCGTTCCACTCCTCGAATGAGACAGCGTTCCACTCCTCGAGTGAGAATCGAACCCATAACTAGTCGTTTACAGTCACGACTGGCCACAACAAATATAATAAACGCGAAATTCTGTCTGTGTGTGACGACTAATCTACTGGACCGACTTGGATGCAATGAAGACCCAGGATCGAATATAGGTTACTTATTTTTTCATAAATCAACCCCTAAAGTATTAAAATAGAAGATGAAAGTTCTTAGATCAAATCTTTTAAATATATTATATCAGGGGGTTTAGTAACCTTTTTTAGCAACGGGGGGTTTAGTAACAGTTTGTATAGTGATATTTCTTGATAGCATTTATAAAATAACGGAATAAATAAACCCTTGGCAGTTTCATTAATAATTATAAAATGGACGGCGGATTGCTCACCCCTACATTAAATTAATAAAATATACATAATTGACTTACCCTCACTATCACTATATGTCTAACATACACTTTTGTATAAAGTGACATAAGGCGTTACTAAGGTAACACCAATTCTATGTGTCAACAGGGACGCCAGTAAATTATTAAAATATGAAGGATAACTTTATGTACATAAACAAAATTAATATTTAAGGGCGCAGTGGGAGTGTCTGATTGTAACACGATAGTTGTGGGTTAGATTCTTACTTGTGGGAATTATTATATTTAAATTTTCATTTCTTCGCTCCGGTATCTAAGACAACGCGCGGCGTTGACTTCCGCCACTTAATACGCAACTGCTGGATTTCGGGCAGTAAGTGGAAAACGGAGTATCTTGACAGTAGGTAGTCCGATATATGGGAAAAAGAGAGAAAAGGAAAATTTTAAGGCAAATAAAGAGGTATGAAATATTTGCCAAATTATTTACTTTAAATGGAAATCTAATATTTTTTATAATAATGCATTAGAAATACATTCAATTTTTAAAGAGAGGGTCCATCCACCATCCTTCATCGACTACACAGTATATAAAAATACTCAAAAAACGGAGAACAAAGTGATGCATCACTAGGAATTCACTACTTAACCCCTTTAACCCGACAATGCGTAAAGATAATAAAAAAATCAGTCAATAAAATACCGCTCAGTACATTTCCTATGAACGAGTGACGTAAGACCCTTGTCAACTTACATGCCATTAATTCATTGTTGGTATCACCATTTCAAGAGATACTAACATAACTCATATTTAAAGAAAAAATAAAAATAGTTATAAATATTGACTGTAAGTGTTATGGTTATAGGTTTGATTTGCAGTTGGGGAAATGGTTTTTTTTTTTATAAGTATTTTTATGTCTCCGCTCTGGTATAAGGACAATGTTGAATTCCATCAATGTATGCGAAATACCTCGAAATCGAGTGAAAAGCGGAGAATGGGGTGTTTTGACACTGACACTACCTGCCATATGAAGAAAAGTGTGGAGCTAAAAAAAATTGATCTTAAACGCATTACATTTGAATAAATACTAAAAAAATATTATATTTTATATTAACGCATATTGCACCCAAGGTGGATAAAAAGATTTAACTATTACTGTATTTTTTCAATTTATTTTCTTCACTGATGGACACAAAAAATACACGTAAAGAATGCAGAAAGGCAGAGACCTCGTTTGATTAGTGATACGACATTCCGTTCTCCTTGCACTAGATTCTAACCCACAAACTAAACCATTTTGTAACCCACAAACTAAATTTTAATTCCTACTCGAGTTGTGGAAATATTTAATATCTCCATTTTCTTCGCTCTGGTACCGAGGCAAAGCGCGGTGTTAAGTTCCGTCAATCAATATGCAACTGCTCGATTTTGGGCAGTAAGCCACTTAACACACAATGCCTCCGAATTCGGCGGACAGTGGGGAACGGAGTGTCTTAACACTAGGTTCCCTCTACCTACCCTACTGTATGCGGGATACAGCTTAAAGCTAAAAAGAAGAAAACCATTAGAATTTAAAACTTTTTAAAAATATAGTAATTTAAGAAAAGAAAAAACATATATGTTACAAAATAAGTAGATTAGATACTCCCACAGTCAAGTGTATTCTATATATCTACATACATACATACATAAATATATATTTATCGATCGTGTTATTTCCTATCTTTACGATATATTTACGTTTACACAGTTCCACGCTAATAAATATGTTTGATAGCGATGCTTGAGACCATTGTGGCGCAGTACATGTTACTAAGAAGGATAATACTGGGTTCAAATCTTCAGGGATAAATAATTTAAAACCGGGAATAAATATAATATGTCTCTCTCTCTCTCTCTCTCTATATAAATAAAAGCTAATAACAAAAAAAGGTTGCATTATAAGAATCTCGACGTAGACGGATGTAGAACGTATGGCTTAGGAGATATAGCTCCAGGGACAGATTACGAGAGGGGTGGGTTCAAATCCAGCTACACATCAATTTTTTATACGGTTTCTAAAAATATATTTCTAAAAATGGACAAAAGTGGAGAACAGAGTAATTATTTACTTCTAAAACAACCTACATATTAAAAATAATTAAAAAAACATCGTTTTTATTCATAGAGTTACCCCCGAGCAGTGGAGCGATTTAAATTAGATAATAAATGCAAAAGGGTTGCGTGAATTGAAATTCCGCAGACAAAATGGACATATGATACTTAGAAACCCTGTAGGGTTTTTTAAACATCAGATTTTTATATTAAGTTAGTATGAGTGTGTATATGCATGTATATAATTTAATAATAGGATAGAAGAAAAAAATCATAACTTTGCATAAATTTTGTGAAAACTTTATAAATTTATTTTTATTTTAATTTATAACTTAGGGAGGATAATGAGAGAAAGGTTAGTGTCAACACATTCCGTTCTCCACTTTTTGCCCGAATCTGAAACAACAAGGCTCTTAAGTATATCTATATGTCACTGTTTTTTATATAAAATTCAATTCAATTCAATTCCCAAAAAGCTAATTTCAGCCAAACCAACAATAATTCAGTAGCATCAGCACATAACATACAAACCGTTAATCGCAAAGACAAGCCAAAACACTAACGTGGACCATTAAACATGAAAAAAAACACAAAAAGACAGACATGGGATCTTCAAGACTAGGTGTTCTGTTGCTACGCGACATTCTTACACACGAAAGTATATTTTAAACCTATAGAAATACAATATAAAATCTTTAAACCACTAAGAAAATGTCGATTCTTGATACAAATGATACTTTAAATATATGGGAATAAGGTTAAAATTGAAGTGTAGGGGACAAGTGCTCCACTTTGCGCAGACACGCGACGTGATTGAACGTCAACAAGCTGAAGATGCTGTACGAAAATTTGTTAATTATTATAATAAAATGTAAATCAGTCGTTATGTATGTCTGTATTATTATCAATATAACAAAAAAAATGTTGGTTTTATCGTAAGAAATTAAAAAGAGAGATATCTGCTGCACGTTTTACGCGTTTACGGCGTTAAGTTCTGCGACTTAACACGCAATGCCTCCGAATTCGGCGGAAAGTAGGGAGCGGAGTGTCTTAACACTAGGATCCCTCTGCCTACCCTGCTGTGTGCGGGATACAGTGTGAAGTTTTACAGTCAAGAGCCTAATATCAAAGCTATCCATTCTCCATTTTTATACGAATCCGGGACATTGCGTATCGAGTGGCGGAACTAAGCGCAGCACTTTGTTTAAGATTTCAAGACGTATCGTGGATACAATTGCAATATAGCTGCTTTACATGTGGTTGGTCTACCAATACATTACTCAGGACATATTATTTTCTACATACGAGTAATCACTTTATATTTAACTCTTCTAATTAGACAATTTGAATGTAAAAAACAGATATATCAATTTATTTATTAAAGTTAAAAAAGTAAAGTATTTGCGGACAGATAGACAAACGTTTTTGTTTTTATTTCCCCCACGCAAAATCTACATCAAGACCACGCTACGCAACCTCCATGGGTGCCATGCTCAATAATTTAATAAGTTTATAAAATACTGACATTTTAGCTTATATAAACTCAAAACAAATAAAACCCACCATCACTCACCACCCCAAAACCAAACATTTCACCCGAAGCCCACTAGAACCACGTGGTCTACATAAATTCGTCCAAAGATCAAGAACAATGGGACAGACAGCCAGAATTAATGTAGGCTGGTGAGACGGCGACGCCGGGTCTGGAGTGCAGTGACCCCGTGCGAAGCTTAGGCAGATTCAAATTGTGCCTATCTAATACTGCGCACCGGAATCTCCGTCTGGCTTACATTCTTGAGCTTACAAAAAGTATGTGAATAAAAAATATATACATATTTAAGCATACTTTGTAAGCTTAAAAGCTTGTTGTTGATGTTTTATAATATAATAATAATGTTAAGACACTAAGAGGCCTTCGTGACACAGTGGGACAGCTTCTAACTGTAAGTATAATGATTGTGGGTTCCATTGCAACTAGAAAAATGATCATATTTTTTTTTACATTTCTTTGCTTTTCAACCCATAATTTCTTGACTTCGGCCGGAAAGTGGAGAGTGGAGTGTTTTTTGACATTATGTTAACTCTGACTACCTTGTTATGCGGGAAATAGCATGAAGTTGCTAAGACACTTTGGTCTTTACTTTGATACTTCAAATTAACTTATATCTTTATTTTAGTCACAGTTCAACGAAAGATACTCCATTTTCCATTAATACAACAAAAAATCTAAACATTAATCCTATTAACTATTAGAAAAATCAATTTACCGAAGCTTTTATTAAACTTTTACAACTGTACCAACAAAAGTTTATATAAGTTCTAAAAATCCTCACCACCTAGACGCCGGGCTAAGCTCGGATTAACGTGGTATGTGGAAGATTGAAAGATATTACGTATCTTCAGACTTAGAGAAAAGAGTAAACCAATGTTATGTACTTTAAAGAAGAAAATTACATTTGTTTTAATGTTAGATAAAATTTTATTTTTTCTTAAATCAAGGGGCCAGTCGTGGCGCAGTGGCACAAGCGTATGACTGTAAACGACTGGTTGTGGGTTCGATTCCCACTCGAGGAGTCGAAATATTTAATATTTCCATTTTCTGTTCGTTCTGTTTATTTGTCGGACCAATAGCTGAAAAAAGAATATCATGACACTAGGTTCTCTCTGAATACCCTGTTATGCGGAAAAAGTCTAAAGCTGTTTTTTTATGTAGTGGACTGAAAACGTCATATTTATCTAAAACAAATAAAAACTTTACAAGACAAAAATGTAACCATAGTGATATATCAATACCTGCTCTCACTTCAAAAACGTATACATAGCTCATAAAAACAATTAAAAAAAATAAAAGAAAAAATTAAACTAAAGTGATGTATAACAAACTGCTTTCTTTCCAAAATTAAAAAAAAGGACACAGAACACAAAGACCCTAAGAAAAAGACATTCAGAAAACAGCAATGCGTCCGGCATGCTCAGTGGTGAGAGCGCCTGAACGGTATTCAGGAGGCGCGAGTTCGAATCCCTCTGCGTTCAAAATTTTATACGTTTTCTAAATGTCTTTTTCAATTTTCCTAAGTGTAGAATAACACTTTGAAAATGTTAAAAGTGACCCTAAGAAAATCAATTTCAACACACAAAAGCAAAAAATTCCACAGCTTGTTTTAGATTTACCACTAGAAAAATTCAAAATCTTTGTAAAAAATACTTTAATAAGTAAAGCTTATTACTCTGTAGAAGAGTATTTAAAGGATAAAAATGCGTGGAATTAATCTGATTAAGTCCAATGCCGGTTAGCTACCATTGTATCAAATAATAAAATTATAACTTATATATTTGAGGCGAGCAACTGTTGAGTTTCTGGTCGGCTCTTCTCAGCAGAACTGCCTTCCGAGTCGGTGGTAGCTTTATGTACATTTGACGATTCAAAAGTGCTTTCAAAAGTCTATTTGAATAAAGATATTTTGAATTTGAATTTGAAAAAAAGTAAAAAATACACAAACAATTAAACAATCTCTAGTAAACAATGCTACATGCAGTAATAGTATAGAAGTAAAAATAATTATAAATAGCCGGTGGCGCATCTTACGCGACGCCGACTGACGGACGCATGTATTTCGGGGTGGTGCAGCTTGCCAGCGGAAAATAGTCACCAATAAATTATTCTGATGCCTTTGCAAATTTACATTACTGGTTTTATTTCTCATATAATTCCCAATTGGGCCCAGTCGTGGCGCAGTGGCACGAACGTGTGTCTATAAACGACTGGTTGTAGGTTCCATTTCCACTCGAGGAGGGAAAATATTTAATATTTCGATTTCTTCGCTCTAGCGATAAGTTCCGCCAATTAACAAGCAATGCCTCCGAATTCGACAGACAGTGGGTAACGAAGTGTCTTAACACTAGGTTCCCTCTGCCTACCATGCCGCGCGGCGTTAAGTACTGCCACTTACGCAATGCCACCAAATTCGGCGGAAAGTGGGGAACGAAGTGTTTTAACACTAGGTTCCCTCTGCCTACCCTGCTATGCGCGGGATACGGCGTGAAGCTATAAAAAAAAACAACTCTTATAAACCTTTCAAATACTATAAACAAATTATAAATTATAGCTATACATTCCGATCGACCTGTTGCCACGTTAGTTATTGAGAGAATAAAAGTTAATAAAAATGTAGATCTGCGTTATCGAACAAAAGAACACAACAAATATTTAACATTTATGAATCATATTTTATTTGCTATTGTTGTTGTTAGTATGTAATCAGTATGAGTATTGAGAAACTGATACAATTCCACAATATAAGAGAAATAGGATTTTTTTTTAGCTTCACGCTGTATCCCTTGCGGGGTAGTCAGAGAGAACGAAGCGCCAAACGCTACGGTCCCTGCATACTTCTTTCGCCTTGTCCACTGTCATCAACTTTTTGATACACGCCCTCCGGGGGGTCCTCGTGCTTTTTACGTGACCTTCCTCTCCTCTTTTTTTGCGCATAAGAAGTCACCTAGTGTCAAGACACTCTGTTCTCCACTTACCGCCTAATTTAAGACATTGCTTCTTAAGTGGCAGAGCGGGGGTATAAAATATAAACAAAAACCAAAAAAGATATTTGACATAGCTTGTCAAAATATCTTTAATGAAAAGCAACGACATAATAACATTGTAGAAGAGACACATACATCCATACTTATATTATAAATGCGAAAATCTGTGTGTTTGTCTGTCACGCTTTCACGGCGAATCTACCGGTCCGATTTGGATGAAATTTAGAATGAAAATAGAAAAAGTTACTGGTTCTAACATAGGCTACTTATTTTTTCAAAAATCAACCTCTACAGGGTTGAAATAGGGGATGAAAGTTTTTATGAAAAATCTAAACCGCTTGACCGATGGTAATGAATTTTGGCATAAATATAAATGATAATCTAAGCTTAAACATAGGCAACTTTATTTTTCAAAAATTAACCCCCGAGGGTTGCAATATAAGGAAACAGTCACGTAGTTCACGCGGCGAAGCCGCGAGCGGGCCGCTAGTATTACATACATGCACAACTTAAAAAACCCAATACGCACAAAAATTTCCACCATATAGATTACGAGAAATCAAAATAACGACATATAATTAATTATCTATACTAATAAATAAATAAAAAGGGAGTGTCTGTTTATAATATCAATATAACTGATTATTACTATATGCATATATATGTTTACATGATACATACATGCAGAAAATTATCATTTTTACATTTTTTGTCAGACCGATTTTGACAGAACTTTCACTGTAGGAATAGTATAAAGCATAAAACTTAGGCTACTTTCATTTTAGAATTACATATTTTTCAAATTCCACGCGGACAAAGTCGAAGGCAACTACTATTACATATAGTTTAAATCTCAGTACTATATATGGGCGTGAAAATTGTATACACCGATTTGGGTTCGTACGGCGGGGAATGCTAGGAATGCCGCTCGAAGACCAAAGTACTGTCGAATTCATCTTTTTGTACGCCGGATGGCGATTCAAATCCTTTTCAGGGGGACAATTTTGTGGGGCGAGTAGTCTTATAACCTGTCTTTGTCTAGAGCGGGGGTGAACAACTTGCGGCCCGCTTAGTAATTTTATGCGGCCCGATAAACAATTATTTATTTTATCCATACTTATAAAAAATATAATTATATTTCGCCTTTTAAATAAAATTATTAAAAGGCGAAAGTCTGTCTGTTTGTCTGTAACGCTTTAACGGCTAATCTACCGGTCCGATTTGGATGAAATTTAGAATGAAAGTAGTAAATAATCCAGGGTCAAACATAGGCTACTACTTATTTTTTCGTAAAAATCAACCTTTGAAGGGTTGAAACAGGGGGATATGAGTTTATATAAAAAATCTAAACCACTTGACCGATTGTAATGAATGTAATGTAATGTGGAATATATACCTATAGATGATAGGCTACTTTATTTTGCAAACATCCACCCCCAAGGGTTGCAATATAACAAAACAGTCGAGTAGTTCACGCGGCGAAGCCGCGAGCGGGCCGCTAGTTTATTATAAACACTTGACATTAATAGAAATTACAAGTAATATAATATTAGAGATATACTCCAACTACTTTAAAAATACTAATAATAACAGTAATTTGAATTTAAATTAACATTATATGGGGAAAATACACAGAAGGAGCGAAATACATTAAAACAGACTAAACAGATACTATGAAAGTATCGTCATCAACATTATTTACATGAACTAGATAAAAGTAAGCAGTCATACAAATAAAAATTGAGATAAGCGTGAATCATTACGGATTTTACACTATTTTTCATATATCTTCCGCAATTCGTGACTAAGACAAAATAAATATGATAGTTTCTCATTCCATACCTTTCTCCTACGTCTATGTAACTGTTGTATGACGAATAATCTCTTCTCTAATATATAAAGTGACCTTAGTGACTTATATCTATTTAATTTTTTTTCAGCTTCACGTTATATCCTGCACACAGCAGAGTAGGCAGAGGGAACCTAGTGATAAGACAATCCGCTTTTACACTGAATTCGGAGGCATTGCGTGTTAAGTGGTGGAACTTAACGCCGCGCTTTACCTCAACACCAGAGCGAAGGAAAAGGAAATATTAAATATTTCCAATTCTCGAGTGGGAATCGAACCCACAAGCAGTCACTTTACAGTCACACTTTTTACCACTGAAAGCCACCTATTTGCCTAAAGCAACATGACCATCTAATTAATAATAACAATTATTATTATTTTAGTGGATATAATGGCGTAGTGGAAAAGGATTTCACTATAAACGCGACTGGTCGTAGTTTCGATTCTCACACGGAGAAATAATTAATTTTAACTATTTACATTTCTTCGTTCTGGTACCTAAGACACTCAGCATTCCGTTTCGATACTTAACACTTATCGTCACGATTTCGGTTGGAAAATAGAAAACGGAGTGTCTCGACACTAGATTTTCTCTGACTACCATACAAAGCGAAAAAAACAAATATAAAACTGTATGTATCTATACTTATATAAACAAAAAAATAACCATTTCCTAAGAAATAATCAAACAGTCATAGCAATTCGGCACAAGAGATACAATTTAGTATGAAGCATACAGTCCATTGGACTGAAGCCCAAAGCACTACGCAAAGTGAAATATCAGATAAGACGTTTCATCAATGATGTGTGGAGATAAACGAGTAAATATTATGAACAAACTTGCCCTACATTTTGATATAATGTGAATTTTTACTGAACTAAAAAATTAAGAACACATTTAAGTAGCTTTGAGTCTCTGTAAAGAAATATAAAATGTAACTAATAAATTAAATTAATTAAAATTAAATAGCTTCACGCAGTATCCCGCACACAGCAGGGTAGGCAGAGGGAACCTAGTGTTAAGACACTCCGTTCCCCACTAATAAATTAATTAGAGGCTATGGCTACTTAATGGCAACTGCAAATTCGATAGGTTCGATTCCCACTCGCGGGAATTATAGTTTAATAATTTTCGTTTCTCCGCTCTGGTCACCTACAAAGCAGGATATTGAGCATTTTGGGCGGAAAGTTTAAAACGCAGGGTCTTGGCACTGTTCTTTTTCTCTAAAGATAGTAATCAGAAAAATAATTTCATGTTTCGGTCTTATACAATATAAAGTTTCAGCCTTCAAAAATATCCCTGATATAGAATAAGAATTAAAAACAGAGTAACTAATGTTCACTGAATACCTTTTTATTACAATCAATTGTTTAATAGTAAAACAAAATGTATTAAAGCAATAGCATCATATATTTTTGGTTTCAGCAAGAAAGAAAGAAGCCTAAAGCATCACTTACAATCAATCTCAAAAACCGTACTTTATCTAGACATAGATCAGCGAAATCGCTATAATAAAAAATATACTTCTATAATAACATTTTCTCGGACTTCAAGAAATATAAAATATCTAGATATATTTTCTCAAATATTAGGGTAGTCCTAAAAAAGCTAGTGCCAAGACAGTCCATACTTTACTTTCCTTACCAATTCTGTTTCTGATTCAAAACAATGAATGACGGAACTAAACGCTGCACTACGTCTTGTCCTTAGAGGGGAGACATGAAAATAATTTAAAACAACTATTCTCGCAAATGCGAATCGAACCCATAACCGACGTCGTTCACAGACGCTGCCACTGCGCCACAATAGACTTCTAACATAATACATACATATATAAAAACTTATCACATAACACGCAGGTGTCTAACTAAATCGCTTAGACGTTACTACAAAACCAGTATATCAAGAAAAACTACTTGCTGTATTCAAATGTCGACTTAAAAAGCACGAATTTAAGATTCATTTGAACTAAATTAAAGTATGCTAGTAACAAATTAACTATAATTAACCTTCAAATGAAGATAAAAAATAGTTTCGGCGTCAAAACAAACATCGATTCGTCGAGTCAAAATAAAAGAATTTACCTACATAAGGAACGGTTATTGGGAACTTGTAACGATTTTATTGTTTGATTTTTCATTATTCAATTTATTAGATACTAGCGGCTCGTTCACGGCTTCGCCGCGTGCACTTCTTCGGTATATTGCATCCCTCGGTGGTGGATTTTTGAAAAATAAAGTAGCCTACGTTTATCCTTGGATTATCAACTATATATATGCCAAAATTCATTACAATCGGTCAAGCGGTGTAGATTTATGTCATATAAACTTTCATCCCCTATTTCAACCCTTTAGAGGTTGATTTTTGGAAAACTGAGTAGCCTATGTTAGATCCAGTCATTTTTATTACTTTCATTCTAAATTTCATCCAAATCGGGCCAGTAGATTAGCCGCGAAAGCGTGACAGACAAACACACAGACATTCGCATTTATAATAGGTATAAGTATGGATTGTTGTGGAGCAACTAAATTATTGTATGCAAAGTCTTGGATTAGAATTTGAAATGTTTTGATGTATTTCATAATATCTAGGTGTTTTATCCTTTTTATAAAATGCCAAGAGACTCTGCTGTTCATGTTTAAAAAAAAAAGCAGTTTAACACTTTTTTCGCATAGAAAGATAAAGAAAAAAAAAACTCAGTGTGCGGAAAGTGTCGAGAAAGACACTTCACATCCTAGTCTGGGAACTGGGAATCTTCACGCTGTATCCCGCACACAGCAGGGTAGGCAGAGGGAACCTAGTGTTAAGACACCCCATTCCCCACTTTCCGCCGAATTCGGAGGCATTGCGTGTTAAGTGGCGGAATTTAAAGCCGCGGCAACTGGGAATCGAATATATATTTTCAACGGCTTCCGAAAGGCGTGGGTTCGAACCCCGCTGTGTTTAAATTTGTACACGGTTTTTAAACATGTTTTTAAAGCACCAATTAAGAGGCCAGTCCATTTTCATTTTCCTCGCTCTGGTGTCGAGGCAGAGTGCGGCGTTAAGTTCCGCCATTTAACACACAATGCCTCAAAAATACGGAGGAAAAATGGGGAACGGAGTGTCTTAACACTAGGTTCCCTTTACCTACCCTACTATGTGCGGGACACCGCTTGAAGCTAAAAAAAATATACTAGACACATTCGCTTCACTCACATTTGTTTACTTGGGAGCGACTGTTGCACAACTTATGGCAGAGCGTTTGTATTGCGTATTGATTTATACGATATTGATATCTTTATATAAACATTAACACTAGCAATAAGTGAGAATTGCAACTTTGTTTTAATGTATTGTTTTTTTTATACTATCAGCTTCACACACGTAGACAGAGGGAACCTAGTGTTAAGACACTCCGATGCCCACTTTCCGCCGAATACTGAGGCATTGCGTGTTAAGTGGCGGAACTTAACGCCGCGCTTTGCCTCGACACCAGAGCGAAGAAAATGGAAATATTAAATATTTCCACTCTTCGAGTGGGAATCGAACCCACAACCAGTCGTTTACAGTCACACGTTTGTGCCACAACTATTACTTAGTAGATTTTGTTTTTTTATGGCATAAAGGTGCCAAACGAGCAGAAGGACCACCTGATGATGAGTTCCTGGTACCTCCTTGGAAAACGATTCTCCAACCACCAAGTTACTACATTGAAAAGACATTAGGTAATGTCTTTTCAATCATCATATATTGTTGAAAACATGTCTTAGAATTAAGACGACTAAATGAAAAACATTGCGAGCCTAGTAGCGGAATTTAACCCCACACATTGTCCTACCAAGCTCTGGAATATATTCACCTGAACGCAATTCGATACCACAAATAATCGAATGCACCACGATTATTTAATTAAGTTATTACATTACAGGGGACAAGGCGTGGCGCAGTGGCACAAGCGTGTGACTGTAAACGACTGGTTGTGGGTTCGATTCCCACAACCAGTCGTTCCCATTCTGCCTACCCTGCTGTGTGCATATGGGCAATATTTTAATATCATAAATGAAATGTCCTATTTAAAAAAATACATTCACCAGAATCGAATCCACAACTAATGATAACGTGCCCTCTTTATCTTTTGAGCCATGACGTACTAAAGCACTGTTTTAGTATCAATTTGTAAATAATAATGAATAAGCAATATTCATATCAAATCAAACAATAACGTAATCGGTTGTAAGAAACAAAATATGTTTTATCTCTTTTGCCTTATTTAAAGTGTAACTGACTGCGTGAATACATTACATTTCATTTAAAGGTAAGATAAAGCACGGCGTTGAGCTCCGCTATTGAACACGCGAACAACGCTGAATGTCAAATTCAGGCAGAAAGTAGAAAACGGAGTGTTTCTAGACTAGGTTCTCTCTGTCTCGATATAAAGTTATGTTAAAGCATTTAAAAATAAAGAAAATGAAAATAAAATATATTTAACATCTTACGATTAGGTAAATTGAAAAACATTTTTTACATTTTTTACAAAACATTTTTTCAAAGTTATAACATTTTCGAATTCGAATCTCACCGCGCTTAATTCTTTTATACATTTTTTCAAAAAAAAAATAAAAAAAAACAATACTTTGCGGAAAAAAGTGGAAAGCTAAAAAAAAACATTCTGTTAGACTAACTTTGACATCAGATTGCATCATATATCTAAAATCGATGACAAGTGGAGAACAAAGTATACGACTTTAACCTTATGATGAAAACCAGTAATTTTCCATATAAATTTAAAAAGAAAAAAAAAACAATTTAATATCAAAATAACTCCCACCCCACAAATGGGAATCGAATCGACAACCACCAATTCAGAACACTTACTAACATTAACCTAAGTCTACACAAATTTCAACCATATCAAACCAAAAAAAAATACTTCATGATAACAACTAGAAAAAAATACAACTTCTATTCAAGACGGGTCTCGAATGAGGCGTTACGTAACAACGCAGACGCATAAACACACCGCTGTCACGATGTAAACAAGTGCTCAGTCTACTACTACAACTACATATGAATAACCTATATACATAGTCTAAATTATGTTGAATTTAGGTAAAGAATAGAATAGAAGTAAAAAGAATAGTATAGAATATACAAGTTATTGAAACAAAATCCTTAGTTTAAAAAAAAATGTAGAAATTTTGATAAAGAAAGAATTTATCGAGATATTGGTATTTTTCTTTAATTTTACATTTGTTACTTGAAAAACATTGCAAAGTAGCTCAAGTTAAAGGGGAAACGTTAGAGTTTGATGGTTGCAGGTTCGATAACCATTCAAAAAATTAAATATTACTCAAAATAAATAAATAAATTACTTAGATCTTAGACTTCTGATTATATAAAGAACAACGTTGAACACTACAATCTAGTCCCAATATTTCTAAAATTGGACAAAATTAATACATATTAGGCACAAATATTTTTGAGCGGAGAACGGAGTATATTGTCACTAAGTTCTCCCTAACTACCCTTTTAAAAAGGAAACACGTAATTATAACACACATGTAACAGAAAACAACATATAAAAAAACAAAAAAAATACTACAATTATCCATGAATTCATTGCAAAAACATTTTTCTATACATCACAAAACAACAACTAGTAGTATCTAGATGTAAAAACTTCTAGAACCTAGTATTTATGTCACGCTAAAAACCGTGGCTGGGCCGTCCTTGTCCGACATAAGAATGGCCGTGTGTATGTTTATTTCATGTAGACTCGACGTAATAAATATATAAATCTATTATTCATACTCATACATATGACTATGACATTATTGTGGTTTGGTTAATTGTTAACGCGATTAAGTAAGTTCGATTCCCGCTTTAAGGAATATTTTTATAATATTTTAATTGTCGTATATCAGAGGTTAGCATGGTGCAGTGGGACAGCGTTTTACTATTATCGAGATAGGGAGTGACAGTGGGTTCGATTCCCACTCGGTTGATATTTAAATGATTTTTATTTTGGGCTTTGGTAT
Organism: Dryas iulia moderata; assembly: GCA_019049465.1. Taxonomy (NCBI): domain Eukaryota; kingdom Metazoa; phylum Arthropoda; class Insecta; order Lepidoptera; family Nymphalidae; genus Dryas; species Dryas iulia. The sequence goes on along the minus strand of CM032422.1, from coordinate 1,074,205 downwards.
ATAAAACACATTGCGGCGTTAAGCTCCGCCAATCTAGATCAATATCTCGATTTCTGACGGAAAGTGAAGAACAAAATGTCTAACACTAGGTTCTCTCTACCTTCTCTGATATACAAAAAAAATATTAAAAATTGCTTTAAAAAAATTAAGAAAGTGCAGAGTTAAGTTACGCCATATAACGCATAATGTCGCTAGAATGTGCTATAGTGGAGACTCGAGTCATGACTACGAGTAAGTTTCTTCGCATGACGCAATAACATTTCAAATGATGTATTGAATTTCGTAGTCTACAAACACTAACAAATTCTAATTATTGGGACATGTGGGTTATTGTTAGTTAGTTTACTAAACCAGTATCTTATACTACTACTATTGGGCTCTAAGAGCGCTACAGCAAATATTTATATCGCTTTTTTTTATTTAATAACTGTTTTTTAAAAAGGTTCTTTAATTCTTCTTCGCATAAGTTAATAACACAAACTTATAATATACAAGTAGCTCAAATTCAAAAAAATTATAAAATCATTATAATTATTATGAAAAAAAAATACATAGCACTAATATTATAAAGAATATTTATAAAAAAAAAAAAAAAACTTCACGCTATATCCCGCACACAGCAGGGTAGGCAGAGGGAACCTAGTGTTAAGACACTCCGTTCCCCACTTTCCGCCGAATTCGGAGGCTTGCGTGTTAAGTGGCGGAACTTAACGCCGCGCTTTACCTCGACACGAACCCACAACCAGCCGTTTACAGTCACACTCTTGTGCCACTGGGCCACGACTGGCCACTACAAGAATATTTTTATTCCAAAAATAAAATCTTGTTGAGCTTTACGCATTTTTTTGCATAGCAGGATAGGTAGGAAAACCTAGGGTCAAGACACTCCTTCAATTTCCAAAAATGCCACCAGAGATTATGCTATTAAGAATGAAGATACTATCTTGCCACCAGAGAGCAAAAATTAAACTACTTTAAGTATAATACTATACTATAATCAGTCCCGAAGTGAGCATCGAACCCAAAACCATTGCGTACACCGTCAGACCCACTCACACTGCGCTACGATAACCTCAAAAACTTGGAAGTAGTTTCTTATATATGTATGTTAAGATTTTCACTTCTCCTACAGTACCATAAATCACAGTACAATCTGATAGTGTTATCAAACTGGGTCATTCAACTTTGCGTCTAGTTTGGAGAATAGAGATTTTACTGCCAAAATTAATTTTAAAGTACTGAATGATTCTTCTTAAGGGATATAGGCTTGATTACTAAAACTTATAATCCTAGGTATTATCTTATAAGTAAAACTTTATAAAAAAATTATTCTGCTTTACATAAAATTCAGATTTTTGAAGTAAACTAACTGTTATTGAATTTGAAATTTCTAATAACAATTAGAAACTCAAAGATGTTCTCTACATATTTTTAAGTTTCAAATTATATCTTATTTTGAACTTGGCGTTCAAAATTAGCGATAGTTGGCCAGTAATGTTGAATGTACTGTACTGTAATGATTAAGATACGACGAACCGACGATGCAATGGTAGTATAGGAAACGAACCTATAGTAAAATTGAGTATATTAACAAAAAACCTCACGAATAATCCCGCATAGCATGAAAATCCACGCTTTGACTTATTAATGAAATAATGTCTAATAGAAAATCAAATGAAAATAATATAAACATATTAATTTCCCAGAGTGGGAATCGAACGCACAACCATCGTGGCACTAACCCACTACAAAAAAATAACCACTTAAATGAACGTACTTAAATAATTTACTAAAACTCTAATTAATATTAAGGCACTCCTTTCTCCACATTTTCCTCCCCAACATCACCATATCAGGACAAAAATGAATCAACATATAAAACCAATAAAGAATCAATTATAAATCCATTTATAAATATTTAAAAAAAAACATCTATTTACAGGTACAAATATGATAAATATAAATTTCTACGAAGGCGTTATGCGGCAATGTGGTAATGCGTCATTAGCGTGACGTCATGCACACAGTCATACATACGCCTTGTCCAATCTTGATTCAACATTATATTATCTGATTAATTAAAAAATAACATGATTTTCCCCCCTTAGTACGGTAATCAAAAGGCATATAGTGTGAAGACACTCCATTTCCCCCTAAAATAGAGACACTACGTGTTGAGTGGCGGAACTTAACGCCGCTCTTTATTCATAGAAAAATGAATTCTAAATTTTGAAAATATATTTCTTTTTATAGCTTCACGTTGTACCCCGCACACAGCAGGGTGGGCAGAGGGACCCTAGTGTTAAGACACTCCGTTCCCCAATTACCACCGAATCCGGAGGCATTGCGTGTTAGGTGGCGGAACTTTACGCCGCGCTGTACCTCGGCACCAGAGCGAAGAAAATGGAGATATTAAATATTTCCACTCCTCGAGTGGGAATCGAACCCACAATTTTATTTCCATATAAAATAATAACAATATTCAGATTCAGATATTTTTTTCAATAAAATCAATATTTATCCACTATATTCTAATAAGCATATTACTGGTATAATATAAATCTAGTTATACCACTCAACTTTGCTTGTATAAATTATAAAATGATAAATCACAATTTTTCTATTTCCCAAAGGAATTTCAAGATGTCCTCTCTTAACGTCCCCCGAAGGTACACTACATGCCAATTTCAATTTCCTACGTCCAGTGGTTTTAACTGTACCTTGTCTGTCAGTCAATCAATCAGTAGGAAGGGTTTTATACCTATATATGTATATTTTTTGGAAGAAATGCTTTAAATATTTGGGAATCATTATTGTCATAATGAATTTGAAAATCAAAAGAATTGTAAAGTTCAAAATACAATGAATTTCAAAGTTCAAAATTAATAAAAAACGTTGTAGTCCGTAATAATATTGATTTAAACTTCTTAATATTGTAAGCCACTATCTATATTAATTTTTGTTCAATAAATTCACCGTTAATGAGTAAAATACAACAAACAAACAAAACAGTGAAATGTTTCTAGTACTTCTACTAATCAATTCTAGTATTCACTTGAGTTATCTTGATATAAATAGTAAATAATTAAATTATGTATACAACATATCAATTACAAGAAGAGGCTCAAACAAATGAATAAATCAGATTGCATCATCTCCATTTATAAATAAAAAATGACAGGTTTACACTTTTACCGTCATAGTAAGACAAGACTCAATAACACTAAGTATTAAAACACTCTCTTCACCATTTGTTGCCATACGGAACCTAACGCCGCATTTTGTCATATCAAAGCGAAGAAAAAATGTTTAAATGTAAACTCTCATATTAAAATAGCATCCACAATTAGGTTCGGTAGCACTACACCATTTTCACAGCAGCAATATACAACTATTGAATAATTTAATTCAAATCAAATTGTATGAGGAAAAGTTTACAATTTAATTATAGTTTCTAAAACTAAATATAACCCAAACATTATTCAAGACCAATTTTACATAATATGTAGGCTGCATGTTCTATTTCCATTCTTGTTTTAAATTTAAAAAAAAAACACAGATAAACAAAAAATAATTAAAAAAAAACTGAAATACAGACTAAAAGTATTTTCTTAACCCATTCTTCCTAGGTAGAATAACCTCTACACTATAAAAATATTGTGTAGTCATCCAATTCAGATATATGTTACAAAATTTAAGCAAGTCCGATAAGAAGAAGTGAATTATAATAGGTAGAAGCAAACAATTAAAGTTGACCAAATTATAAAAATACTCACAATTTATATTAAAAAAACCTACACTGTATATATATCCTATTATTTTCTTTTAGCTTGACGCTGTATCTGGCACACAGCAAGGTTGCTGAGTTTGTTACCAAGTGTTAAGACACTCCGTTCCTTATCTACTTAAAGACTAATTTAGTAATATAATATATAATTTAGCATCAAAGCATAGCATAAATTTATTCCATCTAAAGCAGAATTTAAAATAAAAACATGACCTTTTGACCTTAGCACTAAAATATAAACTTTTTATCATAAATCATTCAAAGAACATTTATGAATGACTTCGGCTATGTTTATAACTTGTTTTTATCATTATTTGCACTCGTGTAATGATATTTTAAGATATCACTGTTTTTTATTGACAATATTGTTGAACTTATATCTATCTCGTGGAATTAACTAAGATGAGATTCTTTCTAATTTGTTTCAACTATTGTTTAGCAATGCATATCCTTATTATATTTAAGGAGTGATCTGTCACTTAGTTTTCTTGTCTAAAATCTACACTATAAGCTTAATATATAGTGTATAAAAATTAAAGTTTTCTTTCAAAGTGGTATACTTGAACATTTTGAGGAAAGAATTTTTTTTTTGATAGCATAATAGATTCATATTAACTTAGTAAATTGTACAATTTCTTGTCTTCCAGTAGAAAGTGAAGAATAAATACTTGAAAAAAATTATGTAAAAATAATTGTATAAGAAATTCTATAATAAATATGTTTTCTTAATTTTTTTTTAATAATTATATTATTGCATCGTAAATTAAAATAATTTCAATTAGAAGCACTCACACTGAGTTGTTGACAAAAGTGTGTTTTTTGTCATTATCTTATCTACATATTACAGAAAACAATACTTAGCTAAAAAGATTGTGTAGCCGCATAGTTTCAATAAAATGATTACCTTATAATGATTTGTTTATGCCACCGCCATAGCAACCAAAATTATAAACATCTAAATTGATTATAAATTTCAACTACAGTTTAAAAAATTCTGGAAAATATTATTTTATAATATGTTTTAAGTATTTTATTTAATCTACTCTATCATTAATATTTATTACTTTTAAAAAGATAGTTTTATTGAAATAACCCAATTCAAAATTGTGTAAACAAATTGCATTGCTTTCATAATTATTTACTGAGCGAATTCTAATGTTTACAAGCTTCCTTAGTAAAAATTTTTAAATACTTTGGATGTCTGTCTAGGTTATAAATTTCATAAATAGTGTCAATGACTTTAAATATGCACAAAACCATATGTGTCAATAAAAGTACACAATAGTTGGAAATGATTAAAAAAAACAACAGGTGGGTAGATATAAACAATGTTTGTTTACAAACAAAAAGTTTTAACTAGGAGTTGATGATTATGACCTTAGGTTATCTAACAAGTGGGAAGCACTGACCTTTTGGGCAGCAGCATCGCAGCCGCTCCCTTCCTCTGGAACACGCCGTCCACGAGCACGCCGTTCTTGCTGTTACACGTCAGATAAAACTCCGGGTGGTCGTAGAACAGTTCCAAATGCCGTCGCGATATAAAACTAGAGTGCCCCATGTTCACATCCACTTGTCCCCTGCTCGAATTTCGTCCTATTATCACCTTTTTCTGGCGTATAAGATATTCGAAGTCGCGACCGTCGAGTCTCGCGATCGCGATGGGTGCCGGTTCTTGCGCCCACTGCACCTTGGAGGGCGAGGAAGGCGCCGACTTGAGCGCGAGAAGCGCCCAAGCGTCGCTCTCCGAGCTACGCGAGATCTGTGCCATGTCGGCCGCGCGGTGTGTCTCACATCACAGCCTGACTCCGAAACCCAGACCCGGATATCCGGAACCCTTTGAGGTTACTGACGGCGGACGGCAACGGGACGCACATGCGCAAACTTACCACTCGTACGGTAAACAAGAATTATATAAATCGCACCACCACGTGATAAAACTGTATACATATAACTAGACGGGACGCGCGGATCGATACTTTGCGGTGTTGTTCGACGCTTCTTTCAATTATTGTTGGGTTTTCGGTGTTGCACAACTGTATTTTCGCAATTGGATCGAAATTAGACACTAAAGTAAACACGAGGCGAGAACAAAAATAACCAAAAACGTCAGTTCGCCATACGCAGTTTACAAATTCGAAGCGCCATCTATGTGAGTCAACAAAAAAGGCGAAAATAATACGTTTCGTTTTACGCTACGTTTTGTTTACTATTATAGTAATGATAATATAAAGAAAAATAATTATCGTAATAAATTAAAAAATACGTTTTTAAAATAAAAAATAGAATATATCGGTTATTCCTAAATTTTATAAAAAAAAAAAAATATATATGAAATATCTTTTAGTACTGTCAGTACCTCTATAAAAAAAATATAATAAATTTTATTATAATAAAGTTATATTCAAAGAATCGTTTTAGATGCTATTATTTTTTTATTTAAAATTCTGAACCATTGAAATGTTACCTTTGTAGAAGCATTACAAAAGAAGAAAATAAAAAGTTAAAACATGGCAACAATTGTCCCCAATTTGTCAAATTGTCAATAAAAAAGTGTGTCAATTTTAATTTTGTACATATTTGTGCTTTACGCCTCTTATTTTGTAAATAGACATATTACAATATTCCTAGAACGAGTGATTTATTGTCTAAATTGATAATCTTGTTGCAAAGTTAAGAACTTGCGCCCGTTGAGGCCGGTCACCTCTAAATTTAGGTAAGTATTAAATTATTAAAAAGGGCGCGATATTCAAAGATAATACTTAATTATTATTGTCTCAAATATGTCATTTATTTATATAAATAGCGAGTTCTGAGTAAACATTATGCTATGTTTATCTTAAAGGTCACAATTAGACTTTTAGAACCAACTTGAGTTTATTCTATATATCATTTACATCTAAGTGTAAAAAATATTTTTTATTAAAATAATGAAATAAAAAAAACGGGATTATTTGTTCATATTTACTTTTTAAGTGACAGTTTAAAAAATATATAATTATGATTTTAGTTTTACTATAAATATTTAAAATAAGCCAAAAAACATCAGCAGAAACTATATTTTATAAAAACAAAAATCAATAAGTTAGTTCTTATAAGATTAGTCTGCTTCTGTTACTGAGCAAATCTTGTACATTGGTCATACATTTTAGTCAAGTATACATTTTTACTTTGCCTTTATAGTTACTTCTTATGGAGAAAAAGAAGTAGACTTCATCCTATATATATACCAAATCATTGCTTGAAAGTTTGCTTGCTTTCACACTTGTCAATGAAATGTAAATAATAATATTTATCCTAACATGTGGGAACCTACAACCATTGTATAAACTATAAGTGTGCCACAATGGCCTACTTTCTTTTTTATGGTACTTTTTATCTTGAAGATTATATAAAATCCCATTAATTTTAACTACAAATATACAAATAAAACACAAATTTATTATTCAAATTATCATTATAATTACTAAAAAATCACAATATACATTTGGCAAAACTTTAAAAATTACTCTAACACACAAACCCATATTTAACTTCAATCATCAAGCTGTGTAAGACTCGCTACCCCTCGATTAATCCAATGCTTCTCAGGTATATCTGATCTTAACGTGATATACATAACAAAGTTGCTTGAATGTCCAGTGGTCGCTAGAACACCTTTTCTCTCACTTGTTTTGTAAATGGGACAGAAATAACACGGAGGTGGATTAAAATTAACTATAAGAGCTGGTTGAAACCATATAATTGGTATTGTGTCGAAAAGGATCTTTGGATATGATTCGTCTAGTTGCATCGATTCTCTGTTCCATCTTGCACCTTCTAGGAAGAGGCCCTGTTAAGATAAAAACTTATATAAATATTGATATTATATATTTGGTTTTAACTTAGGATTCACACTTTCAACATAAATCATTATTTTATATTATTGCAAAAAAAATTTTTTCTTTTTGAAGCTTTCGAAACTGTCAATAATTTGGTGTAAATAAGCTATAAATTTGGTGAAATTGAAATATATACATTTTAATATCATAAGTAGAATATCGTTTTTATTTATGATATTCTCTGTGGGGTTGCCTATAGCATTTTAGAGAAAGAAGCTTGGAGCAGTCACTATGACTTGCAACACCATGTGTAGGCAGGTTTAAAGGGTCTTTTTAAAAAACATTCATATTCACCTCAACTGTCCGAGCTTTTTTCTATATCAGCGATCTAACCAAATAAGAAATATGCACTCGAAATACATGCTAATGATAGTTCACACACATGCTAGAATTATTAAATAATAATAATAAAAAATATAGGAATTTTTTACTCATCATGCATCATATATATATGTAAATAAACATCAACAAAGCATGTGGCAGAATCAAACCTGTGACCATCTAACACAATGCATACAAACAAACAAATATACAATAATAAAATATGTATATAATAAATTTATTTTTAATAAAGCCTTCTAAATCGTACACACGCCATGACTCACCCATACAAACACACTATGTTCTTGCCCTTGATTGTCCACTTGATCAGTTTGCTTGGAAATTGGTCAAAGTATTTATGTAGAAAAAAAATATTACTTACCATATTAAGTTCGAATCCAATTATATTAATAAAAAATACACCATTAAAAATAATTATAATCGTAGTAATATAAGAAGGTATAAAACATTCTTTTCTCATATGGCAGAGTAGGTAGTGTCTAATTGTAAACTTTATTGGTTTTGGGTTCTATATTTTTATTTCTTTACTCATGTACCTAAAGATAAAGCGCGACATTGAATTATGCCACTCATAACTCAATGTTGTGGCCAGTCGTGGCGCAGTGGCACAAGCGTGCGACTAAACTACTGGTTGTGGGGTCGATTCCCACTCCAGGAGTGGAAATATTTAATATTTCCGTTTTCTTCGCTCTGGTGTCGAGGCAAAGCGCGGCGTTAAGTTCCACCACTTAACACGCAATGCCTCCGAATTCGGCGGACAGTGGGGAACGGAGTGTCTTAACACTAGGTTCCCTCTACCTACCCTACTGTATGCGGGATACAGCTTAAAGCTAAAAAGAAGAAAACAAGAAAAAGAAAATAATAATAATGAATTTGAATTCCAAACAAACGAATGTTATGCCCGAATGAAATATTCGAATATGAAAAGCTAGCCTCGTACTCTCGTACGCCAGCCTATTCACTACATCTAGTTAAACATGATTGCCCTCCGTTCCCTACTTCCGTTCAAATTTAGGTCACTGCGACCTAAATTAGGGCTAGGTTAATATTCTCGTTGTTGTATTCGTTTAAGGCAGAGATTCCCAACCAGTTTTCGTTCACGGACCACTTTTACATTATTCTTCCTAGCAGGGACCACTGTGTATGTAGGTATAATCAAAATAAACTGTAATAATCAAACGAAAACTTTACTTAAAAACTCCTGAAGGAATTATATAGAAATAAATAATAATTAATGACAAAATTGTGTCAATTGCGAGGTTGTCGTGGCACTATTGCTAACAAATAGTCAAATCCAATATTTTTTGCGAATTATTAAAACATACTTTAGGATATCCTAACTTCCTTATGTAAACAACTTATTTTATAATATCAATGAATTAATGTGGAATTACTCCTGTCGCTCACTGCGCGGCTGCCAACAACCGCTAAATTTAAAATCGTTGGGAACCAGTAGTTAAGGTATATGTACCTTTTATTTTATATACCTACCTACAGAGTGTTGTAAAAATCATTTAAATCTGAATAAATAACAGATGTATAACAAAATATACCTACGTATTAAAAAAGTAAATCATGAAGATGAATGATTTGCATATTTTTCTAGTAGTTACAGCAAGATTACAGTTGAATTAAAGTAATAAGTTATTTTGATTGTAAATTTAATATACCCACAGTAATCAATATACCTAATAAATTTTAAAATGGAACATAAAAGGAAAAGAGAGTGACTTCCCAGTATCACATCAGTCCAAAAGTAAGAAACTTTCACCGTTTTCCTTACACCAAAGGAAAAAACTAGACGACAAACGGAGTGTCTGAACTCTACATTCTTATTGCAACTACAGACACCTGAACTTGTATTCAATGATGTTATGAAACTCTACGTTTTCTCCTACCACCATAAATCTATAAAACAGTGCAAAATATTATACCTTACAATACACTCCAAAAGTTGGTTCTTCTTCGCACTCCACTTCCATACTTGTAATCGTAAATTCAAAGTGCACTTGGTCTATTGGTATTTTGTTATGACGCGAGTAGTTCTGCAGAACACCAGTCAGGAAAGACTGCGTGAAGTAGAAGCCTGATATCCAGAAGACCACAGGTGGACCTTCGTCTATCCAATCTTGGAGAAACTTTAGTCTGAAAATAGATATAAGAATTGTGATACCTAAGTTTATTCTTCCCTTCGGCTATTCAGTGTTATTAATATTTTTAGATAACTTCACGCTATTTACCGTACCTAGTGTCAAGACACTCTGTCTTCCACTTGCTGCTCGAAAGCAGTTCATTACGTGTTAAGTGGCGGAAGTTAACGTCGAGCTTTGTGTCTATCGTCGATATTTTGCGATATTTATCAAAATTTAAGTTTTCCACGAGTCGCATGTCTGTTTAAAAATAAATAAGATTAATTATATATTTTTTAATTTAAGATGTTATATCTATACTCTATACTCAAAAATGAAACGGAATTTCGGTACATTTATCGAGAACCCCATATTTTTCAAAAAAATATATCTGCTTTTAAATATTTTTAAAGTGACACACTTAGGAAAATTGCAATCGACATTTAGAAAACGTATAAAACTTCGAACGCAGCGTGATTCGAACCCGCGCCTCCTGAATACCGTCCAGGCGCTCTCACCACTGAGCCATGCGTTCTACTACACGATACGTCGAAATTCTTATACGATTTATTACAACTTATTTTTGTTGTTAGCTAACAACAGCGTTAAATTATTTATACGTTTTCTAAATGTCTTTCTTTTTAAAATATATCTGATTGGCGAGCCACATATACATACAAAAATATGTTTTGCGAAACACATAGTCGTGTGAGGCGTGTAATATTTATTTTATTAATTTAATGTATTTACTAATAAATTAAAATGGCAGATATTGTCCTTTCACACGTTTTCTCCATATAAATTTCCGTCATACATAATTTTACGCCCGCAGAAAAGGATGAAGATGATTCCCCCAAGCATTAATACAATGATAATATAATATTTAATTTAAATCTTTTCTTTCTCTATAAGTACCTAATTGTTTACTATTTTGCTCGGGTCATAACCTCTTTGTTATGTCTAGCTTATTGTAAACAAGTCACTAATTAAATGTATTTTATAATGAAATCAGTCAGTCAGTGGCCAGTCGTGGCCCAGTGGCATAAGAGTGTGACTGTAAACGACTGGTTGTGGGTTCATTTCCCACTCGAGGAGTGGAAATTATATTTCCATTTTCTTCGCTCTGGTGTCGAGGTAAAGCGCGGCGTTAAAGTCCGCCACTTAACACGCAATGCCTCCGAATTCGGCGGAAAGTGGGGAACGGAGTGTCTTAACACTAGGTTCCCTCTGCCTACCCTGCTGTGTGCGGGATACAGCGTGAAGCTATTTTTTTATTATAATGAAATCAGTTAAACGCGTATTTCTTGCAGCTTCACACTTACTCCCACCTAGGAACTTATGGAAAGAGAACCTAGTGTTATGACACTACGTCCTCCACTTTCCGCCCGAAATCCGGGACATTGCGTGTTAATGGCGGACTTTCAACTCCGCACTTTGTCCTTGGTACCAGAGCGAAGAAATGAAATTTTAATATCATCATTTCTCCAAATGGGAATCAAATCCTCAACGATATCCTACTGCGCCATTATGGCGTCTAAGAACCAAAAATCGATAGGACACATTTTACATATAATTTATAAATAATATTCTGATTTTTTTTATTATTATTATTAAGGAAAAGGTTGCTTGACAGAGATAACGTGTGGATCATCACCAAAAATGAAAAAAAAAAATGAACTCCCATTTTTTCCCCTGTGCTTACTATTAACCCTTGTGTAATAAAGTGTTGAATAAATAATAGGCGAAGGCCGTCGTGGCGAAGTGGAACAGCGTCTACCTGTAAAGCGATGGTTGTGGGTTCGATTCCCACTCGGAGAACTATATTTAAACTTTCAATTCTTCGCTCTGGTACCTAAGACATAGCGTTGAGTTCCAACTCAACATTCAAATGTCTAGATTTCTGTGGAAAGTGGACGACGTAGTGACACTAGGTCGTCTCTGACTACTCCGCTATGCGAGAAAAAGCGTATTAATAAATAATAATAAATTTATATTCCAGAAAATGACAGAGCCAGTGCTAGACGAAGAGACATGGCCGTTAGAAGCGGAAGCCGCCATCAACGACATTCGGAAACACGTCAAATCGGCCCAAGTGTCGACCAAAATAAAAAGTACCAACCAACGCATCTACATTAACTTAACCACTTTAGAGAATTCAGAATACTGCGTAGAAATGTCAGCCTCAGGTTTTAGAGTAGTCGGCAGAAAGTATGACGATATAAGTCTTGCTACGATCGAAAATATGAACTATGAGACGCCCTACGCCTTGTTAAATAGTATCAGTCAGAAATACAGGGAATCCTTTGGTGGGGAATTAATGAATAAGTTGCTCGACCTAGCTAAAAAATCTGAAGGCTGAATTTCTGTTTCTATAGGTATATGAAGGGTATAAAAGCAAAAGCGCTTCAGTCACAAAATACCTAAATCGAGTAAATTGCAAATTTCTCCTGTGTCGTAATAAATCGATATTTCTACCCGAATTATATATTGGTTATTTTATTGGAATACTTAATTAATATAACATTCATTAAAATAAAATAACTTTACAGTAACCATATAAAAATTGAGAAATACTGTAGGACTTAGGTGTCTTTGCATTTAAACGTTGCACTAAAGCGTGTTTGCAGGTTAATATTCATTGTATGACAGCTGAGAGCCACTATCCACAATCGACTTACTATGAAAAATGATAGATTCGCCATCTTAGATATTTTGAAATTACGACTTTTGATTGGTTGATTGTGACTGTGGCGTATTTGCTCGTAACATTTTTTGGATCGAAGCTGTTTTGCACCTAAACGTTATTTTCTAAGTGCTTTTTCAGGTTGCCTCTAATAATATAGTGTAGCCCTTGGTGAGCTCTAAAATTTTGTATACTCAGTTAAAAAAATGCATTTTTGGACTGAAGCGTCTTTGCTTTTATACCCCTCATATATAATGTAGGTCTTGTAGTCTTTTCTAGTATTTGCTTTGGATTTCTAGATGGAATTTACAATTAACGGTACTATATCGTAATATTTGACGTAATTTAGATCTATTTAGCGCGTAAAATGTCTGTGTTATTAGTCTTACACGGTTTCTGAGCTTAGCGTATCACTGCGGTTGGTTTAGGTTCGATAAATGAAATTTTCATTAAATTTTAAATATATTAATGACATTCTTTAATAAAATTTCGAATTAGACTTATATTAGTAATTTAATATTCTATGTAGATATCACGTGATTGTATTATTAATTTCCAGTAGTTTAGGGGTTGCCAGAATCAAAAAAAATAAAATAAAATCTTAATTCCTAATTTTTATGTAATATAATAATTTTATTGAAAGTGTTGCCATTTGTACGTTTATATTATATTATTATTATATATAATTTTTGAAGACAATTGCACCCACAGCACACAAAGACGTCAATTAACGCTTGATAGCCGTTAACACAAATCAACGTCTCAGAGTGTGGTTAATACCGGATTATCTTTATATAAATGTTATGAATGTTGTTAAGTAGCTATAGATGTGCAATATCAGAGCTTATTTGGATAAATCAAAGAGCAGACTGAGTACAAAGTATATGTATGTGGACTTTAGACAATTATACAATGTAGAAGGGTTTTGCGGTTTGCCATAATAAACTATTATACATTGTGTGTTGTTTTATTGTGATTTGTAACAGTGTCTATTTAAGTAAACTAGAAGTAAACCGGCGTTAAGTTCCGCCACTTAACACGCAAGCCTCTGAATTCGGCGGTGCGTGGGGAACGGAGTGTCTTAACACTAGGTTCCCTCTGCCTACCCTGCTGTGTGCAGGATACAGCGTGAAGCTAAAAAAAAAATAAAAAAAAATTAAGTAAACGTTTTGTAGCACCCAGAAATAAAAATTAATTGTTAATGAATATGCTCAGGCCAGTCCAGGTTCATTTTCAGAGGTCAGCCAAAACGCAGGGGCAGTGTGACTGAGACTAAGTGTGAGAGGTTGTGTATTCGATTCGATATTCCACTCGAGGAGTGGAAATATTTAATACTAGCGGCCCGCTCGCGGCTTCGCCGCGTGATCTACGCGGCTGTTTCGGTATATTGCAACCCTCAGTGGTGGATTTTAGAAAAATAAAGTAGCCTATATTTAACCTTGGGAATCCACTATATATATATATATATATATATATATATATATATATATATATATATATATGCAAAAATCCATTATATTTCATATAAACTTGCATCCCCTATTTAACCCTTTAGAGGTTGATTTATGAAAAAATAAGTAGCCTATGTTAGACCCAGTCATTTTTATTACTTTCATTCTAAATTTCATCCAAATCGGACCAGTAGATTAGCCGTGAAAGCGTGACAGACAAACACACAGACATTCGCATTTATAATATAAGTATGGATTTCCATTTTCTTCGCTCCAATGTCGAAGCAAAAGCTCGGCGTCGAGTTCCGCCACTTATCTCTGTCTACCCTTCTGTGTGAGGGATACAGCGTGAAGCTAAAACATTTTTTTAAATTTCATAGATATACGGAATTATATCCTTAGTTGTTACGTCAGACAATTACAGTATGAACATATTTTTGTTTTTTTTTATAATAATTTAGGAGAGTTATATTTTTATTATTATGCGGGTTATAAATTTATATCTATAATGAGCATCTATCATATCTAGCAATTAAATTACTAGCAATTTTATCATTAAATCTATTAGAAAATAAATTCCCAATACCACCTACCGAAATATACCTCAACTTCCACTTCCTACAACTTACCTCGCAAGAAAATCAGCGACATACGATCCCAGCGGCTTCATAGACGGATAAGACTTGGACATCCAAGCTTCCGGCACTATGCCCTTCACGAAGGCGTTGTTACACTCCTCGAGTTCAGCGCTCATGATGGCCAGCCCCTGCGCCGCCATGTGCACGCCGTAGAGCGTGCGAGATACTACGAGGAGTAGACGGTTGTAGCGGATCAGTTCCTGGGTGGGGTAGAATGAAAGTAGAATTTTAGTTACTTTTTCTGGTAACTCAGGGGACCTATGGTGATTTTCATGGGAATAAAGGTTTGAAGGAGACACAAGAGAACTTAAGGTAGGATGTTCATAACATCACTTAAAATTATAATGAAAACATTGGAGATAAAGACAAAGAAAAAAAGACATTTAAAAATATATTTTATCTCACATAAATTCGTAAATCATCAACTTCAGATGCCGATATATTTACGGTTCGGTAATAAAAAAAAATCTATCGTGGCGAAGTAGTGGCAAGTTTTAACTCACACGATGGTTTAGACAATGATTATTGTTACTATTTTCATTCTATTTGCTAGTAAAAAAAACGTATAAATTCTTATGTTGCTCAAATTCAGAAGGCAGGCGGAGAACGGAGTGTCTTAACACTAGATTACCCCTACTTTGAACCTGAAAAAAAAACTTCTTATTTAACAATACCTGTTTAAGCACAGTATTCATGCTGTTATAATACATAACGGGGTAAGCAATAGACACAGCCAACACGTCATAGGGGGACGGCAATCGGTTCAGCATGTCCTTAGTCATCTCCACCACACTCTCTCCGCCCTCCGCGCCGCCTCCGCCGATTATTGCGCTTTGTGTTACTAGCACACCGAAGAGAAGCTGGTGGTAGGAGAAATTAATATATGAATAAATTATTTGTGGGTATTAAAGTACAAAAGTTACAAAACCGATTAAATAGAGAAAAATATCTAGTTTTCATATTTTTAAAATGTTATCATGTACACGTTTAGGAAATAATAACATTTATAGAAATAAGAATTTGATCATAGCAGGATTCGAAACTCCGCTTCTTGACCCCTAAGCTAGGCGTTCTACTACCGGCTCTGACCGCTAAGCTATGCGTTCCACTACCGGCTGTGTCAAAATTCTTATATGCTTTATTACAATTTATTTTATTTATTTGAAATACAATGTTTTAGATTCGGGTATAAAGTGGAGAATGGGGTCTTTTGACACTAGGTTCTCTCTAGGATCTGGGAATGTTTATTTATAGATAAGATAAGATAAGATAAGATAAGATAATATTAGTATTTACTACGCTTAGTATTTACTAAGCTTAGTATTTACTAAGCTTTATCTTTCTCGTGTCAGAAATAATCTTAGGAGATTGTTATATAAAGGCCAAGCGCTCTCTACATAACAAGGATCTGTATCATATAGGATGAAATATCTCTTTAGAACTCTCGAGATCTAGAGTGTCTTGACACTAGGCTCTCCCAGATCTACTTAACTATAAATATACTTTTACTTTAGCCATGTCAGAAATAAGAGATTGTTTTATAAAGATCAAAATTTTCTATAAAGTGAAAAACGGAGTATTTCGACACTAGGTTCTCATCTAGGTTTATCATGCTAAAAGTTATATAGAGACCAAGTGCCTCATGTCATGTAAAACAAAACTCTCTCTCCACATACCTCGCCAGCCTCCTTGTTGTCCTTGGTGATGTCGGCGTTCTCGTGCAGGCCGAACACGTCGGGCGGCGTGATGGAGGGCAGCGCGCGCACGTGCGACACCACCGCCGCGTGCTCCATGCTGCACGGCATCGTGTACTCGCCGGACGACGAGAACGAGTAGCTGCCGGTTATGATTAGAATAGAGCGAGAGTAAGGGGGGGGAGACGGAGAGAGAGGAGTGAGAGAGACAGAGGGAATGACAGAAAGTGGGAGGTACAAGAGAGAGAGGAGGAGGGACAGAGAGAGAGAAGGAGGGAGAGAAAGAAGGATAGAGAGATGAGGAGGGAAAGAGGGAGAGAAGGAGGGAAAGAGAGAGAGAGCAAAGTCTTAGTAGACTCCTGTCCTAATCGCGAAGAGTTTAGTATCACAATATATCAAAAGTTGTTTCATAATATGATCTTTTGTTTTTGTGATTACTTACACATCTTGAAATGAAACTATTGTTAGCATTACATAAGGTTTCATAAGCCACATATCCTAGGTAAAAGAGATATCTAGAATGATCCGCGAGGCTATTGAAATACAAAAACATCCTAATTTCAATAGAGTAGACTGGAAACAATAGAGTGGAAACTTTCTACTACCTGGGACCCAATTCTAAAAACTTTGAAGTCTCAAAACCACCACATCGGAATTCATGATACAGTCAGCTTATTCTGCAAGAATTCGTAGAATACTGGCCCATGTAAAAAAAATGATGGGTCATTTGAACCACCGGGTGACCTATCTAGAATGATATAAGAGCATAAAATAATAAGATTCAGCACTATGCCGTCACTTGTAAGCTGCCAACTGAGTGCAGTACATTTTGGTCACATATTTTTGTACGGCAGTCTTACCACCGATAGATCCATTAAAAATAATAAGAAAACGCGCAGTGCTGTAAAAAATAGTGCGCCGACAATTACCGAGGCAAATTTAACTATAGGTTGACACTGGACGTTGCGTTTTTGTATACTCTAATCTGTTTTAAGAATAGTTGGATTACTGCCATTCCTGAAATGCATTTTTATTTCTTTCTCCTATTACCTGAGATAAGGCGCGGGGTTGAGTTCCGTCTGTCAACAGATATGGCGATATCTTTTCGGGAAGAAAATAGAAGACAGGAGAGCAGAGTGTCAATCTTGACACTAGGTTCTCGCTAACTAGCTATGTAGAATAAAGCGTGAAGCTAAAAATATATGCATTGAAATCTTTACCTAGGTACTGTAACATAAAAAAAATTATGTTACGATATTTGACGCAAAAGGCAATTAAATATTTTTAAACATAATAATATTTTATATTGTATCGCACACACAGAAGGGTAGGCAGAGTGAACCTAGTGTTAAGACACTCCGTTCCCCACGCATCACCGAATGTTGGGAGGTAGTGAGTTAAGAGGTAAAACTCAACGCCGCTTTATAATTTATTTATGTTTTCATTGTTACTTGTTTCTGGAGGTTATCATTTTGTTTTAAAATTATTTATAAGAAAAATATGTATATTTTTCTTCCTTTTTTTATTTAAATGAGCAACATTTTTTTTTAGTTTTTCATGATGAGTTAGCCTGTAATTGAGATATATTGTGTAACTTCACGCTGTATCCCGCACACAGCAGGATAGGCAGAGAGAACCTAGTGTTAAAACACTGTTCCCCACGCACCGCCGAATTCGGAGGCAAGGCGTGTTAAGTGGCGGAACTTAACGCGGAGTTTACCTCGACACCAGAGCGTAGAAAATGGAAATATTAAATATTTCCACTCGTCGAGTGGGAATCGATCCCACAACCGGTCGCTTACAGTCACACGCTTGTGCCACTGCGCCACGACTGGCCACTGTGTAATAAGGATTATATAGATGTGATAATATAAATTGTATCCGTATATAGCGTTGGTTTTTAAATAATATAGGAATTTAATCTTCGAACGGGAATCGAACCCACAACCAGTCTATCAACCATAATATCATAATCGCTTCAAATAATTCAACAAAATAAACATGTCATACTTGGGATCGCTAGTGACTTGGTCATTGTAGAATATGGAGAGTAAGGACAGTATAAGTCTCCTGTCCTTGTCGTCGGTCACTCTGCCGCCGTAGTTGCACTCCCCAGCTAGGTAGTACAGCGCATCGAACGGAGTCTCCGTATATTCCGTTAAGAACATCTATAAATGGATTGAATTGTTATATCCCTTAGTGTAAAAGCATATATTTGGAGTAAATATCTAAGATTTAGAAAATGTATAGGAATTTTAGTCGCATCTGGATTCGAATCCGCGTCTTTACGAAACCGCTAAATAAAAGTATAAATAATATAAAGCGTATAAGAATTTCGTCATAACCAAATACGCAGTTATAAAAAATGTGAATTCGAATACCAGCGTTCAAATTTTTATATGGTTTCAAAATATATTTTTCTTTAGCTTCACATTTTAAATACTTTAAAAAAAAAGTATTTAAAATGTGAAGCTTCACGCCGTATCCCGCACACAGCAGGGTAGGCAGAGGGAACCTAGTGCTAAGACACTCCGATCCCCACTTTCCGCCGAATTCGAAGGCATTGCGTGTTAAGTGGCGAAACTTAACGCCGCGCTTTGCCTCTGATACTAGACGAAGGTAATGGAAATAGGTATTAAATACTTCTACTCCTCGAGTGGGAATCGAACCCACAAGCAGTCGTTTACAGTCACACGCGTGTGCCACTGCGCCACGACTGGCCCCTGTGGACTTTAAATATGTAAAAAATAAATATAAGGTTTTTATAAGTGAAAAGGTATCTTTAAAGGTAGAAGTTCAACTTTCAACTTAAACTAATTTAACTAACATTTACTGTGACACTTAGAAATAAACCCTAAGTTTTACAGAGGTGTCAATTTGATATGAACAAAGATCAAAGAACGAATTTAGCTAAATGTAAATCTAAATAAGCTAATTTAATTAGCTTTGGATCTGTGATTTTTTTCGTATTTCGGACTTTTACGTAACATATTAATGATTTTTTACATATCATATTGAAAAAAGAACACTGTTTGTTTTCAAATGTTACTGAATAGCAATTTGCTTAACCGAATCATATCTTAATTGGGGTTATATTATTGTAATGAACAAATTTAGTAAATACCTAATTATGTTCTATACATTTTTCAGCCTTCTAAGACTTCGTTGAATGAAATCTTAAATATTAACGATTTCCCTTTAGGATAAAAAATATATATATTTTTTTTCTTATTTTCTAATTAGATAAACATAGGTCTGTTCCAAAACAAAGTCGAAAAGCAAATCGTAAAAAGAATGTTAGAGGTAGACTTGATCTAGTGTTAAGACACTCCGTTCCCCAATATTTATCTATTTATTTATAAAAAAAATACAATACTACTTAAATTAAAAATTAATACATGAGAATTGAGTAGACCAAAAATATCTACTTACAAAATACTCACCTGCAATTGCATAATACAGATCCTCAAATCGCTCTCATTAAACTCATACTGTATGTTCCATCCGAGAGGCCCAAACGCCCTCCTCTCCTGAACCACCGCGTGGAAGAAGCAGAGAGCGTAGAGAAGTCTCCGCCACTCCTCCGTCCTGGGGCAGGATATGTAGAACTCCGGGTCGCATATCGGGTCGGAGGTGTAGGACCGGTATATGTTGTTCTTTAAGCCTTTGGGTGCTTCGTTTGTCATTTTTACACCTGTTTGTATAAAGATGTTATATGTTTTTTTTTTTTATCTTCACGCTGTATCCCGCACATAGCAGGGTAGGCAGAGGGAACCTAGTTAAGATACTCCGTTCCCCACTTTCCGCCAAATTCGGAGGCATTGCGTGTTAAGTGGCGGAACTTAACGCCGCACTTTACCTCGGCACCAGAGCGAAGAAAATAGAAATATAATTTTCACTCCTCGAGTGGGAATCGAACCCACAACCAGGTGTTTACAGTCACACGCTTGTGCCACTGGGCCACGACTGGCCACATTATATGTTAAAATAGTTTATACTAATATTAAAAATGGACGAACGGATGTCTATTTGCTTGGCATCCGGAATTAATTAAGTTGACGCTTAATTATCGGTTAACTTTCAGAAGATTCAAAGATTTTACCATTGATAAGTCATCTTATGTTAAAATGCGTTTTATTTAAATTTATTCTCTCTGTACTTTATTAAGCATAATGATGAGACATTAAGGTAGTATAATTAAACAGAAACTAAAATACACTAAATAATCTTTAATGCTTTCACTTAAAATGAATGACGAATTCATCAAAAGCAAAATTTTTATAGCCTATTTGCCTTTTTCTCTAAAGATAAACATGTTTTGTTTTCGATCCAACCCTTTAACTAACGAAATTAGACTAACAAGTGGTGAAAATTATAACATATTCTCTATTCTCCCTCCCACCAAAACCAAAAGAAAACATCCACAAAACCATACCATTCTGCAACACAGTGACCGGAAACGAGTCACTAGGATACGACGTCAGCCAGCACCGGAAGTTAGTATGTGTGGCGTGAGGCACTATCACCTCCGAGCAGATCCGCTCCAGCTCGCCCATCCAGGACGCCATCACGTGGCAGTTCTGGAGGACTACCCACCCTCCGGTTACGATAGCTTGGGATATCATGCCAGCTGCTATAGGACCCTGGGGTTTGGATGTTTCTTTTAGTTATATATACTATTTTTAACTGGATTAATCGCGTGTATTTTTGAAAACAATGGAGAACCACCACCGGTCGTAATGGTCTGGGATATCATGCCAGTATCTACAAGAGGTTGGAGATTTTTGTTTTTGACTTTCTTTTCCCCTTCACGCTGTATTCCATACACAGCAATAGGCAGAGAAAACCTAATGTTCAAGGCAAAGCATGATATGAGGCACTATCACCTACTCGCAGATCTGCTCCAGCTCACCCATCCAGGAGGCCATGACGTGGCAGTTCTGGAGGACTACCCACCCACCGGTTGTAATGGGTTTGGATATCATATCAGCTGCTATTGGTTCACTGGGGGTTGACATTTGTTTTGTTAGCTTCACGCTACGTCCCACATACATCAGAGTAGGCAGAGGAAACAGACGCTCCCTAGAGTGAGCGAGTGACATCCGCTGAATACTGCTGGCATTGCGTGCTAAGAGACGGCTAACTTAACACTCCGTCTTGTTTACAGTCATACTTAATGTCCTGCTCCAAGACTGGCCTCAATTAGAAAAATGAAATTTATACCGACTGGTAATCGAAGCCACAATCCCACATATACAGTTAAATGCTTTCACACTGAGCCACAATGACTACATTAAAATCTTAAATTTTATAATCCAAATCACACCAACCTGCCCCTGTCCAAGAGATATTGTCTCAAACGATATAACTTTCTTTTCCATGGAGAACTTCACCAAACCAGACATGGGGTCAGAACCGGCGGAGAGGATAAAGATGAGCGGAGAGCAGCAATTGCTGTCGTTGAAAGACTTCTCGAGGTCAAACGGAGGGGGTTCCACGTAGGTGCGACCCATTTCTTCAACTACGTATTGTTGAACGAGTGGAATTAGCTTGTCTGGACGTATGCATCTAGAAAAGTAAGGAAGACATGATGAAATCATACCAGACATATAGAGAAGCTATTAAAATTAAAGTATTGCTAAACAAAATATATCAGATATGTGGCGAAGCTATTAAAAAATTAAGTAATGGAAATCAATATATGTTTGTTGTCCAAGAATTTTCATAATGTTTTTAATATTTTTTTCCACTTTATTTTGGTACGTAGAGAGTAAAATCTAGTGACATATCACTCTGTTCTTAACTTTATGCTTGTTTGCATAGTGTGTTGAGTGGTGGAAGACGAGGCCAAGGTTTGTCTTAGGTATCAAAGCGGAGAAAAAAAAATATTATAATCACTCCTTCAAATGGAGATCGAACCCAAAACCAATAGCGTTCACAGTCAGACGCTGTTCCACTGCACCTTAACTGCCTCTACCTTCTATTCTATATCTTTTTTTTAGCTTCATAGTGTATCCCACACACAGTAGGGTAAGCAGATGTCAGTGAACTTAGCAGATCATTTTCCAGCAGATCAAAAAAAAATGTGAGTTCTCTTCGCATGCAGCAGAGTTCTATAGTTCCTGATAGGTTTTAAACATAGTTCTGGCGTTTTTACCCTAGAAAACTGACATTGAAAAAATGATCTGCTAACTTCCCGTAGCAGATCATTTTTTTGCAAATCCAAATCTGAGTGAGTTCTACACACATATATATTAGTTCAATAGTTCCTGATAGTTTTTACAAATAGTTCTATTGATCTCGCTCCAAAAAAAATTTTTGAAAAAAATATTATATGAAATATTATGTATATGAAAATCGTTTACATCATTTTTTAAAAAATCATAAATATACTACGTTTTTTCTGCAGAAGCCAGAACTCCTCGATTTCCTATAGAGTACAGATAGAACTATAATAAAAATCTAGATTTAAGACTGGAACTCTTCCCGTTTGATCCAGCAGAGCCTATTGAATTTGAAGAATGACAAAAAAGTGCTCATTTACATAGTTCATTTTTAAAAAAATCACAAACATACTACATTTTTGTAGCAGAAGCCAGAACTCCTCGATTTCCTATAGAATATAGATAGAACTATAATAAAAATCTAGATTTAAAACTGGAACTCTTCCCGTTTGATCCGGCAGAGCCTATTGAAATTAGAGAATGACAAAAAAGTGCTCATGTACATAGTTCGATTTTAAAAAAATCACAATTATACTACATTTCTACTCCAGAAGCCAGAACTTCTCGATTTTCTATTAAGTACAGATAGAACTATAATAAAAATCTAGATTTAAGACTAGAACTCTTCCCGTTTGATCCAGCAGAGCCTATTGAAATTAGAGAATGACAAAAAAGTGCTCATTTACATAGTTCGTTTTTAAAAAAATCACAAACATACTACATTTTTGTAGCAGAAGCCAGAACTCCTCAATTTCCTATAAAGTACAGATAGAACTAAAATAAAAATCTAGATTTAAGACTAGAACTCTTCCCGTTTGATCCAGCAGAGCCTATTGAAATTAGAGAATGACAAAAAAGTGCTCATTTACATAGTTCGTTTTTAAAAAAATCACAAACATACTATATTTTTGTAGCAGAAGCCAGAACTACTCGATTTCCTATTAACAAAAGATAGAACTATAATAAAAATCTAGATTTAAGACTGGAACTCTTCCCGTTTGATCCAGCAGAGCCTATTGAAATTGTAGAATGACAAAAAAGTGCTCATTTACATAGTTCGTTTTTAAAAAAATCACAAACATACTACATTTTTGTAGCAGAAGCCAGAACTCCTCGATTTCCTATTAAATAAAGATAGAACTATAATAAAAATCTAGATTTAAGACTGGAACTCGTCCCGTTTGATCCAGCAGAGCCTATTGAAATTAGAGAATGACAAAAAAGTGTTCATTTACATAGTTCGTTTTTAAAAAAATCACAAACATACTACAGTTTTGTAGCAGAAGCCAGAACTCCTCAATTTCCTGTAGAGTACAGATAGAATTATAATAAAAATCTAGATTTAAGACTAGAACTCTTCCCGTTTGATCCAGCAGAGCCTATTGAAATTAGAAAAAGTCAAAAAAGTGCTCATTTACATAGTTCGTTTTTAAAAAAATCACAAACATACTACATTTTTGTAGCAGAAGCCAGAACTCCTCAATTTCCTATAGAATATAGATAGAACTATAATAAAAATTTAGATTGAGGACTAGAACTCTTCCCGTTTGATCCAGCAGAGCCTATTGAAATTAGAGAATGACAAAAAAGTGCTCATTTACATAGTTCATTTTTAAAAAAATCACAAACATACTACATTTTTGTAGCAGAAGCCAGAACTCCTCGATTTCCTATAGAATACAGATAGAACTATAATAAAAATTTAGATTTACGACTAGAACTCTTCCCGTTTGAGCCAGCAGAGCCTATTGAAATTAGAGAATGACAAAAAAGTGCTCATTTAAATAGTTCGTTTTTAAAAAAATCAAAAACATACTACATTTTTGTAGCAGAAGCCAGAACTCCTCGATTTCCTATTAAGTAAAGATAGAACTATATTAAAAGTCTAGATTTAAGACTGGAACTCTTCCCGTTTGATCCAGCAGAGCCTATTGAAATTGTAGAATGACAAAAAAGTGCTCATTTACATAGTTCGATTTAAAAAAAATCACAAACATACTACATTTTTGTAGCAGAAGCCAGAACTTCTCAATTTCCTATAGAATACAGATAGAACTACAATAAAAATCTAGATTTAAGACTAGAACTCTTCCCGTTTGAGCCAGCAGAGCCTATTGAAATTAGAGAATGACAAAAAAGTGCTCATTTACATAGTTCGTTTTTAAAAAAATCAAAAACATACTACATTTTTGTAGCAGAAGCCAGAACTCCTCAATTTCCTGTAGAGTACAGATAGAACTACAATAAAAATCTAGATTTAAGACTAGAACTCTTCCCGTTTGAGCCAGCAGAGCCTATTGAAATTAGAGAATGACAAAAAAGTGCTCATTTACATAGTTCGTTTTTAAAAAAATCAAAAACATACTACATTTTTGTAGCAGAAGCCAGAACTCCTCAATTTCCTGTAGAGTACAGATAGAACTATAATAAAAATCTAGATTTAAGACTGGAACTCTTCCCGTTTGAGCCAGCAGAGCCTATTGAAATTAGAGAATGACAAAAAAGTGCTCATTTACATAGTTCATTTTTAAAAAAATCACAAACATACTACATTTTTGTAGCAGAAGCCAGAACTCCTCGATTTCCTATAGAGTACAGATAGAACTATAATAAAAATCTAGATTTACGACTAGAACTCTTCCCGTTTGAGCCAGCAGAGCCTATTGAAATTAGAGAATGACAAAAAAGTGCTCATTTAAATAGTTCGTTTTTAAAAAAATCAAAAACATACTACATTTTTGTAGCAGAAGCCAGAACTCCTCGATTTCCTATTAAGTAAAGATAGAACTATAATAAAAATCTAGATTTAAGACTTGAACTTTTCCCGTTTGATCCAGCAGAGCCTATTGAAATTGTAGAATGACAAAAAAGTGCTCATTTACATAGTTCGATTTAAAAAAAATCACAAACATACTACATTTTTGTAGCAGAAGCCAGAACTTCTCAATTTCCTATAGAGTACAGATAGAACTACAATAAAAATCTAGATTTAAGACTAGAACTCTTCCCGTTTGAGCCAGCAGAGCCTATTGAAATTAGAGAATGACAAAAAAGTGCTCATTTACATAGTTCGTTTTTAAAAAAATCAAAAACATACTACATTTTTGTAGCAGAAGCCAGAACTCCTCGATTTCCTATTAAGTAAAGATAGAACTATAATAAAAATCTAGATTTAAGACTGGAACTCTTCCCGTTTGATCCAGCAGAGCCTATTGAAATTGTAGAATGACAAAAAAGTGCTCATTTACATAGTTCGATTTAAAAAAAATCACAAACATACTACATTTTTGTAGCAGAAGCCAGAACTTCTCAATTTCCTATAGAGTACAGATAGAAGTATAATAAAAATCTAGATTTAAGACTAGAACTCTTCCCGTTTGATCCAGCAGAGCTTATTGAAATTAGAGAATGACAAAAAAGTGCTCATTTACATAGTTCGATTTTAAAAAAATTACAATTATACTACATTTCTACTCCAGAAGCCAGAACTCCTCGATTTTCTATTAAGTACAGATAGAACTATAATAAAAATCTAGATTTAAGACTGGAACAGTTCCAGTTTGAGCCAGCAGAGCCTATTGAAATTAGAGAATGACAAAAAAGTGCTCATTTACATAGTTCGTTTTTAAAAAAATCAAAAACATACTACATTTTTGTAGCAGAAGCCAGAACTCCTCAATTTCCTGTAGAGTACAGATAGAACTATAATAAAAATCTAGATTTAAGACTGGAACTCTTCCCGTTTGAGCCAGCAGAGCCTATTGAAATTAGAGAATGACAAAAAAGTGCTCATTTACATAGTTCATTTGTAAAAAAATTACAAACATACTACATTTTTGTAGCAGAAGCCAGAACTCCTCGATTTCCTATAGAGTACAGATAGAACTATAATAAAAATCTAGATTTACGACTAGAACTCTTCCCGTTTGAGCCAGCAGAGCCTATTGAAATTAGAGAATGACAAAAAAGTGCTCATTTAAATAGTTCGTTTTTAAAAAAATCAAAAACATACTACATTTTTGTAGCAGAAGCCAGAACTCCTCGATTTCCTATTAAGTAAAGATAGAACTATAATAAAAATCTAGATTTAAGACTTGAACTTTTCCCGTTTGATCCAGCAGAGCCTATTGAAATTGTAGAATGACAAAAAAGTGCTCATTTACATAGTTCGATTTAAAAAAAATCACAAACATACTACATTTTTGTAGCAGAAGCCAGAACTTCTCAATTTCCTATAGAGTACAGATAGAACTACAATAAAAATCTAGATTCAAGACTAGAACTCTTCCCGTTTGATCCAGCAGAGCCTATTGAAATTAGAGAATGACAAAAAAGTGCTCATTTACATAGTTCGTTTTTAAAAAAAATCACCAACATACTATATTTTTGTAGCAGAAGCCAGAACTCCTCGATTTCCTATAGAGTACAGATAGAACTATAATAAAAATCTAGATTTAATACTAGAACTCTTCCCGTTTGATCCAGCAGAGCCTATTGAAATTAGAGAATGACAAAAAAGTGCTCATTTACATAGTTCATTTTTAAAAAAATTACAAACATACTACATTTTTGTCGCAGAAGCCAGAACTCCTCGATTTCCTATAGAGTACAGATAGAACTATAATAAAAATCTAGATTTAAGACTGGAACTCTTCCCGTTTGATCCAGCAGAGCCTATTGAAATTAGAGAATGACAAAAAAGTGCTCATTTACATAGTTCGATTTTAAAAAAATCACAATTATACTACATTTCTACTTCAGAAGCCAGAACTCCTCGTTTTTCTATTAACTACAGATAGAACTACAATAAAAATTTAGATTTAAGACTAGAACTCTTCCCGTTTGATCCGGCAGAGCCTATTGAAATTAGAGTAAGACAAAAAAGTGCTCATTTACATAGTTCGTTTTTAAAAAAATCACAAACATACTACATTTTTGTAGCAGAAGCCAGAACTCCTCGATTTCCTATAACGTACAGATAGAACTATAATAAAAATCTTGATTTTAGACTAGAACTCTTCCCGTTTGATCCAGCAGAGCCTATTGAAATTAGAGAATGACAAAAAAGTGCTCATTTACATAGTTCGATTTTAAAAAAATCACAAACATACTACATTTCTACTCCAGAAGCCAGAACTCCTCGATTTTCTATTAACTACAAATAGAACTATAATAAAAATCTAAATCTAAGACTAGAACTCTTCCCGTTTGATCCAGCAGAGCCTATTGAAATTAGAGTAAGACAAAAAAGTGCTCATTTACATAGTTCGTTTTTAAAAAAATCACAAACATACTACATTTTTGTAGCAGAAGCCAGAACTCCTCGATTTCCTATAGAGTACAGATAAAAATATAATAAAAATCTAGATTTAAGACTAGAACTCTTCCCGTTTGATCCAGCAGAGCCTATTGAAATTAGAGAATGACAAAAAAGTGCTCATTTACATAGTTCGTTTTTAAAAAAATCACAAACATACTACATTTTTGTAGCAGAAGCCAGAACTCCTCAATTTCCTATAAAGTACAGATAGAACTATAATAAAAATCTAGATTTAAGACTAGAACTCTTCCCGTTTGATCCAGCAGAGCCTATTGAAATTAGAGAATGACAAAAAAGTGCTCATTTACATGGTACGTTTTTAAAAAAATCATAAATATTTTTAATCATTTTTGTTGGAGAGGCAAGAAATCCTCGTTTTCCAATAGAATGCAAGCAGTTCTATAAAAAAATCTTAATGTAAGTCTAGAACTCTTCCTGTTATAGATTTCACAGCCTATTGACTTAAGCGATTTATTAAAAAGTCATAAATTTTTCATTTTTCAATTTAAACCATAAATTTAAAAATACCATTAAAGGATAAAATGTAAACACATTATATACTGTTTACCATTTTTAACTATTATGTGTGTTTTAGTGCATATTTTTTTTATATTGAGCATACTACGTTCTATATTTTTTTTAATTTTGCTTAAGCTTTCAAGTTAGGCAAGCATAAGTTAAGCATGGCGAATGGCTTTGTATGAAGTCATTATTATTTTACTAATTTACATGGCTTATCTCTTAAACATCTCTCTTTGAGGCCCCATAGCTTTTTACTACCTTGTTTCTATTTCTGTCAAAGCTAATTTGTTTACCTTCGTATAGTTTAGTATGTCGTTGTCGATTAAAAATATCCTCTTCTCTATTTTGTATTTTAGTATCATTTTGGTTAGATTTATCTCGAAACGTACTCCTTTATTATATACGTTTCATAATTGTAGAGTTGAGTAGAAGTTTCTGATGGCAAGTTTTTCAAATTTGACTCTACCAAAATGATTGTTATGTACTTTAGATCACCTGGAGGTAGTTGTTGCTTATGTTTTACTCCTCCAGCGTGCTTCAAATACTAGAAAGGTATAACCTATATAGAATGCTTTTTGATGTGAGATATCTATTGGCATTGGTATATATCGGATTGTTGACGTGCAATGCTTGCCGTGGCGACGCAGCGCCACCCTACACTAAGGTATATAGTTCATCTGTAGTAGAGTATACGGTGTAGTAACGATTTTTTTAAAAACGAACTATGTAAATGAGCACTTTTTTGTCATTCTCTAATTTCAATAGGCTCTGCTGGAGCAAACGGGAAGAGTTCCAGTCTTAAATCTAAATTTTTATTATAGTTCTATCTGTAGTTAATAGAAAAACGAGGAGTTCTGGCTTCTGGAGTAGAAATGTAGTATAATTGTGATTTTTTTAAAATCGAACTATGTAAATGAGCACTTTTTTGTCATTCTCTAATTTCAATAGGCTCTGCTGGCTCAAATGGGAAGAGTTCTAGTCTTAAATCTAGATTTTTATTATAGTTCTATCTGTACTCTATAGGAAATCGAGGAGTTCTGGCTTCTGCTACAAAAATGTAGTATGTTTGTGATTTATTTAAAAACGAACTATGTAAATGAGCACTTTTTTGACTTTCTCTAATTTCAATAGGCTCTGCTGGCTCAAATGGGAAGAGTTCTAGTCTTAAATCTAGATTTTTATTATAGTTCTATCTATATTCTATAGGAAATCGAGGAGTTCTGGCTTCTGCTACAAAAATGTAGTATGTTTGTGATTTTTTTAAAAACGAACTATGTAAATGAGCACTTTTTTGTCTTTCTTTAATTTCAATAGGCTCTGCTGGATCAAACGGGAAGAGTTCTAGTCTTAAATCTAGATTTTTATTGTAGTTTTATCTGTACTTAATAGGAAATCGAGGAGTTCTGGCTTCTGCTACAAAAATGTAGTATGTTTGTGATTTTTTTAAAAACGAACTGTGTAAATGAGCACTTTTTTGTCTTTCTCTAATTTCAATAGGCTCTGCTGGATCAAACGGGAAGAGTTCTAGTCTTAAATCTAGATTTTTATTGTAGTTTTATCTGTACTTAATAGGAAATCGAGGAGTTCTGGCTTCTGCTACAAAAATGTAGTATGTTTGTGATTTTTTTAAAAACGAACTATGTAAATGAACACTTTTTTGTCATTCTCTAATTTCAATAGGCTCTGCTGGATCAAACGGGAAAAGTTCCAGTCTTAAATCTAGATTTTTATTATAGTTCTATCTTTACTTAATAGGAAATCGAGGAGTTCTGGCTTCTGCTACAAAAATGTAGTATGTTTGTGATTTTTTTAAAAACGAACTGTGTAAATGAGCACCTTTTTGTCATTCTCTAATTTCAATAGGCTCTGCTGGATCAAACGGGAAGAGTTCTAGTCTTAAATCTAGATTTTTATTATAGTTCTATCTGTACTCTATAGAAAATCGAGAAGTTCTGGCTTCTGCTACAAAAATGTAGTATGTTTGTGATTATTTTAAAAACGAACTATGTAAATGAGCACTTTTTTGTCTTTCTCTAATTTCAATAGGCTCTGCTGGCTCAAACGGGAAGAGTTCTAGTCTTGAATCTACATTTTTACTATAGTTCTATTTATATTCTATAGGAAATCGAGGAGTTCTGGCTTCTGCTACAAAATTGTAGTATGTTTGTGATTTTTTTAATAACGAACTATGTAAATGAGCACTTTTTTGTCTTACTCTAATTTCAATAGGCTCTGCTGGATCAAACGGGAAGAGTTCTAGTCTTAAATCTAGATTTTTATTGTAGTTCTATCTGTACTTTACAGGAAATTGAGAAGTTCTGGCTTCTGCTACAAAAATGTAGTATGTTTGTGATTTTTTTAAAAACGAACTATGTAAATGAGCACTTTTTTGTCATTCTCTAATTTCAATAGGCTCTGCTGGATCAAACGGGAAGAGTTCTAGTCTTAAATCTAGATTTTTATTATAGTTCTATCTATACTCTATAGGAAATCGAGGAGTTCTGGCTTCTGCGACAAAAATGTAGTATGTTTGTGATTTTTTCAAAATCGAACTATGTAAATGAGCACTTTTTTGTCATTCTCTAATTTCAATAGGCTCTGCTGGATCAAACGGGAAGAGTTCTAGTCTTAAATCTAAATTTTTATTGTAGTTCTATCTGTACTCTATAGGAAATTGAGAAGTTCTGTCTTCTGCTACAAAAATGTAGTATGTTTGTGATTTTTTTTAAATCGAACTATGTAAATGAGCACTTTTTTGTCTTACTCTAATTTCAATAGGCTCTGCTGGATCAAACGGGAAGAGTTCTAGTCTTAAATCTAGATTTTTATTATAGTTCTATCTGATCTCTACAGGAAATTGAGGAGTTCTGGCTTCTGCTACAAAAATGTAGTATGTTTGTGATTTTTTTAAAAACGAACTATGTAAATGAGCACTTTTTTGTCTTACTCTAATTTCAATAGGGTCTGCCGGATCAAACGGGAAGAGTTCTAGTCTTAAATCTAAATTTTTATTATAGTTCTATCTGTAGTTAATAGAAAAACGAGGAGTTCTGGCTTCTGGAGTAGAAATGTAGTATAATTGTAATTTTTTTAAAATCGAACTATGTAAATGAGCACTTTTTTGTCATTCTTCAATTTCAATAGGCTTTGCTGGATCAAACGGGAAGAGTTCTAGTCTTAAATCTAGATTTTTATTATAGTTCTATCTGTACTCTATAGGAAATTGAGAAGTTCTGGCTTCTGCTACAAAAATGTAGTATGTTTGTGATTTTTTTTAAATCGAACTATGTAAATGAGCACTTTTTTGTCTTACTCTAATTTCAATAGGCTCTGCTGGATCAAACGGGAAGAGTTCTAGTCTTAAATCTAGATTTTTATTATAGTTCTATCTGTATTTAATATAAAATCGAGGAGTTCTGGCTTCTGGAGTAGAAATGTAGTATAATTGTAATTTTTTTAAAATCGAACTATGTAAATGAGCACTTTTTTGTCATTCTTCAATTTCAATAGGCTCTGCTGGATCAAACGGGAAGAGTTCTAGTCTTAAATCTAGATTTTTATTATAGTTCTATCTGTACTTAATATAAAATCGAGGAGTTCTGGCTTCTGCTACAAAAATGTAGTATGTTGGTGATTTTTTTAAAAAAGAACTATGTAAATGAGCACTTTTTTGTCATTCTCTAATTTCAATAGGCTCTGCTGGATCAAACGGGAAGAGTTCTAGTCTTAAATCTAGATTTTTATTGTAGTTTTATCTGTACTTAATAGGAAATCGAGGAGTTCTGGCTTCTGCTACAAAAATGTAGTATGTTTGTGATTTTTTTAAAATCGAACAATGTACGTGAACACTTTTTTGTCATTCTCTAATATCAATAGGCTCTGCTGGATCAAACGGGAAAAGTTCCAGTCTTAAATCTAGATTTTTATTATAGTTCTATCTTTACTTAATAGGAAATCGAGGAGTTCTGGCTTCTGCTACAAAAATGTAGTATGTTGGTGATTTTTTTAAAAAAGAACTATGTAAATATGCACTTTTTTGTCATTCTCTAATTTCAATAGGCTCTGCTGGATCAAACGGGAAGAGTTCTAGTCTTAAATCTAGATTTTTATTATAGTTCTATCTGTACTCTATAGGAAATCGAGAAGTTCTGGCTTCTGCTACAAAAATATAGTATGTTTGTGATTTTTTTAAAAACGAACTATGTAAATGAGCACTTTTTTGTCATTCTCTAATTTCAATAGGCTCTGCTGGATCAAACGGGAAGAGTTCTAGTCTTAAATCTAGATTTTTATTATAGTTCTATCTGTACTCTATAGGAAATCGAGGAGTTCTGGCTTCTGCTACAAAAATGTAGTATGTTTGTGATTTTTTCAAAAACGAACTATGTAAATGAGCACTTTTTTGTCATTCTCTAATTTCAATAGGCTCTGCTGGATCAAACGGGAAGAGTTCTAGTCTTAAATCTAAATTTTTATTGTAGTTCTATCTGTACTCTATAGGAAATTGAGAAGTTCTGTCTTCTGCTACAAAAATGTAGTATGTTTGTGATTTTTTTTAAATCGAACTATGTAAATGAGCACTTTTTTGTCTTACTCTAATTTCAATAGGCTCTGCTGGATCAAACGGGAAGAGTTCTAGTCTTAAATCTAGATTTTTATTATAGTTCTATCTGATCTCTACAGGAAATTGAGGAGTTCTGGCTTCTGCTACAAAAATGTAGTATGTTTGTGATTTTTTTAAAAACGAACTATGTAAATGAGCACTTTTTTGTCTTACTCTAATTTCAATAGGCTCTGCCGGATCAAACGGGAAGAGTTCTAGTCTTAAATCTAAATTTTTATTATAGTTCTATCTGTACTTAATAGAAAATCGAGGAGTTCTGGCTTCTGGAGTAGAAATGTAGTATAATTGTAATTTTTTTAAAATCGAACTATGTAAATGAGCACTTTTTTGTCATTCTTCAATTTCAATAGGCTCTGCTGGATCAAACGGGAAGAGTTCCAGTCTTAAATCTAGACTTTTATTATAGTTCTATCTGTACTCTATAGGAAATTGAGAAGTTCTGGCTTCTGCTACAAAAATGTAGTATGTTTGTGATTTTTTTTAAATCGAACTATGTAAATGAGCACTTTTTTGTCTTACTCTAATTTCAATAGGCTCTGCCGGATCAAACGGGAAGAGTTCTAGTCTTAAATCTAAATTTTTATTATAGTTCTATCTGTAGTTAATAGAAAAACGAGGAGTTCTGGCTTCTGGAGTAGAAATGTAGTATAATTGTGATTTTTTTAAAATCGAACTATGTAAATGAGCACTTTTTTGTCATTCTTCAATTTCAATAGGCTCTGCTGGATCAAACGGGAAGAGTTCTAGTCTTAAATCTAGATTTTTATTATAGTTCTATCTGTACTCTATAGGAAATCGAGGAGTTCTGGCTTCTGGAGTAGAAATGTAGTATAATTGTAATTTTTTTAAAATCGAACTATGTAAATGAGCACTTTTTTGTCATTCTCTAATTTCAATAGGCTCTGCTGGCTCAAAAGGGAAGAGTTCTAGTCTTAAATCTAGATTTTTATTATAGTTCTATCTGTACTCTACAGGAAATTGATTAGTTCTGGCTTCTGCTACAAAAATGTAGTATGTTTGTGATTTTTTTAAAAACGAACTATGTAAATGAGCACTTTTTTGTCTTTCTCTAATTTCAATAGGCTCTGCTGGCTCAAACGGGAAGAGTTCTAGTCTTAAGTCTAGATTTTTATTATAGTTTTATCTGTACTCTATAGGAAATCGAGGAGTTCTGGCTTCTGCTACAAAAATGTAGTATAATTGTGATTTTTTTAAAAATGAACTATGTAAATGAGCACTTTTTTTTCATTCTTCAATTTCAATAGGCTCTGCTGGATCAAACGGGAAGAGTTCCAGTCTTAAATCTAGATTTTTATTATAGTTCTATCTGTACTCTATAGGAAATCGAGGAGTTCTGGCTTCTGCAGAAGAAACGTAGTATAATTATGATTTTTTAAAAAATGAAGTAAACGATTTTCATATACATAATATTTCATATAATATTTTTTTCAAAAATTTTTTTTGAAGCGAGATCAATAGAACTATTTGTAAAAACTATCAGGAACTATTGAACTAATATATATGTGTATAGAACTCACTCCGATTTGGATTTGCAAAAAAAATGATCTGCTACGGGAAGTTAGCAGATCATTTTTTCAATGTCTGTTTTCTAGGGTAAAAACGCCAGAACTATGTTTAAAACCTATCAGGAACTATAGAACTCTGCTGCATGCGAAGAGAACTCACATTTTTTTTTGATCTGCTGGAAAATGATCTGCTAAGTTCACTGACATGGTAAGCAGAGCGAATATGATGTTAAAACACTCCGTTCCCTACTTTCCGCCGAATTCTGTACATATTGCGTGTTAAGTGGCTAAGAAAATAGAAATATTCAATATTTGCACTCCTCAAGTGGGAATCGAACCCACAACCAGTCGCATTTACAATCACACTTTGTGCCCACAAGTAGCGACTGGTCTCATAGGTCATTTTTCTTTTTTTTTTCACCTTCACGGTGTATCCCGTGTGTTAAGACACTCCGTTCCGCACTTTCCGCCGAAATCGGAGGCTTTGCGTGTTAAGTGGTGGAACTTAACGTCGCGCTTTGCCTCGACACCAGAGCGAAGAAAAATGAAATATGAAATACTTCAATTCATCGAATGGGAATCGAACTCACAACCAGTCGCGTTTACAGTCACACTTTGTGCCCACAAGTAGCGATTGGTCTCATACGTCTTTTTTCTTTTAATAAAGTGTTAAATACCTCACCTCAATATAATAAGTTTGGGAATCCCTCTAATATCTTCATAAGGGTGCGGGAAGGGGTGCTCGTGGGGAGACGACAAGTCGTAGAACGCTTTCCACTCAGATATGTTAGATTCAAAGCTTTCTTTAAATCCTTGGAGACTGGAAACATTAAATTTATATAGTCCCTATACTTTAGACTTAAATTAACTATCTCGTGTCTCTTGTCTTTTCTTAATTTGAAAATATTTTAGGAAAACGTATAAACATAGATTTTAAAAAATTAAAAAAAATATAAATATAGCTTCACGCTATATACCGCACACAGCAGGGTAGGCAGAGGGAACAACATTCAACCTAGTGTTAAGACACTCCGTTCCCCACGCACCGCCAAATTCGGAGGCATTGCGTGTTAAGTGGCGAAACTTAACGCCGCGCTTTACCTCGACACCAGAGCGAAGAAAATGGAAATATTGAATAAATCAGTCTAGAGTGGGAATCGAACCCACAACCAGTCGTTTACAGTCACACGCTTGTGCCACTGAGCCACAACTGGCCAAGCATCATCGGATTTATAATAGAGACTGTAGGAATCCCTCAAAGAGTTAGGTCCGGTGGTTAGTGAATCTATTTCCTCATCTTACAAGTAAAGACAGTAGAGATAGAACACTCACCCATTAAGGTTGCTACACCTAACAATTTCCGACCAGGACTTCTCGGACAACCACGCGGGCGCGGGGTTCTCGAAGGGGTTCTCCAGAGCTATGCCGCCTGTTAGAAGGAAGGCTACTAAATCGTCGTCTAGGTTACCCTGGAAGCAAAATTACGTCATAAATACTAAGGTTATTGTTTTTTTTTTTAAATATAAGCATTTTTTGAACTTCAGATATTTTATCGTGTAAAAGGGTAGTTTAAAGTGAATATAGAGTCAAGTCACTCCGATTTTCGCATAGGTAGTGATTTATTACTGTCAAGAGGCTAGACTTTCGTGGTGTTGTGTTGTCATACTATAAACGCGATTGATTGTAGTGTGTTTGAATCCCACTCGAAAAAATTATATCTAAATTATTTTCATTTATTATTTATTTGTTATGGATCGTCAACGAAAGAAATATTACAAAATGTTCAGATTAAATCAATTTCAAAAATAAACTTCCAATCACAACATGCAATAATAAAATAAAGTAAAAATTATTAATATATGAAAATTATAAAAATTCAAACATACAAATTATACAAGTTAATTGTCAAAAAAAACATTTCTACAAAAATATTTCTTATATAAGGTAAAGCGTGGCGGTGAACTCCGACACATAAAAGGAAATGTTTTCTTTGAGAAGGCAATAAATTGCTTCTCCGACATTTTTTTTAGCTTTACACTGTATCCCGCACACAGCAGGGTAGGCAGAGAGAACCTAGTATTAGGATACTTAGTTCCCCACTTTCAACCGAATTCGAAGGTATTGCGTGTTAAGTGGCGGTACTTAACGCTGCAACGCCTTCTCTTTGATTAGATGTATATTTTCATTTCTTCGCGCTGGTGGTGCAGTGGGACAGTAACAGAGAGGGCAGTGGTTTGATTCCCAATTATAAGATTGATGACTCTGGTCCCATAGAAAAGCGCGGCGTTGAGTTCCGCCACTCGACACACAGTGTCTTGATCTCTGGCACAAAGTAAAGAACACAGTATTTTGACACTCGATTCTCTCTAACCTAAAAAGAGTAAAACAACAAAGAAAACTCACCTGAGCCCTCAATATTCCCAAAGTCAATACCAAAGAGAATACAAGCTTGTCCTTTTCAAACAGACTCCGGCACACGTTCTCGTACACGATGCGCGTGAAGTACGCGTTGAGGCACTCTAATCTCTCCGTTAGGTTGTCACTTTTCGGAGAGTTTAGTATGGCCTGGTTGTAGAGATTTATGAACCTGCGGAGAGAATAGAGATTTTGGCGATGATGTAGAGTTGTTGACGAGTTGTCATGGTAACCTCTAAGAGTCTTTATACAAAAGCTATGGCTGTGTATGTTACGCTTATTGTATTAATTTATATATATTTTTTGTTCGTTGTCCGTTATTTTTTACCCGCGACGGGACGGCGACTGTATATGTGTTTGGGGTGAGAGGTTGTTTGTTTGTTTGTTTGTTTGTTTGTTTGTTTGTGTGTTTGTGCAAATTACTATGTCAATTATTTCCAAAACTATAAGTCCGATTTTGATACGGTTTTCTATGATAGGTTAAGGTTCAATTGGCGTATGTTCTTAGATATGTCTTATTGCCTTAACCCACCAGGGGGCGCTGCAGTAAGCATTTTACGTGAAAACGAATGTTTTCAATTATCTCAAAAAATAATAGTCTGATTTCGATACGATTTTCAGTGATAGATTCAGGTTTAATTGGTGGATGTTCTTAGATATGTTTTATCATGTCAAACCACCAGGGGGCGCTGCAGTAAGCATTTGTTTGTACTTTTTTTTGTATTAATTTGTCTAAAACCGAAACTACTGATCCGATTGAAAAGAGTTTTCGGAAAAAGATTCAGCTTTGCTTGATGCATATTTTAAGATTTTTCTTTTTTTGTTACGGGGAAAACTCACCAGGGGGCGCTGCACTAAACATTTGTTTATGCAGAGCAAAAACTACTAGTCCAATTTAGATGAAACTTTCAAGGATGGGTTCAGGCTTAATTGGTGCGTCTTTTCATATATGCGTTATGGTGACCACTCATCAGGGGGCGCTGTAGTAAGCATTGGTTTGAGTTTTTTTGTGTAAAACCAAAATTTTTCTTGTATTTATTTGTCTAAAACCAAAATTACTAATCCAATTGGCTAGAGTTTTCACAACTAGATTCAATTTTGTTTGATGCATATTTTAAGATTTTTGTTTTTTCGTTAGGGTAAAAATTCACCAGAGGGCGCTGCAGTAAACATTTGCTTATGCAGAGCAAAAACTGCTAGTCCGATTTAAAAAAAACTTTTAAGAATAGGTTTAGGCTTAATTATTGCGTCTTTTCATATATGTGTTAAGGTGACCACTCATCAGGGGGCGCTGCAGTGAGTACATTTGTTTGTGCAAAACTAAAACTACGAGTCCGATTTGAATGCCGTTTTCAATAATAGATTCAAGTTTACTTAGTGCATATTTTCATATATGTGTCATGTATGTTTACTTAGTGCATATTTTCATGTATGTGTCAACTCTGTAGGGGGCGCTGCAATAAGTAGCTGCTTCTATTTTTTTGTGTAAAACCAAAACGAGTAGTACGATTGGAAAGAGTTTTCAGTATTAGATTCCGCTTTGCTTAGAGCATGTTTTTAAATTTATATTACGGTGACAAGTCACCAGGGGGCGCTGCAGTAAAATATTGTTTGTGCAAAGATAAAATGACGAATTTGATTTGGATGCAGTTTCAATAATAAGCTCAAGTTTAATTAGTGCATGTTCTTGGATATGTTTTATCGTGTTAACTCACCAGGGGGCGCTGCAGTAAACATTTGTTTGTAATATTTAATGCAAAACCACAACTACTAGTCCGATTGGGCAGAGTTTTTAGTATTAGAGTTACCTTTACTTGGTGTAAGTTTTTAGGTTTTTTTTACGTCAAGAACTCACCAGGGGGCGCTGCTTAATGCAGCGCATTTAATTATGCAAAGCTAAAACTACAAGTCCGATTTGGATGCAGTTATCAAAGATAGGATCAGGCTTAATTAGCGCGTGTTCTCGTATATGTGTCATGGTGACACCTCATCAGGGGGCGCTGCAGTAAGCATTTGCTTTTATTTTTTGTGTGAAACCTATTTAGATGCGGTTTTCTGTGATAGGTTCTGGTTTAATTGCTGCGTGTTAGTTATATGCCATATCTACCACGAACTGTCACAGGGCGCCCCAATATAAATTAGTTTGTTCAAAATCAAAACTACTAGTGGGTTTTGTGATTTTCACTGATTTGGTTAGATTTAAGTTTCGTGGAAATGTTACGGTGACAATCTGCCAGGCGCTGCAATAAACATTTGATAACCAGAAAGCATTGGGTTTATAATTTCTTTTGGATTTGCATGAATATTAATATAAAGTATTTCAATATTATGTAATAATATATAATGTATATCTATTCACTTTAAAAAGTTTAAAATAAAAAGCAAAATTAAAAATTTTGAAAAAACCCACGACGGTTTAATTGTAATTGTAAAAGGATAAAATAACTATAAATCCCCCGCCTAAAAGAATATATGTAACGAGATGATGGGGACGACTTCGTCGGGGGCTGCCAGTTGCAACCTCTATTTTAAATATAGTAGCTAACAGTATAGATTTCGTTTTAAAGTCTTTAAAATACCAGTAATCAAAACTGTAAATTCATTTTAATATTTAATTTTTTTGCCAAACCTGTTTTAACAGCAAGAAAACCTATGAGAAGGTTTGTGCAAACTTAAAGTGATGACAGCCCCCGACGAAGCCGTCCCCATCATCTCGTTACATATATTCTTTTAGGCGGGGGATTTATAGTTATTTTATCCTTTTACAATTACAATTAAACCGTCGTGGGTTTTTTCAAAATTTTTAATTTTGCTTTTTTTATATAATCGGATAGTAAAGAGACTCTAAAGTCAAGAGAGTCTGTTCTCCACTTTCTCTCTTAATTTAAGACATTGCGTGTTGAGTGGTATGCTTTATCTTTGTCTTGCCACTAGAGCGGTGAAACGAAAAAAATATTTAAATGTGTTGAAATAATAAAACAAAGTTCCGCAGAGATAACATAACATAATAAAACTTGCAAAAGACATTTTTAGAAAACTCGATGCGATCGCATCGCTCGCCAGCTTAGCGGTCAAAGCGTGGACGGGTTTCAAGAGGCGCGGGTTCGAATCCTGCCGTGTTTAATTTATATATGTTATGTATTCTAAAAGTATCTTTTTCAATTTCATAAGCGTGTGAATAATATTTTAAGATTTTGAAAGTGCTTTACTTAGTCTTGTGACTAGAGTGGAGAAATTTAATTATTTATTAAAATATCATCCCATCGAGTGAGAACAGAGACCACAATCAATTGCAATAACAGTCAGGCACTATACCACTAATTAATTTAATTTCCGCAATATTTGGTTTGGCTAATAACGCCCATATAAAAGCCTTTTCAAAGATTCTATTTCTACATACTATAAAGCAAAGTCGCTTAAAAACTTCTGATAATTTTATTGACTTCTAATGTAATGTCGACGCGGCGGCTCGTGCCTATAGGGAAACAGCCGTGTAGTTCAAGCAGGCGAACCCGCTAGCAGGCCAATAGTTTACAATAAAGTGCAATGTTTTGAGTAAGGCGACTATAATTCTGAGGGTGCGATAATATTTTTTTTTGTTTTTTTTTTTAGCTTCACGCTGTATCCTGCACACAGCAGAGTAGGCAGAGGGAACCTGGTGTTAAGACAATCCGTTCCCCACGCACCGCCGAATTCGGAGGCTTTGCGTGTTAAGTGGCGGAACTTAACGCCGACACCAGAGCGAAGGTAATGGAAATATTAAATATTTCCACTCCTCGAGTGGGAATCGATCCCACAACCAGTCGTTTACAGTCACACGCTTGTGCCACTGGGCCACGACTGGCCACTGCGCCACAACAAAACTAAAAATATATTTTCAAATCAAATTACTTACCAATTAAGCGAATACTGGTACATAGGATCGATATTAGCCAGATCAGATATACAGAAGAACAACACGGAGCTGTGCTTGGACACCGGCACGTACAAGAGACGCGCCTCGTCGATCTCGAGCTCGGTGACCGCGGCCGCCGCTTGCTTCGCCTCTATCTCTATTGATAGAACTTTTGACGACGATAGTATCTGGTTTGCGGATTCGTCCTCCAAGATGTTGCCGGCTGATGATAATACCTGGTTTGTGTGGTGGGATATAATGAAAACTATCGTCAGAATAACAGTAATTTTCCCATAAAGAAAGGTAGGGAGAGAGAATCTTAGTGTCAGGACATTACTTTGTTCGTTTTTTGGTGTAGCTGTTGAATTGTGGTATAACGTAAAAA
Source organism: Dryas iulia moderata (assembly GCA_019049465.1). Taxonomy (NCBI): domain Eukaryota; kingdom Metazoa; phylum Arthropoda; class Insecta; order Lepidoptera; family Nymphalidae; genus Dryas; species Dryas iulia. Next base: position 1,032,692 of record CM032422.1, on the reverse strand, counting down.
CTTTGTAAGAATGATTGTTGCAAATCTTAAGTGTATAGGAATTAAAATATGTGCTATTGACAAGACAAAACACATCTAAGACATGTAAATGTCACTAAAGTAATAAATAAAAAGCTTTTTTTTAATTTAGTTGTAGACCAAGTCTTAGGTAAATATGAAAATTAAAATAAAATTAACATTATTAATACATATCTACGAAACTATACACATTTTTGATCGGGACATATAGAAACATTGTTGCGTCAAATCCTGTGAAAATCATCATACAAGATCTTTACACTTAACTTTATCAGTGCCCATCGTGGCATTGAGTAATAAGATTCTACGGTAAACGCAATTAGTCATGGATTCGATCCCTATTCGAATAGATATCGGGCCGAAAATGGAAAACACAGTATCTTAACAATAACTTGTCTCAACTACCCTCTTAATAACCACCCTCCAAGTGGGAAAAAAAGTTTTACCTCCAAAATCTTATCCTCAATCTCCTTTAATGTCCTCTTATTATTAGCCCCTTCCACAATAAGCTGGTTCTTCTTCAGCTCCAGCTCAGGCCGGTCCTGAGCCACCACTATACCCAAGAGCTGATCCTGAAGACCTTGGGGTGTTATCATGAAGTTGAGGAGTGTTACCTGCGAAGAAATATAAGTAAGTGATAGACATACGTAAATTTACCACTTTCAAAGTTAAACATTTGATTTATTTGGACTATATAATATGTATATTAAACGTGGCAAGTTTACAGTTAAACCTAGTTTCGTTCCAGAAACAGTTAATTGTCGTACCTTGCCGCCGCGCTTTTATTCTAATTCTAGTATACTAATATTTCTTTCTAGTTTAATATTAAAACTTAAATCATAAAGGTTCTTTTTACTTAAACAATAACATTATTTGAGATATTCAGCAATTTTCGAAAAACAGTCTATAGATATATCATAATAAAGAGGTAAAGTTCGTAACTTTGTTTGTAAGGGGTAATTTTCGGAAATACTGAACCGATCATAAAAATTCTTTTACAATTTTTAAACTAAACTCTTCAGAAGAGCTATATATATTTTATCATGATTAACCAGAAAGTTCAGAGAATCCAGAAGGGGCGCAAATAGGAGATAACAGCTGCAAATCACTCCGCGCAGCCACGAGCGCGTCGCTAGTATACAGTGTACATTAATATAAAATATGTCAGGTTTTTATCAAAAACAAAAGAAGTTATATACTATTTTTGCGAGACACTCTCTCTCTCTTTCTCTATTTATCATGCATTTCTCCTCAAATATTATCTTTTCCATACAAACCTTAACAGCAACTTCCGGCAAATAGTGAGGATTGCTCAGTCTAGTTGTGATGTAGAACCGGAACTGATGATTGTACTCCAAGATATTGTCACCGAGCTTTAGACAGTCTATACCCCCAGACCTTTTAGAAGAAAAGTATTAAAATCTCTCTACAAACTTTCCGCCGAATTCGGTGGAATTGAGTGTTAAGTGGCGGAACTTGACGCCGCGCTTTACCTCGACACCAGAGCGAAGAAAACGGAAATATTAATATTTCCACTCCTCGAAAGAGACTCGAACCAACAACCAGTCGTTTACAGTCACGCTTGTGCCACTGGGCCACGACTGGCCACTACAAAGATGGTAACAGCAAAAACAAGTTACGTATAAGAATTTCAACGTAGCCGAACGTAGACAGCATGTCAGATAACTTTAGATCGCTTGGAAGGTTTCCTAAAACCTTACTACCTGCTACATTCAACTTTTTATATTTATTTCAAAAATCTTTTTTAAATTTAAATTAAGTTAAGGAAAATTATCTTTCTATGTAAAAATGTTTAATTTTGTCATTTTGGCGTTTGCCAAATTTGGAAGTACAAGCAATAAGAAGCTTCATAGCCAAAGTCAAACCGCTAAATCAAGTAGTGAAGTTCTAGAATAGCTTCACTCTATATCCCGCACACAGCAGAGTAGGCAGAGGGAACCTAGTGTTAAGACACTCCGTTCTCCACTTTCCGCCGAATTCGGAGGCTTGCATGTTAAGTGGCGGAACTTAACGCCGCGCTTTACCTGGACACCAGAGCGAAGAAAATGAAAATATAATTTCCACTCCTCGAGTGGGAATCGAACCCACAACCAGTCGTTTACAGTCACACTCTTGTGCCACTGGGCCACGACTGGCCAATTGTTCTAGAAGTATGTCACAAAATCAATTTATACATTTTATATTATGACATTTAAATATGTATGTATTGGTTAAAAATAATAAATCAATTTTAATTTAGTAGTTACGACTTTAAATATCAAAAGTTTTATTGTTGAGTACAATATGTCTATTTTTGTTTATTTCCCAATAAGAAACAATACAAATTACGAGACCCTCTTGGTGCAGTGTGACAACGTTTGACTGTAAATGTGATGGATAAAGGTTCAATTCCCATAAAGAATGAATATATTTAAATTATTATTATTGCTCCGCTCTGGTACTAGGCCAAAGCGCAGCTTTGAGTTCCGCAATTTAACGTGTAATGTCTTAAATTCAGCCAGAAAGTGAAAAAGGTCACTAGATTATCTTGACACTAGATTCTCTCTATAGGAAAAAAAACAACCCTGCTATAGAGAAAAAAGGTGCTTTTAAAATTTATTCAAACCCCAGCTTACCTAAATATATTCCTCAACAGTACAGGTTCGATTACCGCGTCGAGCATTTCTCGAACGTTCTCCAGCATAACGGGGAGACCGAGTTGTATGGCATTTTCTAGAACCCTCACGTAGTTGGAGTCGGTTAACTTTATGACTTTCAGTTGGTTATCACGCTCCATATTCTTTACCCATTTATTTGCTTGTTCTGGGCAAAACATTTAAAAAAATACGTATTAGTTATATTATATACTAGCGACCCGCTCGCGGCTTCGCCACGTGAACTGCTACTTTCATCCTCTATTGCTCTTTGGGATTGATTTTTTTTTATAAAAGGGGGTAGTCTATATTTGACCTTGCGTCACTAATTATGTTCTTGAGAAAATCATCGATACATCTAGTACAATATCTATACTGTTTGATAACATATAGCGATAACTGTTATAGTAAGAAAACGTGCGAAATCTGCTATCATAGTATATCTATATGGTAGCAGATTTCGTACATATATACCATCTGGTATATATGTACGAAATCTGTAGATTACCCGTGAAAACATAAAAGATATAGATATAGATTTTTGCATTTTTATAATAATAATATTAATGAGTACGGATATATCTAATACAATGTCAACTATATAATAACAGATGGCGTTACCCGTTCCAGAAAACGTAGTTACATCTACTGACATATAGATTATATAAAGTTTTATAGACCGGTCAAATGTATCTTTAATAAATGTTATGCTTATTTTATTTTATAATTATTTTAATTAGTGATATTAAAACAAATTTAGCTTCACTCGTGAACTATCGACATAATTTTAATGTTTTTTTTTTTAATTTTATTTTTCTGCGGGAGTTGTATTGAATACCAGAATGAAAACTATCCCATATGTTGCTCTAACCTCTTAGCTAACTCCATACAAAAATTCATTAATTTCTACCCGGTAGATATCAGTATACAAATAATTTACTTATATCGGTTTTTTATTTTTTTCCAAAAAAACTACATGGAAAACCGGGATAAAAACTATTCTATATGTACCTCTGGACTATAAGCTATCACCATACCAAAATTCATCCATTTCTATCCAGTAGTTTTTGCGTGATTGACGAACAAATTAACAGAGACAGACAGACAGACAGACAGACAAAAATTCTACTGAGTGAATTTTTGGCCTCTGTTATCGATATATTAACGCACCCAATTAAAATTTTTCTGAAATTTTTCATGTACAGAATTGACTTTTCTACTCTTTTATTATATACTAGCGACCCGCTCGCGGCTTCGCCACGTGAACTACCACTTTCATCCTCTATTGCCTATTTGGGATTGCTTTTTTTATAAAAGGAGGGTAGTCTATATTTGACTATCGTCACTAATTATGTTCATGAGAAAATCATCGATACATTTAGTGCATGTCTATATTATTTGATAACATATAGCGATAACTGTTCTAGTAAGAAAACGTACGAAATCTGCTATCATAATGATAGTAGATTTAAGCAAATAATCAATGCAATTTGACTTTGCCAGTTTTTTACTTTTCTGCGGGAACTGTTTTGAATACCAGGGTAATTTTTAAAAAAAGAGAGATGGCCTATGTTTGACCTTGCCTCATTAACTATTTTCCTGAGAAAATTCATTCATTTCAGTCAAGGAGTTTAGATCTTTCATTCTCACTATATACTAAACATACATAAGTTTCATCCACTGTTTCACCCTCCTAGGGTTTGATTTTTTATAAAGTAGCCTATATGACCCTGCATCTTCAACAATCTTCTTTACGAATTCCCGTCAAAACATAACAAATAGAAGAGATACAGATTTTTGCATTTTTATAATAATAATTTTAATGAGTGCGGATATGTCTAATACAATGTCAACTATATAATAACAAATGGCGCTACCCGTTGCAGAAAACGTAGTGACATCTGTTGTCATATAGATTATATAAATATATAGATTATATAAAGTTTTATAGAGCGGTCAAATGTATATTTAATAAATGTTATGCATATTTTATTTTATAATTATTTTAATTAGTGATATTGAAACAAATTTAGCTTCACTCGTGAACTATCGACATAATTTGAATGTTTTTTTTTTTAATTTTATTTTTCTGCGGGAGTTATGTTGAATACCGGGATGAAAACTATCCCATATGTTGCTCTAACCTCTAAGCTAACTCCATACAAAAATTCATTAATTTCTACCCGATAGATACCGATATACAAATGATTTACTTATATCGGTTTTTTATCCTATGTAGTTTTTTTTCCAAAAAAACTACATAGGATACCGGGATAAAAACTATCCTATATGTACCTTTGGACTATAAGCTATCACCATACTAAAATTCATTCATTTCTATCCAGTAGTTTTTGCGTGATTGACGAACAAATTAACAGACAGACAGACAGACAGACAGACAGACAGACAGACAGACAGACAGACAGACAGACAAAAATTCTACTGAGTGGATTTTTGGCCTCTGTTATCGATATATTAACGCACCCAATTAAAATTTTTCTGAAATTTTTCATGTACAGAATTGACTTTTCTACTCTTTTATTATATATAGAGATAGATATAGATATATATTTAAAAATATGCTTTTTGTTTGTATGTATACAAATAAATAATACTAGTATGTATACACGGTACAAATAAAATTTCTTAAACATTTTATGTGTGTCTTTTTGTTTTGTTTCGGTTAATCTCTAGAACGAGTAGACCTATTTTGAGGGGACTTTGAGATCTGCCAGTAATGGCAGATAACTAATATAATAACTTTTATTTTAAAAATAACTGTAATGTGTATATATAAGACAGCGTCTAGCTACAAACGTGACTAGTTGTAGGTTCGATTTTCATTACTATTCAGAGCAATTATTATATTTAAAATATTTTCACTTTTCTGCTCTCCTACTAAGTTTATACACTTGTCTAAAGTTAATGACACTTTAAAAATATTAAGAATATTAACTCTAACTAACCTTGTGGATCAATCATGAGAGGCCATCTTCGCGATTTCTCCACTATAATGCCGTTTTCTATAGAGAAGGCGTCAACAGGTAAACCCGCTATGTTCCACGCGCGGATTACAACCGGCTCTCCCAAAGTTGTGAGCAAGCTGAACGCTTCTGAGCATGGGATGTCTGAAAAGAAAAGATTTAAAGAATTAAATCACAAATCATCAAAAAAAGAATCACTTTTTTTTAAGGATTTGAACCCTTGACTGTTGATTAAATAGTCTCTTGCCAGGCTATTGTTCTTAGAAATGATCTATGAGTAGCAGAATTTTTAAAAAATATATTTACAGAGATACTAACGACAAAAAGAAAATAATTTAAACGAAAATTGATTGATTTTGTGATTATTACCCGCGACGGAACGGCGACTGTATTTACCCGCGACGGAACGGCGACTGTATATGTGTTTGGGGTGAGAGGTTGTTTGTTTGTTTGTTTGTTTGTTTGTGTGTTTGTGCAAATTACTTTGTCAATTATTTCCAAAACTATAAGTCCGATTTTGATACGGTTTTCTATGATAGGTTAAGGTTCAATTGGCGTATGTTCTTAGATATGTCTTATTGCCTTAACTCACCAGGGGGCGCTGCAATAAGCATTTAACGTGAAATCGAATGTTTTCAATTATCTCAAAAAATAGTAGTCTGATTTCGATAGATTTTCAGTGATAGATTCAGATTTAATTGGTGAGTGTTCTTGGATATGTTTTATCGTGTCAAACCACCAGGGGGCGCTGCAGTAAGCATTTGTTTGTACTTTTTTTGTATTTATTTATCTAAAACCGAAACTACTGATCCGATTAAAAAGAGTTTTCGGGAAAAGGTTCAACTTAGCTTGATGCATATTTTAAGATTTTTCTTTTTTTGTTACGGGGAAAACTCACTAGGGGGCGCTGCAGTAAACATTTGTTTATGCAAATCAAAAACTACTAGTCCAATTTAGATGTAACCTTCAAGGGTAGGTTCAAGCTTAATTGGTGCGTCTTTTCATATATATGTTATGGTGACCACTCATCAGGGGGCGCTGTAGTAAGCATTTGCTTGTATTTTTTTGTGTAAAACCAAAATTTTTCTTGTATTTATTTGTCTAAAACCGAAATTACTAATCCGATTGGCTAGAGTTTTCAGAATTGGATTCAACTTTGCTTGCTGCATATTTTAAGATTTTTGTTTTTTTGTTACGATGAAAATTCACCAGGGGGCGCTGCGGTAAACATTTGTTTATGCAGAGCAAAAACTACTAGTCCGAATTAGATGAAACTTTCAATGATAGATTTAGGTTTAATTGGTGCTTCTTTTCATATATACGTTAAGGTGACCACTCACCAGGGGGCGCTGCAGTAAGTACATTTGTTTGTGTAAAACTAAAACTACGAGTCCGATTTGAATTCAGTTTTCAATGATAGATTCAAGTTTACTTAGTGCATATATTCATATATGTGTCATGTATGTTTACTTAGTGCATATTTTCATGTATGTGTCAACTCTCTAGGGGGCGCTGCAGTAAGTAGCTGCTTCTATTTTTTTGTGTAAAACCAAAACGACTAGTACGATTGTCAAGAGTTTTCAGTATTAGATTCCGCTTTACTTAGAGCATGTTTTTAATTTATATTACGGTGACAAGTCACCAGGGGGCGCTGCAGTAAAATATTGTTTGTGCAAAGATAAAATGACGAATTTGATTTGGATGCAGTTTCAATAATAAGCTCAAGTTTAATTAGTGCATGTTCTTGGATATGTTTTATCGTGTTAACTCACCAGAGGGCGCTGCAGTAAACATTTATTTGTAATATTTAATGCAAAACCACAACTACTAGTCCGATTGGGCAGAGTTTTTAATATTAGAGTTGCTTGCTTTTACTTGGTGTAAGTTTTTAGGTCTTTTTTCACGTCAAGAACTCACCAGGGGGCGCTGCATTAAACATTTAATTATGCAAAGCTAAAACTACAAGTCCGATTTGGATGCAGTTATCAAAGATAGGATCAGGCTTAATTAGCGCGTGTTCTCGTATATCATGTTCTCATGTCATGGTGACACCTCACCAGGGGGCGCTGCAGTAAGCATTTGCTCGTATTTTTTGTGTGAAACCTATTTAGATGCGGTTTTCTGTGATAGGTTCTGGTTTAATTGCTGCGTGTTTTTATATGCCATATCACGAACTACCACGGGGCGCTCCAGTATATATTAGTTTGTTCAAAATCAAAACTACTGGTGGGTTTTGTGATTTTCACTGATTTGGTTAGACTTAAGTTTCGTGAAAATGTTACGGTGACAATCTGCCAGGCGCTGCAATAAGCATTTGATAACCAGAAAGCATTGGATTTATAATTTCTTTTGGGTTTGCATGAACATTAATATAAAGTATTTCGATATTATGTAATAATATATAATGTGTATCTATTCACTTTAAAAAGCTTAAAATAAAAAGCAAAATTAAAAATTTTGAAAAAGCCCACGACGGTTTAATTGTAATTGTAAAAGGATAAAATAACTATAAATCCCCCGCCTAAAAGAATATATGTAACGAGATGATAGGGACGACTTCGTCGGGGGCTGCCAGTTGCAACCTCTATTTTAAATATAGTAGCTAACAGTATAGATTTCGTTTTAAAGTCTTTAAAATACCAGTTATCAAAACTGTAAATTCATATTAATATTTAATTTTTTTGCCAAACCTGTTTTAACAGCAAGAAAACCTATGAGAAGGTTTTGCAAACTTAAAGTAATGGCAGCCCCGACGAAGCCGTCCCTGTCATCTCGTTACATATATTCTTTTAGGCGGGGGATTTATAGTTATTTTATCCTTTTACAATTACAATTAAACCGTCGTGGGTTTTTTCAAAATTTTTAATTTTGCTTTTTATTTATTATTTTCTTGAAGATATGTGGCCAGCCGTGGCCCAGTAGCACAAGAGTGTGACTGTAAACGACTTGTTGTGGGTTCGATTCCCACTCGAGGAGTGGAAATTATATTTCCATTTTCTTCGCTCTGGTGTCGAGGTAAAGCGCGGCGTTAAGTTCCGCCACTTAACACGCAAGCCTCCGAATTCGGCGGAAAGTGGGGAACGGAGTGTCTTAACACTAGGTTCCCTCTGCCTACCCTGCTGTGTGCGGGATACAGCGTGAAGCTACAAAAAACAAACTGTTCTTCACTAACTAATGCAATTTGTAAGATTTTATTTGATTTTAGATACATATATATTAATAAAAAAACATTTTATTAACTAATGAAAAAGAATAAAGTATAACAATTTACCCAATTCCTTCGTCCTCTGGTTCCACATCTGTATGATCTCTCTCCTGTAGTTGACCGTGTAGGGACCGAGGTATGCTATGAAACCGGCTGCTAATAACACGTCACCTGGAAGGCGGAGTGATTCAAAAATAGAGAATACTGGAGGGAGTAAAATATTAAGATATTGAAATTTCTTATAAACCTATAACGTACCCATCTATATAAATAAATAACATTGGAGTGCCTTTTTATAATATTAAAAATAGCCGTTTTTTATTAACAACTAGTGGCCCGCTCGCGGCTTCACCGCATTAACTATATTGCATCGTTGCAACCTACGAGGGTGGATTTTTCAAAATAAAGTAGCCTATGTTTAACCTTCGATTGTCAACTATATTTATGCCGAAATTCATTACAATCGGTCAAGTGGTTTAGATTTTTCAAATAAACTCTCATCCTTTCAAGCTTTTAGAGGTAGAAATTTCGAAATTTCATCCAAATCGGACCAATAAATTAGCCGTGAAAGCGTGATAGACAAAAAGACAGACTATCACATTTATAATATAAGTATGGATGTATATTTTTATAATATAAGACTTATAGATGGTTATATACACGGTGCACGGTGGTTTTAGTATATCTAAAATAACATTTTATACAATTTTTGTCTATCCGTCCGTTTGTGTTCTTTTTGTTCCAATTAATCTTTAGACTTATTTTAAACTGGACAGATTTACTTTTATTTACAGGACTTTCACTGCCAGATATCTGATGAAGTACAACTTAGACTCCTTTTTTTTTAAATATTTACGAGGAAGACGTTACGAGCACAGCTTGTCTATATAAAAATAATTTTAAGTATTTCTTTTGTGTTGTGGTTGTGGGTTCATTCTCCAAAATAAGTATATGTTTCAATTATTGGCGGATCATTTAGTTCCTCATAGGAGAACCGAGTGTCACAACACTATATCATTTCTGACTAACCTACTATACAAAAAAGTCATAAAGCTGATTTTATTAAAAACAGGCACATTATTTTCGCTTAATTGAATACCACGGACGGACTCCAAGAGGTACGGGTTCAAATCCCTACAATCTACTTACCAATAATATTAGACAGTAGATTTTGCAACTGTATCTGTAAGTCAGTCCATCTCGCCTTCTCTCCGCCCAACCCTCCTATGAGTTGTTCCGCTCGGGAGAGTTTTGTGGAACAGAGTTCTATTTCATCTTCCAAGCCTTTCTTTTTACGTGTCATTTCTGCGAACTCGTCGTTGAGTGCCTGAATATTAGAAAGTGTAATATTAAGTGTTAATAAATTTAAGTATTAATAATATATTAAAGTTTATCAAGCTTCATTTTTTAACGTCAAATAGTTTACCACAGGTTCACTAACGTTAATGCCTCACACCTGAGAAGAAACGGCGCAAGAAACTCAGCGGGACTTCTTTTTTTTAAAGTAATTGTTATATACAGATTTATTGTTGACAGTGATAGTTTTGAAATAGCCTGGAGCGAGCATTTCATTCCCTAGACGTGTTATCTTTAACACACAAACGTCTTTTCACAACTTTTTAAAATTGTGATATAGAAAAATCTTGGACGTTTTGGGGATCCTATTATAACAGCGTGTACACAGTGTACACGCTGTTATAATGAATGAATTATTGACTCGTTTTTATCAAAGGCCATCGTGATGAAATAGGACTGCATATGACTGTAGACGTGATCGGTTGTGAGTTCGATTCACACTCAAGAGAATGATTATATTATAATTATTTGCATTTCCAGTCTGGTATCCAAGACATAGCACGGCGTTGAATCCCGCCACTCAACACACAATGTCCCGATTTTGGTCAGAGAATGGTAGCCGGAGTGTCTTGACACTAGGTCCTCTATATGAAAGAAAAAGGATGAGACATTTTTTGCCTTAATGCTGTATCCCGCACACGGCAGGGTAGGCAGAGGTAGGCAAAGGGAACCTAGTGTTAAGACACTCCGTTCCTCACGCACCGCCGAAATCGGAGGCATTGCGTGTTAAGTGGCGGAACTTAATGCCACGCTTTACCTCGACACCAAAGCGAAGAAAATGGAAATATTAAATATTTCCACTACTCGAGTGGGAATCGCACCCACAACCAGTCGTTTACAGTCACGCGCTTGTGCCACTACGCCACATCTGGCCACTGACTTTTTTATTATATTGTCTTATTCTCTTTGTGTAACTTACAAAAGACTTAGACGACAAGAATTGGGTCAAATAGTGTTGCAATATTTTCTTACATTGACTGATAGATTCAGGTGAATCTATAAATATTCTGCGTATTTAGTACAATCTATTTACCTGTAACTTATCCAATACTCCTTGTAACTGAGCACGTTTCTCATTTAGAGTGTTCATTTGCGTTTGAAGCTCTGCTTCCGCCTCTGCTAGAGCTGCCTTCTTTGGTGCTACAACCTAAAAAATATTTGAATATTCGTTAAAAAATATATTCTCTTTATTGAATCCTTAGATTTTTGTATTAGATTATTAGCAAGAAAGACATATGAAGCAAAAGTGAGTAAAAGAGGCAGGGGGAGACTTCGGTTGACCTTCGAAAACACAGTATCGACGATACTGGAGGAAGGTCACGTAAAAAGCATGAGGACCCCCGGAGGGCGTGTATGAAGATGTTAATGACAGTGGACGAGGCGAAACAACGTAAGTATCAAACGTGACGGTTTGCCTAGTCTTGAAGTACCTAATTACAATTAGAGACAATTTTTACATAATATAACAACAAGTATGTATAAAAATAAAATAAGTAACGTAAAAAATAGAAATTATCGTCATAATTTACTCACCTTAATAACCCTATCGTATACATCCATGGCGCGCACCCACCGGCATAGTCCTTCACAAGCGGATGATACCTTTGCGATTACAGCGGGGTCAAACTCACGGTCCGGAATGTATCTATGAAATTCCGATATTAATATTTTTGTTAAAAGTGATGTCTTTTAGGTTTTTTGTGGAATGTGGGTTGTACCTTTTGTTCGGTTTTTGTAAATTATTAAAATTTTGTTTTCTGTTAATCCACTAGACTAAGAACTAATATATAATTACTTGAAAGTTACATACTTTCAAGTAATTATCCTAAAAAGTAAAAATATTTTAGTTATCTCATCATAATTTAACTATTTTAATATGACATGTAATGTAAACTGTTATTCAAACGACTCTTTTAATATTATAGGACTAACACATTTAACCAAAAATATAAAAAATAACAACGTATTAAATAGTAAATAAGAACGAAGGAACTTCTACAGTGTCACTTTGGCACCTTCTTCTTTACACTTTCTTTATAAAAAAAAGCCTGGGTTACTGAGTTACTGTCACACAAACTGAAATTGAGTATGTAGGTTTTTTGCAAAACGGGAAATGTTTTTGCACTAGGAAAAGATTATCCGATATTTTTAAAACATTTTTGCATAAGCATTATAGTTATAACTAGTTAAATAACTAGTTTCCTTCACAAGTTTCTAAAACAAGCCCTGAAATGGACTCCACAAGGTAAATGAAAACGTGCCACCTCAAACACATTTGAAGGCGTTCAGTGGTTGCAGTACTAAAGGCAATTGGGTCGACATGGCCCGAATTGCCCAGAGCAACAGAGCGCAATGCCAAAGCACTGTGAAGGTCCTCTACTCCACCTAGAGGATGTAGGACAATAAGCCAGGTACACCAAGTATATAACTCACTTGTCCCTGATCTTCTTCATGACGGAAGGGGGAATATTGTCTTTGTCATAGTTCTTCAAACTCTCCAAGAATTTCATGTCACCCAGCATCTTCTGCGATGGACCCCAAAAATCTTCGTAGGCTTTACCTGAAGAAAGTAGAAAGAAAATTTGGATTAGTTTTCAATAGTTAAATTCGTACACATTATTTTTACATATAACATCAAAAATTAACCACTAGGATCCATCTTCCGATCACCCTTCACCCCCTTCATCACACAAACCGCCTCCATCACCAGCTTGACACCAGCGGGCGGGTTCTTCATGGACTTGACGAGTGTCACGTCCGCCGGCTTCAGAGTGTCGAGAGCGTCTAGAGCGGCTCTGAGAGCGGGGACAGCCTCCGCTAGATCAGATTCACAATCGTCCTTTATGGCCTGAGCCGCGGCCGCCGCTTCGTTGGCTAGAGCTTCATCTGCGCCTACTATCTAGTATTGGGAAGACATAATTTTGTTAGGTTGTTTTATATTTTAGATTTAAGGTTTTATTTTTATGTTTTAGAGCCTATTATGCCAAGGTAGCAAGATACGACAGCGTCTATATATGAAAAACCACTCGAGGAAGTGAAATATTTAATATTTCCATTTTCTTCGCTTTGGTGTAGGGGCAAAGTGCGGCGTTAAGTTCCACTTAATACGTAAGAATGTAGTGGAATATGGGGAACGGAGTCCACAACGGTCTTATAGATAATTTAATTCCCCAAGTTGAAATCGAAGCCAGCGTTTACAGACGCTCTCCTATGAATGTATTTTCCTCCTACTATTTTCCTAATAGATATTTATTATAAAAACATAAAAAAACTGAGAAATTTTCTTAAAATTAAAAATAATAAAACTGTTGTGCCGGAATGTGTCAGCATATGAATGTAAACGCGATGGAATAGATTGCAATTTCCACTCAGGAAAAGGAATATATTCAAATTATTATAATTTCTCCGCGGTGATACTTAAGACACAGAATAGCGTTGAGTTCCGCCACTCAGTACATAATGGGCTTTCAAACGAACAATGGAATGAACAGTGGAGTGTCTTAACATTAGTTTCTCTTCAACTACCCGACCATGAGAGAAAATGCTTGAAGATACAAGAACAAAATCAACAACTCACCTCTTTTTGCTTCTCGACGACCACAGTGTCCTGCTCTATCTTGATCATCAGTTTCTCCGTCTTGTCGGAAGTCTCCACCAGCTGCGGCTGCAGGTCTATGAGGTTTTGTTGCATTACCGCCACTTGACCGGCGGCGAAGTCTAACTGTTCTAGTCCCGTTTCATACCTAAATAAAATTATTTTATAGTGCTAACCGAAAAGGTTAAATTTAACCAAAAATCATTGCATTTCGCTTCGATTTTCACAAATATTTAAAATGAAAATATTCTAACAGACTACTGTACAAACAGATACAAACAGATAGATTTCGCATTTATAATGTAAGTATGGATTTATGAACATGGTAATATATGTACATTACTGTAGACAGTCCGAAACGTCATCGGGTTTTCGAGTAACAAAATATACACGATATATCTGTTTATATAGTTATATAGTATAGTTTTTATTTAAATTAATGTTATAGTTATTTTAACGTAATGAAGGTGGTTGTAGCATATCTCAGGGTTGTGGGCCTATAATAAGACGAATTTAATCCTTTCAATATACCACTCTTTTAGCCTTAAATCGTTTCACTTTTGATTTATTCATACTTATATTATAAATGCGAAAGTCTGTGTGTTTGTCTGTCACGCTTTCACGGCGAATCTACGGGTCCGATTTGGATGAAATTCAGAATGAAATTAGTAATAATGACTGGCCTAACATAGGCTACTTATTTTTTCAAAAATCTACCTCTCTAGGGTTGAAGGTTGATAGGGGATGAAAGTTTATATGAAAATTCTAAACCGCTTGACCAATTGTAATGAATTTGGGCATAAATATAGTTGATAATCTCAGCTAAAACATAGGCTACTTTATTATTTAAAAATGCGCCCCCGAGGATTGAATTATGACGAATAGTTTACGAGCGGGCTGCTAGTTGCTTATAAAGTTTTCTTACCTATTCCTGGATTTCCTAATTTGATCAACTTTTAACGCGTACAAGTTCTGGAATGCTTTTATTAGTTCCAAATAGCTGGTCGGTGTTACGTACACTTTCCTGTTTTGTTCATTGTAAAATCTGAAATTACATATTTATACTAACTTTAAAGTGTTAGTTAGACTTTTAATATACGAAAAACATTTTAAACGTTTGTGGTATAATTACTTTAAAGAAAATAAAATGTATTGTCAATCTTCACGTATCTAAATATACAATAATGAAAGGTCATTTATAATGAAATATGTAAAGCTGTTAAAAGTACGAACATGATATTAAGTAGTTTATATTAAAACTTACTGGTAGTAGAACTTCCTGAGTATATTTTGAAAATATTTTTTCTAGATATAAGTTAATCTATTAAAAAAAAAAAATAGCTTCACGCTATATCCCGCACACAGCAGGGTAGGCAGAGGGAACCTAGTGTTAAGACACTCCGTTCCCCACTTTCCGCCGAATTCGGAGGCTTGCGTGTTAAGTGGCGGAACTTAACGCCGCGCTTTACCTCGACACCAGAGCGAAGAAAATGGAAATATAATTTCCACTCCTCGAGTGGGAATCGAACCCAAAACCAGTCGTTTACAGCCACACGCTTGTGCCACTGGGCCACGACTGGCCACGATATATAACGATAATATATAACGACGACTAATTATATCTACGAGTACGTTAATGTTTTCATTGGTAAGTCTATTAAATAAGAATCCTATTAAGAATTCCTATTAAGTCTTTATGAAAGGAAATTTCCTGTAGTACTATCGGTAGCACTACTATGAATAGGCCCCAAAAACATAAATCGTGACAAATAAACGGAGTGACACGTCACTAACTCGATAAAAACAAATAACTCATACTAACCTATCACTAAGCTGCACAACGCTGACATGGAACAGCTGACATATCTGCACGCACGCATCTCTCAACTCTCCCTCCACATTCTCCATTTTCGCTATGAACATGGACGCGACTCGCTCTAAAGCCTCCGCCGGCCACGCTGTGAACCTTATTACGGAGAAATAAAAGTATAATGTTATTAAAAGACAAAAAAAAATTGAAACGTAGCGGGAATTGAACCCGCGCCTTTTGAACATCGTCCAATCGCTTTATCCTGAACGCTGAACATATTTTAGTGTATTATGATTTCCGTGTCAGAGAGCTTATACAGTTAATAAGAGCTTATACAGTTATTAAGAAGCGCGGGTTCGAATCTTTATTTGATTAAATATTCCTACGGTTCCTAAAAATACTAATCATGTGAATATTTATATTAAAATGCAAAAATAATTTAGGTATCCTACAAAAAAGCTGATAAAAAATTAGTCATGTAGACGTTATTCAAAATATTATTTTTTATCCTTTAATAACAGATAATGAAATTCCTTTGTTTCTTTAATTTCAGAAGGTATATTGTTTCATAGCTTTATCTACTTACTGAAGTTAAAAGTAAAAAATTATGTAAGCTTTGTAATTCCAGATCATATAGTAAATTATATTTCCATTTTCTTCGCTCTGGTGTCGAGGTAAAGCGCGGCGTTAAGTTCCGCCGCTTAACACGCAAGCCTCCGAATTCGGCGGAGAGTGGGGAACGGAGTGTCTTAACACTAGGTTCCCTTGCCTACCCTGCTGTGTGCGGGATATAGCGTGAAGCGTATTTTTTTTTATTTTTTTTTTATAGTAATAATAGTTTAAGATGATATTATGTACAGTTACATAACTTATTAACCTTGACACTTTTGCTTGCAAAGAGAGATTTAACTGTCAATACACTCCCATCCCGTAGAAACTATAATAATTAAATTACTATTACCTAAAATGGGAATCGAACCCACAAACACTAACATAACAATCAGACACTATCCCAATGAACCAAGATATCCTAAAATATAAACGAAAATTAAACGAAAACATTAACATCTAAATTAAAAACAAATAAAACCTACCAATCAATAGTACAACAATTGATAAGCGACGGGAACATCCTCAGGCGATTCCGGAAGGCGTCGCCTATGGGAGAGAGAGCGAGCACTATACGGAGGTTTGCCTTCACTCGCTCCACGTAGAAACCGAACATAGCTAGAGGTGTGGTCTCCATTTTCCTACCCTGGTGGTGAATTCAGACATTATGGATGGGAATACTCTCGGTTTCCATTAAATATATTATCAAAGTTATACATTTATAGTGGCCAGTCGTGGCCCAGTGGCATAAGAGTGTGACTGTAAACGACTGGTTGTGGGTTCGATTCCCACTCGAGGAGTGGAAATTATATTTCCATTTTCTTCGCTCTGGTGTCGAGGTAAAGCGCGGCGTTCCGCCACTTAACACGCAAGCCTCCGAATTCGGCGGAAAGTGGGGAACGGAGTGTCTTAACACTAGGTTCCCTCTGCCTACCCTGCTGTGTGCGGGATACAGCGTGAAGCTGAAAAAAAAAATAGATTAGGTAGATACAGAAGATATAACGCTGATCTTAATGTGAAACATGCACACATGTTATCTTTGTTTGGGAAGAAAGAGAAAGTTTATTTAGCTGAAAACGTATATAGACCATTCCACCTTTCCATTCTACTTTTTAATATACAGACATGTATATAAAAATTATAATTATATTGCTTGGTTATTTCATTTCTCTGCAGTTAGGTATCAAACAATACCAATTAATGACTGGTCAGTCGTGGCCCAGTGGCACAAGAGTGTGACTGTAAACGACTGGTTGTGGGTTCGATTCCCACTCGAGGAGTGGAAATTATATTTCCATTTTCTTCGCTCTGGTGTCGAGGTAAAACGCGGCGTTAAGTTCCGCCACTTAACACGCAAGCCTCCGAACTCGGCGGAAAGTGAGGAACGGAGTGTCTTAACACTAGGTTCCCTCTGCCTACCCTGCAGTGTGCGGGATATAATTAATGAGACAACTGTAAATACAATGCTGGTGGGTTCGATTTCCGCTAAGAGAAATGATTTTATTAATTTTTTTCCTTTTCTCCGCTCTGGTAGCTCACAATGACTTAATTTCCGGAGAAGTGACATACGTCGAACGGAGTGTCTCGACACTAGGTTCTCTCTGACTAAATGCTATATGAGAAAAGCAGGAAGCTTAAAATAAAGATAATAAAACTTACCGTGTCCCGTACAGCCGCTTGCATTTTATCTAAAATCTCAACTTTCTCGTCCATTCCATACAAATTGGGAATATCGCCTGTATTCAGTAACATGTTTATATCTTCCACCATACCTTCATACATTATCTAAAAACATAAACAAATTGTAGTCAAACCTAGAAAATATATATAGTAGTAGAATTTTATATACTTTTGTGTAAAAATACACAATACATTTATAGAAAACGTTAAAAATTTTGAACGCAGCAGGATTCGAACCTCCGCTTCTTAGACGCTACAAGTCCACGCGCTTTGACCGCTAAACTAAACGTCTTACATTCGGTTGCGTTGAAATTATTATATGTTTATTGCATCTTATTTTGCTTAGCATAAGATTTATTTTGTTCTCTCTATCTCTATCAAATCTCTTTAAAGATATGGTAACGCTTAATATTGGGTTAACAGAATGTAAACACGATGGTTGTCTGTCCTATATCCATTTGGTTGAATGATTTTCCCCTTTTACTTAATATAAAGCGGATTTCCGCTACTTATCACGCTATATTTTGAATTTTAACGGAATGTCATGTACGAAGTGTCTTGACATTAGGTTTTACCCTAAAAAATATTTACATAAATACTACTTTCTACTCTAAAAAAGCATTTTTTTTAATATTTCCTATAGCAGGTTTATATACACATGTATTATAAATAATTATAAAAATAGAAATACAGTTTTAAGATCACCTGATTATCAGCAAACAGAAAAACAAGCGGTTTTCCAATGATTCCAGCTTTCATCAACATTTTCCTAATGTCGTCGCGCCACTCGTTCTGACCGTACACTCTGGATATCTCAATCTATACACAACATATAGATATTAGACTAGTTCAAAAATTTGTCTATTTTTAAGTCCCGCAGTGTCTAGTCATGTAAAACAAAAGAAGCTTGTCAAAACGGGAGCTCGTAATATGAATTTTGAATGATCGCTCATCGTTAATTTCTATTTTACGTTTAAATAAAATAAAATTATTTTTAATTTTTAAAGTCGTTTTTGAATTACCATGTGGGGATGAGCAATACATATCTTAAAAAGGAAATTCATCGCTTAAAAAAAAGTGTCCCATGTTTTTTCCGTAACTTTGCCCCTTTAAAGTTATTTGAGTTTAAAATTAAAAAATGTTGACACTACGAAAGGGCACGAGCAAACCTGAAAAGACAAAGTTTAAACAAAAATCTATGTATGGCATATACGTACAAAAACTTACCTGTATAACATTCATCTCCAGTATGCTAGCAGCTAGTTTCACCGCGCTACTTCTACCGCTACCTCCCACTCCTACTAACAGTAGATTACCTATGAACAAAGAAATGGGAACGTTAAGTCAACAACATAGAAAATTAAACTGACATATGAACATATTTGATTAAAATATACACAGTTTTACAGTTTTTTCACAAAGCACGGTAGTTAGAAAGAACATAGTAAACTCAACGTTGTGCTATATATTAGTATAAACATCCTTTACTTTTATTCGTTTTTATTGAGATATATTCAAAATTTCTTCAATGTTTAAACTTCTATCCACTCAGAATGTTTGCCTAGTATATTAGCAGAGCTCTCGAACCAAATCAATGTTTTTCTAGTAGGTATATTAGCCGAGCTATCTAACTAAATTAAGGAAAAGAAGCATTACACATACAATCGAGTTTACGCCTTCCGTTTAAAATAATTTCATTTAAAACTAGCAAAAGTAACGAAAATCAAACATTAAAATTATTACCTCAAAAGAAAATCATGTAATTAGATTTCTACCACTCAACACACCATATCACAATAACGTGCGAAAAACGGAGAACAAAGTGTCTTATCCTGATTTCCTCTCTCCCTACTCTTTTATATGAATAACTAGCGGCCCGCTTGCGGCTACGCCACGTGAACTGCATAAATGCTTATATTGCAACTCACGGGGTGGGTTTTTGAAAGTAAAGTAGATTACTTTACTTTCAAAAACCCACCCCGTGAGTATATATTTAAGCTTATATTATCAACTATATTTATGCCAAAATTCATTATAATCTGTCAAGCGGTTTAGATTTTTCATATAAACTTTCATCCCCTATTTCAACCCTTTAGAGGTTGATTTTTGAAAAAATAAGTAGCCTATGTTAGACCCAGTAACTTTTACTACTTTCATTCTAAATTTCATCCAAATCTGACCGGTAGATTAGCCGTGAAAGCGTGACAGACAAACACACAGACATTCGCATTTATAATATAAGTATGGATTAGCTTTCCAAATAAATACCCACCATTATCCTGTAACAGAACCCGCGTACACCTCGATATGTGATCGAGCGCGTATCTGAACATGACGAGCGCCATCGGAGATGATGACACTACGTTATACTCTTCTAGGTAATACTCCATTTTAACTGCCATATCTTCTAAATCTGTCACCTGGAAGGCAGAAATGTTTTTTTTTTAATAGTTTATATGAGATTGGAAATCGAACCCACAAGGTTCGATTTCCACTCGGTTGAGTGATTATACTTAATCATTTTTATTTTCTATTTCTGGTATTTAAAACAAAGCGCAGTATCAAATAGGCTGATTTTAATTTTTGTTCTTTTTTCATTTTTTTTACACAAAAATATGTGTAATAATGTACAATATTAATTCATATTTACTTTTCTTTTACATACATAACGTAACTTAAATTACGTGTTGCTCTTGTTGAAAGATCTATGTTAAGAGGTTTAAGTTCTATTATATCTTATTTATATAAAAAGGACAAGGCAAACTAGCGTTCGGGTCACTTGGTGTTAGGTGAACATCGTCGCCACCGCCCCGTGTAACTCCAGAAGAGCTACATTATTTACAAGATCATTTTCTTGAGGTCAAGATCAGGGGGGATCAGGGGGCAGTGTAATAACTTCTGATTCTAAACATGAGTGGTTGTGGGTTCAAATCTATGTTGACGGAGTGGTAATATCAAATTATTTTCTTTTCTAAGCCCTAGTATCTAAGATGAAATACGTCATCGACTATATCAGTCAACTCTTAATGATTCGAATTTGATCTTGGAGATTGTATTGACACTTCTTTTTATATATGTCGGCGCAAGGCGTAGCGCCTCTCTGTTATTCTATAATCCCGTCTATGACTCAACTTGTCAGGTGTCAGCTGGCCGATATGACTAATGCGTAGTGACAAACTTGTTAGTAAGAAAAGGTATAAAGCAGTCGTTGGACTGGCTGTTGCATAGTTGACGTTGAGCCGCGGTAGTGCTAGTTACTAGGCGGGACGCCCTGTCCCTGTGTGTTTCTAATATAACGTGATTAAGTGTAAGTTCGGTGGTGAGAGGAACTCGGGCAGTGGAGGTGAGTGTTTATGCATTATAAAGGACGTCCTTAAGCCTGCACTTGGGTCACAAGCCCCAGGCACTGCTTTAGAGTTCCTCTCCCTATAGTCGTGATGGGTTCGGTGCCCCCCGTAGTCTCTATTACGTATAGTGTGTAATGTTATAATACGCTCTTGGCCCGTTGCCTACGCCCAAGAACCATTCCTGACGTTTATCAATCTACATACGTATTCGTTATGTGTTACTTATATCATAAGTGAGTTATCATCATCTTTAGATAGTCTACATCAGAAGTGAGATATATTATAATATCATTTTTATCTTTTACATCTTACATATATATTGTTTTTATTGATTCTTATTTATAATTAACAAACATTAAGGCTATTTAAAACATTAGAATGAACTTACCTGATCATAAATCTTAGGATCAGCATCAGGCTCCATATAATTGCCAAAGAATATGTTAGCAGCATGTTTATTGGAGAAGGTCTCCCCTTCAGGTATGTAACCGTACTCGGAGAGCACCTGGTCCATGTGGACGCGGTAGTTCGCGTATACTGACTTGTACACAATGTCGAAAAGCTTTAATCTGGAGGGAGAAAGAGAGAGAGAGAGAGAGAGAGAGAGATCACATTTTTATTCGAGTATTGATACATGTTACGTTTACATTTCTTTTATAGAAAAGAAATGTAGACGTAACATGTAGAAAGAAATGTAAACGTAACAAAAAAGTGTGGGAATGAAATCCGCCACCCGACACGCAATGTTTAGATTACGAGCGAAAAGTTGAGAACGGAGTGCTTTGACACTCTCTAACTACCCTGCTATGCGGGAAAAAGCGTGAAGCTGAAAAATAATCTATCAGTTATCATAGTTTCACGCATTTTAGGCACAGCATTGCAACAAGAGGGAACCTAGTGTCAAAACACTTTGTTCTCCACTTTCCGTCTAAATTCGAGACGTTGCGTGTTGAGTGCCGAAGGTCAATGCTATCCCTTGTCTAATTTATCAGAGTACAGAAATAATTATAGTTAAATATATATGTTTTAATTCATAAATAATGATGAATTTTTAAATTGTTACTTCTATGAAAATGGTTTTATAAATAATATACAATACGTACAATAGATATTTTTGGGCATAAAACCAGTAGATCTTGTTAAACGATTCTAGCAGGAATCATTGTAAAATAAAACAAAATAAAGCAAAACTAAGAAGTTATTTCTTTGTAGAATTTCCAAAAATGTAATTATTGTACATACGAGTATTTTATATTGTGACAAACATACCTAAAAATCGATTTCGTACTGAAGCAGTGACACCGTTTGACTATATACACGATAGTTATGGGTTCGATATCCATTCAGTGAAATGATTATATTTAAATTATTTTCAATTCTTCGCTCTGGTGACAAACCTAAGCGTAGTGTTGAGTTTTACCACTCAACACGCAATTTCTCGGATATGGACGGATAGCTTAAAATACAGTCTTCACTAGGTTCTCCATCAGCCCTGCAAAAGCATAAACCTGCAAAATACACACACACGCACACGCACACACGCACACACGCACATAGTTCACCCTACAAACAGACACACACACATACCTATCGGGCTCATCAACGAGGCGGTCGTAGAAGACGCGGTAGGTCTCGTGCACCCACAGCAGCACGAGCTTGCCGAGCGCGGGCATGCGGGCCGCGGGCACGAGCAGCACGCCGCGCACCACGCGCGCGAAGTCGCGCAGGTTGAACAGGTAGTGGCACTTGCTGGGCGTGGGCAGGAACTGCGCCGTCACCGATTTGTACACTTGCATCGTTGCTGCTACCACCGTCTGTGTCGTGGGTTATACACCACATGGTTAGGACGAGGAGGAGATAGGAGAATAATGAGCAGTACTGTATGGGTTCACAGTTCACAGTAAAATTAGAATAACGATGAGTATAATCATGGCGCTTAAAAATCTGTATTAGGGATGTGCACCAAGTATCTCACCTAGCATTTAGAGCTATACCGTTGCTTTTTAAATACTTTTTAATTTATAAATATGATATTGGCTGGAATATTTCATAATTTGGTTCAGCCCGTCGCTAAAAAAGTCTACTTACCCCTCTTTTATTATCACCCATTCCCAAAACGATATTTTGAGCATAAAAACTATTATATATTATTCTATAATGATTCATGAGCATATATTTAACTGATGCAATAAAATTATAGGTTATTATAGTTTTGCAATTTACATTATATAGCAAATACGTGTTTTGTTTATCATATTTTTTTCTCAGTGCCACATTTATACCCCGTATAGTGGGAACCCAATTCACAGAATCTAATGAGTACTCCCACTCTCGATATATTAAATATAATTATTCTGACCCAATAGAACCCATAACCATCAATATTGGCTATATTTTCAAGAGTTCAAGACCACCGAGGGGAACTGTGACAACATTTGAGTGTATATTCGATTAGTTGTAGGTTCAATTTCTACTCGGGGAAATGATTATATATAAATTATTGTCATTTCTCCGGTCTAATGACAAAATACGCCGGATTTTGTCGTTGCAGCACTCAGCTCAGCAACTAAACACGGAATGCCTCAAATTTATATGAAAAATGAAGAACGGAGTGTCTTAACACTAGATTCTCTCTACCTACCCAGCGGTTATGCGAAGAAATGTGAAGCTAAAGAATACACATACATACACACCTTACTCTGTCTAGCCAGACTGTCAGGGAATCCTTTAGCAAAATGCCAATCCATGATTGTGCCAAATATTTTGCTAAGAGTGTTGTCTTCGAAGGAGTCGAGTGTAATGAGCAGCATGTGGCGAGTTAAACGCGATGATATCAGGTTTGATCCCCCGCCTGGTGGTAGCATTGCTGAAACGAATAGCTGAAAAAAAACATATTTGTCAGCAAAAATAGAATTATGGATAATTGATTGAAGTAAAGAAAGTGAACAATAGTATTTTTTTACACTTCACGCGTTTTCTCATATCAGGGTAGTCAAAGAGAAATTATTGTCAAAACATTTCAATCTTTACTTATTGCTTCTTTGTTGTAGACATTTCGTGATCAGTGTTGGACTTCAACACCGCGTTTTGTCTTGTTCAAGTGTGGAATGTCGTAGGAATCGAACCCACAATCAATCGCAATTACAGTCAGGCATATCACGCCACGATGGCCTAATTATTTTATTTTTTGAAGTACAAAAAGAAGATTGGGAAGTAGTGTTATGTTTGCGAATGTGGTTTGGGAACAAATAATTAATTAAATTATACATATTTTGAAGCCACCGTGGCGCAGTGACTGACTAACGCAATGGTTTAGGCTTCGAATCCCACTCGAGGAATTGAATATTTAAATATTTCATTTCTTTGTTCTCCTACTTAAGACAAAACTAGGCATATAGAGTTCCGCTACTCCGCTACTCGAAAGTGGAAGACGGAGTGTGTTGACACTAGGTCCCCTCTAACTACCCCGCTATGCGAAAAAAGTGTGAACTTACTTAATAAAACAAATAAATAGTAAAACAAATGGTAAATTTGGACTCACCCACGTCAACAACCTCCTGTCTCACCATCTCCTTCAGATCGTACCAGTGCGCGTGGTCTAACCACTGCCTCAGCAGTTCTAGAGGCGGCTGAGCGCCCCACTGCTCGCGTTGTGGCATGCTTAGGTCATCCACGAAGAGAACACACTGTGATAGGTAGTGATTTGTCACTATGCTACAGCATAGTACGTTATAATATGGATAAATAGAATTCCAAAAGAAAACCTATAATAACTTGAATGAAGCAGCATTCGAACCTGCGCCTTTAAAAGACTGCCCAAGCCATCTGACCACTAAAGAAATGTGTGTGTAACTACCAGCTGCGTCGAAATACTTATACGCTTTTTATTACTACTTATCTTAATGTATATTATGTATACATAGTGGCCAGTCGTGGCCCAGTGGCACAAGAGTGTGACTGTAAACGACTGGTTGTGAGTTCGATTCCCACTCGAGGAGTGGAAATTATATTTCCATTTTCTTCGCTCTGGTGTCGAGGTAAAGCGCGGCGTTAAGTTCCGCCACTTAACACGCAAGCCTCCGAATTCGGCGGAAAGTGGGGAACGGAGTGTCTTAACACTAGGTTCCCTCTGCCTACCCTGCTGTGTGCGGGATATAGCGTGAAGCTATTTATTTATTTTTTTTTTATCTTAATGGGCGCGTGTGAGAGCGCTTGGACGGTTCTCATGAGGTGCAGGTTCAAATCCCGCTGCGTCCAATTTTTTATACGTTTTCTAAAAAAGTTCTTAAATTTTCTAAGTGTGTAAATAACATTTCAATTCTCCCAATTGGGTTCCTTAAAAAATCTGTTTATGTATAGGATTAATAATAATAATAATAAATGAATTACTTTCTTCCCCATAGACGGACCGAAAACGCCTTTCCTTCGTCTGTCCACTTTCGACATAATTATATCTTGAGTCTGAAATATAATAAAAAATATATTATTATAGGTATTTTAATTTTAAAGTATTTGTGATTAAGATTTCAACCCGCAACTCTTGTATTTCAGTTTTTTTTAAAAAGTAAATGATCAAAAAAAGCGTTAAAAATATGTATATAATATGTGTTTTTAAAAAAAAGTTTTAATTTTTTTTTTTGAAAACTGAATTTCATTCAGTTTTTCAAAAAAAAAATCCAATCTAAATCTATTTCAAATCACCTGATTAGCAGTAGTCCTAGCGGAGAAGTTAATGGTGTTAGTGATATATTTCTCCTTGGGCAGAGACAGCAGGAAGTTGAGCACGAGGGACGACTTCCCCGTGCCAGTGGGCCCCACCAGGAGGATCGGTATCTTGGACTTCACCATCTTGCTGACGAAGTAGCGGAGGCAGGCGTTCTCGTTTGTTAATATTATTAGATCGTTCACCTAAAATATTATTAAGAAATCTATTATCTATAAATTTATATAATACATATGTATGTGGCCAGTCGTGGCGCAGTGGCACAAGCGTGTGACTGTAAAAGACTGATTGTGGGTTCGATTCCCACTCGTTCCCTCTGCCTACCCTGGTGTGTGCGGGATACAGCGTGAAGCTGAGAAAAAAAAACATATATAAGTGATCGAAGTCTGTATATGGAAGATATATGAGCAAAATTATGTTTGGGCGTATTAATCAATGCAAAACAACCAATAAGATTGATTGTTAATTTTTTTGTTTGTGAGTTTGTCTGTGCGTTTGTGTATGCTAATCTTAGCAGTAGCTAAATCGATTTAAAAGCTTTTTTAAAAAAGCCTATGTCGTAGGTACCAGAGCGAAGAAATGAAATTTACATATAAACGTACCCCGAATGGTAATCGAACCCATAAACATCGCATTACAGCCAGACGCTGTCTCACTGCACCTCTTTCGGTGGCTTTCACTCAGTACATACATAAAAAAAGTTACAACAATTGAAATTATAATGAAAACAGGCGGAAAGACGAAATAATTCAACTACTTACACTTTTAACATTAACTTTAATTCCATAATTTTTGCTAACATTTTTAGAATATATCTATTAGGTACATTAAGAATGCAATAGGCAATTCTTTGAATACGTATACGCTACATTTAGGAATGGAGTGTCTTAAGTCTTTCTGACTAAAAAGTTAAGCAAAAGAAGCTTAAACCTCCTTTTTATCTTATTTTTAATAACCATAAAAGTCTCGTAGAGCAGTCTACCTTAGCATTAGGAGCCAAAGGTATTTCCTTCTCCAGCTCCGCCCACGCTATCCAGGTACCATTGTTCCTCTTGTCGTACACGTAATCGAACACCGTGTCCTTGTCTTGGAACAGCTGGTTTTTGGTTACTTTGAAGGACTTAGGCTTGGGATAAGCTGCGTTAGCGCCGTCTAGGAGTTTCCGGAAGAAAGAATCGAAACTTTTGCGACTATCGCCTGCAAATTTTAAAACTCTCTATAAACCACTATAGACGATATAAAATAGTTAGTATTTATATAACAATTTTAAATGCAAAGGGATTTGAAGCCACGTCTCTAGGAAATCGTCCTCTGATCCATTAAGCTATGCACATCGCAGCATGTTAAGTTTTCTAAAAATGTTTATCAATTTTCACTTTAAACATGTTCAAAATGGTTAAACTATCATAATTAGAGCGACAGATATGATGATATATTCTTTTTTCCTTCTTTATTGAGCTTTTTTTATACTATTTAAATCAACTCTTTGCTTTCGGCTAAAGCTAAAACAGCTAAAAAAAAAGATATAATACATGGTTACCAGTAATAGTAGCGCAAAGTCCCCAAAGCAAGGCAAAGACGAAAGTGCATTGCAACCAAAGCGTGCTGACTTGCGTTTCTCCTTCTAGAAGACACGTGAATAGCCGCGTGAATGACTGAAATAAAGAAAATATAAAATTAAAAACTTTTATTTTTAATTACATATTTATATTCCTAACGTCAATCTGATACAGCTTTTACCGCTTTTAGTCATAAAAAAATATTCATAAATAAATTGTTCACTCCATTCTCCATTACTCCTTTTGTTTCTAAATTAAATTAAATTTATTTTTTTCTATACAATTTTTTTTTGCTTCACGCTTTATCCCTACACGAGGAGTCATAGTTAAGTAAAATATATTAAAAATAATTTAACATTAAAAAATGTTTAACCGTCAAAGTATCAGAGGACGCGATGGTTGTGGGTTCAATGTCATTCGATAGAAAGAATGTATATTTATTTTATGCACATACGTAATGTCTCAATTTCAGACATTGAATGTCAGACATTGGAGAATGGAGTGTCTTACCATTATGTTCTCTCTATTATACTATACTAGACAGAAAAAGCGTATAGCTTCACGCTGTATCCCGCACACAGCAGGGTAGGCAGAGGGAACCTAGTGTTAAGACACTCCGTTCCCCACGCACCGCCAAATTCTGTCATTGTCTGTCATTGAGTCATTGGGTGTTAAGTGGTGGAACTTAACGCCGCGCTTTGCCTCAACACCAGAGCTACAAAAAAGCATGGAGTTGTTACAAATACAAATTAAAAGCTAAAATCTCACAAAAAACTGATGAATCTCCCCGACTTTAACAAAATGGTCGCAACGAATGAGGAACTCAAATATAGGCGGCACAAGCCACTCTATCAGCTCTTGTATAAGATCGTATTGTTCTGGAATCAGTTTTGTCGACAGCCGAGTGTTGTAGGACGTGAGGAAAGCTCGCCAGCCTGGAAAATTAAAAGACTAAAAAATATCTTTAGAAACGTATAATAATTTAGCTAGAGTGGGATTCGAACCCATGCTTCTTGGAAGCCGTCTAAACAAATTGCGAATTTCGATACAGACGGGCATAGAACACACGGACTAGTGGTCAGAGTGCTCAGTTTTCAAAAGAAACGGGTTCGAGTCTCGCTGCGTTGAAAATTTGAATAATATGTATGAGTGTGTGAATAACAAATTAGAAATAATAAAAAGAAAAGATTTTTCCTATTCCATTATCCATGTCATATCCATACAAAATGTTAGGGTTAGCATAGCTAATTTAATGTCACTACTTTGATTTTACCTTTATATATTTCAAAGACATTATAAGTAATGGAACCTTACACTAGGAATCATTTAAAATGCTTTTAAAACAGTCAATTTAGAAAAATTGAAAACGCATCGTTAAGCTGTGTTGGTACACCTATCCAAAATGAGTAAAGACATTTCTAAATTTCTACTGAAGAAGCATAATAAAATATAAATGTATTGGAAAAAGACATTTAAAGAAAACGTATAAAAAATTGAACGCAACGAAATTCGAACCCGCGCCTCCTGAATACCGTCCAGGCGCTCTCACCACTGAGCCATGCGTTCTACTACACGCTGCGTCGAAATTCTTATACGCTTTATTACAACATATTTATGTTGTTAGCATCTCTGTAGAGAGATTTTTACAAATTTCTACTACCCAAATCTTTAAATGTCTTTTGTAATTTTCCTAAGTGTGGAATAACACTTTAAAAATGTTAAAAAATAAATGTATTTGCCACAATAATCTCACCCAACTGTTCTGGCTCCATATAAATCATCCCACACCGCGACACGGTCGCCGGAGACGCGAACTCCAAGTCCGCTGGCTCGAAGATTAAATTCATTTTGTTTGTCATCTAAAATGTGTATAAAATATTAATAACTCTTTCTGACTGTAGACGTAATGGTTGTAGGTTCGATTCCAACTCGGGTGAAAGATATTTAAATGTTAGTTTCTTCTTGTGTCCAAGACAAAGCCAGATAGTTCCCCCACTTAATACATAATGCCTCGATTTCGGGCAGAAAATGAGGGACAGAGCGTCTTGACACTAGGATAATGTTAATTTAGCAAAAAATGTGTTCTTTTTTATCTTAAATTCCATTTATTCTTTTTCTTTATAAACAAACTTATGTAGTTCGAATCTACATTCGAAAGGACATTAAAGTTATTATATTTCGAATATATAACGTAGTCTTGCTTATGTCCCGTACGAGTACATAGGAAAGTCTTGTCCTCTCTTAGCGCTATTATACACACTCTAATAAAACTTCGTATCCAGTTTTTGAACTAGATTCTTTCTACTTTACCATAAGCCCACAAAAATACTCCTAAAATAAAGCTCCACTAACAAACTTTCCTCACCTCACCTGTTTTTTTTTAATTGAATAAAGGAGGCAAACGAGCAGAAGGACCACCTGATGGTAAGTGGTTACCTTCGCCCATAGACATCCACAACACTATAGGGATTGAGGATGCGTTGCCGACCTTGGGGGTGAAGGAGGGAAGGAGGGAGATAGGATGGGAATGGTGGGAATAGGGAGAGCTGGCTTACATGCCATCGAACCGGAACACATCAACAGATATTTGGCGGTTCGTCTTTGACATGATAGTGGTCGCGAGCCAGTCGGAGAACAAGTAAATGTCACCTGTATAATCTCTCCGCTCATCAGACACAGTTTCTTGTTATCATCGAGCACAGTGTTCATGTTCTCTATCCACACCGCGTCCACGGGCCCGTCGAAGAGGATCCACTTGCGATCTCTCGTTACCGACATTGCGTATTCTCTGAATGCTATTGCTAGAACGCCGTCTGACCTTTATGGGGGAAAAAATGTTATATTATTTAAAATAGGTTAGATTTAGGTTTATAATATAGACTATGCAAATTTTGAAATTTTCAGGCTATCCAAAATTATATTTCTTAATAGTAATTAAAAATAAGAGAGAGAATATTTATAATATAAGTAAATGCTTGATGAGCCGCATTAAATTGTTAAGCAAGTCACACGCGGTCGCTGTCGCTAATCCTTATTTTATGACATACCAGCGACCCGCTCGCGGCTTTGCCGCGTGGACTATTTCATTATATTGCAACATTCGGAGGCGCATTTTAGATAAATAAAGTAGCCTATGTTTAAGCTTTGATTATCAACTATATTTATGCCAAAATTCATTAGAATTGGTCAAGCGGTTTAGATTTTTCGTATAAACTTTCATCTCCTATTTCAGCATTTTAGAGGTGGATTTTTGAAAAAATAAGTAGCATAGCCCATGTTAGACCCAGTCACTTTTACTATTTTCATTCAAAATTTCATCCCAATCGGACCGGTAGATTACCCGTGAAAGCGTGACAGACAAACACACAGACTTTCGCATTTATAAGTATGGATTATCGACTGAAAGACTATGCAAAATGGTGAAAATAACAAAAAATAAAAAAAAAAAACAATTCCATTTTGCACAACAGATATTGCGTAATAAATAATTTCGTATTATTTATATTCCAATTTACGCAAACAACACTTTAAAGTATTAAATTCATTAAATTATTAAAGAAATCTCTCTTTCCCTCCCAAAGGCTTACCACTCATGAGAAACCGGATCGAAACACCCATAAAGCTGTCCCATGGTGATCGCCTTAGGGTTCAGTATCCTGTATATGGCCCCAAACTCCTTATGCCTCGGGGGCGGCTTCATGAGCTGGAGGGCTCTGAGGGACTCCGCTAGGGACTGGTACGCCTGGGTCTTACCACCCATGGGAGGACCCACTATCATGAACCCATGGCGTACTAGCATCATTTCGTATATCTAGAGGGAAAGAATTAGGTTTAAGTAAAAAAAAACACAATTTTAGTTAGCAAGGAATGTTTTAATTGAGCGGAAAGTAAAGAGTGAAGTGTCTTGACATTAACAAGAAAAAATGAATGGGAAAAAGAGTTAAGCTAAAAAAAATGTTGTATTAATGTGTGTCTGTCCGTCAAACGTCATTTTTAAATGTTTATTAAACATCAAACAATAATTTTAATAAAAGTGTCAGAAGTCTGTAATTATTTTTTTAAACTACAAAATATTTATATTTAATGTATTGCTTTATCATTGACCTTACTTTAAAAAGTTAGGCACTATTTAACTATACGATTCGTTTACATACTAGTAGTCATGCTAAGTAATAGAATAAAATAAAAAGTGGTAATGTAAAAGAATAAGTGGTCCTTGCTACTTTTTAAAGAAATACACCTACATATAATTTCCTAAATCTGCTAGCGACTTCGTACGCGTCGAACAAACGAAAAAGAGAATAAAACGAGTAATCAACAGTAAAGTAAATAAAGCTCTTAATTAAATATGAAAAAAAAAACTTTGAAAATAGAATCTTTTACTACCGTCTTCATAAAAATAAGATATTTATGCGAGTCATTAACACTATTAGCATAAAATACCTGAATAATCTTCTCCAAATACCACTCAGTGGGTTGCAGGTTCCTCTTCTCCAGTTCCTTGTTGATGCATTTTAACAGTTCCGATCTATCTGGCTGAGGGATTTCTACACCCGGGAACAGATCCGAGTATATTCCCGCGAAGAGAGGCACATCCTATAACATGGTACAATAAATATTATTAGGTCCAAAATGTTAGGGCGGTCAGAGTGGGGCTTTCTGACCGCATACTCCCCTGGCCCGAGTAGGTGCGCGTGGTAGCTCCGCGCGCTACTCAGAGCAGGCCGTCGGGGGTGCCCACCACCCCCGGCCACTAACGGCGAGCCTTGCTGGCACCCGCCGCCCAGGTCCGCGGACGTTTGGGGCAGTGCCCGAGACCTGGGCTAGTGGCGGGTAAGGAGCACCGTCAGGTTTTTAGTGGGTAAACGGAGGAACGAACCGGAGTCCCACATAACCACGTCCGGGTCCCCACCCCGGGCGGGTATCCGTAACGGATTTTCCTGACGATAAAAAAAAAAGGTCCAAAAATGTTAGCTTACTATTCGGAGGTTCGATTTTATTAATATTATATTCGGTTCTTCACCTACTACCCATGACAAAGCCTAACGCTGAGTTACGTTACTTAACACGCAATATCTTGATTTCGAGTGAACAGATCTCTCTTTCCAAACGATTGCTCGTAGAATAATATTTGCGTATCAGAAATTTGTAAAAAGTGCCTCTACAGGGATGCTAATAACAAAAAAAATGATAATAAGCGTATAAGAATTATGACACGAGCTGGTAATAGAACGCATGGTGCGCGCGGTCACTGCTTCCACGCTTCAGTGTCCAAAAGGCGCGGGTTCGGATCACGCGGCATTCAAAATTTCTTAAAAATATAAATCTGATCCAGGAGCAACCAAGCTTACAATCAGACGACATCCACTCCACTAGAAACACCTAAATTATTACACAACACTTCAAAACATTTTAATATTTAAATAAAGAATATCCGGCGTTAAGTTCCGCCACTTAACACGCAATGCCTCCGAATTCGGCGGAAAGTGGGGAACGGAGTGTCTTAACACTAGGTTCCCTCTGCCTATCCTGCTGTGTGCGGGATATAGCGTGAAGCTATTTTAACAATATCCCACTAACCTGCGACAAAAACTTGGGCATATTAACATCAATAATGGCTCGCAACACCAGCTGCGACTCGTCCTTCTCCGGGTAGTTCTTCTTCAGAGCTCCGGACGCCAAGAGAACGGACTTGACCGCCCTCATGCCGTAGTCGTAGTGGTTTTGTGAGGATAGTTGTTCAGAGCATAGCTTATATGCTTGTACTATTTTACGTGCTAAACTGGAATAGATTTTTTTGTTTTATAGGAGAAAAAATAATTATATCTTAGTGTAAAACCAGCAGATAACAGAGTTAAGAAACTTTGTTCTAAGTTGAAAATCTAAAAATTCATTGTTTGAATGAAAATTGTTGCGCAACCATTTCCTACACAGTCAGATTTTTTTTGGAGCCACACGTTTTGTCCACAAAGCGGGGTAGTCAGAGAAAACCTAGCGTCAAGATATTCCGGTCTCCACTTTGCACTATCTTAAATACCAGAGCAAAGAAAAAAAAATTAAATATAATCATCTTCTGAGTGGTAATCGAACCCTTAATCATCGTTTTACAGAGATGCTGTTGTGACAGCAGTGTACTGTGCCACGACGGTTTATGTCAGACTTATTCCTTTTATTTTCTTACAGAAGAAGGTACAAATTTATATATCATTATAATACATAATTGTTAGTATATGTTTGTATATGTCAGCTATGCATATAATTCACGAAAAAAGGTTAATCATATCTTCACTTATTATTATTATTGATCGACTATATATTTTATGTCTATTATGTATGGCGGTTAGAGCGCTTAGAGAGCGGTTTCTAAAAGGTGCGATTCAAATACCCACTAAGTTCATTTTTTTATGCACTTTCTAAAAACATTAAAAGTATATAACCCATTCATTTTTTTTCATAAAATTCTAACGACAATTCATTTAATCAATAAAGAACCAATAACCTAGCTAATTAACAACTAACGTAACTAATTAACAACCAACTTAACTAATTAACATCTTGTTAATAAAATATAATACTCACGGTCCAGCGTTAACAAATCCGTTAGAATATAATGTAATTTCTCCAATCATGGCGTAGTCCGGCACCATCATGGCGACGGTGCGGAACAAAACCTTCAAATTGTCTGGTAATTCTGTACGACCGGCGTAACTGGAATATTTTAAAACATGTAACTATATATATTAAGCTTCACGTATTTTCTCGCATAGCAGGGCAGTCAGAGTGAACCTAGACATAGTTTGTGTTAGAGAACACACTTTGTTATCCATACGAGAAGTTGTGTCGACAGGCGGAACTAAACACCGCGCTTATCAAACTGAAAAAAATAATAGCTTCACGCTATATCCCGCACACAGCAGGGTAGGCAGAGGGAACCTAGTGTTAAGACACTCCGTTTCCCACTTTCCGCCGAATTTGGAGGCTTGCGTGTTAAGTGGCGGAACTTAACGCCGCGCTTTACCTCATCACCAGAGCGAAGAAAATGGAAATATAATTTCCACTACTCGAGTGGGAATCGAAACCACAACCAGTCGTTTAGTCACACGCTTGTGCCACTGGGCCACGACTGGCTACAATCAAACTAAAGCAGAGAAAAAAAAAATAATTTAAACCATAACCATTCCCTCTTGTGAGATGGCCTTATATTATTAACCTACTCGTATTATGTATGACACAGCAAAATTTAAATATGACGAGGTAATAAATAACAATATATTTAATTTCAATCTTATTCTAATTGGGTGGCTGGCCATTTAATTTTGAAGACTAACGATTAAAACTATCAATATTTCAATGGTAAGGGGTGAACAACCCGCGGCCCGCTTAATAATTTTATGCGAGCCGTCAAACGTTTGTTTATATTACGGATATTACTTCGCTACTTTTGAAACACTATTAAAAAACGTAGTTTTGTGTCAGCAATCCAAATTTCGAACTCATAAAAGTCCAAAAAAAGGTTTCTCACCACTGTGCTGATAAAGACATCAAGACCAATAATCAACTAACCCAGGATTCATAGTAATAAACACAGAACAGGTCGGATCCAGGCTGATCTCCGTACCCTCGAAGATGAACCGCTTCTCTCTGCGGAGGATCGCCAGCTGGATGGAGAGGATCTGCTGAGCGACTACCGAGAGCACCTCCAGCTCTATGCGGTTGAACTCGTCGAAACACGCCCATGCTCCTGATTGGGCTAGACCCTGGAGAAAATGGTGGGAAATATTGGAATAATACATTAATTATGATAATTTTTTTTTTTTACAAGCTTTTATTTAAAATACCTTTGTTTGTTATTGTTATACACGTTTATTTCCACGACCATACACAATTGGCTATATGATTTAACTCTAAACCCAACATAGGGGAACATTTAAGAAGGTGGGCTATTTATTAATGCACTCCAAAACAAGAATATTAAATAAAAAATAGCATATTTTTTACTCTTTACTAATTTCATATTTAATATCAATTACCATATTTGTAGATTTTTGTAAAGTCTTTTTATTTTTAGTACTTATATAGGAGTGACATTCAACTTTATACTACGGCTAATTGAAAAAAGTAAATAATTTATTTAATACATATAAATATTCTCTAAAATGGAATTCAAACCTATAACCATAGCATAAAGCCAAACACAACCAACAATCACATAATTTCAATCAACATACAATCACACCTCATTAGTAGAATAACTGAAAAAAAAGAGAGAGTGTCAAAACACTACGCAAAAAAACAAAAAGATACCTTAAAGAATTTCCCCAGTGCCTTGTAATCGAGTCCGTCGGAACAATTGAACACTACGCATTTCTTCGCGACCGCTTTGGCCAAGTCTTTAGTAGTTTCAGTCTTGCCGGTTCCCGCAGGACCCTCGGGAGCTCCTCCCAAGTTTAGTTTTAGTGCACTCATTAGAGTCCTAGAAATGTGAAATACGTAAATATATATTTACATTTATACATACCATGTGTATGTTAAATGACGGAACAAAATGAAAATAATAAAATGACATATTGTGTAGGTGGAGGAGTGCAAACAAAAAGCGGGATGCTATGCAAAAAAGAGCAATGATATATATAAACAGTAAATATATAAAAAAAAATATCACTATCAATAATCACATATAAAATTAATACATACATACAACACTTACATTTTTTTTTTAGCTTCACGCTGTATCCCGTACACAGCAGAGGGAACCTAGTGTTAAGACACTCCGTTCCTCGCGACACGCCGCGCTTTTCCTCGACACCAGAGCGAAGAAAATGAAATATTAAATATTTCCACTACTCGAATGGGAAACGAACACACAACCAGTCGTTTACAGTCACACGCTTGTGCCACTAGGCCACGACTGGCCCCAAGCTTACATAATTACTATAAATATCTACCTATAACACCGATCAGTCAAAGGCGTAGCGACCAGTCTCCCAGTGTTCCCCAAGTATTCGAACCCGTATGCAACATCCGTCGTGATCATAGAGCAGAGAATGCGGTCACCGCGCCACTGGTACCGCAGCTGAGAGATCCAGTTGAAGTCCGTTATATCACGGACTTCCTTTTGTACCATTTCCTCTAGGATCGATCGACCTGGGACATGGGGAGGTTGTATTAGATTCAAATAAAATTTTATTTCGATATTTTTGTTATTAGGCGTTAGAAATTACCTATTATAATTATAGTCGTGGCCCAGTGGCACAAGCGTGTGACTCTAAACGACTGGTTATGGGTTCGATTCCCACTCGAGGAGTGGAAATATTTAATATTTCCATTGTCTTCGCTCTGGTGTCGGGGTAAAGCGCGTCGTTAAGTTCCGCCACTTAACATGCAATGCCTCCGAATTCGGCGGAAAGTGGGGAACGAAGTATCTTAATACTAGGTTCCCTCTGCCTACCCTGCTGTGTGCGGGATACAGCGTGAAGCTTTAAAAAAAAAAAAAAAGTACCTATTAGCATTTGTGACTCAAAGTGATTATGTAAATATTGTTTAAAGCACTATTTATACAGATATGATAAGAAGACCAATCTAATTCAGTGTCACACTATATTACAATAATGCCAATTTATTATGGACTCAATTTTTATTAAACTCAAAGAACAACAAGTTCGTTGACCACACGATCGCTAGGATATTGTCCAAGAGGCACGGGTTCGTATCCCGATACGTTCAATCTTATATCTTATATATATTATAAATGCGAAAGTTTGTACGGATAGGTGCGAGTTTATTACTCTTTCACGTAAAAACTACTGAACGGATTTTCATGAAACTTTGCAGTAATGTAGATTTGATATCAGAATAACATAATAAGTTAAGATTTATAGGGATTTTTAACCGACATATAAAAGGAGGTTCTTATGTGTGTTTCCCGATTACTCGAAGATGGGTGGACCGATTTTCAAAATTTTTTTGTTCGAGAGGGTATATTTCACAATTGGTGTCATGGTAAGGAGATCAGGATCTGATGATAGAATCCTGGAGAGATCGAGGGCAACCCTCAAATTTGAAAGGCATAGATGCGGTTTTTTCGTATAACAACGCAATTGGGAGATCTATCTGACTCTAACCATTTTCACTTTGGGTAGAACTCAATGAAGATGTTTCTTGGTTCACGCGGACGAAGTCGCGGGTAACAGCTAGTCTTACATATATTTTCTAGAAATATATTTTCCTTAAACATACCATGCACATCAATCACAATAAGAGCTTCCACAGTGACCCTCGCGCCCGCCGACAGTTCCCCTTGCACGAGGTACACCAGCGCCGTGATCTGTTCCGTACTCTGTAGCACTAATTGAGGGAGGCTGTTGGCTTGGATAGCTTCTATTGCCTGGAATATTGCTTTTGGATTAGTCTTTAGTCTAAAATATACAACTTTAACAACAGATAGCGGGTCGAATTCAAAAGTTATTTAATATACAAAAGACATATTTTACTATATTAAGCGCATATCTTTGGTGTTTTTGTATGGTAAGCAAAAATAGTTAATTTTCAACTTCACGCCTTTTCCATTTTCTAAACCTTTTGTTTTCAAATTATTATATTATTAATAAGTACATGAAAAAAATAACTTTATGGTTATTTCCATATAATACAGGCTGAGACAATTACGTGTTAAAATACTCCGTCCTC
This sequence comes from Dryas iulia moderata, assembly GCA_019049465.1. Taxonomy (NCBI): domain Eukaryota; kingdom Metazoa; phylum Arthropoda; class Insecta; order Lepidoptera; family Nymphalidae; genus Dryas; species Dryas iulia. The sequence goes on along the minus strand of CM032422.1, from coordinate 994,466 downwards.
CACTTTCCTTCGTCCTTCACTTTCTACTACAAACCAGATACTGCATATTCAATGGCGGAACTAAACGCCGCACTTGCTCAACCAATTCCCGATATACCAACTCACCTCAGCAGTATACTGTATACAGGAGCCGGCCTGCACGATCTGCCCCGGCCAGTTGAGGACCCACTCGTCCCTCTTCGTGGTGGGATACGCTGTGATCGACTCTGACGCGACGTCGCGGAGGCTGATGATCATTTGCTGTTCTAATTGTTGGAGCCAGCGTTCTACCATACCCTGGGAAAGAGACAAATAGAAGATATATGAAATGTAGTCAATTTTAGTTAGTTGTAAATGTAGTCAATTTTAGTTAGTTGAAAATGTAGTTAATTTTAGTTAGTTTAGCAGTGTGGCTACGTCTGATTGTATATGCGATGGCTGTGGACTTGATTCTCGCTAGGAGAAATGATAAGTAAATTATTTACATTTCTCCATTCTGGTAACAAATCAAAGGACGACGTTGTGTTCCGCCACTCAGCAGGTAAAATAAGTTTAGGTCATTTAAAGAAAACGTATAAAAATTTGAACGCAGCAGGAATCGAACCCGTGCCTCCTGAATACCGTGTGGAATAACACTTTAAAAATGTTTAAAAGTAAGTTTAGATCAGTTCAGTTAAGATCTTTAATAATTGCACTAAGAACATGCCAGTGACCTGTAATATCTCAGATTCTGGTGAATAATGAAGAGAGAAGTATCATGATACTAGGTTCTTTCACCTTGCTATGCTATGAAAAAACAAAAAAGCAGAATATATTTCAACCTAGGCTTATAGAAAGTCAAGAGATTTTAAATTAAACGAATTAAATTCCAAGCTATAACCCTTAAATTTAAATTACTATAAACCCAAAAGGCCAAGAAAAAAGCATCACCAACCTTAGCATCAGCAGGTTGTATAGTAGAGGAGAGTAGCACCGTCTCTCCCTCCGCGGAGGAAATGCCCACTATCTCCTTGGCGTTGTTGAACTGCAGCGTGTAGATGCCTTCGAAGCACTTCTTCAGATGAGGCTGTACCCGCATCGGGTCTTTGGTCTCTGATAGAATCTCGAGTAATTCGTCGTTTGATAGGAAGAAGAATCTGTGAGAAACGGCATACATAGCTGTATATAAAGCAAATGACAACTTTAATTAAAAATACATTTAACTTCTTGCCAAACGATTGTTCGTAGAATAATCTTTGGGTAGCAGAAATTTGTAAAAATCTCTCTACAGAGATGCTAACAACAAAAATAAGTTGTAATAAAGCGTATAAAAATTTCGACGCAGCGGATAGTAGAACGCATGGCTCAGTGGTGAGAGCGCCTGAACGGTATTCGGGAGGCGCGGGTTCGAATCCCGCTGCGTTCAAATTTTTTACGTTTTTCTTTAAATGTCTTTTTCACTTTTTCTAAGTGTGGAATAACACTTTAAAATTGTTTAAAAAAACCTTTAATTAAGTTATTATTATTAAGCAAACTTTGGTCTAGAATACATAATCCGAATATTATACATTATTATATACGAATATATACATTTTCGTTTCCATCCTTTTTTTTATATTATCATAAAATTATAATAAGGAAAAAACAGTAAAAAAAGAATATTAGTTTTGTCTGCGTTCGCAAGTATTTATGTAGGTAACACATTGTACAGAATGAGAATGTAATCTATAACCAAACTCGTACAGTCAATATACGCCCCAACTGCAGTACCATTGTCAGATTCAATTTGTTGAATATTGTGTTAATAATAAAGAAACAACAAGAAACTTTTTTTAACATCATTATTTTCAAATATTTGAAAACAATAATAATACTAGCGACGTTCGCGTTTTCGCCTGCCGAACTACATATTTTTTTATACAATCTTTGTTCTTCTTATGTCAAGCCTTTAGAAGCTGACTTTTGAAAAAAAGTAGCCTGCGTTTGACTTACCCAAATTGGGCCAGTAGAATAACCGTTAAAGTGTAACAAACAGACATACTTACACATATATAATATTAATATGAATATACACTAAAATCTAAAATCTCAAACCAAACAAAACCCAAACCTAGGGAAGAACAGCCGCTTCTTCTCAAGATAATCATTCAGTCCTCGCTGTATATCATCCAACAGGGCATTATTGTACCTCAATTTCTTCAGCAAACCCGGAAAGTCAGTGGCCTCTAGCACCATGGGTTGTTTCTGCGTGGCTCCCATTATGGTGCGCCACTCTTTGTCCACGTCACGGAAGTTCCTAGCCTCTGTTGGCATTTGACGCATTATGTCCTCTGATGAGAAGATCGGCTCTAGATACATCCATGTAGCTTGGCACTGGAAATTGTTATCATAAAATGTTATTTAGATTCTTATTGTAATAGAACAGTGACTGAATAGAAACAATGGTTATAAAAAACACGTCGGAGAAATAATATATCATACTTTTACCGTTTTTAAAAATGTTGAAAGTATAAATGAGGGCAAAAAGATACTCCGAGTCCTAATGAGTAATTTACTTAATATTATTGAATACCAGACATATTTTAAGTTTCTTTGTACCAGACATATTTTAAGTACCTTTTTAGAACATGTATAATCTTTATATTAAAATAATTTGTATTTATCTTCTTTTCGCTTTTAGCAGAATAACAGGATTACTAGAGAGAACAAAGTGCCTAAGTTCACTCTGTTGTACTGAGTGATTAATCTCTTAGCTGTCCCAATAATATTCTTCGCCGAATATATAAATGAAAGGAATTAGAATGAAGAAAGTTATAATAAGTCTCTTATTCTGTTCTTACTTTTCTGCTGTGCCGATACTAGATAACTTAAACAATTCATAAAACCAACAAAATGAGTATAGGCTCGATATCATCTATATAAATAGTAACTCCATAAGTTCATCAAACAGAACCAAACCTGCAACCACTGGTCCAATATATCCTGCATGCTGATGAGCTTCTCCTCCCACGCCACCATGTCGCCCTCGAACGCCTTCACGTAAGGAGAACCGCGCATCGTCTGCGACTTGAGGATGTGGTCGTCTAGCTGCTGCTGGATATCGTCTAGTCCGGATAGAATACCGACTCCTGTGTCCCTGTTGTTATGTATTTTAAGAAAAATATTAAATATTGTTAGGGTGTAAAACGTAACGCTTGTTTACGGGTTTGTTCCCACATCAATCGCAAAGGAATGTAATATATTATTTACATATAAACTATTTTGAAGTGTGAAGTTTGAAACATATTTTTTACATTTCGCCGGCGTTGAAATCTGCCACTCTATATTAAGTGCTTCTGGTCTGGGCGAAAAGGGAATGACGGAGTGTCTTAACACTAGGTTCTCTCTATCTACCTTGCTATATGAAAAAAAGCGTGAGGCTTTACGTGTGCTGCATTTACATAACTCGGGTAAATCGATGTGAAACACATTTCTATATAGCGTTCACTATCGCTACATGTCAGGAAAATTAAGAAAGTTGTGTTATTTTTCTTTCAGCTTCACGCTTTTTCTTGCATAGCACCCCTGTTGTGCATGCAGCAGTGACAAGACACTTAATTTTTCTAGCAGTTCCTAAATTCAAGATATTGCGTAGCGAAACACACCAATATTTTAAATAATTACTTAGTAGAACTTACCTGATCACAACCAGCAACACATTATATAATAAAATACAAGAAATGAGTCCTTAAAAAGTTGACGACACAACATAACATCACTTACAAAACTAAACATTACAAATTTCTCACCTATAAGGAACAACATCAAACTTAATCCCGACCCATTCCTCCTTCATCTTCATCAACGCCTTCTCCAGCGCGTACTCCTTAGACGCGTACTGCTCTATCTCCTCCAGCTGGGAAGCGAACACGTGTACCCCTTGCTCCACCATGTCCGCCAGACTGCAGCCCTCCTCGTGCGACACCTCTGTACCAACGAGCTCGCTGATACGCGCCCAGTGGCGATCTCTCATACCCTGGAATGTTGGAGAGAATTAAGATTTAAGATTAGTGGAAAACGGACAATCCTAGTTCAATATCTTAAGAGATTTATCAAGCTAAACAGTTTTGTCGTTTCTTTTACGGTGATTTATCTTAAGTCATTTTAGGCAAGTATGTGGATGCTAAAATTGTTTTAATATAATATCTCCTACATTTGTCATAATTTATCTATAGATATGATAAACTATTGTGAAATTAATAAAGATTTTCTAAACCTAAACTTTAAGCCTTCAATTTCTTTTTGGATCCAAAAGGGTCTTATATGTTATCATTCTTTAATATAATTTGGCCATGGCGACACTACATTCACACACACATTCGTACACTTAACAAAAAAAGGCCAATCCAACTACCAAATAAAAAGTTTATATAAAAACTATATATCAAGGATAATTAACATATTAACAAAGCAGAAAATACCAACCAACCTTATTACATATAGCGCAGAGCACCGGAAGTAGAACCTTGAACTTCTCCACTTTATTCCTCACCATGTCCGCGATGCGTTTAGCGCCGGGATACTCGAAGAGCTGCTTGCCCAATTTATAGAGAAGCTTCCACCAAGCCTCCACGTCTTCTGCTATCTTCTCCGCATCTAACCCTAGGAAGGGGCCGTGGTACCTGCGAAGTTCATATAACTCTTTTTAGGTTATTTATTTTAGGTCATCTAGCAGTCTTAGAATATTATGTTTGCAGAAAATACCGACACTGTCAACTTAAGTTACATTATTGTGAGCTACAAAGAGAATGACGTCATGTAAATAAATACGACAATTATATTTTAATAAAATTATATCATTTCTTACAAAAAATATAGTCAATAAATAACAGTACCAAGTACAAGTACACATTATTAAAATAGGCTATTAAAAGAATTTAAAAATCGTCAGTAAACATATAGTACATAGGAAATTGAAAAAAACATTTTTATAAAACGTAAAACTATTTAACTCAGCAGGATTCGAACCCGAACCGAAGTTTTTATTACAACTTGCTTTTGTTGTTAGCAATTTTCTATTTCAGTACACTAACTACAATTTATTAGCTTACAATTAGGAGTAGTTCGTAGTAACAACAAACGCATGACTTAGCTTTCAGAGCGCTTGAATAGTTTCCAAGAGGCGCGAGTTAGAATCCCGCTGCGTTCAAATGTGTTAGACAGATATCAGGATTAAAGTAAATGGTGACGTTTAGTTAACACAATTTATTGTTTCAGTTTATACACCCTTACCTCTATACTCACTTGTACAGTTTTATACTTACGCAACTTTTGCACTCTTAACAAATTTACACTTATTTATTAATACACACACAACTTCTCTATTAAAACACGTAAATTTATACACTTAAACACTTTTTAGTTTAGTAACACGATTACCAACTATTACACTTTACACGTTTAACACGATGCCTTCGTCAGGCAGCAAGACGGCGTACTAACTTCTGACAGCAAAAACTTCCCTTTATATAGTAAATCTGTCACTCTTTTAAAACAATTATGTAGGTATTATTATTTTATTTTTTAGTTAATTACCATCATATTAACAGCAACCTAACAAATGTTTGTTTCTGTTTTTTTCAATATCTTAAATGTGTAAATAACAGTTTAAAATGTTAAAAGTAACATATACATTTCAATATCGTCAGTGCTACTTACAACCAGTTACATACCATTTATCATATCCATCGTAGAAATCGAACGCCGTATGCCACAACTTGTGGAAGGGCTCGATACCCGCCAGCATCGTCTGCAGACTGAAGTACACGGACGGCTCTTGTTCCAGAAGGGTCTCCTCGTTTATTATCTCATCCGCTTCTCTTTTGTCGTCCTATAACATATAGAAATATATATAAAATAGCTTCACGCTATATCCCGCACACAGCAGGGTAGGCAGAGGGAACCTAGTGTTAAGACACTCCGTTCCCCACGCACCGCCGAATTCGGAGGCATTGCGTGTTAAGTGGCGGAACTTAACGCCGCACTTTACCTCGACACCAGAGCGACGAAAATGGAAATATTAAATATATCCACTCCTCGAGTGGGAATCGAACCCACAACCAGTCGTTTACAGTCACACGCTTGTGCCACTGGGCCACGACTGGCCACAAGAAATATATATTTATAGGTAATTTCGGAATTTTTACGTAAATCTTGTTATTTGTGACGCTGGGGTCCGACAGTAAACGAGATTAGTTGTGGGTTAAATGATAATATAATTATTTTAATGTTTCGCTCCTTTCTCTTAAGTAGTTTAATATTTAAGAGAAAAAAGCGTTGAGTTTCACCATTCAACACATACCTAATACTTCAATTTCGAGTGGAAAATGGACAATGCAGTGTCTTATCACTGCACTAGATTATCTGTAACTGTCCTGCTATGTGAATAAGCGTAGTGAGCATTATTCATTTTCTTTTTGGAGTATCATATAAAAGACCAAGTGAAATGTACATTATTTGGTTACTAATCTCTTAACTTGAATAAATCATTTATAAATCCTCCACGTGGTAATCGAACCCACAACCGTCTTGTATACAAATACACAATGACACACAATGAATACATTTCTAAGTAGTCCAACATAAAACTAACAATCCATACTTATATTATAAATGCGAAAGTCTGTGTGTTTGTCTGTTACGCTTTCGCGGCTAATCTACCGGTCAGATTTGGATGAAATTTAGAATGAAAGTAGTAAAAGTGACTGGGTCTAACATAGGCTACTTATTTTTTCAAAGATCAACCTCCAAAGGATTGAAATAGGGGATGAATATATGAAAAATCTAAACCGCTTGACCAATTGTATTGAACTTTGGAATAAATATAGTTGATAATCTAAGCTTAAACATAGGATACTTTATTTTTTAAAAATCCGCCCCCGAGGGTTGCAATATAACGAAATAGTACACGCGGCGAAGCCGCGAGCGGGCCACTAGTCATTTATAAAAATAAAACTAAGCACATATTATATACCGATAAATTCCTAAAGATATCATCCACTTTCCCCACAACTTCCTTCAAAAGATCCAGATTAAGTAACGGCGGGTCAAATCTTCTGAACAGCTCCAATTCTTTCTCGTGTTTCTTGAGTTTCTCCTCGAAGATCGCTTTCCTACTTCTCAATTTGTCTTCTGCCATCGACTTCTTTGTGTTCAGTGTCTTTAGTGTCAAATCAATGGTTTCTTCCATGTCCAGAGGCCAGAGGAACACACGTGTGTTCAGGTTTACATCTTCAACTGAGAAAGTAATAACAATATATTAATTTTGGGACCAGTCGTGGCGCAGTGGCACAAGCGTGTGACTGTAAACGACTGGTTGTGGGTTCGATTCCCACTCGAGGAATTGACATATTTAATATTTCTATTTTCTTCGCTCTAGTATCAGAGACAAAGCGCAGTGTTAAGTTCCGCCGCTTAACACGCAATGCCTCAAAATTCGGTTAACATGAGGTTAGGTTCCCTCTGCCTACCCTGTTGTGTGCGGGATAATAGCGTGAAGTTAAACAAAAAAAGAAAAAATAATTAAATACATGCCTTGAGTGGAAATCGAACCTACAATCATCGCGATTACTGTCGAGCGCTGTCCCACTGTGATACGATGGCATTAACTAACCTCAACTAAAAAACAATAACTTGTAAAACGTAATCATTATAAAATCACTGATAAAGACACCTAAAAAACTCTTTAAATACTCCTAAACATTTTTTTAAAGTGTAATTCCACACTTAGGAAAAATGAACAAGACATTTAGAAAACGTATAAAAATTTGATCGCGTTTTCTAAACGTCTTTAATTAAAATACTCATTTTTCATAAAAAAAAATTAAAAAAAAACACAAAAACAACTTACAAGACAAATGCGCATGCTCCATCAGAAACAACACATATTCAGCTGTAGTACGCGCCTTCTCCTTCAAGTCGAACATGGCACAGTCTCTACAATCCTGGATATACGAGATCAGCTCCACCAGCTGAGCTGTGGTTTCTGGACTCTCTGAAGTCCTGGCTGCCATTTCTTCGTACACATTGCATATTCTTTAAGAAAGAAAAGGATAAAAAGAAAGGAAATTACATTTTTTTTAGATTCACGCTGTATCCCGCATATAGTAGGGTAGGTAGAGGGAGCCTAGTGTTAAAACACTCCTTTCCCTACTTTCCGCCAATTTGGAGACATTGCGTGTTAAGTGGTGGAACTTAACGCCGCGCTTTGCCTCGACACCAGAGCAAAGAAAATGGAAATATTAAATATTTCCAGTCCTTGAGTGGTAATCGAATCCACATCTAGTCGTTTACAGTCACACGCTTGTGCCACTGCGCCACGACTGGCCTCATATACACATATTTTAATATTCTTAAAGTGTTATTCGTACACAGGATAAATAAGCTGTGCTCGCGACTTCGTCCACGTCGAATTTAACAAAGAAGAAAATAGAAGTAGCCCAAATTACCCTGTTGTCTGATGTTAGTTATCTACTTGGGAAAGTCTCGTCCTATGAAGTGAAAAATACCTTATCACTTAATTTACTTTACTACTACTACTACTACTTATTTTAATAAAGAACGCACAGTTTAATGTTATATAGAGCTTTAATTGACTGGTCGTAAAAAAAAGAATTTTGTCCAAACACAGTACAGAAATATTAATATAAATATTACCCTAAGTAAGAAACAAATCTCAAACTAGAAGATCTAAACATAGAGATTCTGTGGCATATACGCAATTAGCGCTTTAAAGTTCCGTGGAACTATCCTCTTTCTATAACTTCCGCGGAACGCGAACAGGCGCGGGTTCAAATGTTGCTACGTTCAAATTTTAATATATAAATGACACTAAACTGTCAAAATTATATAAAAAAATGTAATAATACTAGACTATCTCACGCTCTATTCCACTTGCGGTTGACATTGACGAAGTGGTCCACGATGTACTGTCGCAGCCCGTCCACCACCCCCCACAGCACGTCGTTGAGGGGCGCGCAGTCCAGCATCACCATGTTGAGGGGGATGTCGCGGCGGAGGAACGCGATCTCGTCGCGGAGCTCCTCGTACATGTAGATACGGGCTGAGAAGTCCTATTGTTCAAAGTTAATTTGTTAAATGTTTTTAAGAAAAGATTTTTTTGAAAAAATAGTGAGATTAACATTAACATTTCTTTCCACTAAAATTCGAGACATTATCTGTTGATTGATTGTAGTCAATACTGTCCTTTGGCTTATTGAAGCAGAGAAAGGACAATTATTCAAAATATTATTCAAATGATTCCCCAGACAGAATCGAACCCACGAACTTGGCGTTTTTGCACCACGAGGGCTTCTATTAAAATAAGTAGGTAAAGTATATGAGCAAGTAAAATACTAGAATTAGGAAAGGAATTAAATAAACAGATTTTACTTCCTTCTCATCCAATATCATTTTTTTATAATAATCTTTAGTTTTTTAAAATTCTATCCGGAGAGATATAGACAACAAAAAGTTACACCAACCATATAAGAAAATTGCTATAACAATACAAACGTTCAGTTTAATGACTAAAGCCTGTCGAAGTCCTACATATTACTGGTTCAAATCCTGGTACATTATTTTTTTTACAGCTACACGCTTTTCCCCACATAGCAAGGTCATTATAGAAAACCTAGTGTTAAGACACTCCACTGTCTACTTTTCGCCCAAATTGACATATTGCGTACTAAATGACAGAACTTGACGCCGCATTATATCTTAGATCAGTGATTCTCAACCACTGTACCGCGGCACTTTTGTGTGCCGGCAAATTTCAAAAGTGTGCCGCCAAATTTTGCAACTATATAATAATGTTCATATTATTAAATTGTATCATTTAAAATCTTGTGTGCCGCCAAATTTTGAAATCGTTAAATACGTGCCGCAACAAAAAAAAGGTTGAGAATCACTGCCATAGATACTAGAACGAAAGAGGAAATAACTTATACCACTCGCACAAATCTAAGTAGTAATGTCACCCGAAACTTTTTCAGTTCAACTTTATACACAAAAATTAATTAACCAAGACAATAAACAAAAATATGACACATACCTTCAAATACGGAGGCGGTTCCAAAGCGAAGAACTTGAGCAGATCCTGGTGAGCAGTTCCATCCAGGATATAGAAGTACTCCTCGTACCTGATCAAGAAACTCAGGGGTCCGGGGCGGTTCGCGTTGAAATCTCGTAAGCATTTGTTGACGATGTCAGTCATGTACTTCTCGTCAGGGTATACTGACAGTAGGAAGGGGTTTGGACGACTTACACCTTTGTGTGGGAGAAATTAAGTTGGTAGAAAAATGAATTTCTTTTTCTTTTAAGAAAATTATGCCGACAAATTATATACATTTTAATACAACGAAATTAATATTTACATCTAATAGCTCAAACAGCCAATATTGAATTTATTCAAACAATACATTTAATTTGCACAGCATTTTTTTCAATAATGCATTATAAATGCATAAATATATTATTTTTATTTATCGCTTTCTCCGCTCTGGTACCTAAGACTAAACAATGCGTTAAGTTCCGCCAGTCTGAGTTTTTACATTATATTCTCTCTGACTACCCTGACCAGTGTGGCCAGTCGTGGCCCAGTGGCACAAACGTGTGACTGTAAACGACTGGTTGTGGGTTCGATTCCCACTCGAGGAGTGGAAATATTTAATATTTCCATTTTCTTCGCTCTGGTGTCGAGGTAAAGCGCGGCGTTAAGTTCCGCCACTTAACACGCAATGCCTCCGAATTTGGCGGAAAGTGGGGAACGGAGTGTCTTAACACTAGGTTCCCTCTGCCTACCCTGCTGTGTGCGGGATATAGCGTGAAGCTATTTAATTTAATTTAATTTGACTACCCTGACGTCTGACGAAAAAGTGCTACTTTTTAACTAACAAACATACAAACATACAAATAAATATAAGCATAAATATTAGATAGACAGAAAAGTTCAAACAAAACAAAAAACTTTACGGTTAATGCACATTTTAAAGACAACCAAGCCTACACTTTTCTCAATTCTCAGACACTTCTCCCGCTTTATTCGGTGGTGGTAGGAGGGCTACCACCATAAAGCGTATAAAGAAAAAGTGTTTGGGGCCAGTCGTGGTGCAGTAGCAAGAACATGTGACCGTAAATGATTGGTTGTGGGTTCGATTCCCACTCGAGGAGTGGAAATATTTAATATTTCCATTTCCTCGCTCTGGTATCAGAAGTAAAGCCCGGCGTTAAGTTCCGCTACTTAACACACAACGCCTCCGAATTCGGCGGAAAGTGAGGAACGGAGTATCTTAACACTAGGTTCTGTCCAAAAAAAAAGAAAAGATATCTTCTGTACTTCTGTCTCTTTAAAGATCCCTCTACTCTGCAAGAAGCGTCTTCTCTTACCAGGATACATAACACTATCCACACTAGGTATCTGATGGTTCACGTTGATTATAGTATGGAACCACTTGATGATGAGCACCCTCATGTTCTCCAGAGTGGGTTCGAAGTGTATGGCGGTGGAGGACGGAGCGCCGACCACCTTGATGCGGATGAGAGGTCGCTTTATGTAGGTGTAGTCTTTGTAATCCCGGCCGTAGTCGTTGCCTTCCTGTTGGAACGAGTTGATTTTCGCTTTAGCAGATGGTGAGAAAATAAAAGGTCTGTAATATTACAAGGATAGTTTTGTGTAATGGAAATGTAAAAAATAATAATAAGTAAATATAAAACTTAAAGTTCAGTTTCGGGTAATGACGTTATTAATCAATTGTATGAACATGTTTCAAAACACTTTATTCTCCAATAGTGGCCAACGTGAATATAGATTTAATTCCGACTCGGGGAATGATTTAATTTAAAATATTTTTTATTTCTCCACTCTGGTGACAGAACAAAATGCAGCAATGAACCAAATGGACGGAGTATACTAAGCACTGCCTGACTACCTCGTTATACGGGGAGCACAATATGTACCAGAAGAAGACATTGCATAGACAGACAAGAAGAAGACATTTTAATGAGATAAAGAAAGATTTTTTAATATAAATATATAAATAAACCTTACATTATAACATATAAAATAGGTTGCACATCTTAGTATTATATTTAATTCTACAGAAAATAATGCATTAGGTACGTACCCAATAGTTAGAGAAATATTCAGCAAAATGGTTTACGCTTCTCTCTACTAAGTCTCGAACTTGCCTTGACATAAGAGCGTGGATACAACTGCATGACGGATAGAACAGGTTCAATAAATATATGAATAAAGTCAAAACGGTACACATTATGAAAAGTTTAGTTCAAATTTCTAGTAACTTTGTTCCTTTTTAGTAAAATTTCTAAAAAGGAACAAAGTTGCGAGCGACAAGTAGTTAATAATTTCGATATATATTTATTAACAAACACAGGTTTATTAAATATACAGTATAGTCTGTATTATAGAGCGGCCAGTCATGGCCCAGTGGCATAAGCGTGAGACTGTAAACCACTGGTTGTGGGTTCGATTCCCACTCGAGGAGTGGAAATTATATTTCCATTTTCTTCGCTCTGGTGTCGAGGTAAAGCGCGGCGTTAAGTTCCGCCGCTTAACACGCAAGCCTCCGAATTCGGCGGAAAGTGGGGAACGGAGTGTCTTAACACTAGGTTCCCTCTGCCTACCCTGCTGTGTGCGGGATACAGCGTGAAGCTACAAAAAAAATATATATATTATACACACATATATATATACATATATACATATACACATATATACATATATACTGTATGTATATTAAAGTGTATGTATAATTTAAAAAAAGAATATACCTTTATAATGTATCTCTTAGATTTTTCCGTAACAACATTTGATTTGATGTATAATAAAAACCAGCTTCTCGCTTTTACTAGCATAGTGGGGTAATCCGAGAGAACCTAGTATTAAGACACTCCCCGTTTCTTCGGTCCCAAATCGAGACATTTTAAATTTACACAGACAAGTTAAATGGCGGATCTCAATACCACGATTTGTTGAAAAGAATAATCTAAATTAAAAATATAATTATCACGAGCAATTAACTATTTACTTAACCTAAGTCACCAAAACAAAACACGAACTGCCCATACCTAAAGAACTTCTCCACCAAGAAAGTAGACTCCTTCTTCTTCTTCGCCACATACACCGCCCAGTGCTTCCTCATCTTCACCATAGTATCAGCTACATCTATCAGCCAGTTCTCCATCAGCTCAGTCCTGGTTTCTGAGCAGAGCTGGTTCAGACGCGTCGTGAAGTCGCTGGGGTAGTGGGGGAACGGCTGGTCTGATTGCATTTTGTCCATATCGCATATGTATGCGTCTTGGTATCTTAAAAGGAGATATACATGTAAAAAGTAATATTAAAAATATTTAATTTTATACAATTTTTGTGTTTTTTAGCTGCACGCTGTATCCCGCACACAGCAGGCTAGGCAGAGGGAACCTAGGGTCAAAACACTCCGTTCCTTATTTTCCGCTGAATTCGGAGGCACTGCGTGTTAAGTGGCGGAACTTAACGCCGCGCTTTGCCTCTGATATCAGAGCAAAGGTAATGAAAATATTAAATATTTCTACTCCTCGAATGAGAATCAAACCCACAACCTGTCGTTTACAGTCACACGTTCGTACCACTGTGTAACGACTGGCCACTATTAATATAATTAATTTAATTGATCTAGTATTAATAATAATATGGAAGCAATCATCAACAATTGGCTGTGGATTTGATTTCCACTCGGAGGAATGTAATATATTCATTCTCTCCTCTAGTACCTAAGACACAGCGCGGTGTTGAGCTCTGCCAATCAACACGCAATGTATCTACTTCAGACGCAAAGTGGACAACAGAGTGTCTTAACACCAGATTCTCTCTAACTATCATTTTATTTTACAAAAGGCATCAAGCTGATTTTAAAAAACAATATCAAAATATCAACCAATAAATATAAATATTCCGCCACTAATTTGTAAATACTAAAACAAATTAAACATATTACAATTACCTCTCCTGCCAAATCCGCCTGAGCTCCAACAGTATAGGATTACCATGGTAATACCGGTAATAAACAGAGTGTTTGCTTCTCACTACGTCACTGTGCCACGGCATGGGGGCGCGGACGCAGAGAGCCGGCCAGAGAGTGGGGAGAAACTGTATGTGGAGGCGCTCTCTCTCTGATTGGTCCTCTAGAATGTAGGAGAGGAGGCATCTGAAAGAGATTAGGTCATTTTTATTGCATAAAGAACGCAAACCAGCAGAAAGACCTCCTGACGGTAAGTGGTTACCTCTGTCTATAGACATTCACAGCGTAGGATCAGTTATGGATGCATTACTGGCCTTGAGGTCGAAGGAGAGAGGATATAGAATAGGGTGGGAATAAGCAAAGTCGGAGAACGAATCTCCTAAGACCAAAATTATGAGGAGAAAGACTCCTTTGAGTTCCCTGTTTTTACCGTGCTTTTGCAATGAGAGGGCCTCTTTAATATGCATTAACGTACACCTCCTCTATCCAAGCTCTTCTCGCTCCCTAATCAAATCTGAAAAGATCTATCTAATCCCGCCTTCGAAAAATGTGCTTTTCTGGCATTTCTTAACATTTTAACTTATGAATCTCAAGCAATAACTTTGAAATAAGAATCTGGACGTGGCCTGATATAGAACGCATGGCTTAGTGGTCAGTGGCAGATGGCTTGGACAATATACGGCGCGGATACGAGTTCCGCTACATTAAAAAATAATACATATTTTAAAAAAGTTTTTCATATCCCAAGTGTGAATCACACTCTAAAAATGTCCTTATATTGATAAGTAATTTTACTAGTGTAATTTTAATGATTACACTAACTTTAATATATATAAATAACATATTACCTTCTCATAGCCATTAGAAAATATTCCTTAATTTCATTTTCACTTTGTCTAACACACGCCTGGTAGGTGAGTATCATTAATCTTTTCTTTATGCTGGCCGTCTGTTTGTCCACTCGTATTTTAGCCTTTTTGTATAAATGTTCTGGGAAGTCTGGCAAGTAGTTACCTTTGAGTGCCTGTTGGGTAATATGCAATATTATTTATAACAATAGTTCACGCTGTATCCCGCACACAGCAGGGTAGGCAGAGGGAACCTAGTGTTAAGACACTCCGTTCCCCACGCACTGTAAAATTCCGGAGGCGTATTAAAATTAATTATTTGTATATTCTTCATTGCACACAATAGGCTTATCGCATATAAAGCATTTCAATAATATAATCTATGAACATTATTAACGCCTGCTAACGTTCTGACGTTTTCTCTTATTTAGTTAATATTGCTTCTTATTTTATTTAGAGGCTTTGAAAGGCCCTTAGCTAGAAGAATTTAGTAAGGCAAAAAGAAAATAAGAGACGAAAAGGACTCAAAAAGCACGCAGATTTAAAAAAAGGTTTTTTACTTATTTATCAATGCCACGTCACTGTCAATATGTGTTTATTTGTATAGTTACTTCCTTGGATTGAATGTTTATTATTTGCTCAGTGGTGAGAGCGCCTGAACGGAATTTAGGAGGCGCGAGTTCGAATCCCGCTGCGTTCAAATTTTTATACGTTTTCTTTAAATGTCTTTTTCAACTTTCCTAAGTGTGGAATAACACTTTAAAAATATTTAAAAGTGTTTATAATTCATTTCCCCCTTGTGAACAAGAACAAGGAAACGAGCATTTCGATTCAATTTCAGGCTAATTTCAATCAATTTCTCGATTTCAAGCAGAAATTTGAAAACGGAGTTTCCCGACACTAAGTTCTCTTTCACTACTTTAGTATGCGGGAAAATGCATCCTATTTTTATATGAAAAGCAAGTAAAATTTTATTGTAATACAGTACCGTAGTCAAATAATACTGTATCCTCTCAATATCCTTGGGGTGTATGTACCGATAGTGCTCCTCCTCCGTTATCTTCAAAAGTTCCAACTTCTGCTGATCAGGGTCTCTTGGCAACTCGAACTCTAGTTTAGCTAAATATCTGCAGAATAGAATAGAATAGCATAGAATGTTATGTAGCAAGAATGTTTCTTTTAATGTCTCTTTACAGTTTTTAAATAGTTTTTCGTAGATTTTAAATAAATTATTTGATTTTATAACTTTTTTCACATTCCAAGGATTTTTTGGTGATAACAGCTTCACGCTTTTTCTCGCATAGCGAGGTACTCAGAGGGCCGAGTGTAAAAACATTCCATCGTCCACTTTGGACAATTGATGCGTACGCAGTGAGACAGCGTCTGACTGTAACGCGATGCTTATGGGTTGGATTCCCATTCAAGGAAGTAATTATATTTGTGTTCATTTCAACGTGGAACCTCAAGGAGAGTGTCAAAGCCTGTCTTGTGGTTTTTGTTTTTGTTTTTAAATACCTTATAATGTTTATAGGAGTTGCATTTTTTTTATATACATACATAGTTATTAAATTAACACTCTTAGGTTATTGTTCTTACTGTATAACTTCAGATGTATTGTTTTTGCACTTAGATTAGAGTTTCATATTATTTGTTTTACATTGTTGATATCATTAGTTTTGGAACAACTTGTTTTTTTATAATTTGCATGCTGAGTTAGCCTATAAGAGTGGTGTATGGTGTACCTTAAGACCATAAAATGTATTAATGTACATAAGAGAATAACACTGTACATCGTGTTGGCTTCCTTAATTAATAAATAAATAAATAAATAAATAAATAAATAAATAAATAAATAAATAAATAAATAAATAAATAAACGTGGAAGACAGAGTTCCTTGACACTAGGTCCTCTATGACTATCCCACCATGTCTGGCAAAACATGAAGCTGCTTTATTTAGACGACAACAAACATACTTTTAATTAATATCTCAATGATAAGCAACAGCTTTACACGTTAGCAATTAATAAATAATACCTCTTCAACGCCTCTTGCGCTGCTATCTCCGCGTCCGCCTTCTCTTTCCGCTTCTTTTCTATTCTCTTTCTCTTGGCCTCAGCTTCTGCCGCTTTTCTTCTTTCATACGCTCCGGATACCAAATCCTCTAGTAGAACTAAGCCTGAAAAGAAGATTAAGTTTTTATATCATTGAGAAAGAAAAATATTTTTATTACAGTTATTTCTTTGTTATAGATTGACATTAAATTTTATCACTCAACACGCAATAAGGACGCGAAGGGGGTCTTTTAGACTCCCTATTGAGGTGTAGTCGGAGTGACTTTCTGACCGCATAATAAAACAGAAAATAAAAATATGTAAAGAAATCATATTAAAAATCATTAAATTCTCTTCCCATCGTGGCACAGTATCTGATTATATACACAATGGTTATAGGTTTCATAAACTAGGAAGTACTCGGAAGAATCATTATGTTTAAGTCGGCGACGTCTCAGAACCGGACGAAATATGGAGAACGGAGTAACTTAACACTAAGTTCTGTTCTATCTCTGCCTGCGACTATATGTAAAAAGGAAAAGCCGAAAACAAAACTTCTTCAAAATACTTTTCTTTTTTTTTTACCTTCACGCTGTATCCCGCACACAGCAGGTTAGGCAGAGAGAACCTAGTGTTAAGACACTCCGTTCCCCACGCACCGCCAAATTCGGAGGCATTGCGTGTTAAGTGGCGGAACTTAACGCCGCACTTTACCTGACACTAGAGCGACGAAAATGGAAATATTAAATATTTCCATTCCTAGAGTGGGAATCGAACCCACAACCAGTCGTTTACAGTCACACGCTTGTGCCACTGGGCCACGGCTGGCCACAATTCACTTAATTATACTTAATTATAACTATTATAGCGTAAAGCCAAAAAAATCTTTTCCGTAATATCTGATTAAACCTATATATTTTTAAATACCCTAATATCACCTTTAGGCAACTTATTCTTCTCTTTCTCCCTCTTCAACGCTTCCAACTTCTCCTTCTCCCTTTCCTCCCACGACTTGATAGGAGGGAACTGCACCTCGCCGTTTGGTCCTATCGGTCCATATAATTGTGGAGGGGGTCGTTTCTTCGGCGGCATGTTCACTGCTCTTAAAGTTTTTGTCGATCTTGTATAGCAATTACCTTGAAAAAGAAAAAAGTTTATTTTTTCTATAACTTAATAAAGGAAGGCTCCATTCAAACGTATCCTAGAGAAGATGGTGATGATTACACTAAGGGTAATATTTTATATTTGAGAATAAAGTCCGGTCATTCAAGAAATCAGCAATGTCTTCAAATGAGTTCAAAGTGGAGCGTAAGAGAGCACTAAGAGAGGAATTCTCGCGTTTCCCAGTTAAACAAGGTAATCAAAGAGAACTTTCAAATCAAGATGGAACGTGAAATCCACCTGAAATGTAGACATTCTATGTCAATGGCACACAACACCGCGCTTTGTAATAGCAAAGCGGAGAAATTAAAATATTTGAAATATCTTCCTAATGGAAATCAAATCTAGAGTCTGGCGATCACTACTTACGTTCATCCGCTAATATATAAGAGGTATATGAAAATTTATCCATAGAAGTAACAGGTTTCGAGTGGTTAACGCTCTCTTTATGGAACACGTCTTGTCCAGGATTTGGCTTGAACGCCAGGAAAAGAGAACCTAGTGTCAAGACACTCCCTTCTCCACTTTCCATCCGAATTAATGGCGGAACTCAACGCCGCGAGAAGAAGAGAAATAAAATAAAGGTTTGCATGTTAAGTGGCGGAACTTAACGCCGCGCTTTATCTCGACACCAAAGTGAAGAAAATGGGAATATAATTTCCACCGCTCGAGTGGGAATCGAATCCACAGCCAATCGTTTACAGTCGCACGCTTGTGCCACTGGGCCACGACTGGCCACATATAATATAATAATATAAATTTAGGATGATTTAATAATATTTACCTATAGAATCCACAGGCTTGGCGTGATTAACGCTATCTCTGTACGGAACACCTCTTGTCCAGGACTTCGCTTGCATCAGTGGAGGGAACTCACTGCAACCACCTTCACTGTGACCTTCGAATATTAAATATGAAGGTTTATAATATTATGATGGATATAGTAATGACTACATTATACTATACTTTCTCTCCGACTACCGGCTCCTACTTTCTTTCAGACTACCCTACTGCGGAAAAAGTTAATCGTGTAGTTCAAATGAACAATTCTTTTTCAGATTAATTACAATTTTACTTATTTGTAATATTAACAGAAAAATAAAATAAAAAAATAAAAAAACATACATATATAGTAACACTAATAGTATAAAATAGGTTATGATATAAGTTAATGTAATTAGTAGTAATAGTAGATTAATACATAAAATGTTGTATGTGTACTCATAATATTTTCAGTCTTAAATGTACTTTAAATTAATAAAAAAAAAAAATAGCTTCACGCTAAATCCCGCACACAGCAGGGTAGGCAGAGGGAACCTAGTGTTAAGACACTCCGTTCCCCACTTTCCGCCGAATTCGGAGGCTTGCGTGTTAAGTGGCGGAACTTAACGCCGCGCTTTACCTCGACACCAGAGCGAAGAAAATGGAAATATAATTTTCACTCCTCGAGTGGGAATCGAACCCACAACCAGTCGTTTACAGTCACACTCTTGTGCCACTGGGCCACGACTGGCCACTAGACCTGAAATTAAAACGTTTATTAAACATTGTGTATTAAACACTTACCTTAATCGAAGCCTATTTTATATTTCTGCCTGGTGGTATTGAGACTTAATGAAGAAAACATTTGAGTTATCTAACTCACTGCCTCTGGTGGCGCTGACGACACTAGAAAAAGCGCGGCAAAACAACAACGAGTGGCGCCACAACGGCGAAAGTGGGCAACTAACGACAAAAGGGAAGTAAACGCTACTCTCATTATTTAGGCTTCGATTAACGGTACAGTACTGTTTAATAAATATATTTAACTTTTCTTGTTACCTCTCAAGCTCACCGTTAGTAATAAATTTTAATGTATATAATAACTATTACTAAAGACATGCGCCGAATATTCGTTATGTACTCGGTTATCGACGTATTCGGCACCTTTTTTACTTTTTTTATTCTGCGTATTATTCGGTATTGGTGCCGAATGTATTCGACTTGGGTATTTATTGGATTCACTTAGAGCAGGGGTTAACAAATAATTTTGGCCACGGACCACTTTTACATTATTATTTCTAGCAGGGACCACTATGTATGTAGAAAACTTTACTTGAAAACTCCTGAAAAAATTATATAAATAATATTTAATGACAAAATTGTGTCAATATCGAAGTTGTCGTGGCACTATTGTTAACAAGTAGTCAAATCCAATACTTTTTGATAATTGTTAAAACATACTTTAGGACATTCTGATTTCCTTATGTAAACTGACATTTATTTTATAATATCACTAAATTAATGTGCAATTACTCCTGTCGCTCACTGCGCGGCTACCAACACCCACTAAATTTAAAATCGTTCGCGGACCACTTTATCCGTTCTGCGGACCAATGGTGATCCGCGGACCACAGGTTGGGATCCATTAACTTAGAGCATTAGTATGATTACATATGTAATCATTAAGACCGTGTACAGGGAAGCTTAGAAAGCTAAGTATGCTTTTCACGCAAGTCCACATGTCAGAAATGTTAGATGTAATTGAACAGCCGCGTCATTTGAGATTTCGTCTTCGATCATTTTTTACACTCTCTCATAAATCGCAACCACAAACTTACTCATATACATTATTCCAGGCAAATTATATTTAAAGTTTTAATAAATCCTATAATCTGCTAAAGGTGTGGTCAGTCGTGGCCCAGTGGCACAAGCGTGTGGCTGTAAACGACTGGTTGTGGGTTCGATTCCCACTCGACGAGTGGAAACTATATTTCCATTTCCTTCGCTCTGGTGTCGAGGTAAAGCGCGGCGTTAAGTTCCGCCACTTAACACGCAAGCCTCCGAATTCGGCAGAAAGTGGGGAACGGAGTGTCATAACACTAGGTTCCCTCTGAATACCCTGCTATGTGCGGAATACAGCGTGAAGCTAAAAAAAAAAAAAAAAAAAAGTAGGCTGATTATGAGTTGTAATTATTTTAACGGCGTTATGAGTTGCAAAACACATCGTACTTATTAAAAGCTGTGTGGGAAAGACAATTATTATTCGGTTATTCGGTGAAACAACTATTCGACGCATCTCTAATAAAAACTGACTATTTCGAATTCTTCATCTTAAAAACTCTACACAATAACTACTACTACTTTTTACTTAATCACCTTCAGGATAATAATTCTTAGCTGCACGTAGCAATTGGCTATCTTCTCCCACTTCCTCATCATAACCGGCGCGGGGCATCCAGGGTAGCCCCGGTTGCTTTCTGACCGGGGGTATGAACCGCGAGGGGCATTTAGGCCGACTGGAACCCTTCGAAGTAGATGGTGAAGGGCGTTTACGATCACCACTTGCCATTTTTAGCTTAAAATGTGCTGAAATAATGTTTGTTTTGTGAGGAAATTAGAACTTAATTTAAGTTTTATAATCGTCATAAGAGGATAAAGGAGCACAGCGACTTCGTCTGTAAAAGTGATTGGTTGTGGGTTCTATTTCTACTCGGGGTAATGATTACATTGAATTTATTTAGATTTCTTCTCTCTATTCCATCTATGATAAAGTACGGCGTTGAGTTCCGCCAGTGAACATTCAATACTACGATTTCACGCGTAAAATAAAGGAGAAAGATCGTTCATCTTACTAACGCCGCCTTTAAAGTATGTTTATATCTCAATTGGTTATAAAGGTTAGTAGGTATTGTATGAATTAAGTACACAGTTTATTATTCTTATTTTATTCATATTTAAAAAGCTCAAAATATGTATGTAGTTTAACATATCAAAGAGTAAAAAAGGATAATGCAAAATATGGCAGGTCTTTATTAAGTAAAACAATAATTAACATCTAAACAACAAATACTCAACAAGAATACTCCATATTATATGTATTATAAAAATAGATATCTTACTTACCGGTTTATTAAGAAAAAACGAATAAACAACTTAGTATTTAGTCATTTTATCGGAAAACATTTTTCATGTCAAGTGAATGACATGAAATAAAATAACAACAGGTGACGCGTTGTCATGACAACGGTTTTTTTTTTCTTTATATCAAAGAGGTATGTAGGTAAATAAATACTTAGCAATATTAATAAATAAATTGCTTAGCAACGATTAATTACTTTTTAAAGATTTTTAAAGTGTTATTCCATAATTAGGAAAATTGAAAAAGACACAAAAATAAGTTGTTATAAAGCGTATAAGAATTTCGACGCAGCTGGTACTAGAACACATGGCTCAGTGGTGAGAGCGCCTGGACGGTATTCAGAAGGGACGATATTCAGGTTCGAATCCCGTTGCGTTCAATTTTTTATACGTTTACTTTAAATGTCTGATTATACGCTACTTTATGTTTCTACGTCAAGTTCCTATGTCAATCGTATCACGTATAGTAGGACGCTACCATCCTTAGCCAAAATGATTTGTTGAAGAATCATATTCTTCTACATTATATACATTATTCGTCTCCTTAGAAGAGTAGATTTAAAAAGTTATATGCATATAATGACTCCATGATGGTAGAATAAGATATCTTTTGACTGTAAAGGCGATTGGTTATGGGTTCACTTCCCACTCAGGGGAATAGTTGTATTTAAATTATACAGTATACTTTGATTTGATTATTTCTACACTTAAAATTTGAACCTGTACCCTTGACCTATAACTTTGTCTTTTTTTTTAGCTTCACGCTGTATCCCGCACACAGGAGGGTAGGCAGAGGGAACCTAGTGTTAAGACACTCCGTTCCCCACTTTCCGCCGAATTGAGAGGCTTGCGTGTTAAGTGGCGGAACTTAACGCCGCGCTTTACCTCGACACTAGAGCGAAGAAAATAGAAATATAATTTCCACTCCTCGAGTGGGAATCGAACCCACAACCAGTCGTTTTACAGTCACACGCTTGTACCACTGCGCCACGACTAGCCACAAATACTTATACTTTGTCTCTACATAATCATTGCGCATGTAAGCAAAACGTGCAAAATTGATATTTCATGGTACCAAATTCCAAGCGTTGATTCGCTTATATTAATGCTCACAGTATTGAAAATCCTATTAATATTATAAACGTGGAAGTTTGTAAGGATGTTTGTTACTCTTTCACGTAAAAACTACTGAATGGATTTTAATGAAACTTTTACAATAATATAGTTTATAATCAGAATAAAACATATGTTACAATTTATAAAGATATTTTTTGTATTGTCCAAAATTTCAACTAAGTTCATCCTTTCATACATTCCTTTGAATTTTACAGTTATAACTGCTTGCGTTGTAAAAGCCAGCTCTCTCCCTATTCCCATAATTCCCATCCTATTTAAACAAGTGTTGTGGATGTCTATGGGCAAAGGTAACCACATAACATCAGGTGGGTTTTCTGCTCGTTTGCCTCCTTTATTGCATAAAAAATAACTAGTATCAAAAAATTAATAAAATAAACTTTTCCCCTGTATAATTTGATACATAGTATTTACAAATTTTCCTTCAGCGGTAACTACTATATCTTTTTAACATCAATCAATACTAGAATATGGAGACGCTAGTCACTACATGATACATATACCTACTATATAAAAAAACTATAGGCAATACAAGAAATAAAAAACAAAATAAATATCAAAACTTTATTGTCATATTTACTTACAAATATTAAATTCCATTTCATAATCTAAACAATACATATATTAAAAATTAACACCAAATAGTTTTAATATTATTAAATAATTTTTAGTATACAATACTGATGTATAGGAAGACCAAAGAGTTTTTTTATTTCTAATTTAAATAATCTTTAGAAAATTCATATAATATATAAAAATGGCAGTTTGGTTAAAAAAACTACTTAAATCTATATATAAATCTATATATAAAAATATAAACTTACTTATAAATACAGATTCACAATCAAATACAGATTCAATATATTAATATAATCATTATTATTGATATGATATTATATTGGCACAGATTATTAAAAAAAAAAAAAACAAAAATGTCAAAATACAACAGTTTCTTATTATGCAAAATTTATAATTGGAAGACAAATAATATATATTTCATATAATTTATAGTAAATTTTAAATATTTAATTGCAAATTTAGTAATATAGTAAAATATATGTATAAAAAGTTCTATATACTAATCTTAAATAGCTAGGAATCAGTATAAATTAAAAAATAAATGTCAATGCAATAATTCTCATCATTTAAATTTAAAAAAAAAAGTTTTTTAATCTGTAAAGTTACTCCGATTCTTGTAGCATATTTCTCTTCTCTCACTCTCTTTTCTACTTATATAATATAAAAAAATGTATATAAAAATTGCATGTTATTCTATTCTATATTAAAATAAATATAATAAATAATAAATGATTTCTCAAGTCATGGATATTATTACTTCAATTAATTGACAACTGTTCGTTTTATTGAAATAAATTATATACTAATAAATATAAGTTGTGAACTTCAAATTAGTCCTTATAAATACTTTTTATAACTGGATGGATGAATTTGAATTTGGAACATAAACATATGAATTTCGTTTTCATCAAATTCAGTTATTTGAAGTTGAAATTCAAGATATGAATTTTCTGTTTACAACAACTTAATTTGCAATTCATTAACTATATGTTACAGAGCTTTATAAATACTTTTTTTTATAATCATCCACTTAGTTGTAATTAAAAAATAAAGAAAAAAATCTAGACTTATTATAGATTATAATTTCATAAAATAATTTTAAGTAAAATACCTGGCAATAAATAATGCACATCGATGCTTAGAATGAAACAATCGTTTAGCTTCGACTTCGTAGAGCGTTGTCTCGGTCGCTTAAAATAATAACAATGAGAAACGTCACATATCAACTGAGTGACAAAGACAGCGCTCTACGAAACCGAAACTGACCGACTGTTTCATTCTAAGCACGATGTGCATTATTTATTGCCGAGTACTATAAAAATCTATTCTTAAACATATATAAGTAAAATTAATTACAATTGTACATTACAATATTATGCTCATATTAGTTTTTAATATAAAATAAATATTTATTATATATTTATCACAATACAGATATATTTATTAAATAATATTTTTTCTCTGACTTTCGTAAATATATACTTTCTTTTTATGTCAATAAAACCTTTTACTATTACTCGTACATACAATACATAAAAAAGTCTACTATAAAAAACACTATATGTCACAAATTATTATATAAACATTTTAAAATCAGCGTACAATAATTTAGACATGTTACGGATACAGATAAAAAATAAAGAATACTAAATAAATAAATTGATATAAATCGATCAAAATCGATTCTGGTTTCAGTTATCGATATAAAATAATGGAATCGTTCGTTAGTTTTAAATAATTTTGGTTATGGATACATATATTATTGTTACTAATTTACTTTTATAATTTATATTTAATATATAATCAACTCGTCATTTAATATTATCTTCCATCCCAACTGCTTTTATATTTAAAAAAAACTATTATTGACAGCTGTCATTTAGACTCCGACCATAACCAAAATTGACCAAAACGTTTATATCAAATTAAATTAAATTAAATATACTTATAATTTACAATCCAAATATCAAACTCCATACAATAAACAACAAAAACTTACCAATCAATGATTTCCATGTTCATTGACGCTTTTATTCAAATAACTACTAGATCCTTGCCAACTGAAGGAACTATCAGTGTCGCCATCCTCCGATTTTCTCTCTCCGTAGGAATCTCTCTCCTTTATATAAGACTTAGGGCGGTCTAGGAAGGAGTGACTGAGCCTGGAAGCGTCGAAGTGGTAGCCTGCATTGGAAGGTTTTCTGACTTCGTGTAAATACTTCCAAGTGTGACTCTCAGGCCCTCCTTGGGTGTCTTGGTCTGGTTTTGGACTGTATAGCCATTCTGTAAGAGAAAATAATTCTTTAATTTATTAAGATACTAGCGGCCCGCTCGCGGCTTTGCCGCGTAACTACATACATACACAGCTGTATTGTATGCAACCCTAGGGGATGGATTTTTAAAAAATAAAGTAGTCTATGTTTAACCTTGGATTATCAACTATATTTATGCCAAATTTCGTTACAATTGGTCAAGCGGTGTAGATTTTTCATACAAACTTTCATCCCCTATTTCAACCCTCTAGAGGTTGATTTTTGAAAAAATAAGTAGCCTATGCTAGACCCAGTAACTTTACCTACTTTCATTCTAAATTTTATCTAAATCGGTCCGGTAGATTAGCCGTGAAAGCATGACAGACAAACACACAGACATTCCCATTTATAATATAAGTATGGATATTAATGAATTGAATTGAGGCCGTCTTGACGGAATAGGGCAACGTATAATCGATCGAATAGAATTTTGATAAGCACTCAAAATAAAATGTTTAATTTAAATTTAGTGGCCAGTCGTGGCGCAGTGGCACAAGCGTGTGACTGTAAACGACTGGTTGTGGGTTCGGTCTCTGGTCTCTGGTGTAGAGGTAAAGCGCGGCGTTAAGTTCCGCCACTTAACACGCAATGCCTCCGAATTCGGGAAGTGAAGAACGGAGTGTCTTAACATTAGGTTCCCTCTGCCTACCCTATTGTGTGCGGTATACCGCAGCGTAAAGCTAAAAAAAAAAAAAAAAATACTCGTAACGCGATGTTGAGTTCCGCTATTGAAGACGCCATATATCGAATTCTTTTTCATGTCACAGTAACTCCGTTATTTGAAATAAGAAAAAAAATGTTATTAGACTATATTTTTATTGTTTTTTTTTTTAACTAAACATTATTAATATTTTAAATTACTTTTTTATTTAGTTTAATTAATTTATTTTGTACAATTCCTAATAATTATTATTTTTTATCTTCTACAAACATACCTCCATTAGACACTTTCTCAATGGCGGATAGTAGAAAATCTTTATCTTTGGCCTGCAATCTCAGCATACGTCGCAGCATCCCGACCATCGAGCGTTGAGCGATAGATCTAGCTCGCATTATGTATACCACCACGCTGAAATAAATAAAAAATATATACAATTTTTTTAAGCCTCACGCTGTATCCCACACACAACAGGGTAAGCAGAGGGAACCTAGTGTTAAGACACTCCGTTTCCCACTCACCGCCGAAGTCGAAGGCATTGCGTGTTAATTGGCGGAACTTAAAGCCGCGCTTTACCTCGACACCAGAGCGAAGAAAATGTAAATGTTAAATATTTCCACTCCTCGAGTGGGAATCGGAACCCATAACCACTCGCTTTTCAGGCACACTTTGTGCCACTGCGCCACGACTGGCCCCTATATAATTATACGAAATACAATAAACGATATTCACAATTGCGATGGAAGATCAAATAAAAGAAACATGTTATTGCAAGAAATGATCTGGATAGAGACCGGTGATATTGGCTTCAGGCAATGGGACCGACTATAAGGAAACTATATATAATTATCTCAAAAAGCCTTATGTAATATATTGAAAAATAATTAAATATAGCCAATATACAGTTCAATTCCCACTCGGGGGAACGACCTGAGACGTAGTGCAGCGCTAAATTCCGCCACTCAACACACAATGTCTCAATGTTGGGCAGAAAGGACCTTTCTCCGCAGAAAAAAAGTATTACGCTGAAAAAAAATGTGGCTCCTCTTTATAAATAGAGAGAACAGAGATAAGTTAGTGTCAAGACACTCTCTTTCTATTTTCTGCCCGAAGATGTTTTCAAAACATTACCATATAATAATGTCAGTGGAGTAGGAACCGAACCTATACGCATTCAATATATATACATACTAGCGGCTCAATCGCGACTTCGCCAACTCAACTACAACACTGTTTCGTTGCAGTGCAACCCTCGGGGGTGGATTTTTAAAAAATAAGGTAGTCTATGTTTGAGCTTGGACTATTAACTATATTTATGCCAAAATTCATTACAATCGGTGAGGCGGTTTAGATTTTTCATATAAACTTTCCGCCCCTATTTCAGCCTTTTAAGGGTTGACGTTTTGAAAAAATAAGTAGCCTATGTTAGACCCGACAACTTTTTTTACTTTATTCAAATCGGATCGTGACAGGCAAACAGACAGACTTTCGCATTTATAATATAAGTATGGATCTTATAAAAAAAACAGCTTCGCCCTTTTCAATGCATAATAGAGAAGGCAGAGAGAATCGCATCTTATAAAGACACTACATTCTATACTCTCCGGCCAAATTCGAGTTGAAAATCGTAACTTAACGCTGCGCTATGTACTAAAGTCGGAAACTTAAATATACTATTGTTTTTTTAATATATCAAACTATTTTTAAAATCATTTTAATTTTAATAGCATTTTTACAACACGAACAGAAGCCGTTACGTTATTTCGTCATTTGGGCATAGAGCAGAGTGGCGCAGTGGAAGCGTGCTGGGCCCATAACCCAGAGGTCCGTGGATCGAAACCACGCTCTGCTATAACTATTTTTTTTTTTTTTTTTTTTTATTTTTTTTTTTTTTACATAGGTATACAAGGTTCGTATACAAGGTATACGAATTATATTATAAAATATATTTTAATATTTTTATAATAAAATATATTTCTTACTCAGATATTACTAAAAAGTTTTTTCTCAATCATTAAATGAAAATATTTCTAAAACTAACAATTTACTGTTTATTATTTACTAATTTACAATGCTTAAACCAATTAAAATTTATAATAATGAAGAAATATATATAGGACCAACTTTAAATTATAACCAAACGTATAAAACGAACATAATATCGATTTCGAACAAAAAAAAACGATGTCCATGTCAATACACAAGTTCAATCGATTAAATAATCGATTCATAATTTCGAACAAAAAAAACAGCCAATGTCAAAAACCTTTTACAAAAAAAATGCAAAAAAAAAAAAAACCAGTGGTAAGTTATTATGAAGTTCAAAAAATGAAACACATAACTTTCATTTTGAATAGAATTTTTTGAAAAAGACATTTAGAAAACGTATAATAATTTGAACGCAGCGGTATTCGAACCCGCGCCTCGTGAATACCGTCCAGGCGCTCTCACCACTGAGCCATGCGTTCTACTATCCGCTGCGTCGAAATTCTTAAACGCTTTATTACAACTTATTTTTGTTGTTAGCATCTCTATAGAGAGATTTTTACAAATTCTGCTACCCAAAGATTATTCTACGAACAATCGTTTGGCGAAAGACATGCTATTTATTAAATACTACTTCAAAAATGTTTAAAAGTATAAAAAAAACCTCCTTTTACATTCATTAGAAAATAATAAAAAAAATACAAAAAAGCACAACTTACCAAAGGCCCAACATAACAAACGCAATACATCCGGGCCTCGTCACAAAATGTATGAAGTTGCGGAGAGCGGAGTGTTCAGAGAGTCGCAGCAGACCTTCACTTAGCACCTCGTATACGTAAGGGTAATCACGTAGCGGGCCACAGGAGGGGGATGAGCTGTGGAAATTGATTATTTTTTGGTTAAAAATGGAAAACGGAGTGTCTTATAGATATATTATTATTTTTTTTATTTCTATGTACATGCGTATTTGCGCATAGCTGGATAGTCATTAGAGACACAAGAAATATTGCGTATTGAATGGTGGAACTGAATGCTGCCCTTTGTTTTAAATACGAGAGCGTAGAAAATGGAAATATTAAATATTTTAATTCCTCAAGTGGGAATCCAATCCTCAGCCACTGTACGCCAGTCTGACACTGTCCTACTGCGTCATGACGGCTTTATATCATTCAAAGTTCATTTTTTTAGCTTCACGCTTTAATCCCGCACATAGCAGGGTAGGCAGAGGAAACCTAGTGTTAAGACACTCCGTTTCCCACTTTCCGCCGAATTCGGAGGCTTGCGTGTTAAGTAGCGAAACTTAACGCCGCGCTTTACCTCGACACCAGAGCGAAGAAAATGGAAATATTAAATATTTCCAGTCTTCGAGTACGAATTTGGCGGTGTGTGGGGAACGGAGTGTCTTAACACTAGGTTCCCTCTGCCTACCCTGCTGTGTGCGGGATACAGCGTGAAGCTAAAATTAAAAAAAAAACAACTCACCCCAAATACAGAGAACCCAAAACAAAGAGAGTGGTGAAGAGAGAGAGAGTGACCAACATGTAGAGCACCGTCTGCGTCTGCGCGGCGCGCCACACCTGGAAACATTATTATAAAATATTTAAAAAAAAGACATTTATAAACCTGGACAGTTTTTAAGGGGCCGGGGGTTCGAATCTCACTGCGTTCAAATTTTTTATACGTTTACTAAATGTATTTTTCAATTTTCATAAGTATGGAATAACACTTAAAAATGTTCAAAAGTATTATGTATTGATTAATTTATTTATTATATTAAGATACATAGAGAATCTAGTGTCAAGACACTCTGTTAAGTACTTTCCGCTCGAAATCCACCATCTCTCTATATTGTCACTAGAACAAAGGGACATAAAATATCTTAAATAAACATTGCCCCAAAAAGGATTTAAACCCAATGATTAGATTAGTGATACGTTACGATACGTTGTCCGAATGCGCCACGATAGCCTCGAAAAAATATTTTAACATATGATTATTTTGTGAGTGGCCAGTCGTGGCGCAGTGGCACAAGCGTGTGACTGTAAACGACTGGTTGTGGGTTCATTCCCACTCAAGGAGTGGAAATTATATTTCCATTTTCTTCGCTCTGGTGCCGAGGTAAAGCGCGGCGTTAAGTTCCGCCACTTAACACGCAAGCCTCCGAATTCGGCGGTGCGTGGGGAACGGAGTGCCTTAACACTAGGTTCCCTCTGCATACCCTGCTGTCTGCGGGATATAGCGTGAAGCTAAAATAAAAAATATATATTTTCATGGCTTCGGGGCCAGTCGTGACTTATGAGCATAAAGAATGACTGTAAAAGCGTCTGGTTGTGGGTTCGATTTCCACTCGAGGAATTAAAATATTTAATATTTCCATTTTCTTCGCTCTGGTATCGAGGCAAAGCGCGGCGCTGAGTTTTGTCACACGCAATGCCCCTAAAATTCGGAAAACGGAGTATTTTAACACTAGGTTCCCTCTGTCTACCCTTCTGTGTGCGGGATACACCGTGAAAATAAAAAAAAAGTCTAGATAACCTAAAAATACAAAACCCACCTTCCTCCCAGTCTCACAAGCGCGGAGAGCGGAGAACTTCTTCACATAGAACAGCAACAGACACTTCACGAGGAGAGCTACCACTAGAAGCGGAGAGAACGCCAACCCCGCCCACAACACCGACTGATTGTAGATTAGAGTTAACGAGTTGTATGCAATGTCGAATTCAGGAGCCGAACCTAGTATCTTCAGCCTGGAATGGAAGGAAAATGGATTTTTTTTAACTTTCTATTACAAAACTAGAAATAGGCCTACAGGAATTACAAATTATAGTATAAAGGCGGCCTTACCACTACAGGCGATTTAGATATATATTTTTTTAGGTTCACGCTGTATCCCACACACAGCAGGGTAAGCAGAGAACCTAGTGTTAAGACACTCCGTTCCCCACGCACCGCCGAATTTCGAGGCATTGCGTGTTAAGTGGCGGAACTTAATGCCGCGCTTTGCCTCTGATACCAGAGCGAAGGAAATGGAAATATTAAATATTTCCACTCCTCGAGTGGGAATCGAACCCACAACCAGTCGTTTACAGTCACACGTTCGTGCCACTGCGCAACGACTGGCCCCAACTGGCGACTGGATGTTCAAACTTTTTATACCTAAAAAAAGATGATAAAATAAAGAATCACTTACTTATACAATAGAGCCCTTGTAAATTCTATAGCCGGTAAAAGTAGGAGGGAAATAAATGCATCCAATACAACCAAACGATACGCCTCTTGCCCCACACGGGTTTCCCAACACTAGAAAAAGTGTAATAAATAAAATAACACTAGAATATAAAATAACTTCATTATATTGCCAAATAGTGAGAAGCAGAGAAACACTCCGCTTTCCAAAATCAAGACATTGCAAAAAATATATATAATATTTGATCCGAGTGAGAATCGAACTCACAACGAATCGCATTTATACTTAAACGTTTTCATTCTTCTTTTTTTTAGCTTCACGCTGTATCCCGCACACAGCAGGGTAGACAGAGGGAATCTAGTGTTAAGACACTCCGTTTCCCACGCACCGCCGAATTCTGGAGGCATTGCGTGTTAAGTGGCGGAACTTAACGCTGCCTTTTGCCTCGACACTAGGCGAAGAAAAAGGAAAGATAAAATATTTCCAACAAGACTCAACTAGGGGCCAGTCGTGACACGGGGTCACAAAATGTGACTGTAAAGCGACTGGTTATGGGTTCGATTTCCACTCGAGGAGTGGAATTATTTAATATTTCTATTTTCCTTCGCTCTGGTGTTGAGGGAAAGCGCGGCATTAAGTTCCGCCACCTAACACGGAATGCCTTCGATTTCGGCGGTCCGTGGGTAACGGAGTGTCTTAACACTAGGTTCCCTTTGCCTATCCCGCTATGTGCAGGATACAGCGTGAAGCTACAAAAAAAAAGACTCAACACTTGTTAGTAACAAAGTGCTTAAGTACAACAGGCTTAGGCACTGCCAAAAAATTTTTCCGTCACTTAACCCGCAAAAAACTCCGATTTCGGCGGTCCGCGGGTAACGGAGTGACTTAACACTAGGTTCCCTCTGCCTACCCTGCTATGTGCGGGATACAGCGTGAAGCTAAAAAGAAAGAAAAAAAAACTCACCGTATCCCCCGACTTCGCCCAGTAGAACAGTAACAGTACCAATATACCGATATCTAACAACCAAGTCCTCGCTATCGTCACGTAGAACGCTGTTCGGACATCGTAGAACTCTAACCTGATAAAGAAAAAAATACACATAAAATTATAAAAAAACATGTTTAGAAAAGATAAAAATTCGATGGAGGGGGATTTGAACCTGCGCCTGTTGGAAACCGTCCAAGTGACCTTACCACTGAGCCATGCCATCTATATCCATCGAAATTCTTATACGCTTTATTACAACTTATTTTTGTTGTTAGCATCTCTGTAGAGAGATGCTTACAAATTTCTACTACACAAAGATTCTACAAAGAATTGTTTGACAAGAGAGAATGCTATATATTAACATTCAGAAAGCACTTTTTAGACTCAAGGCATTAAATTTTTTATATATTTTCTATATTTGTTTATCCAATATCAAGTGCGTGAATAACACATTATAAATGCTGAAATAGGCTTAAAGTTTAAAATTTACAAAATTAATGATTATTATAGGTTCAAATGTAAAATTGTTTTTTTTATATAAATCAATAATTGATCAGATACAATTCAGCGTTGAGTTACGGCACTTTTTTTCTAGCTTCACACTGTATCCCGCACACAGCAGGGTAGGCAGGAACCTAGTGTTAAGACACTCTGTTCCCCACTTTCCACTGAATTCGAAGGCATTGCGTGTTAAGTGATGGAACTTAACGCCGCGCTTTGCCTCGACACCAGAGCGAAGAAAATGGAAATATTAAATATTTCCACTCCTCGATTGAACCTACAACCAGTCGCTTTACAGACACTTTGTACCACTGCGCCACGACAGGTCCGCCATGTGACAAATTCCATATTCCTCCTTTCGCATAATTTATATAAAAAATGAACAAACACATAACAGAAATAAAAAATCTTAACAACAACAAAAAAAAACGAAAAAAACTCAAAACGCAAAAAAAACTAAAAAAAAACTCACTTAACAACAACATTAAGCAGTAGCGGACAAACAGACACTACCGCGGTCACTATCATCGACGTGTACACGTAGTGACCGATCCCTCCGGCTATGTCCTCGCTGAGGAGACGCCAGAGGCCGTAGTGGACACCGAACACGGAGAGGAGAGTGATGACGGTGACCAGGGTGTTGGTGGCTCGTCTGCCGAACGTTATCCACGGCGTTAATGTGATTTGCTTGCGGTTTTGTTCGGCTAGCAGTTCCTGGTTGAAAGAGAAATCTGATGGTGACTAGGTCAATACAAATAAATAGTTATATCGTTTTATAGTGTTTAGCTGGCGGCAGAAATACTAATATAAAAATAATGTTGACTTAATACTGACTGACTAAGAAGACTGGTTGTGGGTTCGATTTCCACTCGAGGAATGAAAATAATTAACGTTTCGGCGCGGTGTTAAGTTCCGCCACTTAACACGCAATGCCTCCGAATTCGGCGGTAAGTGGGAAACGATGAGTCTTAACACTAGGTACCCTCTGCCTACTTAGTGTCAAGACACTCGGTCCTCTACTTTCTGCTCGAATTTTAGACATTGCATATTGAATTGCTGTGAAGTAAGTTAATTTTCGCTGCCACAATTGTGTGCACGTCCAAACCTATTTACTAAAAAAAAAATATAATAAAACCTTACTTAAACTCACCTTAAACTCATGATACAAGGCTCTTGCCGCCAAACCAGCGGCATTGGGACTGGCGATACCGAAATCCCATCCGCAAAACAATTTAGTGGCCAACGCCTGTCTTAAAGCTTCCCCATCACCACCGGCTGGCTCTATGAAGTTACGTCGGTAGGAATACGCCGTCCTGTGGGGGAAATACGAGAATAGTTTTAGAAAAAGTATTTAAAAAATGACTACATAGATAGAAAATATCGTGGCAGATAATAAATGATGATAAAGAATAGTATGACAGCGTCTGAACTTAACACAAAGCGGGCAGAAAGTGGAGAACGGAGTGTCGAGACACTAGGTTCTCTATTTATTTATTTATTTATTTATTAAACTCACCAGTGGCAATTACATTTGACAATACACTTTTTATATATTTCTATAATCTTATAGCTAAATGCATTGCCTTTTAAAGCGAGTACCACATGCATTAATGTGTTCATTTACCATACAAATACATGGTAAAATGACTCTATGACTATCAAAGTCAAAGTCAAATAATTTTATTCAAAATAAGAAGTTACATGCTTCATTATTTGAACCCTCGAACAATTTACCATCAGACACAGGTTCACTAAAGTTAATGCCTCAGATATGAGAAGAACCGGCGCAAGAAACTCAGAACGACTTATTTTTTTTTAAAGTAATTGTTATATACAGATATATCGCTGACAGTGATAATTTTGAAATAGCCTGGAGCGAGCATTTCATTCCCAAGGCGTGTTATCATTTATAAAATCTTGAATTAGATAATAACCTTAACACACAAACGTCTTTTCACAACTTTTTTAAATTGTGATATAGAAAAATCTTGGACGTTTTCTAGGATCCTATTGTGAAAGCATCAGTGTAATTCGAGTTACAGGAGTAGTAGTAGTATCTCTCGGAACAACACGCGGGAAAAAATTAATGTAGCGATTTAAGTTCGAACTCGCGCCTCTTGTAAACTGTACAAGCGCTCTAACCACTAAGCCATACGGTCTATCCAGCTAAGTCAAACTTCGTATACATTTGTTTTAATTTCATACTATATATTTTTTTAAATATTAGACATTAGTTAGGACATTATGATACTCTGTTCTTCATTTTCTACGCAAATCCAGGCCATAAAATATGAGAAACAATTAACAAATAGCACATTCTCGTGACAAACATCCGTTCTCAGAAATATATTTTGAAAAAAAAACAGTAGCAGTCGTGGGACTGCCGATAGAAGTGAAAACGGAACTATTAAGTTGAGTGTAATTAAAACTATATGCAAAAATTATATGAAATTTTTTATGTTTTATTTATTAGTTACATATGATGGGTTAAACAAATCATGAACAAAATATAAATACAAAGTGGTTGAAAAAATAATTAATATACAATTATCTTAATTATACATAGTACACGAATTTCAATGAATTCAAGTGTGAACATTAATAATTATACGTGTACACAGGCTACTGCGCGTGCGCTAGTCTGGCTCTCCATAGCTATAGATATACTACTATCATGTCGCATGTCGGTGACGCGAACCGAGGATTTTACCCTCTACCAAAACGCTCAACGCGCCTATAGAAGTTTTCACTTCAAAAATCTCCTAAAATAAACCTATAAAAATACATAATATACCAAAAAAACAACTTAAAATAACTCACCTATAACAGAGAACAGCAAAAAACATCAAATATAGACAAAGCATGGTGAAGAAGTACGCGAACGGCATGTTGTAGTGCAAGGGGCCGTTATTTACGGGACCATTGTGATAATGCCCGTAGAATAATAACGTATCTTCTAATCCTCCCTGAAATTGAAATAATACACTATTGTAATATTCCTTTTTTTTTAGTTTCACGCTGTATCCCGCACACAGCAGGGTAGGCAGAGGGAACCTAGTGTTAAGACACTTCTTTCCCCACGCACCGCCGATTTCGGAGTCATTGTGTGTTAAGTGGCGGAACTTAACTCCGCGCTTTTCCTCTAATACCAGAGCAAAGGAAATGGAAATATTAAATATTTCCACTCCTCGAGTGGGAATCGAACCCACAACCAGTCGTTTACATTCACCCGTTCGTGCCACTGCGCCACGACTGGCCCCTTGTACTATTTGTAATTTAGATATTATTCGCATATTGAGGAAATTAAAAAATACTTTAGAGAAAATATAAAAATATGAAAACAGTAAGAGTCGAATCCTCTTGAAAGTATTAACAACAAAAATAAATTATAATAAAAACGTATAAGAAGTTCGACGTAAACGGATAAAGAATACATGACATACGCGGTCAGAGCACGCAGACGATTTTCAAAGAGGCGCGGATTCGATTCCCACTGCCTTCAAATGTTTATACGTTTCAAATTTCTAAAAACTATTTTTCAATAACATATAATCCACTGTTAGCTCCGGTCTATCATCCCAGGGTGCAGGTTGCTGGCATGTCAGAGGTACTCACCTCAAGCATCAAGAGCTGAGTTACTCCTTTTGCCATAAGTTACAATTAATTTCTTGTGTTTCGTGAACATATATTGCTTTTTTTTCGTTTTTTCTTTCTCTTATGGCAATAAATGTGTTTTTATTTATTTCTAGTGGCCAGTCTTCGCCCAGTGGCACAAGCGTGTGACTGTAAACCCCCGAGTGGGAATCGAACCGATTCCCACTCGGGGGATGGAAATTATATTTCCATTTTCTTCGCTCTGGTGTCGAGGTAAAGCGCGGCGTTAAGTTCCCCCACTTAACACGCAAGCCTCCGAATTCGGCGGAAAGTGGGGAACGGAGTGTCTTAACACTAGATTCCCCCTGCCTACCCTGCTGTGTGCGGGATACAGCGTGAAGCTATTTATTTTTATTTTATATATGTACAGTATACATATATAGCTCTTGGTGGTGCAGTGTGACAATGTCTGACTGTAAACACGATCGTAGGTTCGAATACCACTAGGGAAAGAGATTATATTCAAATTATTCTCATTACTTCACTTAGGTAAAAATTCTAGATAGGGTTTCCCTGCCTACTAAAAGAAACGTTCATAAAAACAAAAAAAACATAAAAAGACACTCACCATCCCACTAACAAAATCCAAAGGCGCCAGCACACTTGTATAATTCCCCCTGCCGTCGTACAACGCCTGAGGCACCACCACAAAGCTGATGATGAGGATGGACAGCATCAGGTTGACACCGAACAGCCACCTCAGCAGGTGGAAGTAGGAGCCGACCGCTGAACCGAGGTTACCTTCGATATTTCTTATAGCTTCGTACCAGAGCTCGATTGAGAAGAGGAATTCGCGGGAGCGGTCACGTGACTGCATGGAAAAATTGTTCTTTTAGTATATAGTGTAAAAAAGGTTATAAATTTAATATATGCCGAAAAGTTGTGGCACAGGGGCACAAAATTTTTATTCGAGGAATAAAAAATATTTAATGTTTCCATTTTCTTTGCTCTGGTGTCGAGGCAAAAGCACGGCGTTGAGTTCCGCCACTTAACACGTTACAGCTCCAGAATTCAGCAGAGGGGAACGAAGTGTCTTAACACTAGGGTCCCTCTGCCTACCCTGCTGTGTGCGGGATACAGCGTGACGGTATGACGTGACGGTAAACAAAATAATAAAATAAAATAAGAAGTTTAAAAATAATATAAATGGTACACAATGACTAAACTTTTTTCAAAACCATATAAAAAATTGTAACGCAGCGAGATTTGAACCCAATCCTTTTAGAATCCATCCAAACGATCTTGCTGCTAAGTCAAAAATAATATTTCTAACAAAAAAATATGTATAAGAAGAAGAGTATAAGAATTTCAACGCAGGCACAGCGCACGCGATCAGAGCCCTTGGACGATTTCGAAGACGCACGGGTTCGAATCCCGCTCCATTCAAAATGTTTATACATTTTCTAAAAATAAAAAAAATAATTTGTACAGAGAAAAATGTGGCAGACACAAGTCCATTATTAAATCAATATCTTACCCTTTTCCAAGCAAAACTAATCCTATACTTCATCCTCTTGAACATCGATATCGGGCGTTGTTTTGAACGCAAACTGACAGACGCTGATAATTTGGCGCGAACATTCCGTTTCATGGTTAACCCTTGAGGTAGATCTCGTAGCGCTTCTCTGCAATATTATATTAAATATACATTTAAATAAATATAAAAAATACATAATAAAATTGTAAACATTTAAAAAGTAATGGGATTTATTTATGTATGTA
Source organism: Dryas iulia moderata (assembly GCA_019049465.1). NCBI lineage: Eukaryota > Metazoa > Arthropoda > Insecta > Lepidoptera > Nymphalidae > Dryas > Dryas iulia. The sequence goes on along the minus strand of CM032422.1, from coordinate 955,771 downwards.
TTGTAATAACGTGGAATTTCACCACTCCATACGAAATGTACCGAACTCTAATGAAAAGTGACAATTATAGTCATGACACTAGGTTTTCTCTCGACCCTTTTACGCGGGAAAAAGCGTGAAGCTTATAGAATAACTAAATAACATCGCACAACATTTCAAGATCGTAAAATCATACAATATATGTAAAACAAGGTCTTAGTGTCTAGTAGTGGCAAATCAAAAATAGTGTCAAGACACTCCGTTCTTCACTTTCCATCAGAAATCAAGATATAATGTATTGAACGGCGGAACTCTAAGCCGCGCTTTCTTATGGTTACTAGAGCGAAATTTACAATTAATAGAAAAATAAAAATAATATGAACATAATCATTCCACTGATTGGGAATAGAACCTACAACCAATCCTGTTTACATTACATGTACTCACCTCCTCAACTCCTCAGATATAGGATTATCTTCCATAAGTTGGTAATGCTGTTCCATTTCCCGCACGATGATATCAGCTTGCTTGTCAGCTGCGTCAGGTGTGTCTGACATTGAAGCTTGAAGCAGCTCATTCTGTTCGCTGTTTACTCGACGTAGTCTAAGTGTGTCTTGTGTAACAAAAATTGTTGACAATTGTTGAAAAATTGTTGAAAAATTAGTTATTAAGCCATTGTGGCACAGTTGGATATTATCAGACTAACATAATTGGTTGTCTGTCAAGTTTTGTATTGGCGGAATATTTATATTTAAATAATTTTCCTTGCGCCACTTTTGCAAGACAAAACATTGCATGGAATTACCATGTCATTCTGTTTCTCATAAATTAAAAAAAAAACTGTTTTACTCTTTTTACCCAAAATAGTCTTTGTCTTGCTAGAGCAGAGAAATGGAAATAAAGTTATATATAATCAACTCCCCAAAGTAATATCAAACCCACAACCAAACATGTTTACAGTCAAATTTTTGTTTTACTGCACAAATGGCCTCAATATAAATTATAATTTTTATACATTGAATTATCACAAAATTATATATGTGTAAAACGAAAGGTAAAACATAAGAAAAGCCCTGAAGGTAAGTATAATAAATATATCAAACAATAACAATAATCATTACCTAATGGAATTTCCATTTCATTATCAAAATCAATATAGATATTAAATTTCTAGGAAGAAATAGATTTTTTTTTAGCTTCACGCTGTATCCCGCACACAGGAGGGTAGGCAGAGGGAACCTAGTGTTAAGACACTCCGTTCCCCACTATACAAATAGATACTAACTTTAAAAATAATATTAATATCAAAAAGCACTGTAAAAAGCTAATTCACTCCTCACAGTCCTTCCACAATGCTCTCTTTAAGAATAATGAGAAAAAGCATTCAGATGTGATTCATACCAACAGTTTCTTATGAAACTTCTAACTTAATTAGACCTTGTTAGGGTCATGTTGTAACATTTATAAATCTGACTTTTAAAGATACGTACTGTAATGTTCATTTACAAAGTTGGTTGTTAAAATATCATAATTGTTAGATATAGTGAAAGAGAAGAGAAAATATAATTTAAAAATATTTTTTGTTTAAATATTTATTAAGGCGCTATGTTAGGTGAATATAAGTTTTATCATTTAAAAAGTTTTATTTCTTTCACATTTTTGTAGTAGTATTGGGAACATGTACAATGAAGTGTCGTGGATATAGGGTCAAAATACACTTGGGAAGATTTGTAAATTATTCAATAGTTTTTTTATAAGTGGGGAACAGAGTGTCATAACACTAGGTTCCCTCTGCCTACCCTGCTGTGTGCGGGATATAGTGTGAAGCTATTTATTATTATTGAATAGTTTTTTTATAATTCATTTTCAGAAATCTCAATTGCTCAGCCAAGGTTAAAAAACAATGCTTAGAACATGCATTTATAAAATTCATGTTCAATATTATAAAAATATTATAAAAAATTGTGTATAAATAACTATGTAACTTAATATAATTAATATTTTTATTTTTGTAATTCTAAATAACATATTTTATATGAATAATATATGAAAAATAACAATGATGCATTGTACATGGATACTTTCATAATATAATATATAGTTCTATAACTCTGAATATACTCACTGTGTGGATTTTGCCGAGAGGGCATAAAGTTAACAACCTGTCTAGCTACATTGTTCCGGAGGGTAAACGTCCGCCGTGCATTTGCAGGTCTCATTTCTATATTTTCTGTATCGTCCTCCATTTCCATTTTTACTATGAAAAATAATAAAAACTTAGCTTTTGTTTACTATAATTAAAAGTTTCGCAAAGTTCTACAATACAAACTAAATAACTATTTATATACACTTACGATTTGAAACTCTTTTTTATTTATGTTAGTGACTCACTAAGCATTAAACACAAGGAAACCTAGACTATTTGGTATTCACGGCATACTTCAAAAACATTTAGATTTCTTTATAATACGATAATTATAGGATAAGATACAATATTTCTTTGATAAGATATGATAAAATGTTTCAATAAACAAAAATAAAGACAATGTTTTGATTTGAGCAATTAATTGATTAATTGATAATGACATTGACATTGACAAATACTTAATGTTTAAAGTATTCTGTGGTTAAAGATTTAATAGAAAAATCTATTAAAATTTATATTTTGTTCAAGAATATTTTATTAGTAGAAGAATATAATTAATATAATATTATAAAGAACGTAGATAGGACACTACATCTAAGGACTGAGGGGGAATGTAAATGAGAGCTGTCAATAACAAACTCTTGGATAAAACTTGAATGTCCTAGGCTCGTAGTTGCCTCAACTTTTTAAATATCAAGGAATAGTATGTGTTAAATTAATAGGCAAAATTTATTTGTATTTCTGAAAAATGTAATATCCATGACAGAAGTTACTCGAAACTTACTATAATCATTATATATCCTTAATCGAAATTGAAACCGATATAGAATTTTTCATATATCATATATCCTGGGTATCCATCATATATCCATCGGTATGGATACGCATATATCGATCTGATAAATTAAGTCCCTATTAATAGTAGTGTTAAGGACTTATATTTTAGATTTAATTTCATGCATATTATATGGGCAGCCCAACGCCAAATGTTGTAGTTTTAGAACAGCTATATGTATAATATAATTTATGCATAATTCTTTCCACGAGTCTCAGTGGGGGCTGGCTTATTATAGTGGATTATTTATGTAACAATTAGGCTTTAAATGAAAGTAGATAACTTTGGGCCTCTTCGTAGTTACATTCATAATCATGTTAAAATGAATTATTAACAACATTACCTTGTTACTACAACAATTATAATCAATACAAAATTCACTTTCAGTAGATTGTATGGATTTGTCTATCTGTATTAAATATGTAAGTGTGAGAGCGAAATTGTATATTTTTTCTTTTATAAAATTGAACTATTTCTTTCATTCATACACGCATAAATTACATATATATGGCAGCTTGATTTTGTATTATCAAGTATAATGTTTATGTTTCTAATTTATTTACTGTATATGCTCTTAGCGAAAATCTTTAAATTGAACAACACATATTTTTGTACCCATTCCAGACCTGTCTTATAATTTCTGTATTTAACAAATGGTTATTAGCTTTTATTAACCATTTTTATAAATATCTTGTCAAGTTATACAACTCAAGATGCAAATTTAGTCTTTTATGGACATTGTCTAACTACATAATTACGATTTTTTTGTATTTCTATATATTCTAATTTAATCTGTGGTGAATTGACAGTATTCTTTACTTAACTTAAATGTCATTTTTAAATTTTAAGTCCATTTCTTATCGTAATAATATATATTTTCAATTTTCAAATAAAATGAGTAAATCTGTAATATAACTTGTGATAATCATAGTTATTAAATTAAAAATGTAAGCAAAAAATATAAATCATAATTATATACATACTCTCAAATACTTGAGCAGACATTAAAATAAAAATAAATTCACGTTTAATTACTCATTCATTGTTTAAATCGATCTTATATTATTCATTAGTTTTGTCAATATATAATATAAACATATCCATTTATAAATTTACATTAAAACCTTGCCTCACAACAACTCATTTCCTGTTTATTCATAAATGGGATAAACACTTGATACCTACATAGGTATAAATATAATAACATTTTAAAACTTTTTTTCTCTTTGTTACACTAACAAAATTTCATATTTCAGATCAAATGCTTACATAAATATGGCTTCTCCTTCTAATGTGACTGTTCACACTATAAGAGCTATATTAAATGAAGTAATAGATTCACTTGAGTCTCCAGACTATGCCGCTAAGTTGGATGAAGCTAAAGAAGCAGCTGGAAATGAGATGTTGAAGATGATGCAGTTAGTATTCCCAATGGTTGTACAAATTGAAATGGAAACTATTAAACGTCATGGATTTAGTGGTTCTAGGGAAGGTATTATAATTTTTAATATTTTTCTTATATAACATTATAGCGGCTTGCTCATGGCTCATTGCCGTGTGAACTACATAACTGTTTCATTGAATTGCAACCCTTGGGGGTAGATTTTTGAAAACTAAAGTTACTTATGTGTAACGTTGGATTTTATCAACTACATTTATTCCAAAATTCATTACAATCCGTGAAGTGGTTTAGATTTTTCATATAAACATTCATCCCCTTTTGCAACCCTTTAGAGGTTGATTTTTGAAGAAATAAGTAGCCTATGTTTGACTCTGGATTATTTACTTCTTTCATTCTAAATTTTATCTAAATCGGACCAGTAGATATAAGGTGTGTAAGCTTTACAGACAAACAGACTGACAGTCACATTTTTTATAAAAGTGTGGATGTTTTTATATTGTCATTTTTAACAGCAAAAGTCTAAATTGGTTTAAAAGTGTAGAATTGAATGTGTTAATGCTAGGTTATTTCTTCCTACCCCGATATGCTAAGCTGATATAGGAAGCTTATTTAGTAAAAGTATTAAGATTTCTATATTATCTTTTAACTACCTTTATAAATAAAAAACCAACATATAACCAAAAACAAGGATCTATTCATATTCAAATGTGAATTTCCTTTAATTATTTCAGCAACAAGACATTGTCTAACTACATCACTTAGATTTTTTTGTATATCTATATATTCTAATTATAATTCATATAAAACCTTTATTTAAATAGGTATAGTGCAATTCACTCAGCTTGTGCGTGAAATGGAAAGCATGGACAGTGAAGTTGCTCGTCTCCACAGTCAGATCCGCAGCCACTATCTACCACCAGTTTCTATCAGCTCTACTGTTGATACTTCATTGTAAATTGTTAATGTAAGTTTTTATACTTAATATAATAATGCTATAACTTGTTGTTTTCGATATAATAATAATATTTATTTATTCATTTGAACAATGGCAACTTATTTATGACGTCTTGTAATGATAATAACTATGTTAGTATAGAATTGTGTTGCAGTTATTTACATATGCTTCACATGCTTCATTTCATAATGCAATTTAATATAAAAGGACAAAATATCGAGGTTAAAGAAAAAAATATACCATAAACAAAAAGAACCTAGTAGAAAAGAAAAAGAACTCTATTCTCTACATATAGCCCCTAATCTAATATACTGTATGTTGAGTGGCGGAATCTTATGCCATTATTTGTCTTACTAAAAGTTTAAAATTTAATGTAGTTTAAAAATAATTATTGAAATATATAACACATTTGTTGTTACTCACTTATTAATATATTATTGGTATTCAAAAATACATTTTTACAGTATACCTGTGACCATGGACTGCTGTAAGGGGTCAAAACGTCGGGTCCACTAAAAATGTATTTTCGAATACCAAAAATATACGCCATTAATCTCGTTAAAAATAGTTTCATTTCAAAACACACTAACTTTGTTTTAGAGTTTTCCTGAAACCATCATAACCTGAAAGCATCATAGTGTTTAAAGTTTATTTTTAATTTAATACATACATGTATTCTTTTAAATAAAGTTACTTTTTAATGACATTCTTTGTTTTGTATTGCTTTTTTGATTTTTAAATAACCTCATGGCATATGGAAGGGTAGGCAGAGAGAACCTAGTGTCAAGACACTTCATTTTCCACTTTCTGCCTAAAATTGTGACATTGTGTGTGTTAAGTGGTGGAGGGAAGAAATGAAAATAATTTATAATCATTTGCTCGAGAAGATATCAAGCTCACAACTATCGTAAAAAGACATTTAAAGTAAACGTATAAAAATTTGAACACAGTGGGATTCGAACCCGCGCCTCTTGAACACCGTCCAGGCGCTCTCACCTATTTCTCTACTATATTATGCATGTATTATACATATAAACCTTCCTTCTGAATCAAACTGCATCAAAATCTGTTCCGTAGTTTAGAAGATATGATGAAGATATGAAGTCTGTCTATGTTTATAAGCTTATTATAAACATAGCGACTTCGCTTGATACCTACTATGTAAAGATTAAGGGCTTTTCTTATTTTCTCATAGTATCGTAAAGTAAATATAAAACTGATAACATGCTAAAAGATATTATATAGCCTTAGGTGAGGTGTGCTTGCTCTCAGCAAGGCGTTACTTTTTGTTATTTTTTTATTCTTTTTTTTTAATTATTTCATTTGAGGATGAAGTTTGTTCCGTTGAAATTTTTTTTTTTAATAATTACTTGTCATTGCCAGATTTTTAAGAAAATTTTATGTAAAGTTTTGTATGTTCGTTCTTCCTGTTGGTGAATGATTATAGTTTAATTATTTACGTTTCCCTGCTCTAGTAAAGCAAATAACGGTGTCGACCTCGGCCTCTAAACGCTCAATGTTTCGAGTTCAAGTGAAAATCACAGAACATATTTGTCATGAAATATCTGTTTAAGGTTCTCTCTGCCTAACCTGTGCGGGAAGAAGCGTGTATCTAAAAAGTTTTATTTCGAATTAACAACCTTTATCCTTTAGGGCCAGTCGTGGCGCAGTGGCACGAACGTATTACTGCAAACGACTGGCTGTGGATTCGATTATCACTCGAGGAGTGGAAGTATTTAATATTTCTATTTCCTTCGCTCTGGTATCAGAGGCAAAGCGCGGCGTTAAGTTTCGCCACTAAACACGCAATGCCTCCGAATTCGGTGGAAAGTGGGGAACGGAGTGTCATAACACTAGGTTCCCTCTGTCTACCCTGATGTGTGCGGGATATAGCGTGAAGATGTAAAAAAAAACAACTTTTACATACACTTTGCATATTATTAATTCATTTTAAATTTATTTCCAGAAAAGTAACAAAGTGATAAACAGAATCTCAGACTTTAAAATGAAGAAAAGAAAATATTACCAGTTTGTTGTGTGTGCGTGTGTGTTCGTGTACATTTACTACTTCTTTGGTTTAGGGGACTATATGTTTCTGAAGAGTTACGACGATAACTTCGATTATCCCTTAAATATCGATATTCGTCCCATAGTAGAAGAAGTGCTTTCAGGGAAGAAGCCCTCAGTCCCACCAATTAATTTCTATCCCTACAGATTCTTGACTAACTCAGGGAAATGCTCGACATTGGAGAAGCTAGATTTGTTCATAATTGTCAAATCTGCGATGGGAAATTTTGAACGGCGAAATGCAATACGACAGACTTACGGTCAAGAGAATCTCATTCCGGGGACGATTGTCCGAACGTTATTCTTCCTAGGTGTGGACACGCCGAAATCTGATACCCAAAAGTTGATAGACAAGGAAATGGCGGACCACAAAGACATTATACAAATAGATTTCCACGACAGTTATTACAATAATACGATAAAAACTATGATGTCATTCAGATGGCTTTACGAACATTGCTCTACAGCCGATTACTATCTCTTCACTGATGACGACATGTTTATATCGGTTAAGAATCTTCTAGATTATGTCCGTGATGGCCTAACAGCTGATAGTACTGATAGTCAGGAGATATACGCGGGTTACGTGTTCAAATCCTCACCGCAAAGAATACATTCGAGTAAATGGAGGGTTTCCTTCGAAGAGTATCCGTGGAACAAATGGCCACCGTATGTGACGGCCGGCGCTTACGTATTATCTAATAGATATATGAAAATAATTTACACTGGTAGCTTGTTTGTAAAGCATTTCCGGTTTGATGATATATACTTGGGCATCGTCGCCAGAAAAGTTGGTATAAAGCCCACACATTGTCAGAATTTTCACTTTTACAAGAAGTCTTATAGCCTCAATGGTTATAAGAATGTGATAGCATCCCATGGTTATGATAATCCAGCGGAGTTGTTTAAGGTGTGGAATGAACAGAATGAGCAGAATAAACCCTAATGATAGGTTCTTTTATTATCACGATTGTTACACATTTTGAAATGAAACTACTATTGTTAACTGGATTAATCGCGTATATTTTTGGTACTCCAAAATCTACATAGACAAAAGTATTTTAGTCTTTTCTCATGACCACGGACTACTGTCAAGTGTTCGGAACGTCGGGTTTTCTAAAAATGTATTTTCGAATACCAAAAATATACACGATTAATCCGGTTAAAAATAGTTTCATTTCAAAAATCTCTAATGACTTATTATTATTACTTTTCTTTTGCTATTTTTTACTTTTATTACTTTAAAATGCAAAGTATTTTGAACTGTATTTTAAATGACTTTCAATATATTAGGGCCTGTGTCGTTTACGGACATATACTACCTATGGCACCCAGCACGGCAGACAGATCTGGGCTAAGGCACACGAGGGGTTAAGTTACATTTCTTATATGTATCAGAACAGGGTCTTTGGACTCGTAGGATGACTACATTATGATGCAAAAAGCGTAGAGCTGAAAAAAATGAATCATTTTCTAATATAAAATAAAAGAATTTTCAAAATAAAGGGGCCAGTCGTGGCGCAGTGGCACAGACGTGTGACTTAAAACGACTGCTTATGGTTTCGATTCCCACTCGAGGAGTGGAAATATTTAATATTTCCATTTTCTTCGCTCTGGTGTCGAGGCAAAGCGCGGCGTTAAGTTCCGCCACTTAACACGCAATGCCTCCGAATTTGGCGGAAAGTGGGGAACGGAGTGTCTTAACACTAGGTTCCCTCTGCCTACCCTGCTGTGTGCGGGATACAGCGTGAAGCTATGAAAAAAAAAAAAAGAATTTTATAGCTTAAATGGTTATAAGAATGTCATAGCGTCTCACAGTTACGATAACCCAACGGAGTTGGTGAGACTATGGAACAAAGATAATGAGCAGAATAAAACCTGATAGCTTATAGGTTAAGTTATTTATTGTATTCACTTAGTTTTTAGTAGGTTCGAATCTGATTTTAATTATTTAGAGCTAAAGTTCCTTTTTTTTTAATTAGGTGATTGATTTTTATATTATTAATTGATATTTGATTTACGTAAAGTTATTTTTTCTATGCTTATATGAATAAGTAAGTACAATCTGTAACATTTATCATAATAATCAGTATGTTGTAATATATTTATTTTTAACTTTTTTTTTTATTTAACTTTATTTATTTCTCCAAAATACAAAACAGTATTCACAATTTTTCGAAAACTTAAATCAGCTACATTATTAACGAAATATTTAATCATCATCTAGACTCCCCTACCCGCCATATCATCCAAAATAAGGCAGGCGAAGACCCCCCGCCCCCCTATAGTGCTTACATCATACTTTACCGCCCCCTAAGGCATCAAAGCGGAGAAATGAAAATAATATAAAGTCTCGAAGATTATTAAAGAAATAATCTTCCACTAATAATTAGTGGCCAGTCGTGGCCCAGTGGCACAAGCGTGTGACTGTGAACGACTGGTCGTGGGTTCGATTCCCACTCGAGGAGTGGAAATTATATTTCCATTTTCTTCGCTCTGGTGTCGAGGTAAAGCGCGGCGTTAAGTTCCGCCACTTAACACGCAAGCCCCTGAATTCGGTGGAAAGTGGGGAACGGAGTGTCGTAACACTAGATTCCCTCTGCCTACCCTGCTGTGTGCGTGGTACAGAGTGAAGCTAAATAATTCCTTAATTATAAGAATAATCTTTTAAATATTCAACAACCTTAAAAATAGTACATTTTTGGTAAAAAATCACATTTCAATAAATTATTTTCATTAGAAGACTGTTGTAAGAATCTTATGTAAGTTTAATTTTTATATTTAAGTTCTTTCTATATGTGTACTTATTTGATAAGAACTATGTTTCTGTAATAAACATTATTTGAATCTGTATGAGACATTTTATTTACCTTCATATAATAAAAGGAGCTTTATTCTTTTCCCCGCAGAGTTATCAGAAAGGATTTAGTGTCAATATATTCCGCTCTCCGCAAATTTGAAATGGAGATATTTCGTATATATATAGTGTAGTGATTCTTAACCTTTTTTTTGTTGCCGCACATATTTAACGATTTCAAAATTTGGCGGCACACAGAGAAAAAGATTTTAAATGATATAATTAAATCATATTAACGTTATTATATATTTGCAGAATTTCGGGCCAGTCGCGGTGCAGAGGTACAAAGTGTGACTGTAAAGCGATTGCTTGTGGGTTCGATTCCCACTCGAGGAGTGGAATTTAATATTTCCATTTTCTTCGCTCTGGTGTCGAGGTAAACCGCGGTGTTAAGCTCCGCCACTTAATCCTTCTTTGCATGATTTTTTACTTTTTAAAAAAAAAATCATGTGTTTGTAATTCAGTTCATACATTACAGGAAAAATAAATAAAAAATATTTGTCTATTTTTATAGCTTTTTTTATTGAAAAAACGATATGATGGATTTTTCCATCATCATGCAAAAAGACTGTCTGTGTGGAGTCCTATAATGTTATTTTTCCTTTTAAATGGTATGATGGAAATTTCCATCACGATGCAAAGAAGGGTTAACACGCAATGCCTCCCAATTTGGCGGAAAGTGGGGAACGGAGTGTCTTAACACTAGGTTCCCTCTGCCTACCCTGCTGTGTGCGGGATACAGCATGAAGCTAAAGAAAGAAAAAGAAAGACAAAATTTGGCGGCACACAAAAGTGCCGCGGCACAGTGGTTGAGAATCACTGATATAATGGAATGGAGAACAGAGTGTCTTGACACAGCTTTTCCTCACTACCTTGCTAAGAAAAAAGCAAAATTGCAAGAAAAACGATTAAATAACTTTCTAAAACAAAGTAAGTACAGATAACTTTAAAAAAAAACAACATTACATTAAATGTATTTATTCATCCATATACGTATATAACAGGTATACATTTGTATAATAATAAAATTAACATTTGTATAATATAATATCATTTTTAATGTCTTGGCTTACATTTTATACCACATGCTAAATGCTAATATCCAATATAAATTCTTACGGTATAGTATTCACATATTTTAGAATGATTAAACGCACCTCGACGGTCCGAGTTCCTCTAAAAACCTAAACTAAATCCTTTCGAATATAACAAAAAAATATCTAATCTAATTTAATATAATAAAAGAACATACTGTATATAAATAAAACAATTAAATACAATTAATGGTAACGTCATGTATAAAATTTGAGCAATATATGTATTTTATATGAACATTTTTATTACTAAACGTATACGTATATACGGTAAATATACCAAAATTACACATTTTACAATTTTTATCTGTCTGTTTGTTATGGCTAATCTCTGGAAAGGCTGAACCAATTTTGACTGGACTTTCACTAGCAGATAGGTGATATAAAAAGGAGTAACTTAGGCTATTTTTATTCACACGACCGATTTAGCAGGCAATAGCGAGTCTATAATAAAAAACAGTCAAATTCAAATGTTAAAAGATTTAAAAAATGAGCAATTTCAGTACTTATATTATTAAGACTAATATTCGAGGATATAAACCACTTTTACAATATAATAAAAAAACGCATTTAAAATATAAATGTTACAAACAAAATCTTAGCACCATATTATAAAGGACTCTTTACATAGATATATTTGTAAAAAGAAATTAAATTAAATTAAATTGCAAAAAAAGTATGAAATCGCTAAAACCAAATATTTATAAATTGTCCTTTAAAACGGATAAAATGCATAATAAGTAATTATAATTTTATACAAAAGCTTATTTCAAACACATGTTAATCTATTTTTTATTATAATGTATTTGTCATGTGTAATTAAATATTATAAAGAATATTAGCTTTTTGTACATTTTCTCTTTTTAAATATATTAAACATACATAACCATGTCTTTGACATACACTTTCGTATAGGTATGGTAACGCGTATTTTACACTCTTACGAGTTTATATATATAAACAAAATAATTTATAATTTCAAACGTCATTGTTTACGTTTTATGGCACTATTGAATACAAAAGTTTCCAAATTTGTGACTATTTTTGCACAAATTACTTACATATTCTATTAAAATGTGTAAAATATAAGAAACCGAAATTATACATAAATAAATAAATTGAGGACATGCTTGGAACAAGGTGATATTGCAAGATATCGGAAATTCAGAATTTCGCAGTTTTATGCAGAAATTACTATTTGAACTGCATATGTACAACTATTACAAAACTGCAAAAGATACTAAAAAATGTACCAAAAGAAAACTCAAAAAAAAAGTTATAAGATTATTAAATTAAAAGTCCCTATAAAATACCAAACGCCTCAAGAGAACTATTTTTTCAGTATTATAAAAAACGTTCCAGTTATATGTATATATTATTTGACTATTTCTTCACCTTTCTTGTATAAAACGTCAAATCAAATTTAACTCAATAATAACATAATATGACACTCAATATCTAGCTACCAAGTTCAATAAACGATTACAATTAAAATATCATATTCAAAAACAACAGTTTCCAAAAAAAAAAAGTTTTCCCAAAAAAGTCCCCAAAAAAAAATGTACCAAACAAAAAAAGCCAGCAAAAAAAATCTAACTCTGCACAGGAAACGCAGCATCCAACTCTTTGAACACAAAAGTAATCTTCATAATCGCCAGCCAGAGATCTTCGTCGCTTATCTGACAATGGAGAGTCAGACGAATGGTTTTGTCGTCGAAACATACGCCTTTCACTATTACGCCTTCGTCGTTCGTCGTTTTACAGTCACCCTGTATTTGGGGGTATTAGAAATTATAATTTTTTTATTTTATTTAAGTCAATTTATTGTATTTTTTTTAGCTTCACGCTGTATCCCGCACACAGCAGGATAGGCAGAGGGAACCTAGTGTTAAGACACTCCGTTCCCCACGCACCGCCGAATTCGGAGGCATTGCGTGTTAAGTGGCGGAACTTAACGCCGCGCTTTTTACCTCTAATACCAGAGCGAAGAAAATGGAAATTAAAATATTTCCACTCCTCGAGTGGGAATCGAACCCACAACCAGTCGTTAACAGTCACACGTTCGTGCCACTGCGCCACGACTAGCCCCATTTTATTTATTTATATTAATTAAATATGACAGTTTTCATTTTTTATTCTTTAATGATATGGAACAACGTCTGAGTTGAAACGCGATAGGTTACGGGTTCGATTCCCACTCGGGGTAATGATATCCGATAAGACAAAATGCGACGATGAGTTCTAGTACTTAGCACGCAATATCTGCATTTCAGGTATAAAGAGGACAACAGAGGAAATATTAATTAAATAAATTCAAAACAAAAAGTAAATAGACAAAACTAATCTAAACCACCTGTGTAAGTATATGTAAATAGTATTTTTATGACCATATTCTAAAAGTCTAGGACAGGGGTAAGCAAACCCGGTGCCCTCTTCATTCTTCTATGCGGGCCGCCAAGCATTTATTTATATTCTACCAAATTAATGCGACATGTTTAAACATGCAATATGAATGCGAACGTTAGATTGATTTTTTATTCTTTTCTAATTTTTTATGTAATTTGCTGCTTTTGTAAGCTAATGTTTATAATATGAATACCATTTCAAATACTTTAAAGGAGTGTGATTTTGGCCCGACAAAAAATTCTAAATCTGCATAGATACGGTGTTAACAAAGGTTTTTTCTACATAGCGGGATAGTCTGAGAGAACTTAGTGTCAAGACACTCTGTCCTGAACTTTCCGCCCAAAAATGTCTCTGACATTTTACATATTGAGTTGCAGAACATCGATCGTGCCCAGTCTCGCTCTTATATTCAAACAAGTTTTACAACAAACAGAAGACCTAGTAGGAAAAAATATATATTATTACACTTATTCTTAGGAGAAACTATAAGTGCATAACCATTTATTGGTTACCTGAGTTTCAGCCAAGCTGACTTGCGCCAGTCTCTGCAGAACCTGACCAGAGTTGAGGGGGCTGGTCTTATCTATTCTCACCAGCACGATGTTGGTGTGCTGACCTTCCACATCCACTTGGAAACTCTTGAGGAACATCCCTTGGATTGCTGGGAGGGAAAAATAATATAATAATAGCTTCACGCTATATCCCGCACACAGCAGGGTAGGCAGAGGGAACCTAGTGTTAAGACACTCCGTTCCCCACTTTCCGCCGAATTCGGAGGCTTGCGTGTTAAGTGGCGGAACTTAACGCCGCGCTTTACCTCGACACCAGAGCGAAGGAAATGGAAATATAATTTCCACTCCTCGAGTGGGAATCGAACCCACAACCAGTCGTTACAGTCACACTCTTGTGCCACTGGGGCCACGACTGGCCACTATAAAATAATATCTATACTGTTTATTTATATTTTATATTTCTAAATATTAAAATAACAATAAAACATAAAGGTGAGATGTTAAATGCATATAAATAGTAGTGATAGATTTCTCTGTTAAATTTCAAGTTACAAACTTAAAATTTAACAACAAAGATAACGCAGACAGAGAATTTAGTGTCAAGACACTCCATTCTCCATTTTCGCCCTAATCTAAAAATATTGCGTGTCGAGTGGTAGAATTCATCGCCTCTTTGTTTTGTCAACGCGAAGAAATAAGAATGATTATATTTATCACTCTATCGCTTGCTCATCGAACCGTATCTGTATAACGATGACAGTGGCACACTATCCGTATTTTTTTTTTTTTTTTTAATGGAATAAAGGAGGCAAACGAGCTGAAGTCCCACCTGGTGTTAAGTGGTTACCTTCGCCCATAGACATCCACAACATTAGAGTTATGGATGCGTTGCCAGCCTTGGGAATGTAGGACAGAAGGAGGGAGGAAGGATGGGAATGGTGGGAATAGGGAAAGCTGGCTTACATGCCATCGAACCGGAACACATCATAAGATATTTGGCGGTTCGTCTTTGACATGATAGTGGTCGCGAGCCAGTCGGAGAACGAATCTCCTACCACCAAACTACTGGGTTACCCGCCTTTTACGGGACGCTACCCAGCGGCGGGGGGGAATTGTATTCTTAACCCGTCCCCCCACGGGATAAAATTTTAACGATTTCCACCGTCTTTTTGTATATTATTCAACCGGAGATCCAATATTTTTAACGCCAGCTTATCTCTATAAAACACTTCACCTCTAACGCATACCACCCGTAACCTCATAATAAATGTTATAAGCTAACTTTGGCACAAGCGTGTGACTGTAAACGACTGGTTGTGGGTTCGATTCCCACTCGACGAGTGGAAATTATATTTCCATTTTTTTCGCTCTGGTGTCGAGGTAAAGCGCGGCGTTAAGTTCCGCCACTTAACACGCAAGCCTCCGAATTCGACGGTGCGTGGGGAACGGTGTCTTAACACTAGGTTCCCTCTGCCTACCCTGCTGCGTGCAGGATACAGCGTGAAGCTAAAATAAAAATAAAATAACTAACTTTTAGCCAATATATGGGCTCGTTTGTGATCAATGTTCAGTTTAGGCGCGACCTCATCTAGTCCGACTATAGCGGCGGCGGCGAGCACTCCCGCTTGACGCATCCCACCACCTAACATTTTGCGAAGACGACGTGCCCTAAAATATACAAAAACGTTATAATTATATATAAATTTGTTATTTATACATGTACTAAAAATGTTGCTGTCATTCATGGAAAATATGGGAGAAAATTCACTGTCTTTGGGTTCGTACACGCTGATCTCAGAAATGGATTAAACGATTAAAGTGCGCTTTGTTTTGATAACTTTCTGCATTTTTTGGTTTTTTGGTAAACTTCCCCTAACATTAAGTGTTCATTTTAATTTATAAAGGTACAACAATTTAAATTTAAAAAAAGATATTTCATGAAAACGTTTAAAAATTTGAACGCAGCGGGATTCGGACCGGCGCCTCCTGAATACCTTTCAGGCGCTCTCACCACTGAGCCATGCGTTCTACTGTCCGCTGCATGCAATCCTTGGGTTTCGTGATTTTACTCATTTTACATGAAACTATTCTGAACTGACAGTTAAATGCCACTTCGAGCTTCTTAGGAAAGTGACTACTAAGTGTTGCGGAAGCGATACGTCAGGTTTTCTAAAATCTATTTTCTAATACCAAAGATATATGCGATTAATCGACATAAAATAATTTCATTTTAAATGCAGATAATATTCATATATCACACATCGCTAACTAGTTATGTGTAGGTCAACACTACTCCCTCTGATTACTTGGCTATCTATAGCTGAGTTAAAAAAATCAAAAAACAGTGAAAAATTCACTCATAAAATTACTAAAATTAATATCTATATAAAATAATAAATTAATATATTAAAATATATAAAACAAAATATATAAAACAAAACATCAACTCACTGCTCAATAAAATGATAAGATCCAACCAAAGCTGAACCGACGGGCGCCGACAGGTTCTTGCTGAAGCATATCGACACGCTGTCACAATCCCGCACTATCCTCGCTATGGGCACGTTCTGGTAGACGCTGGCACTGAACGCGCGCGCACCGTCCATGTGGAGGAGGAGGTTGTGGGACTTGCACACTTGGGATAGACTGTCTATCCATTCTAGTGGTATTACCTGGGAAATTTTATTAATATACCGATAAATGTATTAACATGAGCAAATTCACCCTTTTTACAGCACCCATATCAGAAAGAGCCTAATGTCAAGATACTAGGTTCTCTACTTTCTGATCTAAAATGAGACTGAGAATTGAGTAGCGGAAAAGGATATGAGAAGATAAGATATGAAAATAATTTAAATGCAAACAAGTGGGGAAATGAACCTACAACCAAGCGTTTACGGTTAGACGCTGTCCCACTGCACTGCAACACGAAGGACTTTCGATTGAATAGATTCAATGTATTATAATTCAGACATTGTTTTGGTTTCGATTCTTACTAGAAGGAATTCTAATTAATTTGGGAAAAAAAATAATAAAATAATCATTTATGCAACGAACCACACAAATCTGGTATATCACCTTCAACCATACATGATTATAATTATTAAAAAAAATACCAATTTATACAAAACATAAAATATTAAGACTTTACATAAAATTAGCATTAATTTCACATCCACAATTGAAATGTTTATTATTTCATTTTCTTCCCTTTAGTGTCGAGGTAAAACACGGAGTTCAGTTCCGCGACTTCAACGGCAAATGAGGAACGGAGTGTCTTAACACTAGATTCCCTCTGCCTACCCTGCAGAGTGCGAAATACAGCGTGAAGCTAAAAAAAATCACATACCTTCCCTCCACAAACATTATGCGTGTTTTCAAAGGCGACCATCATCGTGGTTGGTTCATGGATATCTGAACCCCTTATTCTTTTCTCTAGCTCCTTCAGATCGAACGTGCCGTCGGGGTTATTTTGTATTGTACTCACTTGAATACCGGCGAGATGGGCCGCACCACCTTAAAATTTTGTATGAAAATGAGTACAAGCTTCACACATTTCCACCATAACAGGGTAAGCAGAGAAAACATAGTGTCAAGACACTACGTTCTGCATTTTTAGAGCAAATACGAAACATTGTGTGTTGATTGACGAAACTTGACACCAAACTAATTTTAATATAAACATTCTCTATTCATAACTCTATCATGTATGTATGGTGTCACACTGCATCTCAATGGCCTCATATAATATTAGATATTACGTAATATAGTTTTTTTGAGTAGAAATTGTTATGTTCATAAGCTGAAAGTTATTATTTTTTATATTTTTTTATAAAAAATGGAATTCAGTCATGTTTAAGTCAGTGTGTCTTGGAACTTAAATAACAAAAGAAGTTATATTTACAAAATTTCTTTGTTAATAATGTATTATGTATTGTAAATTATATAAAAATATTTTTTTCCTTAAGCCATCATATAGAACCTGTGGTTTTTTGGTTTTGTTCAAAATTAAGAGATTGCGTATTGCCTAACATAACTCATACCTTGGTTTGTCTCAAAAAACAGGGCAATAAAAACTAAATTAAATTATCACAATTATTTAATCCAACAGGAATTGAACCTACAACCAATCATATCAAGTATGTCACAATAATCTCCTTAACTATAATTATATGGTAGCAAAATATAAATTGATAACAATTCCCTCTTTATCTCTAACATAAAAGCCACTTAACTGTAATTGGAAATTCTTAATGTTCTTTATCAAGTTTCTATTAATAACAATATTATATAGAGTAAACAACCAACCTTGTTCATATCTGAAGATGTGAGATAAATTGCCCACAATTGCTTCTGAGCCTCGCTTATTGCAATGCACCATGACTGGGAATAAATTGACTATTGTTAGTTAGTGATAACAATATAAAAAACTTATTTATATATTAAAAAAAATTAATAATAAAAATTAAGCAGTGTAAATTAAAACTATATTGCCATTTCTGCATTTTAGTAGAACTAGAGGTAGCATTAAGCTCTCAACTTTGTATTTTTTATAAAATTTAAATGAGAAGGTCCAATTAGAAATGTTTTAGGATTTGTAAAATGTCTTCAGAATAATAATCATATTTTTGCAAATTAGATACCTAATAGTGTTGTATTATTCCATTTTTCAGTAGGATAATAAATGCTTTAGATCATTATAATGATAAAGTAGTCAGCAAAAGGCACGCGAGATGAAAGAAAAAGTTATGATTGCTTAAAATCAAGGAGTACAGTTGAGAGGGCCAGTATGAAGTCTCGGTAATAATTATTCCATCTCAAATTGGACAGAGTTCAGTAAGATAGCAATTAATCTTTATAATAAACTGTGATAAGATGAATCAGAAATAATGTATAAAAATTGGGAGCCAGCTACTTAAACCTAAGTGTCTTACTTGAAGAGATGAAAAAGTTACAGATATTACAAAAAAATATCCATAAAATAAATGGAATATGAACCCACACTCTTTAACAATGTAATATAAAAATAATAAAAATAGTATATCACAAGATGGTCCTAATCCATTATTATTTTATTTAATATATATTTCATAATAAATATACAAATTGCATAATACTCACTAGCTATAAGATTAGCCATAGTACCACTAGGTACAAATAAAGCTGCCTGTTTTCCCAATAGAGTGGCTACTTTACTTTCCAGAGCATTAACAGTGGGGTCCTCTCCAAAGACATCATCACCAAGTGCAGAATTCACCATGGCATGTTTCATAGCCGTAGTGGGCTTAGTTACCGTATCAGATCGCAAATCTACGATGTACGCCATAGCAAGATTTGTATTAGACTAATAAATATTCAATACTTCGAGTATGGCCTTCGCAAATAAAAAGTTTATCCTCAGATAAAGTAACACGGTGTTAAACTTGACACTGATCGAATCTAATTAATTCCTAACTTAAGTTTTAACGACTTTTTAAAGCAATGATTGAACCTTGACTTTTAGATGAAATAATCATTGTAAAAAAAAAACAAATTGTTTTTAAATTAAACTTTTTAAGGTTATAAGTTTGAAATTGTTGACATTTATTCGGTAATTTAAACTTTTGTATAATCTATTCCATTTATGGTATAATCTATAATTTTTACGAAGATTTGATTCTAATATAAAAAATAATATTTACAAAATTATTATAATACTTTTAATAACAATAATTTTATTTATTACGATTATTTGATTTCATTTCTTATCAGTAAATTTAGTTAATAAACGGTATTGTGAAGTTCGTTTTCCTTTACGAGTAAATTGACAGCTTGCAAAAATAATGTCCCCTTATTGGTTGGTTAAAAATTAGAACGTTTGAAATTTTCCAACCGCCAATCACGTGCACGGAAATTAACATTCGCTGTCAGAATTTCACAACTATATCGTACTCGATGTTTGATTTGACACAAAACGGATAGAATTGGTGTGATTTGTGGGTTCAACTTAGAGATTCTACTCATTAAAAAACATTTTGTGTTTCATAAGTATAAAATACATAAGTGTAGTACGTGTAAGCATCTCTTTTAATAACATTCGCGTTACCGTCCAAGTGAACAACGAAAACTTGTAATATATTTCGGTCAAAACGTGAATTCGGGCGTCGACCGGTCCATCCCTCCTACTTGTAACCGTTGCCGTTGCCGCTGTCACACAGTCACACAGCCGCTCGTGTCAGTCGCAATCGTCATTTTGTACGTAGTGCCGTAGACCCGCGGCACACGAGTTAGAGCCGGTGGATTTTAGCAACGTGTTGTGTGGTGTGTCGGTCTGGTCGACCGTTTAATGTGGTATACAGTGCCGGTGTTAGGTTATCGTAAGGGTCGCGCGGCGTGATTGGGCGCGATGGTGGACATGGATAGAAACGATCCGGAGCTCCGGTACCTGTCCGTCGATCGGAACAGTTTCAATGACCCGGCGACACAGGCGGAGTGGACGCAAAAGAGGTTGGTGTGGGTTCCCCATGAGAACCAGGGTTTTGTCGCGGCAGGAATTAAGGGAGAACGTGGGGATGAAGTGGAAGTGGAGATCGCGGAGTCCGGGAAGCGGATGCTCGTCCCCATAGATGATATCCAGAAGATGAACCCTCCCAAGTTCGATAAAGTGGAAGATATGGCTGAGCTGACATGCCTCAATGAAGCCTCTGTCCTGCACAACATCAAAGACAGATATTACTCTGGACTGATATATGTAAGTACACTTTTTTTAATTAGAATAAGAAAAAAATCCTCATATCTAAAAACATTAAAATATTTCCTCTAGGTAATTACCACTAATGAAGGTTTCTAAATACTTTTCTAATAATGTTGAGGCATTGTTAGGTTTGGAGCGTCTGAATCATTCCTTATGAGTGAGGTCATGCTTAAGCAAACATTTTTGGCTTAACTGTCCATTGTACTTCACTATGGAAATGCAGACATATTATGGGTGTAGTATTGTTTAAAGGTTTAGGTGCTTATTTCTTAATAATCTTGCAATTATTATGTATATTAATTTTCACCTGTTTCTATTAATTGTTTTTTTTTAAATAACTCCAAATTGTGTGGAAAGAGAAAAGTTAATGTATATTTTTAACAAAAAGAAATTAATTTTCTGTAGAATAATCTTATTAAGGAACATAAGTGTCAATTTATTACCGTTAGATTTCTAAACTTAAAACATATAAGGAAATATAAATACATAATCTCTATAATATTATTAATGAGATCATGTTTTGTGTGAAGTGACTAACAATGTACACAATTTTAAGAATTATGAAACAAATAATTACTTTAATAATTTTCATAGAAACCATTTATTATTTTTCTTTACGAGTTCCTTTGGACTTAAAATATTTTTCTTTGGACTAGTTAGACCGCTTGCATTTTGGCTACTTTATAATATTGTATTATTTTTAATGTTACGCATTAATTCGAGCAGAAAGTGGCAAAACTGATTGTATTGACACAAAGTTCTCTCCGACTACCCTGCTATGCGAAAAGATCATAGAGATTGAAAACAATATTTTATTTATGATTTTTGTGTAAAAAAGTATTCATTTAAAATTTAAATCTGTTTTACATTATTATCATCCTTCCAATTATAATTTTGGCCAATTACTGAGAGAATACTACTACCTATAACATACAGCCTATTAAAATCCTTAAATAATGTATACCTGGATAAATTTTCAACTTCAAACTCCTGTTATTTACATATTAAAACCTATATTTGAATTTGAAAAAACTTTTTTGACATTTTTACAATAAAGAGTTCAAAACTTGTATTGAGTTTATACACTTTTTTCTTTATACTAAACTTTATAATAAGTATGTTATTATAACAATAGCATATTAGTAATTTTAAAGAAAAATTATTTAGTTTATATTCTTTTTAATTGGATTTTTATACATAAACTTTTTTTTCCCCTCCCATTAATATGGACTAGTTAGACCTCTTGCATTTTGGCTACTTTATAATATTGTATTATTTTTAATGTTATGCATTATAACAGAAATAACTAAATAACTATATAACTGTAATTTGGTGTGCCATAGTGTACCATAATATTCAATCCCTACTTGGGAGTATAATTATATTTATATTATTATCGATTTCTGCTCTTCCGAGACAAAATAGTTCACAGTTCTTCCATAGAACAAGGCATGTCTCATAATAAGTTAGAGAGTAGAGAGAGGGTCTTAACTCAAGGTTCTCACTCTGCTATATTCAAAATACAAAGCAAAAAGTAAAATAATAGTTAGATATCGAGTTCCACTTAAGAGCTTATTGTTCTTAACTATAACATACCATTCTGTTTATAGTATATAGATTGTGTTATCAGTCAACACTGACTCACTCAGCCTGTTCGATAGTAGAATGTTTGATTTTAACTGTTCCACGCTTATCTGTCCACATTCCTGTATCTTTTAATAATATTGTTTTAGTTGGATGTGATCTAATACAATATGAATTGTAATATGTGAATGAAATCATTTGTTTTAATATTTTTTTCGTTTGTATGTTAAGTTATTATAATGAATGTTGAGTTTAGAAGATTAATACTTGAATATTAGAAAAAAAAAAAAAAAACAAATTATGATAAATTTGATGTAATTATAATAATATTATGGTACAGTGTGTTTGACTGTCACTGAGATTGGTTGTGGGTTTGATTACCACTCTGATTGAATGATCATTTTATTTTCTCTGCTTTTGGGAAGAAAACAAAGTGGGGAATTGAGCTCCCTACTCAATGTTTCAAATTCTAGGGGAAACCAAAACATCATTATTGACATTACATTCTCTCGGATAATATTAAGTACAGCGTTAAGCTACGTCGTTTTTTATGCGTAAAGCTGAAAAATTTAAGTCTAATTACGGATCGAAACCCACACGCACGTATCCACACGACGAACAATCCCATCGCGGTCGCCGTTCGCAATTCAATAGGACTTTGTGATACAAATAAAAGGATTTCACGGCACATTGGCTCGCGTCTACTCCAAAAATAAATCAATTAATTACAATTTCAACAAATAGAAAGGTCCCTAGATTTTTTAGTGGCGCCAACTTTTTGCTTATTTTAATAAATACTTATTCTAATTTGCGTCTTAATCGCTTCAACGGGTAACATCGAATCTAAATATAACTAATAGTTCAACGATCTTATGTGACTTTGTTCTGGAGGTACGCTGTTGTTGGTTATCCATGTTTTTTTTTTCTTAACTTCTTTGCTTTACTCCGCATAGCAGAAAGATTCTAGTGTCAAGACACTCTGTTCTTCATTTTCCGCCTGAATTCGAACGAACGTTGAATTCAATGTCGCGTTTTGCCCTTAGGTAATAGAATGGAGGGGTGAAAGTAATGTAAATATAATCATTACCCTAGGTAGGAATCGAACCCACAGCCTTATTTTTGCCATGGTTTGACTTTTGATGTTAAGTGTCCAAATTGCTTTTAGACTTGAATGATGTCATACTTTACATGGCAATTAGCGCTTGCATCGTCCTTTCTATAGGTGTAGGTCGAGTTTGACTTTACAATTTTTTTTGTTGTTTTTGTTAATTTTATTTGAATATTGAGTTGAATTCTGCCATTCAACACGCAATGTCTCAATGTCGAACAGAGAATAGAGAACGAAATGTCTTGACATTGTGTAGGACACTCTTTGACGGTAGTAGGGTACTATGCGTAAAAGACTTAGGTAGCAGAAGAAGGATTTATTTTGATTAAACTTTAAATCTTAATACATTTATATTAATTGTATGAAATGAGCAATATGTTTTAAAACGACTGTCGAATTCTTGTTTATAGAAATATTCCCCTTTCAAAATATTAAATGATAATAAACATTTAAAACGCTTATTTTATTATGCAGAAATATGGTGGTAATAAATAAGTAAAAAAATAAACAGTAATTTTGAACAACTATGACTCATAATATAACAATGGTTTGGTTTTTGGAACTTCTAAATATTTTCTTAGTTTCTCCTATAGACTTTCTACCAAAGTTGGTGTAATGGTATATTTATGGAGATTAGTATATAAATTATTTATTTTTCATATTATTTCTCTGCTAACATTTGTTGTTATTGTATATTTTGTTGCTTTGGTAGGTGGGATTTTTGGGATATGAAGATTTATTGCTAATAAGTGCGTGTTATATATTTACTGCTTCACGCTTTTTCCCGCAGAGGAGAACAAAAACTAAGCTAAGCTAGTTTTCTGTCCGAATTTGAGAAATTGTACTCTTTTTATTAGCTTCGCTGTATCCCACACACAGCAGGGTAGGCAGAGGGAACCTAGTGTTAAGACACTCCGTTCCCCACTTTCCGCTGAATTCGGAGGCATTGCGTGTTAAGTGGCGGAACTTAACGCCACGCTTTACCTCGGCACCAGAGCGAAGAAAATGGAAATATTAGATATTTCCACTCCTCGAGTGGGAATCGAACCCACAGGGTTTTTTTTCTAATGAAATTAAATATTTTTATCATTCTTGGTTAATTATAACAGTGATCAAATTTATTTATAAGATATATTATGTAACATTACTTAGTATACTTTAGGCGTTTCTAGGCTCGTACGCATGTTCAAAGATTGGAACGTTGACCTTCTTGATTTTGGTATAAATAGAATTATTTCTATTCCTAATATAAAAATATGAACATAATTTTATAATTTTTTAAAATATCAATACTCTCCTTTCTCCACTTTCCACCTAATACAACATTACAAACTTACTCGCGTAACTTAACCCCGCGTTCCACCACACTCAACACCAATTCCATACAACATCACGTCCACATCTTTAATTTAGTTTCATTTGGTCAAACCGAAAACTATTATATCGAGATGAATGTCAAGGTGAGGCGCGCCGCGTCCGAATCGCGCCGCTCGGTCGTCGACCCCGCTCCGTAGGGGGGGTTGCGAATGTACTCGGTACTGTGCGTCGTTTGACGTTCTTACTGTGTAAGTCTGTGACTGTTGTATGTTGTTTTTGGTTTTTTTGAGGGTGTTTTTCGATTTTTTGGTTAGAGAAATCGGTTTTTTGAGGTGTTTTTTGGTATTGTGAGGATTTTTTGTGTTTTTTAGGTTTTTAAAGGGAGGTTTTGGTTAAAAAAAGATTTGTTTTTTAGGTTTTGGTGGAAGGATTGTGTTTTGGGTTTTTTGGTTTTTTAAAAAAGTACTTTTTGAGATTTTTTTAGTATTGTTTAAGGTAGGGTACAATCCAAGTTAAGACACTTGGGATGAAAAATAACACTTTTTAATGATGATTAAACAAAAGTAAAAATTATTTAAAAAAAAATTAATATCACAAAAAAAGAACAGTGGCTGAATAGAAAAGGCCAAAAGACCGGTCTAGCGTAGTAGGACAGCGTTCGATTGTAAACGTGGTTGATTGTGGGTTCGATACCCACATAGAGACATGATAATATTTAAATTATTATTTCTCACATGGGACATCTTAGACAAATCGTAGTGTTAAGTTCCTCCACTCAGTACGTCTCAATTTCGGACGATAACTCCACTTTATATTGGCTATTTTTTTGTCAGTATAAAATTGTCTCAACAGGCAAGGTTCTGTTTTGTCATTTTTATTTATTTAAGTGTTTGTTTTTATGGGTTTTTTAAATTATTTTTATATGTATAGTGCTATTTTTCTATTCCCGTAGAAATTTTGGGAAATCCCCAATAAGTGTTGTTCTACACTCAAATATAGCGTGTTCTTGAAAAGTTGATATTTCATCGTTTACACAATATTCTTGTTTTGTTATTAAAAATTATTTGTATCCGTCCCAAAGGTGACATTGCTTTGTAAATATAGGTATTTAATATATATTAATATGTGAAGCAAAAAATTTGTGCTTCTTGCACGCTTCTTTGGAGGAGTATAAAGTTAAGAGTTTTTTTTATTGATTAATGATTTTCGATGATGAAAATAGAGTTTCTTCTTAAAGAAATTAGATCACAGTACAATTGAAGTGCTGGCTATAAAAAAATACTATGGATTTTAGCGGATTACACAGCCGAGCTTTGTCCTGTACTTGTTATTTACAATACTTCTTAAGAAAGAGAAGCAGAGCTATGGTGAGAAACCTAACCCCACATGCGTCAACATTGAAGTACCATTGTAATCCTTATTTAGAACAAGCTAAATAAATGACCTGCGACTAACGAGGTTATCGTGACGACGTGGGTTCAATTCTCGCTCAGGGGAACAATTATATTTAAAGTACTTTCATTTCTCCGCTCTAGTAAACAAGCTAACATATGTTGACAGAAAGTGGTGAATGGAGTGTCTAGACACTAGGTCTCCACTGCCTTCTACTAGGTTCTGTTGTAAAGAAAATTTAGTTAAAAATTAAATTAAATAGCTTCACGCTATATCCCGCACACAGCAGGGTAGGCAGAGGGAACCTAGTGTTAAGACACTCCGTTCCCCACTTTCCGCCGAATTGGGAGGCATTGCGTGTTAAGTGGCGGAACTTAACGCCGCGCTTTACCTCAATACCAGAGCGAAGAAAATGGAAATATTAAATATTTGCACTCCTCGAGTGGGAATCGAACCCACAACCAGTCGTTTACAGTCACACGCTTGTGCCACTGGGCCACGACTGGCCACAAATTAAATTTATAAAATTTAGTGAAACTTAAATAAATGATACGAAATTAGCAATAGTGTATACTAATTTAGCTGATCGCGTTGGGCTTTCAAAATAGCAATATTGCAATGTTCCATATTGAATCATCGTATCAGCACATTCGAGCGATTGTGAGTGACGTCACACTGATAACAGATGGTCACGCTGATAACAATGTATTTTATATGCCCGATAATATAACGTAATAAATATAGTTGAAATATATTTTTGGAATATTTTAAAAATACAAGGGAAAACATAGAGAACCTCGACACCAGAGTAAAGAAAATAAAAATATTAAATATTTCCAGTCTTCGAGTGGGAATCGAACCCACAACCAGTTCCTTTTACAGTCACACTTTGTGCCCCGGCGCCACGACTGACCAAATATTTTGTAATATAATACGGCCTTTACGTTTCTTTAACTAAAATAGAAATAGGAAAACTATAAACTTATTGAAAAGGCCAACGTTCTTTCTAAAGAAAAGTCCTTCCACGAAGTGTCTTTGAACGAGATATTGAGAGTTGATTTGTTAATACCCTTAATTCCTCCCCATTGCATTGAGTCAGCTGAAAGTCAATTTCCTTGGCTTATATTCAGTTTTTTTTTTTTCAACTGTATTGTGACCAAGTAAGAACTAAATTCGAATTTTTCTATGAACGATGCGATGGGTCATTGAATATCCTTTGAAGAAATGCTACCTTAGTATTATAGTCTTTATTTATTGATGATTAAGGGTGTAATTTGCATAGCGTTTTCCTACATAATACTTTTTACTGCACCCTATAGTGCCACCCTGGTTGCTCCCGGCCCTCCCGGTCCTCCCGCGGGGGTAGACAGGGCGTAGACGAGGTCAAATGAAAGTTTTAGACGCGAATAGATTGTTTGTATTAACGGATATACGCCTGACGTATGCCAGTTGTTAAGAATGAGGGGAAATTGAGGATTGCTTACGTGTAATTGAGTGTTTTGGAAGTCGTTTTATGATTAGTGTTTCTATGTGGTTTGAGATGGTAGGGATTTTCGGTTATGTTGAAAATGGCCGTAGGTTATGTTTACTATAGTATGATTGGAGTGCTGCTTTTGTTAATTCGTTTGTTACTCTAAAATAATAGTGAAAAAAAATTATGAATTTTATTATTATTCTTCTTTATCTATTTATCTTGTAAACTAAAATAACAGTAAAAAACAGTAACTGTGAGATTTTTTAAATGTTTGTCCGTCTGTTTGTACATACACATCTTTGGATGTACAGGATCAGATTTAAAATGAAACTTTTATTATTGTATAGATATTAAGACTGAGCAGGACATGATAGTTTCCCTACTCTAAGAGATAAAGCAATTAAGTCTTGAGAAAACCTTTTCAGCATTATGAGTAATTTCTATTGACATAAAAATAAAAGATCTGAAATACATAAAAGTCCAACTAAACCAAAAGCAATAAAGATTCGCCGTCTTAGCAAAAAATATTATACGTGATTAGTAGATTTACACGTAATTAGATATTTTTTATCTCTTGATTTTTATAAAAACAATTTTCTATAGGATATAGGTGCGCAGTGACACTGTAATGACCATTAATTATGAGTTCGAATCCCGCTTTGAGCATTACATTCATAAGTAGATTGTTTTCATTTTCTCGTTTTGGGAAGGCAATGCTCGGTGTTAAGTTCCGCCATTCCACGTGCAATCAACTATTTATATTCAATTAATATTCATGTACTTCTGCTATTATATTTTCATTCTAACAAACATTTTCGTTACTACAACAAACTTTTTTTATTTATTTTCTTGCATCTTTCAAGTAATATTAATTCCATGAATAAATTGTGACATCACTTTAAACATATGAAAACCTGTAGGATAAATAAAGAATTTAAAATTCTACGTATCGACGACTACGGTCACTGCAGGCAGCGTCTTCCCTCTCTATCTGCACTGCGGTCTGCAGACGGGGCATTGCGTCAATTGCGAATAGCCATTGCTTATAGCATTATTTTAAACTGGATTATTTATTATTAATTAAGTTGTATATCGTTTTTTGTTTAGAGATTTTTATGTAGGTTTTTTTGGGGGTTTTTTTTCTTAAATTTGATTATCTTTATTTTTTTTTCGCTTCACGCTGTATCCCGCACTCAACAGGGCAGGCATAGGGAACCTAGAGTTCAGACTCTCCATTATTCATTTTCCGCCGAATTTGGAGGCATCGCGTGCTTTATCTGCGATACCACAGCGAAGAAAATGGAAATATTAAATATTTCCACTCCTCGAGTGGGAATCGAACCCACAACCATTCGTTTTACAGTCACACGTTCGTGTCACTGCGCCACGGCTGGCCCCAATGTTTTAATTTAATGAAAAAATGTTATACAATAGGTATCTATGTAGTAATTATTATCTTTGAATATGTTCTAATAAAACTATCTATATGTTATTTATTGTCGTAGTAAAAAAGTACATCGAGAGATTTGATGTAAATTCGAACTCTATACAAGTTGAACATGAAAGTATTTCGAAATTGTAACGTACACAAACTTTAAAATTGAATTTCTTTGCTTTTGTTCGCCATTGCAATGTAAAGGGTTTAGGCTTAGTATCTTTAATATTTTAGGCAATTTACACGTAAAGTGGAATAAAGTCTACAGTGAGTTACTTATATTATTATTCATAATCCATTTATTTAGGGATATTTCGTGCTGGGTAGCAGAACTTTGTTTGAATCTGACTAAACACAATGGTTAAGAGTTCGATTTCCATTTGAGAACTACTTAAGTTATATTTCAAATATTTTCATTTCTGATAAAGCAATATATAATGTCTCAAATCTCTATCTACTTGAAGCTAATTCAAAAACATAAGTAATTCATATATTCTCTGATAGTAACTTCACCTTTAAATATTCATTTTCAATGACGTTCATTCCGAACGCCAATACAATTGTGTTTGAAAACAAAATAATTTAAATAGAAATATTAATTATAGATCCCATTCATCATATAATTGACGTCCAAACGTACGCTGTCCTACGTAACCTCGCCTAGGAATGGTCCAGAACGGGAATATTTCTGATCTGCTGATGTAATAGCTTGTTTTATGTTTGTGTGAACGTGTGGAAGGAATTACAAGGAATTTAAAAATACGCAAGCTTTATTGACAGAGCTTTGGATAAATAGCCTTGTGTATTTTAATATGTTATGTCATATTTTTGTATGTTTTACTATTATATTATCATCTTTTTTTTTTATCGGCCCGGGATTTAACACCTGTATACGCATTGCGGGTAGAGATATAAAGAAACAGCTTCACTAATTTTCACTGCAATTCGGAGTAGCCGGAGAGGATCGAGTGTCAGTGGCACTCCGTTCCCAAATTTCCGTCCGAAATCGAGACGACATCGAGTGGCGGAATTCAATGACGCCCTTTGTCTTAGGTACCAGAGCGAAAAAAAATATTAAAATATAAACATTCCCCCGAGTGGGGATCGAACCCATAACACAGTCTCTCTGTGCCCGAACGGCCTCTATAGAAAGTAAATTATTTTGGCTTTGGTTACGCATATAACATTGTTTATTAGATTAAGTTTTGGATATTTTCGGTTCCGGATATTATATTTTGAGATATGCATGGTATGTTTTGGTCACTATTCTTTTTGTTTTATATTACTTTTCGTTCTAGTGTTTTTAGCTTCACACTGTAGCCCCCACACAGCAAGGTAGGCAGACGGAACCTAGTGTTAAGACACTCCGTTCCCCACTTTCCGCCGAATTCGTAGGCATTACGTGTTAAGTGGTGGAACTTAACGCCGCGCTTTGCCTCGGATACCAGAGCGAAGGAAATGGAAATATTAAATATTTCCACTCCTCGAGTGGGAATGAACCCACAACCAGTCGTTTACTACACTACACGTTCTTGGCACTGCGCCACGACTGCCCGCTCTTTTATTTTTTTAATGAATCTTTATTTGACAGCTCTCACTACAGGCATAGTTGTAGTGTCTTAACACTAAGTTCTCTCTGCCTACTCTACAATATAGGAAAAGGTGTAACGAATAATAAATAAGTAATTATACACATTTCAAAGTCATATTATAATTTTATGAACCATTTCCGAACACCATCGATCTTGTGATCTCACACGTGTGCCGGTACTGAATGAAGTGTTTGTTTGACTCCGACCGATGTTAGGTTGCTGTATGATTACCGTGGCTATTTTAATCCACCACGTCAATACGCTGCTTTCGTTTCTACCTTCCGTTGGTATTTTGTTTGAAGTTCTGGTCTGGAGGTAGATTTTCTTTGTATTTTTGGAGAAATAAGTCTTTAAATTAAAATTGTTAAAAAGCTCCTATGCAAACTTTATTTGTAAGTAGTTTAAGAAATATTAAACGACCCTTAGAAATTTTTGAAATTCAATTGTGTATCAAAATTGCTGAAAATTTCCTTAAACTGCTGGACCGAATTTTACCGACTGCAAAAAAAACTGGGTTTTAATTCAAAAACCGCATCGAAATCTGTCTATCGTTTGAGAGTTACTTTGACTTCATTTATAAAAGTTTGTCTTTTTTCGCGTCGGGGGTTGGGTTTTCTGCTTAGTACCATTGTGGGTTTGAATCCCATTTGAAATTGTTGTGGTAATAAATATATTCTTTCGGTCGGGTTAACTTTAAAAAGTGAAGAAATGCGCAGTGCATCTAAAAATAGTTAATATTTTAAACAAACTTATGTATTGGTTAGATGAAGTGCTTTCTTAGATTTTAGAAACTACTCATTTTAATATTTTCAGTAACGTATTTTAAATTTAAAGCTTTATGTTCAAATTTGAATAGGCTAGGGGAACTATTTATATTGCGTAAAGTGTCAATGTAATTTATAAAAAATAAATAAGAAATGTAATATTATATCTTTAAAATAATCTATTAAAGATTAGACCATTTCATATGTTAGATTATATCATAATCTATTTAAGTAACCTTTAAATGAAACCTTAAAATTTTAAAACACAAAAAAGAGAGAATGTAGGGTCAAAACACTGTTCTCCTTGTGGAGTCGCGATACTCAACGTCACTCTTTGAGAGAAGACAAGAAAGTAGAAATAATATTAAATAAAATATAATCATTCCCCAAGTGGGCATCGAACCCACAATCAATATCACTTACCGACAGCCGTTGTCCCATTGTACCACAATGGCCACAAAAGCAATTATAATAATTATTATAATTCTTACAAATGTAGGCTTCTTGTATATTTTTCGTCGTGAACATAATCTTAGGTTTTCCATTAAGTACTAAACAAGTCTAGCATAGTTTTATTGCTTCGCGGACGTTTATGTCTACCGTCTAGACGCCAAGCCTCCCCTTTTGATGACCAATTTGTTGATAGCTTTTGGTAGGCTTTAGCAAAGGAAACTTTTATTTTTCTTTTGTGTTTTAAGTATATCTACGTGTATATTTTTGGTAGCCCCAAATTTTTCGGCATAGCAAGCTATACAGAAAGAACCTAGTGTCATTACACTCAGTATAAAATTTGTCTAAAGCATCATAGCGAAAAGTTAAAAATAATATATATATAATCGTTCCCCCCCTGAGTGGGAATCGAACCTACAATCATCGCATTGACAGTCAGACGCTTTCCCACTATACCACGACAGCCTCTATGTGTCAAAACTCAATACATAATTGCTAATAAAGAACTATATAACATTTATCATTTATCCATTAAAGTCTGTAGTCTTATATAATCTATCATTGTAACGTACTGACAGTATCCAAGTAAAAGCCTCGACCAATATGCCACTATTAATAAACCTTAAACTAATCTCTCTCCATCTGCACTATGAGTGTTATAGTACGCGCATTTTAACTTGACCAGTCATATCTACACTTTACAAAATTTTGCGCAGGAACAGTCGACCATGTCTGCCAGTCACCTACAAAAGATTTTATAAGTAAAGA
The DNA here is from genome assembly GCA_019049465.1 of Dryas iulia moderata. Classification (NCBI taxonomy): domain Eukaryota; kingdom Metazoa; phylum Arthropoda; class Insecta; order Lepidoptera; family Nymphalidae; genus Dryas; species Dryas iulia. Next base: position 922,901 of record CM032422.1, on the reverse strand, counting down.
AAATAAAAAGCCAGTCGTGGCCCAGTGGCACAAGCGTGTGACTGTAAACGACTGATTGTGGGTTCGATTCCCACTCGAGGAGTGGAAATATTTAATATTTCCCTTTTCTTCGCTCTGGTGTCGAGGTAAAGCGCGGCGTTAAGTTCCGCCACTTAACACGCAATGCCTCCGAATTCGGCGTAATCTCGGCGGAGTATCTTAATACTAGGTTCCCTCTGCCCACCCTGCTGTGTGCGGGATACAGCGTGAAGCTAAAAAAAAAGGAATCACTAGTATTTATGTTTTATCGCCTCTTATCACTCCCTAAAATTCGGTTCTGCGACGCCTATTGTAGCTAGGTTCCGACCTATCAAGTTATAATGCGCGTGCTATGTACGTGCCGGCACCTATCAACTTTACAATCACTTATGTTAGTCCCTTTAAACGCCCACTCGCAATAAACGTAAAAGTTATCAAAGAATATGAAGACAGACGATTACTAATTTAATTATGTTTATGCCAAGCTCTTGTGGTACATTGGGACAGCATCCGATAGTAAACGTAGTTGTAGGTTCGATTCTCTCTCGGAGAAATGATTTTTTTTTATGGAATAAAGGAGGCAAACTAGCAGAAGGCCCACCTGGTATTAAGTGGTTACCTTCGCCCATAGACATTCGCAATATTAGAGTTATGGATGGGTTGCCAGCCTCGGGGATGTAGGACAGAAGGAGGGAGGAAAGATGGGAATGGTGGGAATGTTGGGGAATAGGGACAGCTGGCTTACATGAAATCGAACCGGCGCACATCAATCAGATGTTTGGCGGTTCGTCTTTGACACGATAGTGGTCGCGAGCCAGTCTGAGAACGAATCTCCTACCACCAAGCTACTGGGTTACCGTCCGTTTACGGGACGTTACCCAGCGGCGGGGGGCAATTGTATTCTTAACCCATCCCCCCACTGGTGAAAATTAATTAAAATTATTTTCATTTCTCCGCTCTGATATCTGGAAGACAAAGCGCAGCATTGAGTTACGACACTCGAGAAGCATTGTCTTGGTTTAAGGCGTTATAGTGGAGAATGGAGTGTCTTGACACTTAGCTCTCTCTGACTATCCTGTTATGCGTGACGCTGAAAAAAATAAAGCCTGAGTGTTCGTTCTTTGTCTCCTGCAATGACACAAAGGATGTCTGTCGGGTACTTGACTTTGCTTTTATTCGAATTAATGCGAATATGATTGGTGGTGTAATTTGCATTTGTTCCTTTATCGTTTTTTATTTGCAGTACTAATGAAATCGAATATTTGTTTTTTTTTTTTGTTATTGGTATAAGTTGTCTCTTTTCATTATTTGTATGTTTTATTATTTTTTATTATGTTTGGATTTTAAAAATAAACTAATCTACTCCTTTAGACAATTCGTACTGAATAGCGGAACCTAACGTTGCATGTTGTTTAATTGGCCTAGAGAAACAAATATATTATATAACAAAGATTTTACCAAAAGTAGCTCCAATTTCACCACATTAGCTTCAAATCAAATACCTTTTAATTTATGTATTATCCATTTTAATCGTCAATTTAGTAATCCATATAATGTTTAGTGACCGAAAATGGTATTCCAGAGTGGGTGTTGCGTAGCCCGAGTCGTGCCGGTATTAAATACCAGTTGGGCAGATATTATCGAGGAGCTTGCGAACTGCCTTTCTCTCATTTTCAGCGACATACTTGTGTGTCTTATACCTACTCCCAAATATGGAACGTTCATGTCAATTTAAAACTTTCACCTGAAATAAGGGTGCTTGTAATGTCGTGTTCTTGTTATTCGAAGTAGGACTTTTTTGGACAAGAAATTGAACGATTGGCTTTATATAAAGTATCGTTATGAGAACTTTTGTTTTCGTAATTTTTAATGAAATTTTAACCGGATTAATTGCGTATAGTTTTGGTAGACTACCTTTGACGAGTAAAGAATTTGAAACGTTGGGTTTTCTAAAATGTATTTTGGTATACCAAAAATATACGCGATTAATCCGTTCAAAATGGTTTCATTTCAAAAGTCGTTTATATCACATTTGAGTAGTTTTAACAAATAAAAAGATATAAATTTACTTTTTTTTATAACAAATGATTCTAAAAGAGCATACAATAGAGCCTAGCAAAGTAATTGTTGAAAATTCTGATCCTGAAAATGTTTCGTCTGAAACGTGTATGAAATATCAGCAGGAAAAATTCATGTGCATTTGCAAAGCAGTCGTTTGGCGTTAGCCGTGCTTTTGTTAGCTGTAAAAAGTTGCTGCATTGCTATGTACGGCTTATTTCGTCAAACAATCTATCAGCATGACTCGCCTTCACATGTACTCCGCGTATACCTTAAAAGGCAACGTTTTATCCGCCATATGTCAGATTGCTTACACGGCGGCGACGGATCACGACGAAAACGGGTCCAAGCGATTATGCTGCTTTGGATCGAGAGCTAAGTGTCATATTTGTGGTACAAAATTTTGCAAATGTTTTGAGTATCACCATAGATGTATGTATGTGCTTGTTGGGAAATCGCGTTACAGATGGTGTAGCATTGATTAACTGTAAACGGCTCTAGACCGCAATCAGCATTCGCATTCATGTCACTAAACCTTTGGTCAGTCACAGCTTGAAACTTTTTTGTAGCCTTAAAATGTTTTTGATGACCTTCTCGCTGGGGTAAATCATGCTTAACGTGGTGGATACGATATAATGCGGTTGCGCAACTTTTGTAAAGAGCTGTAAGTTATAGGTTTCTGCGTAACAACAAGTTGTAGCAATGCGGGTGCGCCTTTATTCATGTAAACTGGTTATTTGTGAAGTACAATTTTTTCCATAGCAAAAGATTGACTAGCGACCCAGTTTGCGCTAATGTTGATGTTTTTGTAAGACTTACAAGTAATACTACTTGTGAGCTTAAAGCTTTAAAGTAATTGAACATCTTCAAACTGAAAAGTCATAATATATTAAGTTTTATTAAGTTTTTCGCAAGTTAAAGATATGCCTATTAAAATGGACCAGGCATTCGACAATATTTATACAAACCACATTTAAACAAAAGTGTGTTACGCCCCTCAAAACACTATATCTCGAATTCGGGCAAAAAATGGAGAACGAAGTTTCATGAGTTCTCTTTCTACTTTGCAAGAGTAGTAAAACTTGAATGAAAAAGGGAAGTTTTTAAAATTTTCTTATAAACATGCAAACAAAAGTGTGTTCTGCCATTCAACATGGTATGTCTTAAATTTGGGCAAGAAGCGAAGAAGGGAGTGTCATGACTCTAAATTTCTTTCTTACCGTATCTCGATATGCGGAATAAAGCGTGATACAACAAAGCTTTTAAACTCAGAAGCCGTTAAATATATATTGAAATCAAGTAAATAAATGTTGCTCTGGTGACAGAGAGAACGCGGCGTCGAGTTCCGTCACGCCAAACGGAATATCTTGAGACTTGATGGTTTCTACATACCCTGTTGCGGACAAAAGCTTAAAGCTAAAGGAAATAATGTAACAGATAACTAACTACAAGTCACAAAAGCAACAGCTGAACATACTTATTACATCCAATGGTACCAATTTATGAAACTTGTGTAACCCTGCCATACCTTAAATGTCCACCGGTCGGACCTTCGCGAAGTGGGTCAACTTAATGCCATCTGGTCGCAGGACGGCGTGTGATGTAACGGTACAAAGTAGACGGTGTAAACCTTCATTATTTTTTAATTAGCCCCGAATGCTGTTCATAATGGGCATTCTAGAAATTACTATGTGTTTTGTAATCTATGAGAAGGTTTTAATGGTTGTTTTTTGAATAATATATCAAAAAACTTTTGAAACTGCAACTCTAATATATTATACTAGAAATGGAAGTGGATGGTTTTTGGGAAAATAATGAAAATAAAGAGGGGCATAAAAATATTTTTATAAAGAAGAAATGCAGAAAGCCAGTAATTGTTATAATAATGTATTACAAGTTGTACATAAGTAAAATTATTATTACTCATGACAACACATGAAATAAAAGCTTTTGTATAATGTGATATAGACGTTGCTAAGATAAGGCGTATTTTACGCGTCAACGAGGTCGCTAGTGTATATTATGTAGGACTTACCCAGGTCTGGTTCCACGAAGCGTAACTTTGATTCCACACTTTTACTTATAATATCATTGAATGCAAGATTAAAATGAAAAAAGCTACGAACTAGAAGCTCTTTTACCCTGCATAATAGAACTACAGTTGAAGAGAACCTCCTTTGCTTATATTCAACTCGAATTCGTGCATTACGTGTTAAGTGGCGGAACTCGACTCCGTGCTTTGTCTTAGTTATCAGAGTAAAAAGGAAAATATTGTAACTTCCTCAATTCCCCGAATGGGAACCCGTAACCTATCGTGTTCACAGATAGACACTGTCACATGCAACGATGGTATTACACAAGATTTTGAAAAATATAAAGAAAAATAAAATCAATTTAAATCGAACAAAGAAACTTACAACAAGTGTTGTGAAACTCTTGAAGTGTTTCAAAACAATTTTGCATATTACAGCTCTCTAAAGTGCAAAGTGCATTTATGAAAACAAAATGTCCATATTTGGATAATTTGACCAAGAAATTTTGTATCACAATAAAAAAACGATAAAATCTTTACAATAATTTATTGAATGCGTGCAATCTTTGACCTTTTTTCATTTAATTGACCATATTCGGGTTTACACTTGTTTGGGTTGAAAATAAATTAGTAATGTAAAATAATAATTAGGTATTCTTACATGAAATTATAATTGAGAAACTTTAAATGGTTCCAAAAGTTTCCTTTAGAGCTGTTAATAAAGTTTAGTGTGTTTTAAGCATCTATCGCATCATGTTAAGTAAGCAAAGAGAATTTTGTTCCCTCTGTTCTTTTACTACTGTTGATCTTTACATATCAAAAATTATCAATTTTTCCAATAGGAATCAAATTCACACTTAGCGAAAACAACTCGTACATGGCAGTCATTCTTTAAAATTCTTCTCTGTATATATCTCTATAGACAGATACAGATCTATATATTTTGATATTGATTTCGATCACTATTCTAAAATTGACTACATTTAAATATATTTGGTTGAACAAAGCTCATCGTTAAGTTCCATAACTTATCACGCAATATCTCTATCTTTAGGAGGAAATAGAAATACAGTGTGTCTCGAGTAGCCAGTCGTGGCCCAGTGGCACAAGCGTGTGACTGTAAACGACTGGTTGTGGGTTCGATTCCCACTCGAGGAGTGGAAATTATATGTCCATTTTCTTCGCTCTGGTGTCGAGGTACAGCGCGGCGTTAAGTTCCGCCACTTAACACGCAATGCGACGAATTCGGCGGAAAGTGGGGAACGGAGTGTCTTAACACTAGGTTCTCTCTGCCTACCCTGCTGTGTGCGAAATACAGCGTGAAGCTGAAAAAAAAAAATGTCTCGACACCCATTTCTCTCTTGACATCCTAAGCGGGAAAAAGCGTGAAGCTGTTTTTTTTTCTATTTATCTGATCTGTTCGCTCGGCAAGCCATAGTCGCGTGCACGATACACATCAGATGGTTCACGCTTCCCAACTGCACTAGATAATAGTTATTGTAATATGACATCACAATTTAGTTACGTATCATCTAGTTCCCAGCCATTGTTTTGTGTGAAACATCCGTGTTTTATCGTCGCTGTTGCCATATCTTGGAAGTTTTTTTATGTCGATCAAAGAAAATTGGTCTGTATTATTAGATTTGGATAAGGTAGTGGTTCAGCGTCTGAATGTAATTGCAATTGGTTGTAGGTTCAATTTTCATATTGTGGAATGATTGTAATTTAAATAATTAAAATTTCTCCGCTCTGGTACCTAAGAATTAAAACGTTCATAATACAAATCCTTACATGAACTATTAATATTATCTTTTTAATGAAGATTATATAAATTATTTTTATTATTATTTAAAAAAATACAGAGATTTCGTTATTCGAACATTATAATAGTAAATTAAAGAACAGAATGTTCTTTCTCTAGATTATCTCTATAACCGATAAAAAATATAACAGTTAAAAATTATAACTATTTCTTAGTACCAGGAGGTCTTTCAAAATTCTCAGTTGTTCCCGCATTGCAAGTTAGGCACAGAGAACCTACTGTATATCTGTTCTTACTTACTTCTCTACTCTCCGCCCGACTTTGAGACCATTGAGTATTGTATGTATTGTTGTGGTAGAAATGAACCGCCGCACCGGCAGATGAGCCGGACAATTGAAAACAATCTACATAATAATCATTTCCTATCGGAATCAAACTCACAACTAATTTCATTATTCAATCAGTATAAATATTATCCATCCATACTTATATTATAAATGCGAAAGTCTGTCTGTTTGTTTGTCACGCTTTCACGGCTAATATATGATTCGATCGGATTTAGATAAAATTTAGAATGAAAGTAGGAAAACATCCGGGGTCACATATAGGATACTTATTTTTCTTTAAAATCAACCTTTAAAAGGTTGAAATAGGGGATGAAAGTTTATATGAAAAATCTAAACCGCTTGACTGATTGTAATGATTTCTGGTATAAATATTGATGATAATCCAAGGTTAAACATAGGCTACTTTTTTTTTGTATAAGCCACCTCCTACAGTTGCAATATAACGAAACAGCTATGTAGTTCATGCGGCAAAGCCGCGAGCGGGCCGCTAGTTGTTATATAAAAAAAAAAAATCATCTCTCAATTCAATGACAGAATTCGTAGGAATTGTAGCGAGCGCCATTATAATACGCAAGTAAGCGTTATATTTTATGCATAGTTCCGAGAACTTACAGACTCTGATCACGAGAAATCATACACGAGTTTATTCCAAAGCTTTTGATATTGTTATGTTCGGCTTAGCTTGCCTTAGCTTAAGGTCATTGTAATCACGATTTATTGCATTCTTGATTTTTTGAAGTCTTTGTTTGTTGATTAATATTTTATGTTTATTGTATATTTTAATTGTTATGTTTTTCTTTTTAATTTTTTGACTTTACAGGAATCTGGCCCTTTTCAAGGATTCTGTGGAGTCACGTGTTTATGGGGTCCGATATGTAGAGCCCCTTAGCGATTATGTAAATGTTTAGATAATGAGCAAAAGCTATTGAAATAGTATTGGAGAGTGTCTAGACACTTGATTTTCTCTGTCTGTCTTACTAAAAGTTGCGGAAAGATTGTGAAACTAAAACATTATTATTGTTGCCACGTTATATACGAAAGGCAAAAGACTTTTGTTTCCATATATATTTTTATTTACTATGAATTTTATGTTTTTTTATTACTTAAAACTGAACTTAGAATAGTCATAGACATACTAAGCTCTCATATTTTCTTTATATATTCCCTAAAAGAGTTTTTGTAAGAGTCGTCCTTGATATTTATTATGTACAATAGTACAATCCATATTTAGGGGTATATATTTGAAAAATGTTGCTAATTATATGTTTTTCTGTTTTTCAGGTAAGTTGCTGTTTTATTTAAATTATGGTATTTCTACGAATGCACTCAATATGTAAGTAAACATATAATTATCATTGAATATATTTTCTTATGAACATTTATGTTGCAATATCAAATCATTTTATATATTATATTTTATTAACTATATTCTTATATTTTAAGTGTTATCTAAATTAGAAGTCCTGGTTATAAAGACAGATAAAGTATTAAAATAAATTTACTTAGAGGTGACATGTCAAGTGGCGATTAACGCCGTACCTTACCTAAAGCCGTACTTTAATTATACTGGGTAATTATAATAATCTCAAATGAAAGTATTTTAACTGCATTTATCGCGTAATTTTTTTGTATTCGAACACGAAAAATATAAGCGATTAGCAGCCCGCTCGCTGCCATAATTGTTTAGTTATATTGTGCAACCCTCGGGGATGGATTTTTGAAAAATAAAGTAGCCTATGTTTAACCTTGAATTATTAACTATATTTATACCAAAATTCATTATAATCGGTTTGGATTTTTGGTCAACCGGTTTGGATATTTCATACAAACTTTCATCCCCTATTTCAACACTTTAGAAATTGATTTTTGAAAAAATAAGTAGCCTATGTTAGACCCCGCAATTTTTACTACTATCATTCAAAAATTTATCCAAATCGTTCCTTTAGATTAGCCGTGAAAGCGTGACAGACAAACACACAGACTTTCGCATTTATTTATTTAATATAAGTATGGATTAAAAGAGTTAAAAGAGATTCATTTCAAAATATCTAAAAATACATATATCAGAATCGAACCTGTTAGCATCGCTAATATGTACGCATACAGTTAGGCAGCCAGTATGGCGTAATGACATTAAAACATTTCAAAACATTCCTCTTTAAACTTGACTATCGCTTTATTTATTCTCTTTATTACTTTTGTGTGTTTGATAAAGTCAATTAGCATTAATTGCTCGTTTATATTCCAAAGAGAGAATCAATTGTGCCGATGATATTTTTGTGTTCATAACAAGCGTTCTTTTACGTTTTTATAATGTTTATTTATCGTGTATTTTTATAGTTTTTTATAATTTTATTGTGTACGACTTCTTAGTAAATGCGTTGGTAGGTTTAATTGCGATTTGGGAGTATATGTTCGTACCAAGCAGGGATATTGGTCTTTCATATACTATAGGTTGCGTGGTAACATCTCATTGTAATCTCGATTGTGGGTTCGATTTCCACTCAAGAAATGATTATATTTTAATTATTTTCATTCTCTCTCTCTCTCTCTCATTCGATCTGGATTTTAAGACAGAGACCAGTGTTTAGCTCCGCCATCCAACAAAGAATGTTCCGATTTTAGACAGAAAGCGGAAAACGGAGTGTCTTAACATGACGAACGTTGCTTTATTTGTAGTAGATATTGTTATTATAACTTGTTTTAAGCTTTTGTGGGAACCGTTTCTTATATTTCGTTTTTAACCGAAAATTCGTTCTTAAAAGTCTTGTCCAATCATTAAATATATATCTTGTTTATGTAAATAACTTAAAAATAAAACAATTTATTATAGTGTTCAATTAAAATATAGGCGCATAGTGTAGGCGTTCCGTTACACGGTCACAGTATCGGCATCTGCCGGTCATTGTCGCTCGGTCAAGTGAAACGGAACGGGTCGGGTCGGGAGGTTGGCCATTGGATGGGGTTTTTTTAGTTCTTTGTTTTTATTTTTTTCTCCCCTTTTTGTTGTTTTCCCGTTTTGTTATTGTTTTTTAGGAGCTTGTAGCTTTTACCGTATACGGGTAGAGGTCAGAGAAAACTTAGTGTCGAGGCTCTCCGTTCTATACTTTCCACCTGAAATCCGGCTCTATCGAGTTAAGTGAATGAAATCGATGATTCTTGTTTAAGTGTTTTTTTAGTCACTTTCTAAAGTATTTTGTTGGATTACCCTTTCCCAGCTCAATTTATTTATTTATTATTTTGTTCATAACTGTCTTCTTCCATCATCATTCATTTTGAGTAAATTACTTGATAAAACTTAGGTATTAAGGCAAAGGGCCCCGTTGAGCTTAGCCACTCAACATGTCTTGATTTCGGCTGGGAAGTACGCTCGTGTGTACTAGGTTTGCTCTGACTACCCTGCTAGCCGGTTAAAGCGAAGAACCATGGTAACGATTGTTTAGTTTGGATAAAAAAAAAAATCACTTTTACCATAAAGATAATTCATCTTAAGTTTTACTCGAAAATCTTAGCATATAATATTTATTTATATGTCAATAAATAAATTGTATTTTGCAGTGTATTTAATTAAACTTTTAACTACCTGTTAAGATTGTGAAGCGATTTCTATATTTGGTTTTATGGAATTGAGTACATTGCATTACGACACTTGTGTAACAAGTTGCTAAGAAAAATGCAATTTTAGCACCGTCCTGGAAAACTTGTTCCGTATGCAAATTAACACAGCTTAAACTGATAATAATTGTTAGTCGAAGTTTGTTTGCGAAAGAAATATTTACCTACAAATCATATACCTAAGTGTTAGTCTGCTTGCGGATATGCAATGTCTCGAAAAGGTCAAAAGCAGAGGACAGAGAGATGAGTCACTAGGTTAATTTTACTTAACGTAGAGTTGGCAAGAAACATGCTATTTCAATAGTTTAAAACGATATTTAATTATTAAAAGTTTGTAAAGGAAATGTTTATATTTATGCTATAAGATTTTTTATGAATTCTAACTTATTAATAAAATATCTAATTATTACTTATTCATATAAGCTAATTTTTTCAATCATCAAAAATAAAAATGTCGAAATTGCGAGAATAACGGAAGCTACTAACTACCTCGGAAGGCAGTCCTGTTGAGAAGAACCGGCGAAAAACTTAACAGTGCCAATATAATTTAACTATAAGCCCATTATTATCATTAGCTTACTAAATACTAAATATAAAAGCGAAGAACAGAGAGATAAGTCACTAAGTTAATATTCGCATATGTTGCCATTTTAGCCGTTTTAGTTAACTCGTCCGTTATGTAAATTGGAGGTTAAAGCTTCTATATGTATGATTTTATATAGCGTCTTTCCTATAAAATGCTATTAGTGTCCAGTAGTTAACGACTATACACCTTAACCACTGGTAATAAGGTTCGATAATACTTAATGATATTACTTGGAATTGTAACGAGGCATGCCAAGGACGTATTTAGGCGTGTTTCTTGTTTTAATGATTTAGAGATCCTTGCGTTGATGTAATTTGATGGTTTTATTGATAGTATTGTGGCCAGTCGTGGCCCAGTGGCACAAGAGTGTGACTGTAAACGACTGGTTGTGGGTTCGATTCCCACTCGAGGAGTGAAAATTATATTTCCATTTTCTTCGCTCTGGTGTCGAGGTAAAGCGCGGCGTTAAGTTCCGCCACTTAACACGCAAAGCCTCCGAATTCGGCGGAAAGTGGGGAACGGAGTGTCTTAACACTAGGTTCCCTCTGCCTACCCTGCTGTGTGCGGGATATAGCGTGAAGCTGTTGATAGTATTACTAGTTATGACTCGCTATTTTATGTTGAGTTGTGAACATGTTTAATGGTTACATACTATTTATAGTTTTGGCAACAAAATGTAAATTGCCTTTGTTTCTTATAAGAGTTTCAAGAAGTCTTCTCTCTTAGTTCTCTTCTACGCAAGGAACGCAAATTTCAGTTTTCTATTTCTATATCCAGTACTTTCGGTTGTGGGTTGTCTGTCTGTCGTCTTTTTATAAAAAAATATTAAACTCTTATGTATATTATTGGTAGTAATCTTGTACGGTTTTTGTTTATTGAAGAATTATTTATATTCGACACAGAAATATTATTTATATTAAGAGATGATATAATGATAGTGTTACTTTACCATTGTTTTTAGCGTCTTCAATGCTTAATTTGTTATGTACTGTATATTTGCACACTTGGCATTAGCAAATTACTGATATTTTGAACCACACAAGCTCAACGTATACTTTATTATTTTCGTTACTGTTTTACTGTTTCGTTTAATTGGATCTATCCAAGATAGCGCTTGCACGGATTCTTATATATTCATCTTCAAAATCTGTTCTGCAATATTAAAATACTTAAACTTAATTTTAACACATTAAATGAGCATTATTGTACATATCGTTTTTTCTCTAAAAAAAAACATCCGAGGTTCACGACCTTTAAACAAAAGGTTCAAAGTAACAGTGTCGGATAACAATATCCAGCTTATTTATAAGTGAAATCGTCTTATCAATTTAGTGGGCCCACCGGAATCCTGTCGGTTCAATCTTGACCGGTTTTTCGACGAGTTGGAACCCATGGTCCCCCCTCCCCCCATATATCCTCAGAGCGAAGGTCGTCGCACGCGCACGAAATTGTGTTCAGTATGACAATATGGCAGTTTCGGTGCCGGATGTGGGCACGCAAATAAATTGTTTAGATATATACGTTTTCTTTTGTCCTTTGTCTTATTTTTTATTTTTTTTTTATTTTAGCTTCACGCTGTATCCCGCACACAGCAGGGTAGGCAGAGGGAACCTAGTGTTAAGACACTCCGTCCCCCACTTTCCGCCGCATTCGGAGGCATTGCGTGTTAAGTAGCGGAACTTAACGCCGCGCTTTACCTCGACACCAGAGCGAAGAAAATGAAAATATTAAATATTTCCACTCCTCGAGTGGGAATCGAACCCACAACCAGTCGTTTACACTCACACGCTTGTGCCACTGGGCCACGACTGGCCACAACGAATGTTTAAATAATACTTTTGTTTGGTAGAATTAGAACTTTTATTGCAAAAAGGGTTTATTATATATCGTATGTTAAACACATGAAGAATGATCGTTTAAGGAAAAACGTTGGAAGGACGATGGTTAGTTCTGAGTTAGCTACATGCAATTATAATCCTTAAGGCTATAGTAAGAGAGTGTCAAATTTGTTAACTAAATGTCTAATCAACGCCAAATATTCCGTTACGACTAATTAGAATACAGACATGTTTTTCAATTAATATTAGATAAGAGAGCGATCGGTTCGGGTCGGCGACCTCAAAGCGACCTTTGGATATCTTAAATTGCATTGCATCTCTTAACACCTATATATAGTACACGTAGTGACGTAATTCTACTCTTTATATTTTACCTACTTTAGTGATGTACTAGTGGCTCTGTTGATGCGTAAAATATATGTTGATTTAGCAACACTTTTGTCATTTTCATGAAAGTCTATGCTAAACGCATGTTAGGATGTGTTATTTATTTTATTAAATTATTGACTGTCTTCACTTCTTCGCATAAATTTTAACATTGCCAAATGTTATGTACTGTACATAAAGTCGTTAGTCGTAGTTTCCCCGCTGTATCCCGCACACAGCAGGATAGGCAGAGAGAACCCAGTATTAAGACACTCCGTTCCCCACGCACCGCCGAATTCTGGAAGCATTGCGTGTTAAGTGGCAGAACTTAACGCTACGCTTTGCCAACACTAAAGCGAAAAAAATGGAAATTTTAAATATTTCCATTCCTGGAGTAGGAATCGAAGGCACAACCAATCTCTTTACACTCACACTTTGTGTCTCTGCGCAGTCAATGGCGTCAACTTAGTAGTAGTAGTAGTAGTAGTTTATGCATTATTTAAAAAAAATATTTGGTTTCAGGACTCCTTCTCTATATAAACTATAACTGTGCCTGTGCCTAATTTCATACTCCTCAGTCTACGTAATTCTTCGTTCTTCGTCATGTCTTTCCTTCACGTAATTAATATATAGATTTATAATTATATCTTAAATAGCATCTACCTGAGGTATGCGCTTAATAGGCGTATATCATTGGCAATAACAATTGAAGGCTGCCTTATATTGATCGTTTTATATTGGATGTTGTAATACTATGAATGTAGTTATTAACAGCTATTTTATTGTTTTTGCAGTTCTTAATTCAATTCATAATTTATTGTTAGTGACTTAATCTTTGTGTTATTTGTGTGTATATAATTAAGATGGTTTTTTTTCTCAGCTTGATTCTTTTCCGGGTGCACACTCAATGTTCCGCTTTGCGTCTCTATTTGAGACACTGCGTGTTGAGTGAACTCAACACCTTGCTTTTGTTCTTACCAGACCGGGGAATCTAAGATTTTTATATGATCTTGCCCTTGACTGTCCACACTTAAAACCTACAAGTCTACTTTCTACCAAGTCAGTTTTAAAGTCAGTCACTAGTCATTATATATTTTTTTTAATTTTAATATCTTTTTAAAGAACGACGTCCCTTAAAACAAGTGGAAAACGGAGTGTTTGACTTGAAAGTTAGATAATTTATAGTAAGTAAAAAATTGTATGAAAAAATAAATATTCCCACCTTTTAAAGCAATACAAGGCTTAAATACATAGATGTTATGTAAAATGCACAGCAGACGTGTTAAAATTGAATTACTTATTGGCGCCGCTCGTTTTATCGGATTACGTTTAAGCGCGATTTGTGTTTAGACTTTGTGAAAGGTTAAAATTGAACGTACAATAACATTAGTACTTACTTAAGTATTTTACGATCATTTTGGTAGTAGCGAATTGAAGAGGTTTTCGTTGATTTTATGAAATATCAGATTTGAGGTTATTTTATTATTTATGCTTATTTTTCCCGCGAAGTACGAGAATAGGAATAGTTGAGAGTTTATGTAATGACAGGACACTTCGTCCTCCTCTCGTTTTTGAATATGAGACATTGCGTTTTGTCCTACTAGAGCAAAGAAATAAAAATAATTTCAATTTGATCATTTCTCCAAATAGGAATCGAACCGACAACTATCACGTTTACTGTCATATCTATTAGTAGTAGTTTACTGTCATATTATCCACACTAATATAATGGCCAAAAATAAAAAAAAATAATACAATATAAATCCGCGATTCTCCGCAAGACTCTAACAATTGAGTCTACTAGGATTTCAGGATATTTATGGTTTATTGCTTTTGAATAATTGCACATTGAATGTTGGAACATACTATTTAGTATATTATAACTAACTATAATTTCCTTTCATTCACATTAATTAAACGTAAAGGACATGACATCTTATTATCATGATAGTCCGAGATAATCGTTATGTGTTAAGTAGCATAACTTAACGTTGCGCTTCGTCTATATACCAGAGGTCATACAGTTAGGTCATAAAATTCACGAATATACATTTTTCAATATGCAATTTAAGATTATATACTGCATCGAAACAGACACTCGACTTTTTGGAATGCAAATTACGAAAAGCTCACATTTTAGGCTATCAGATCCGCATTTTAAAATGGTCGGTGGTTGGTGCCTACATTGACGCAAAATAAAACACAATGCTTATAACGTAATAAAGCTCGGTGAGGCCTCGTGACTCATTGTAACGGTCTTTTACTTTTTTAAACATGTGTGTATGTGTTCGTATATGTAGGTATGTATGACATATGGTTGTGGAGGCACGAAATCGTTTTTTTCTTATTTTATTTTTTTTGGTGTTTTCGTTTTAAATTTTATATAATAATGATCGAAATTGTAGTTAATTTTTATTAATAAGGCAAAGAAATGACAAAAGCAATAAGTATCTACAAATGAAACAACTTTACGAAAAAAGTATTTAAATAATACAAAACAAAATTTACGGATAAAGTTTAAACTTATGAATACCTATGTTGAACCTATGTCTTTGTATAATAATGTTCATTCATAGATATTTTTTCTACCTAAAAATTGATTAGACAAATAGCGACGTAATCTAACGACAGATTAAACAGTCACTACTTGTGTTAATAATAATTAACAAATGGCGAACAGAGTGACGTGTCACCAGGTTTTTGTTGCCCATTAGACATTAACAGTACAACAAAGCGAGACAAATTAGACTTTACTAACTGATTAATGTATCTAGGTATTTTACATTTAATCACGTACCAGCTAATGGACACTTTGTGAGATCATCGCGCTTATCTCATGGCCACTTTCTATTTTTTTTTTTTTTCAGCTTCACGCTGTATCCCGCACACAGCACTCCGTTCCCCACTTTCCGCCGAATTCGGAGGCATTGCGTGTTAAGTGGCGGAACTTAACGCCGCGCTTTACCTCGACACCAGAGCGAAGAAAATGGAAATATTAAATATTTCCACTCCTCGAGTGGGAATCGAACCCACAACCAGTCGTTTACAGTCACACGCTTGTGCCACTGGGCCACGACTGGCCACACTTTCTATTTTGACATTTTAAAAATACATTAATGTCATGTTTGGGCATTCGTTTTACTTGAAATTAGCAAAAATTTTTGGCACACACCCATTTAAACTGTTAAATTTAACTCTTTTAAGACCATATCGAGTTTCAAATGAGTATAACAAAGAATGTATTTTTTGGAGTTCATTAAAAGCTTTGGGAAAATAAAAAGAAATTCCAGGGCAAATAGTATTAAACTTGTATAAATATTTTGAAAACTGCAGGATTGGAACCCGGTGCCTTATTAATTGGTTTTCCAACTTTTAATAACATAAAGCGAACTGAATACAACGACTCCGATTCATGTGGAAAATAGAGAATGTACTCTCCGTCAACCCTGCTATAATATTACGTCTATATTTCGTGACTATGAATTTTATTTTGTCTAATCTAATAAACGTTTTTAAACATTTTTAAAGTAGTTTAAAGTTATTCCACACTTAGGAAAATTGAAAAAGACATTAAGAAAACGGACGGTATTCAAGAGGCGCGGGTTCGAATCCCGCTGTGTTCCTATTTTTATACATTTTCTAAATGTCTTTTTCTAATAAACGTTATTAATACAAAAAACGTAGCTTCAAATCCAGCTATGTTCAAAAAAATTTTATATTTATTATCACTCACTGGGTTAAAAGACTTAAAAAATAATCATAAAATTATCGAGGTTGTAAAAGTTATTGTAAAAAAATGTGCAGAACACAAACATTATTTAGTGAGAACCGAAACATTGTTTAATGCAAACCCAACAGACGTGTCAATGTACCGCGTTGCGGATTGGTAGGGCTGTGTGTGATATTGGAATATATAGAAATTTCGGATAAATTTATATGTTTATAATATTTTATTAGTTGTTATGTACAAAGATATGGTTTGTGTACAGAAATTTTGTATATTTATGTGTTTGTAATATATGTGTGAAAAGAAAACTTTTAACAAAAGTTTTAATAAACTTTTTTATTAAAACTTTTGTTAGGCAGATTATTAATTTTAAGGCATTATTAATATTAAGCTGTTGCCCGCAACTTCGTTTGCGTGCGCTATAAGACAATCAACAAAATTCAATTGTAAGATAACCTTTTTTTAAGATTCCGTTAGACTTCCTACTTTAAAGCCAAATTTTAGTTTTATACGCCTAGTAGGCTATCAAACATAATTTTAGAGAGAGTTTTATGAAAGAAATTGTTAGGAAGTGGAGAACGGTGTGTCCTAGTTTAGCGCTTCCTTTAGATTCCTTTTACCATCTATAGTGTAATTTTGTAAGATGTGAGGGATTGTAAAAAATAAAATTATCCTTGTTAGATTTATATCTAGGTTCCATACACACATATACTTGTAGATAGAATAATAAGATAATATTAATGCATTGATATGCTGATTTTAATGTAGGTATATGTGACGATGACACTTATGTTCTATTTAAAAGCAATCATTACTATAGTTTAATGTAGGTAGTAGATAAAAAAAATAGGCACTGATATTTATGGACAAAGCTTAAATAAGTTAACCAGGAGGCCATCATTACGCAGCAGAACTGTCTGACTATACATGCAAGTGGTTGAGTGTTCGATTCGAATTATCATGACTTAATCATTTTCATTTCTGAAATTGGGGCCAGTCGTGGCGCAGTGGTAAAGACGTGTGATTTCAAATAACTGGTTGTGAGTCCGATTGCCTTTCGTGGAGTGGAAATATTTAATATTTCTGACTTTGACTTTGACATACCCTGCTGTGTGCGGGATACAGCGTGAAGCTAAAAAAAAATGAGCAAAGCAAAGCGCAGCTTTAAGGTTCGCAATTTAACACGCAATGTCTCGGGCAATGTCAGATATTTAGGCGGTAAATGGAGAACGGAGTGTCGTGACAGTATATTCTCTATAATTATTTTGCTATATATGTATGTTATATATGTACTCGTATGTATTTTCATTTCTGTAACTCGGCTTTTAACAACCCTATCACATATACGCACTGAGGTCGTTCGCTTGCCTCCACATCATAAACAAAGTGCAGACTTTGAAATATTTTTAAGAAACTAATTATTCATATTTCAAAATATGCAGACCTAAAAAAATGTATTGCATTTGCATTTTATTCTGCATTTTTCATGATTATGATGGCTCTCAATCATTTTTATAGCTGATATGTAATACATATGTACATTGTAGTAAAATAAACTTAAAGATATGCCTTTTAATATTTTTGTAGTGATTTTGTGCACTGTAGAATAGTATTAAATATACATATACAAGTTTCTCCACTGGGGCCAGTCGTCGCGTAGAAGCAGAAAGTGTGACTGTAAAGCGAATGGTTGTGGTTCGATTTCCACTCGAGGGGTGAAAATATTTATTATTTCTATTTTCTTCGCTCTGTTGTCAGTTAAGAGGCGTTAAGTTTCGCCTCTTAACAAGCAATGCCTCCGAATTTGGCGGAAAGTGGGGAACAGAGTGTCTTAACACTAGGTTCCCTCTGCCTACCCTGCCGTTTGGGATAGGGAGCGTGAAGATAAAAAAATACTACTAATATACATACATATACAAGTACCTCCACCGTTATGTTTATCTGTCCATCAATGTGAGAGCCTTCAACTATTTTGGTATTTTTTTTAAATCTGTATCCGGATCGGTTAAAAGTACAATAAAATATATGTGTGCAAGCATAAAATTTCCTTGCCAGGACGTCTAGAATAACGAGAAAATAATCTTAATGTTATCCATTTATTTTCTTATCTTTACTAATTTATTAGTTTTATAAGAGGTACTTGTTTGAATTAAAAGGAATTAAAGGTTATTTAATCTGTTTCCTTTGCGGCATTTCATTGTATTTAGGTTAGTATTACAAAAACATAGCTATAAGTGATTTTCCTTGTTTTGAATACAATAACCTTAACTATTATATTACTAAGTATGACGTTGACTTGGTTATTTATAGTTTTCAATTTAAGTGTCCAACTTTTCTTGATGCCTGTTCGTGTAGTTTATTTTTAGCACTTTTCCACGCCGTATAGTAGAGTAGTCATAGAGAACCAAAACACTTCGTCCTTCTAGCTTATACGTGGGGGAAAAGCTTTTGAAACGTTTTTATGATAATTAAGCTTACAAAGGAGTATGTAATTAGGCATAGTTAATGTATAGAGTAAGAGTGCAAAAAACCAACTTGTGTAGTAATCATCATTAAATATTGTACCTACATAAATTAGGAAAAAAATATCCTATTTGTAAAGTAATTTAATTGCTGAAATAAAGATGGGCCAGTCGTGGCGCAGAGGCACAAAGTACGACTGTACTGGACTGTGACTGGTTGTGTGTTCGATTCCCACTCGGAGGAGTGCAAATATTTGATGTTTCCATTTTCTTCGTCTGGTGCCGAAGCAAACCGCGGCGTTAAGTTCCGCCACTTAACACGCAATGCCTCCAGAACTCGACGGAAAGTAGGGATCCGAGTGACTTAATACTAGGTTCGTGCCTACCCTGCTGTGCACGGGGGATACAATGTGAAGACATACATATACATAAAAAAAGATTTTTATAATCCAAGTAATTTACCACTGACTTTTTCTTAGCGACACCACAAAATCGTTAATAGAGAAAAATGATATTAATTGTATGATTAATTTGTCTCCCATAAAAGTTTCTCTTGGACACTTTCCAATGGATCCAAGGTTAATAGATGTAGGTGGATGCGTAAGGCATAAAAGCTTCATGTATATTATATTGCTATAACTTTGTTTAGATCCGGGGTTAGAAACCTTTTTCTGAAATTACGAAGAGACTGGTTTTGGGTTTGATTCCCACTCGAGGAATTGAAATATTTAATATTTGATTTCCTTCGTTCTGGTTTCGAGGCAAAGCATTGCGCTTATTTCCACAACTCGCAATGCAATGTCGAGCGCGAGTGTCTTAATAACTAGGTTCCGTCTGCCTACCCTGGTGTGTGCGGGATATAGCGTGAACCTAAAAAATGGCTTTTTTTTGTCACTGATCATGTAAAGAAAGCGGAGAATGGGAAATCTTGAGTTTCTCTCTGCCTACCTTGCTATGCCAGAGAAAACATGAAACTTAAATAAAAAATAAGCTTTTTAAACAACTTGTCAAGTAAAGCCTTGGGTAACAACAAGTGTTACTATATTTTCGCATTATCGCCAAATACATACCTATACTTGTATTAGGGTCGATGACTAACAATTTATTTCAGAATATTAACGTATTTGCCTCGTTACAGATAGGCTAATGGGTGTATTTTATTACCATTGTATACGTTTTGTATATGTTATGTTAGATTAGAAATGTTTTTAATATATTTATATATTTTATTTTTTATATTGCAGCCTGTAAAAGGTTAAAAAAATATGTTTTTTTTAAAGTTCTTAATATTAAAATTTAAAGCGTAAATAAGTTTTCTCTCGGAGAGTCAAAGAGAATCTAGTGTTAAGACACTCCGTTTTTCAACAACCTGAACTTCTTACTTAGTCTTATTATCAGAGCAAAGAAATTATATGATAATTTAAATATAATAATTCCCATAGAAAAATCGAACCCACGATCATTTTATATACAGTCATATACTGTCATACTGCGTTTTATATTATTTCTATATTTAGACGACCAAGTATTATATTTTAGCAAAAGTGATATATGTATTTGTATATTTTTAAGGACCAGTCGTGGCGCAGAGGCACAAAGTGTGATTGTAAAGCGACTGGTTGTGGGTTCGATTCCCACTCGAGGAATAGAAATATTTAATATTTTCATTTTCTTTGCACTGGTGTGAAGGCAAAGCGCGGCGTTAAGGTCCGCCACTTAACCTGATTTAGTCCCCACTTTTCGCTGAATTTTCGTGTCTTAACACTAGGTTGCCTCTGCCTACCCTACTGTCTGCGGGATACAGCGTGAAGCTATTTATATATTTTTATATTCGATTCCAATGATTCAATCGATTTGTGACGAAGTCAATTGGATCGACCCAGAAATTTGTTTTTTTTACACACGAATGAATCAATTGCTCGCCTTAGGAGAAATGTGCGTAATTATGTACATACACTCTGAGAAACCGTGATTCATCGCCAGCCGCTTTGAACGTCCGTTTAAGGAAAACATATTGCTGTTTAATTAGTCAGTTTAACTGGAATTTTAAGATTTTTAAGTTATTTTTATTTTTTTTTCTTATTATTGTATGTACTCGTATAACTCGTGATGGTATATAGTAAGTTAGTGTTAGATCACTCCTTTTTCACTTGTTTATTTTTTTTATGGAATATAGGAAGCAAACGAGCAGAAGGCCCATCTGGTGTTAAGTGGTTACCTTCGCCCATAGACATTCACAACATAAGAGTTATGAATGCGTTTCCAGCCTCGGGAATGTAGGACAAAAGGAGGGAGGAAGGATGGGAATGGTGGGAATAGGGAGAGCTGGCTTACATGCCATCGAACCGGAACACATCATAAGATATTTGGCGGTTCGTCTTTGACATGATAGTGGTCGCGAGCCAGTCGGAGAACAAATCTCCTACCACCAAACTACTGGGTTACCCGCCTTTTACGGGACGCTACCCAGCGGCGGGGGGGAAATATATTCTTAACCCGTCACTCTACGAGAAAAACTTGTTCGGTAGTAGAACCTTAAGGTGTGTTTAGAAATTCGTTTTTTCGTTCTGTAAAGGTTGTGCTCGAGGTCTTTTTAAAAAAAGATGTATTAAGCTTTAAAAATATATTTTAAATAATTTCAAAAATAAACTTTAATTAATGAATTGGGCTTCAGTGGCAAGTGTCACGCGCGGATGTTGAAAACATACTAAACTAATAATGAATCTAACAATAATAGTACTCACAAAAATGCTGCCAGGGTAATAAGGAATTATAGGACTAAGGACTATTTCATACATAGCAGATATATAACAGTTCCTTTTTATTTTTTTTGCGTATAACGGAGTGTCTTGACACTGTTGACCGTAGAGTTCTCTTTAGTTAACCTTAGCAGTATGCTTAGAATTTGTATATAAACTTAATTTTTGCTTTGTTCAGAATTGAACTTGCAACTATCGCATGTTAGGTCTAACATGACGATAGGTATTATTTTATTTTGGTAACGTTTCTTATATTTACTTATATTACTAACGATTAAATCAGAATACTTTGTTTGTTTATGACACACCTATGACAATTATTTGTTAACATGATGTGAGTTTTAGAGATTGGGTATCAATTTTATATGTATGTGTGTAATTTTATATGATAAGCATACCTTTACCATCAGATTTGCAGTTGGCATTTAGTTGCGTGATAAAGCGTGCAAGGATTAAATTTAATATTTTAAAATTAAGCAATAGATTTAAAACACTTAAGTATGAGCTCCTTTAAAATACGAAATAGGAATACAGTTTTAATCAACTTAATATTTAAATAATCTAATGCTTAACGTCCTTTGTATCCTGTAGAGATTTTCTGTGTAAAATTTTAATTAATCTATTATTTACCTCTCCAAGCAAAATTGCATGTTTAATATCTACTTGTTGTATTATACAAGCTTTTAGTAGTACAAAGAAAAAAGTTCTATGATTAATTTATATTGGTATTTTGTTATTATATATTTTATATATAAAAATAAAGGATTTTAAGTATAAATTCAAATAATGGAATGTTTTTTTATAAATATGCAGTCTGCGCATTTCATATCTGAAATAAACTAAACGCCGAAATGCAAAAATATATATACAATTTTCGAATTGTAGATCGGTATACATATTTTTGTAATAGTTTTCTACTACTCTTTTTTTAATAAAAGAGATATTATTAATTATTCCATTGAATTATAAATTCATATTTTATACCCAAATAATCGTTACCACAGAAAAGCTATTTAAATTTCCATATATTATGATGTCAAAAGGCTTTGGGGGAAAGTCTCTAACAGTGAGTCAGCGACGCGAATGCCTTCCAGTACGGATGGGATGTATCACACATCGTGAGTCAGACAATGGAATTTTTAATAACGTTGAAATTTCACATTTATTGCGTTTTTAAACTACTAAAGATATATGTTTAAGAATACACAGTGTTTAGTATTTATGGAAAGCGGAGAACAGAGTGTTTTGTCACTAAGTTTTTTCTGTGTACCTTGAATGCGGAATGAAGCATTAATATTATTATAATTATACGTGGAGTGATGCTTTTTACGAAATTTATGCGGAGTAATAAAGGATGAAATTTGGTATTGTTAAAAATAAAGTAAGAATGCAGATAGATATTATTTATATAGTAATATAATTATTTAATAAAAAAACATGTGGGGAACGGAGAGTCTTAACACTAAGTTCCGTCTGCCTACCCTGCTGTGTGCGGGATACAGCGTGAAGCTGAAGAAAAAAAAGATAAAAAACATTGTTGATAGTATGTGACTACTACCACTCTAATATGACGCATATTTTACGCGTCAAATATATATTAAAACTTGTAACGTTGTAATCTGTACAAATAAAAATAACTATTTATTGTAAACTATTGAAAAAGTAATCGTAAATGAAACAAAATAACTTCTAAGAGAAAAATAAATATTATTTATATTTATCGAGAAATAAAAAAATCTTTATTAATTTGGATAAACCTCAAAAAAACACTAAATCGAACCAAAATATTGGGTTATTTTAAAATTATTATTGGTAATAAATATACATACATATTTGATAGTCAAAAGATTTTACAACTGTACTAGAGTTAGGTTTCATAGAACGATGCGTGTGGCCACTTCCCGGTAATAAATGTGTATTGATGCGTTCTGGCTTAGTAGTAGTAGTAGTACTGTAGATATACATCAATGTACGTTTGATTTTGAAAGTGTTTTTTTTACCTCTATACTATTTCCTGTATGTATTGTAATACCTGCTATGTGTATGTAACCCAGAAGTATTCAAAATTTCGGTCATAATATGTCTCAATGTAAATCTAATTGATTGTGGGTTTGATTCCCACTCGGAGGAATATCTTGTAAGTAGTACTAATGGAAATTTTCTTCCCAATAGGCTAGTAAGACTTCGCGGTGGATTTTTTAAAATTAATTTTCAAGGCTTAAATTAATGGTAAGAGAGGCAGGGGGAGACCTCGGTTGACCTTCGAAGACACAGTATCGACGGTACTGGAGGAAAATCACGTAAAAAGCATGAGGACCCCCGGAGGGCTTGTATGTTGATGACAGTGGACGAGGCGAAAGAAGTATGCAGAGACCGTAGCGTTTGGCGCTTTGTTCTCTCTGACTACCCCGCAAGAGATACAGCGTGAAGCTAAAAAAAATATATATCTATAATTATATGATCGAGGATCGTAAGCTTCGATCATATAAATTAAATTATTTGGTGTACACGTTTGTATTGTTTTGTTTCACTAGAAAGTGTATTTTGATCAAAACTCCTAGTAACCTTACTAGTAATTACTTATCTGCTGTAGTAAAATATATCGCGGCGTTGAGTTTCGCCATTAAATACGCAATTCCTTACCTAGCTATGCGGGAAAGAGCGTGAAGCTGAAAAAAAAAGCTGTAGGAATAGTAATAGGAATGAAATGGTCCTTCGAGCGCGGTGCGACCGTGTGACGCATCACGCCCGCCGTGCTACGGTTTTTTATTGTACGACGGATATGTTGCTAGCTAATGGCTGTCTCAATTTCTTTTTAGTCTATGCAAATAAGTTTAATGTGTTATGTCTCCTTTGAGGCAGTTATGGTGCAGTTGGCTGGAAACGCGGAATGGCTGTGGGTTCGATTTCCACTTGGGAGATTGGTTACGTAAACCAAGGCGTAGTGTTAAATTCTGTCTGGCGGAAAATGGAGAATTGATGTTTTGACACTGAGTAGTCTCTGACTAACCTGCCGATTGGCCACTTTGCGCCCAAATGTCTCATTGTACATTGCGTATTGCATATATATATTTAGGATAATAAAATTGCCGTTTTACTCCATCTCAATTTCATATTTCTATAACATAATATAATATAATTTATAGATATTATATATTAAATTCAATAATAATTCAATTTAGCAAAGAAAATCTGATACAGAGTTAAAATAATTAACCCTCAGCACTTTGGCGACGGGTCGTCGTGAACTAATTTTCCAGTCTGTTGCTGACGATTGCTTTGTAATTGTTCTTTAGTGTATATAACACTAATGTGTTATTTAAAGTAATAATTCTATTATTATATTAAATGTAGTCTTTATCTTTTCACAAAATATTTGGATGTCGGATCGAAAGCGTTTTGTTTTGCGGAAAGCGGAGTGTTTTGTCACTAGGTTTTCTCCGTCTACTGCGTGACGTAGCGAGAATATGTCGTAGCCTAATATTTTTTTAGAGCGATTTATTTTATATTTCTTAAACTTTAAACAAGTTTAAGAAGTTTGTATACCGTACTGTAGAGGGTTAGGCTGAAAGCAATAGTTCAGAATTCGAAGCCTACTTGAAACTTTGTTGTGTTCATGATACCTAAGTGTAGAAAAATAACTTTTTATTAGTTCTTAGTTTTCCAAATATTTGTATTATTTTATATAGTTAAACAGTTTAATTTGTACTACTAAGTAATGTTGTCACTTTCAATATAAGGTCGCAGGTGTTTCTAAACTCCGTAATAGAGTCGCCCGAAACTAATTCAATTTTGACTTGCTATGTAAGTTAGTTAGTATTAAACCCATTTCTCATTTTAATATGACTAATAGAGAGTTTATTCTGCCTAAATTAAATTTCTTCTGTTATTCAGCTTGTCATTTAAAAAATGTTATAGATTTTTTTTCATTTGAATTTTCATACAAATTTTCGTTGGTCATTTTTGTAAGTGACTTTACAAGTTGATTTCGAATAGTTATAATATTTATGTATTTTTATAAGAAAAATGTGTTTTGTACGTTTATTAGTTTTTCCAAATTTCACATTATATTTTTTTATATATATATGGAGGATTCATTAACTTAACAGTAAAAAATCTTTCGAAATTTTGGGAAATACCATCTTAGTGTTTGCCCCCTGCATTACTCAATGAACGTATATGCAAAATTTCAGCTGTCTCCGCCCAGTCCGTTTTGGCTGTGCATTTCTGTTAGTCATTCAATGTAACGGAAGAAATTTTATATATCTATAGTATAGTTATAAATTTATATTACCTGTTATATACACAGATCGAAGATTACTGTATAAATGAATGTCATGGAATGAATCATGATACAAATATTTCGGATATGGCCTCTGTCTCATGTCATATAAAAGAATTTTATACTTTTAAGTTAGTGTAGTGAAAAGTTTAATTTTAGTAAATTTTAATATATTTTCTACAATTTTTTTTTGTAGGAATTGAATCTTATACCATCTTCTAAAGAAATGTTACCAAAAGCTTATTTATAAAATGTAAAACAAACACTTGTGCGGCGTTAAGTTCCGCCACTTAACACGCAATGCCTCGGAATTCAGCGGAAAGTGGGGAACAGAGTGTCTTAACTCTAGGTTCCCTCTGCCTACCCTGCTGTATGCGGGATACAGCGTGACGATAAAACAACACTTAAAACTTCTATAAATAAACTATAGTTTAAAAAAAGCAATTTCTCTACTAAGTAATAAGTACTTAGTGAGAGTCGAAATTGGAAATGTTTGATAATTATTTTAAGTGCCTCCCTCTGTAGTCAGGCGCGGTCCCCCCCGAGCAGGTGCACTGACTGCTTGCTTGTGTTTATGTTTTATTTTGTATAGATTGTTTGTATTTTTTGTATGATTTTACTTGTATTTGGTTCAAAATGTGCTTTTTTAGGGAAACTATGTTAAGTCATTTTCTTGGTTAATGATTGGGTTTTTAGGTAAGGTATTAAATTTAATAGTAATCAGGGTATGTAGATAGAAGTGTTGAAACACTTCGTTCTAGATAAGGAGTTAGTTAATTATTATATAATATACAAAATTATAAATGCATATATACATATGGTTCCAACACGGTTTATCTCTACTACAGTGAAGAGTGGAGAAATAAACATCTAGATTTTCATTATTAATATATTATAAAATAGTAAATATGTTGGGTTTCAGCGATTTGTACTCAATATAAATGAAACCAACGCGGTTATGACGGGCTATTGCAAAGTGCTTGAAACATCAGGTTTTCTAAAATGTATTTTCGAATGCTAACATATACACAATTAATACGGTTAAAATACATTCTTTTAAAATATAACAAAGTGAATATTTAACAAACTTTAAACTTAAGTGCTATACTTAAATTATTTTAATACCCAAGTAATATAACGTCGGGTATGCGAATAGACTAATTCGTTATGATGTCATACTCCATACTTCTTACGTACATAGTACATACATAGGTGCATATATATGTACATACAAGTCGGATATTACGTCAGCCTTGTGTTATCTTATCGCTTAGTTCTGAACACCTAAGATTATTATATTTGACAGATTTTTAATTTGGGCCCAGACGTTTTAGGGTTAATAAGGGATTTTGTGATAGCCTTGCAATTTCTTTGTTTTGTTGGTTATCTTATAATGGATTTATCTTTCTTGTATCTTGGGGTTAAATATCTTTATTTAAACGAAACGAAACTTACAGCTTAATTGCAATTTGAGTAAATAAAGGAAGGAAAGTTGGGAAAGGTTATCCAAGTAGGAACATTGTTATCCTGGTTGTTTTCGCATCAGGTTTATGCTATGAAAAATATTGTATTTTCACCGGATCCGGACATATGTTAAATCGGCAAGAAGTTGGTTAGCAGTGTTATATGATTTCATTCCTTTCATTGATTGATATACAAATATATACAGGTAATAATAATAAAATGGTGCTTGATACAAATACCGTGATTTAGAACTGTAAATTCAAATACTGGGTATAGCCATTTTAAATAGTAGACACTCTATGATAAAAGAAAGTGAACGTAGTGCTAAGGCACTAGTTTCGCCACGTTTTTTTCTGTTTGCACGAAATGCAGGGCATATATCAAAATAAAATAAGTTCTATATTAGTAACTTAACACTTTTTCCTGCGTATTCCTCAAAGAAAACCTAGTGTTAAGACACTCCATCCTGCACTTTTTACCTGTAATCAAGACATTTTGTATCGAGTACCGTAACTTAACTCCGCATTTCATATTAATGGTGTCATTATATATTATTTAATTATCGAGTATCCCATATAAAAGTGCGTCTAAATAAGAGCAGATAAGGATTCTCAGCTCCAATTTACATAGCAATGCAATAGGCCTATCAGCGGATGCCATGATACGGCGGCGGTATCCTGCATCGCCGGTGAACGACCTGCGATAGTAATTATCGACGTAGTAAAAACTATTCGATGATTATGCTACTCTAAAAAAATGTAATTTGTACTCGAATATCTATGTTTTATTAAGAGTAAAGAATTTACCTATTAACACTTGAATAACACTTTAAAGTGTTAAAAAAGTATTTAATAAATAACATTCTCTCTTGTTACGGTACGATTGTTCGTAGAATTTTCGTTGGGTAGCAGAAATTTGTAAAAATCTCTCTACAGAGATGCTAACAACATAAATAAGTTGTAATAAAGCGTATAAGAATGTCGACTCAGCTGGTAGTAGAACGCATGGTTCAGCGGTCAAAGTGCCTGGACGATTTCCAGGAGGCGGGGATTCGATTCGCGATTCGTTCAAATTTTTATACGTTTCTAAATGTCTTTTACTTTTTAATTGGTCATATTTAAATTATTCTAATGTCTTCATTTGGCAAGACGCACCACGCGGTGTCTCAACCCCAAACGAAAAGTAGAGAACACAGTGTCTTAACACTAGGTTCTCTCGGCTAACACTGATATACTCGTATATGAAAGTTATAAAGCTTACAATTAATTGAAAACTTAAACATTAAACTGGATTAAATTAATGCTACGGTTCTCGACTGATTATAATGATTATATTCACAATTGAAATAATGATTTAATGTATTATACAACAAATTAATGTTATGTTTTATAGTTTTTTTACTATAGCGTTTTTTGAGCGTGCCATTTAAACATAAATCGGCAATGTCACATAATATGGTGAATACAATGCCTATCAGGATAGTAGATAGTTAACAGCTTGACACGTTCACGCCCCTGACTGAGTGTCGCATTGTTTGTCCAATGTAAAATAGTTACTGGGGTGTGGCTGTCACGCTGAGTAAAGGTTCTAGGTTTGATTTTCGTTAAGGTAATATTTAAATGACAGGTTTTAGGTTTAATGGCGTAGTGGGGCAGTGTCTAACAATAATGACAATTGCTCGTGGATTCAATTCTTACTTTGTTTTCTGTTCTCTGGTGAATAAAACAATGGGCAGCGTTGAGTTACGTGTTACAATTAAGCACGCAATGTCTTGATTTTAAGCTGGACATGGATAGATCACAGTTCAACACGTTAACGCCCCTAAGTGTCGCATTGTTTGTCCAATGTTAATTAGTGACTGGTGGGTGGTGCGATATGTGGCGTGGCAGGGATGGGGTGTGGCTGTCACGTTGAGTGAACGTTCTAGGTTTGATTTTGGTTAAGGTAATGTTTACATTGAGGTCATGGTGGCGTAGTGGGACAGTGTCCTTAATACGATTGGTCGTGGATTCGATTTCCGCTCGATAGAACGATTGTGATCGGTTTTTTTTTCATTTCGCCACTCTGGTGAACTAGACAATGTAGCAGCAAATGTAGAGTACAAACAAAAGATTGTGTCATAAGTTTTAATGTAGAATACAAACTCCACATAAAATGAAATAAGGAAAAGAGAAAAATTATAACATACTTCATACCCTCGAGACATACATGCCTTTAATCTTTTATGCAATAAAATTCATCCATTCTCCATTGGCCTATATCTAGTGAATGAAAGTAAAGCATGTAAGTAGGTGTACGTAAAACGAGCCTTTCGTGCTAGAAAGGGCCCCTTTTACGTTGGAAAATGAGAAAATTCTTATGTAAGGTGTATGTATGTGCAAGTCTTAGGCTTTTTAATTTAAAATGATAAAAAAATGTCTGTTGTTCTTATCATTATATATTTAATGTTTAATTTGTTACTATAACGAATATTTATGGATTGCAAATTTAGAACGCAGAAAGAAAACTACTTGCTGCGATTTGGCATGTATGTTACTTAGTGAGTATAGTGGAGTATTAAGGAACTTTATAAAGTGGAGTATTAAGGAACTTTATGAAAATGGGAAATTACGAAAGATAAAATAGGAAATAATATATGAAATAAAGCCCACGCAAACAAATTTATGTTATTAAAATATTTAAAAGAAAAAAACGTTTTTTGTTAATTCTAGTTAGATTTTTTTCCCGCACACAGCAGGGTAGGCAGAGGGAACCTGGAGTTAAGACACACCGTTCCCCACTATCCACCGAATTCGGAGGCATTGCGTCCTAAGTGGCGGAACTTAACGCCCCTCTTAGCCTCGACACCAGAGCGAAGAAAATGGAAATATCAAGTATTCTATCTATATCCTCGAGTGGGAATCGAACCCACAACCAGTCGTTTACAGTCACACGCTTGTGCCACTGCGCCACGACCGGCCCCAGATAGATATGTTTTAGTAAAGTAGATATGCCTAATATATAAATAGTATAAAGTCTTATTTCATTACAAAATTTGACACATACGTGATTGTAAGTAAATGTTTGTTTAAGTTAATTTAAACGGTGCGTGGGTCTTCGTTGTAGCCCAAACAGTAATCACATAATAAAGCTGATTATACTTCGAACGTTAGTTTGTGGGTATACTACTTACTATACTCATGTATGTATGTCGATTTTTAGATTTTTATGTTTATGTACTATCTTTCACGTGTATCCATTCATAGAAAAGAAAATTTTGCTATCTTTGGTGATAATTAATATAATGTTTTTAATAGTTTGAATTTTTAACTTCTTTTTTCTCTTTTTTAAGCTTCCCGCTGTATCTCGCTCACAGCAGGGTAGGCAGAGGGAACCTAGTATTATGACACTCCATTTCCCACTTTCTGCCGAATTCGGAGGCATTGCGTGTTAAGTGGCGTAACTTAATGCTGCGTTTCGCCTCGGCATCAGAGCGAAGAAATTGGAAAAATTATATATTACCTTTTCTCAATTGAGAATCGAACCCACAACAAGTCGTTTACAGTCACACGCTTGTGCCACTGCGCCACGACTGGACTGACTTTTTTATATGTATAGCGAAAAAAAATATTTTTTACCGTATTTTTTTTACTATTTTTTGATTTTTATAATAAAATTAATTTTTATTTATCTTGTCTTACTTCTCTGTTAGCAAAGTGGAGAGAAGAAACATGTAACAGTACTCGAGTTATTTTATGACAAATACATTTTGTTGTACAAATACGAAATAGAACCAAATGTAGCGTCAAGGTATAATTTAGTTTACTTGACATGTGTGAAATTCAAATTTCACTTAAGCATAATTTAAACCCATAACTCTAACATACTAACAAAAGATAAAAGCCACTGGGCCTAAATGGAGTTGCAACAATTTTAAATTTTTCATATATATCTCATTCAAAACATTTATAAGGCGCCTTATTATTATAAGAATGCTAATTTTAAATACTGGCGTGACTAAGAACTAATACTTAAACATTTATGTATGTATATATTGTTTCACTATCTACGTAGAGACTGTTTTAGTGTCCTTATATGGTAAGAACTCGTTTATTGACGGTTGACAATATGTTTTTTTTTTAAGTAAAATCTTTTTATGTTAAATATGCTGGTTAAAGAGAATTTAGTGATATGTCCAGTGGTCGTTTTGAATATTTCCAACAGGTCAGAGGAATATTGTAGCCATTGTGGTGCTGTGGGAGGACATCTGACTATAAACCCTATTGGTTGTCGGTTCGATTCCCACTCGAAAGAATGATGAATCTGTTTTGACACTAGATATTCTGAATGCTATGTGAAAAATAACGTGAAACTGAAAAATATTAGATCTTTTTGAAATGAAACTATTTTTTAAACGGATTAATCGCGTATATTTTTGGTATTCGAAAAAACATTTTTAGAAACCCGACGTTTCGAACACTTTACAGTAGTTCGTGGTCACAGGTAGACTGAGGCATTCGTCTCTCAGTTTATACATTACCAATGCTCCTCTTTGTTTGGCCTATGCAAGATAAGCCATTTCGTTTCAAAATGTGTAGTAATCGCGAAAACAAAAGAACATATTATATAATAGATCTATTTCTACATAGAGATCCTGAATATGAACCCACAATCATCACTGTACTGTACTATCTAACTACTTACTTGTAAGCCAATATATTGATTAATTGATCTAAAATATTTGTTATTGTAAAAAATAATTATTTTGTACACGATCCCAAATGACCATATATGGTCATTATTCAAGTCACGTACTATGAACCTTGGTTACCATAAATGTATTATGAGTCACCCTCGCTCCGCACAAATTCGACCTTATTCTAACTTGATAAAGGCGTAATAGCTAAGTGTAAATGTAGGCGATAGGTAAGGATTACCTCGTCTGCCATTTTACTAACAGCAGCTGTGTAACTTATATGTTGACAACGTTATATTGCTAGTATTAAATTTTATTTAAGATTTTAATTAATTATTCGATTATTTATAACAATTGATTATTAAAACTCGTGCTATGCAATGAAATTGGAGAATTTGAAGTCTTGTGGCCAGTCGTGGCCTAGTGGCACGAGCGTGTGACTGTAAACGACTGGTTGTGGGTTCGATTCCCACTCGAGAAGTGGAAATATTTAATATTTCATATATACATACATACATACATATATAAAATACAGCGTGAAGCTAAAAAAAACAAAAAAAAGTCTTGGATAATATGTCCAAGCCAACTGAACATGCTATTTTATTTTAAATATTATTGATTTTTTTTGGAAACGAAATACCTATATGTCTTATCGCCAATCATTTGTCATTAAATTTTCTATTGAACATGTTCACAAAAACGCTTTATGCGTTCCATTACGTGACTTATATCATCCATACCATTTCTTAATTTTTTAGTCTTATAAGGTAAATAGAACAAATAGAGAAATAGAAATAGATCAAATTATAATATATTTACTTAAATATACTTGATGATGCTAATTATATATAGTATTGCGTGAACATACGTTTTACAAAGCACTTAGGATCTCTCAAATTACAGTAATGATCATCACCTTGGTCCTAAATGCAACTCCAACTTAATACATATGTTTGTATATGAAATAGAATTATTTATTTTATAAACATTGCAATTTTAAATTGTCTGATATTTTTTTTTCACTCTCATCTTGTCGCACAGCAGAGAAAACAGAGAGTACAGAGAGTAGTTTGCCTATTTGTTAAGACTAGACTAGTTTAAATTCAAAAGTCTTTCATTCAAAATTATTTTATTCAACAATCTTACGTATTACTTTATTTTTTTCTTTAATCTCGTGCTTTTTTCTGCATAGCAAGGTAATCACAGAACCTCCATTCTCTCTCTGTATTGTAATCTCTCTGTAGCAGAATTTAACGCCGCGCTTTGCCTAGGTACCATAGCGAAGAAATTAATAACCAAAAAGTAAGAAACAGTAATAGAACCCATCACGTTTACAGTCAGAGCTGTTCAACCACCATGGTCACTATATACTCCTTTATAAACAAACAATAAAACAATTATATATAGAAATGACGTATTCATCAAGTTATAGTTGGCCATTAGGTGTCCTTGCGTGCACCGTGGCTGTGTTTACATAGATGCGTCGTGTTGCTAGCCGAGATGTGCTGTGACTAATCTACTTGTTAATATTGTTACAATATATATAGTATACATATATATAGATAATTATGTGTATTACCAGCCAGTAAGTAGGGGCCAGTTGTGGCGCAGTGGCACGACCGTATGACTGTAAACGACTGGTTGTGGGTTCGATTCCCGCTCGAGAAGTGGAGATATTTAATATTTCCATTTCCTTTGCTCAGGTATCTGAGGTAAAGCGCGGCTTTAAGTTGCGCCACTTAACACGCAATGCCTCCGAATTCGGCGGAATGTGGGGAACAGAGCGTCTTAACACTAGGTTCCCTCTGCCTGCCGTTGCGTGCGGGATACAGCGTGAAGCTTAAAAAAAAGGAAAAAATGTGTATTACGACATGATTTTTGTACTGTGATGTAAAAATACATATACTGATTATTAAGAAACTTTTTGAAAACGTATAAAATTTGAACGCAGGGGATTTCAACCCGTGCCTCTTAGAAACGGGTCAAATTTTTATACATTTTCTAAAAATGTCTTTATCAAACTTTCCTAAATGTGTAAATAACACTTCAAAATGTTAGGAAAGTTTGATCAAGACATATATATTAAGAATTAATGAGGCCATGGTGGCACCGCGACTCTGACTGTATAGAAGATGGTTGTGGAATCGATTCCGTTCAGAGTAATGATTATTAGTTATTCTCTCCTCCTATATCTAATCTCTCCTCTCTACGTGAGAAGACAAAGCGCAGCCTTGAGTTTTGCCATTCTGGAGAGCAGCAGAACCAGAGAAAATCTAGTGTCAAGACACTCTCTCTTTTCTTTGCTTATATATACGTATATTAAAAAAATGAATAAAATAATATTTTACATTGGAATCCTTTGTTTGAACCGACAATTGCTGATTCAGCAGGAAACAATTACGCATTCCTTGTGGTGTTACAGGACGCGTTTATAGAATTTATACGACTTCATTAATAATTGTTTATGCATTATATTTATATGAAATTAGTGAAATTGTTATTGTTCATAATTAATAATAATTAATTAAGTAATTAATTTATTAACAATTCTAATAAAAAATATGTTTAATGAATTCTTTTAAGTTTCTCCGTATTTACCTGTCGTTCTTGTATGTGCCTGAAGTATTGCCAATACTGTTGTTTATTCATTAGTTGGCCATGTTAACATAAATGAGGAAAAGCCTTTGGGACGCAGTGCGACAAAGTTCGGCTGTAAATGTGATGGTTGTGGGTTTGATCTCAATAAGGGAAAATATCATTTTTAAATTAATTCATTTCTCCGCTCTGGTGATCAAGCGCGTGGTTGATTCCTGGCGGTCTATATGCTATATCTTTGAAATCGAATGGAAAGTTAAAGTCGACTTCTTTAAACCCAAGGTTCTCTATGAATATTAATATAATTCAAGTTAAATGTTTAAATTGCCAATGGTGAGTCTAATAAATAAATAAATAATAATCAGGAAATATGCCCCATTCAGGGAAAAGCGTAAAGTTGTAAAAAGAAACTTAAACATAAGGGATATTAGCAATATACTTAAAAAAAATGTTATTTCACTACATTAAATTATATTTTAGGTAATATGAAAAATTGCAATAAAACATGGCTACTTTATTCGCGAAAACATGCGACCTGACACGCTTATCTGACATCGCCCAAATATTTTGCTTGTTAAATACTTGTATATATTTTCCTTATATATACAAAACAATATTATTATATTATAAACAGGATATAATTATTAATTTACAAATCTCAATACAGCGTATTTATGTAAATAGGTACTAATTATTCAGGATTGTTAGTGGACCAGTTAATTAGTAATTACGAGGACTCTAGTCACTACGGTGACTCTACTCTTTTTAATGTAATGTAATACAGTGGCTTAGTGATAAGACACTCTGTTCTCAATTTTCTCCTTTTTAAAAATGACTTTTTTTATTAATAAAAAGTAACTGAATGCGATGTCCAGTTAGATAATTATCAGTTGTAATAATTCCTTCTTTTTCGATTTTTACACATTTTGAAATACAACTATTTTCTTGCAGATTAATAGCGCATATTTTTGTGGTTTGAAAATACATTCTTACATAACCTGACGTTTCGAACACGATATCCCTTACTTGATAGCTTCACACTGTATCCATTGCGGGGTAGTCAGAAAGAAGGGAGCGCCAAACGCTACGGTCCCCGTATACTTCTTTCACCTCGTCCACTGTCATCAACCTCTTCATACACGCCCTCGGGGGAGTCGAAGGCGATCAATCTAATTAAACATAGGTTTTTTTTATTTTTATCATTTATCTCAACTTAATTAATATGTAGTACATAAAAATAAATACTATAGGTCTCCTTGATGCATTACATAAAAGTGGCCGCAGTAACGTGCAAGTCGCTTTATATGAAAGTGTATGCCAAACACATAAAATGTGAGCCGTGTACATTTTATTAATTTAATGTATTACCAATATATGAATATAAAAAATATTGTATTTGTAACTGTGCCAAATTTCATATTGCTTCATTTGTATATTTTTGGGGTCGTCGTGGCGCAGTGGGGCAGTGTTTAGCCGAAAAGTTGTAGTTGCGGATTCGATTCCCACTCGAAGACATGATTATATTTAAATTTTGATTTCTTCGCTGGGGTATCTAAGAAAAAGGGCGGCGTTGAGTTTCTCCACTCAACACGAAATGTTTGGATTTCAGATGGAAAGTGGAGGACGGAGTGTCTTAACACTCACAAGTCCTCCCCGGCTATGCGGGTAGAACAGTGGTGTTGCTTTTTTGTAAAAAGGGCTTTTAAATTTTTCTATTAATGCCTTTTACCAAAAAGATTAATATCTTTTTCAATTTCCTAAGTAGTGCACTAAAATCTAGTAATTATATAACAAATAAACACATATCGTACCGTTATTAATTCCAAATACAAATTTACATATTACATACTTACATGTTATATTATATTGATTGCACGTATGTATGTATGTATGTATTTATGTGAGTAATTCTTTTTTGTCCGTTATGTGCCAAGGTCTCGAACGATCACGATCTGTGTCCGGTCTTGTTTTTCCAGATTTCTCAAAGCTTCACTTTACATAATGTGACTCATCATAACGTCTTATGGGTGTGGAACCCATCTGGCATTATATATTATTATTGTATCTTTCCCTACTTCATGAGAAGCTAGTGTCAAAATACTCTGAAATCGAGACTTTGTGTGTTAAGTGACGAAACTCAGCGCCTCATTTTGTTTTAACAGAAAGGAGGAATCAAAATAACTTGAAATGTAATTTTATTTCCCCAATTGGGGATCAAACCCACAACCATCTCCTTTATAGTGAGACGCTGTCCCACTGTACTACGATGCCTCAAATTCTTAGCCTCGGGTTAAAAGACGTTTAATATTTATAGAGCTGCAATTATTCAAACCACCATCTGGGACTCACAGCTTCAACGGAAACGGAAATGTAAATTATGCAAAGAGAAGAGATCTCTCCCAGACAACCTTAAGGCGTATCCAATAAGTAATGGGAAAAGGGATGCATTGAACAATAATTTAAGAATAAAATATATGTGCAGTAAATACGTAAATATACAGTAAACTAGATGCGCCTGCGACTTTGCGTGCTTGAAAAAAAATAAGTTATACCTTATTAAATCAGCTATTTGCCAGTGAAAGTCCCGTCAAAGTCAATCGAGTCGTTTCAGGCGTCAGCTGAAATAAACAAACAGACAGACAAAAATTATAAAAACTGTTATTTTGATATATGTATATGTATGAACCTAGTATATTGAATTTAGTAAAAAGTAGAAGTAATTTAATATTATTATTATTATATTGTAGCCAGTCGTGGCCCAGTGGCACAAGCGTGTGACTGTAAACGACTGGTTGTGGGTTCGATTCCTACTCGAGGAGTGCAAATATTTAATATTTCCATTTTCTTCGCTCTGGTGTCGAGATAAAAGCGCGGCGTTAAGTTCCGCCACTTAACACGCAATGCTTCCGAATTCGGCGGTGCGTGGGGAACGGAGTGTCTTAACACTAGGTTCCCTCTGCCTACCCTGCTGTATGCGGGATACAGCGTGCAGCTAAAAAAAAAAATTATATTACAAACAGACACTCCAATCTTATTTATTTGTATTGATTACAATATTTCTTGCTATATATTAAATTTATTCTCTCTTTACCTCAATGTGTAACATTTATATGACAAATTTACAATTTTATCATAATTTATTTATTATAAAGACGTATTTAAATTTTAACTACTCACATTAAGATATTCGTAAAATATGTTTATAGAACATTAATTTTGCTAAGAAATTCTGATCTGGTGACTCATCACTACGTGACTGTGTCGTATGTTGTAAATTTTATTATTCAATTGTAAGCATATATTTTGTTTCACATCTGATTACACATACAGTGTCAAAACTAAACGTTGTTCTCGTTCTTTGTGATATGTGTCTATAAAGAATTTCGAACTAATGATATGTTAGTATACATGATCATATGAAATTAAAGGCAAGGTGCAGCGTTGAGTTACGCCACTGTATACGCAATGAGCAGCAGAGAGCGGAGTGTCTTAATACTAGATTCTCTCTGACTACTGCCCTATTCTGCAGGATAAAGTATGAAGCTGCTTTTTTTAGATGGCCATATATATATGGGAAGGAATAGTAAATTACATATCATACATGTAGGTTATAATGTTTTATGACGAGGTCGTCGTCTAGCTAAACGCTGATGAATGCTAATGATGGTTACAAGTTCGATTCCCACTTGAAGGAATAATTAAATTTAAATTATTTTCATACCCTTATTTTTACACAAGTTACTCAAGACGAAATATCTTGAAATGGTAAAAAGTGGAGAATGGAATATTTTGGCACTATATTATCTCTACCTACACTCCTATGCACTACAAAGCGTGAAGCTATTAAAAATCATAGCACGCAAGCTGTCAACATTTATAAATTGTCAATCACATTGCAGTCAATTACAGAAAATTTAAACATAAATAGGTCTTCCCTACAAGGATATTATAAGGGCCACTCTAAAGGACCTACCTAACTGAGACATACATGTTTGGTAAAGATTGCTCAATGCTAAGACCTGACATGTTACTATACATATCCATTAGGTCCAACTCGCGCCAAATTAGGAAGGCGTGTCGTGGAAACTATGCCACGCCGGTTCTTATGGCTGGCTTGCATCAATTGCTTGACATTATGGATTTATGTTGCGTTTTGTGAAACGATCGTGTATGTTTTTATTTAATGGTATTTTTCTTGAGGAAAATTTTAAGTTTTCTATGGTGTTGATTGGTTGTGAACGAGATAGTTTTGGGTTCTGTTTTGAATCGGGGGAATGGTTATTTTTTTCTTGCTCTGTTAAGATGAGTTGCGGTGTTGAGTACCGCCACTATGATACACGATGTCTCGAATCGAGTGGTAAGCAAATAATAGGAAGAGTTGTGATATTAGGTTCAATCTAACTGATCCTGTATACGATAAACTTTAGCTTAAAATGTTATTGTATTTTTTTTGTTATTATATATCGCATTAAATTTAATAATATGGATTTCAAGTTAAAAGGAGGAGTTTCTTAGATTTTCCATGCATAATTTTTTGAATTGGGATATGTGCGATATTTATGGGTGCAAATGGCAACGATGTTGACTCATTACCAAAACCAAAGCTTTCTTGGACGAAAGTTTAAAAATACATTATAAAATTTTCTCCACATACCTGCATACTAAGCAAAAATAATACGTTCTACTAAAATAATAACAATAGATAAATATATCTATGATGTTTACATAACTTTAGTACGCCCTCCAAACTATTGCGGGTCAGATCGCAAATTGATTCACAGCAATTGCCCCCGCTA
This sequence comes from Dryas iulia moderata, assembly GCA_019049465.1. Lineage (NCBI taxonomy): Eukaryota > Metazoa > Arthropoda > Insecta > Lepidoptera > Nymphalidae > Dryas > Dryas iulia. Next base: position 883,519 of record CM032422.1, on the reverse strand, counting down.
TCAGTCTTGGATAAAACTATCAATCCTTTGTACTCGCCGCTCCGATAACGATATGTTTATGTGGGCCTTGATCGAGAGAAATCAGGGTGACCATATTTAAACTACTGTTTACAGTTGTTTTTTATGTTAAAAGACAAGGAAATGTAGAGTGTGTGTTATGAAATTTTGTTTAAAAAAAAAAATAAGATTGACTTAGGGGCCAGGCGTGGCGCAGTGGCACTAACGTGTAACTGTAAATGACTGGTTGTGGGTTCGATTCGAACTCGAGGAGTGGAAATATTTAATATTTCCATTTCCTTCGCTCTGGTATCCGAAGCAAAGGGAAGCGTTAAGTTCCGCCACTTAACACGCAATGCCTCCGAATTCGGCGGTGCGTGGGGAACGGAGTGTCTTAACACTAGGTTCCCTCTTCCTACCCTGCTGTGTGCGGGATACAGTGATGCTAAAAAAAGGAAAAAAAATGAAGCCATCGTGGCATATTAGGACAGTAGACGACTGTTATTATGATTGGTTGTGGGTTCGATTTTTAATAGGAGGAATGATCATAACTTAATAATTTCAATTTTTCCGCTTTGGTGAATCGTTCCTTTGGTTTCTTATTAAGGCGGAAATGGAAATGCTGAATATTCCACTCCTCGAGTGGGAATCGAACCCCCAACCAGTCGTTTACAGTCACACGTTGGTGCTACTGCGCCACGACTGGCCCTCATGGGCTTCAATATTATTAAATAATATACAAATTCATACACAACAACAGTGTCGCAGTATTTCCTCAAGCACAGATGTCAGTGTTAATTATGTCAGTATATTTATTGCACGGGACATAAAGATATGGGCAATTTGTAAAATGATCGTATTAACAACATGTATGTGTACCGCATTTGCGCATTAAATTTTATCTCCTACTGATCCGTTCAGACCCCAACCTTTTTGACTTTGAATTAATAATTTATTAGATATTTTAACAAGTAAATATATAGTTTAATTATATATTTAATATGTCTTTATAAAAGAATAAAACTTATGTTTTATATATGATAACTGGTGATCGAGCTTCGCTCGGTATTACTTTCGAGAAATCGTTATTTTGAAATAATGTTTACAATCAAAAATGATAAATTAGATAAAAAATCTAATAAAAAAATTAATTAATTAAAAAAAAAATTGTCTGGATGTCAGGATTGAACCGAAATGAAGAAAAAGACATTTTTGAAAATGAAATCTAGCTAGATCATATTTTTTAGCATTAACGTTTGATTATGTTGGATGATGGTTGCTTCGATACTCAATATGAGGAATAGTTACACGGTAATTATTTTTATTACCTCTAGAAAGAGGAATGGCGGCGTTAAGTTCCGCCACTTAACATTCAATTGCGCCGGAATGTGCAAAAGGGTGTAATCTTGACAGTAGGTCCTCTTTGACTACCCTACCCTTCTGTGCGGGAGAAGGGTGAAATGTATTTAAATGTTGTATAAACGCTGTATTATCTTCTCGTAACTTAACGCCGCGTTTTTAATTCGAATTTAAAATACAAATCGTATATACTTACTTCAACGAAGCCTTGGAAACACCATTTTCCTAAGTGGTCCATATTTGAAGCGTTATTTTCTGGCCAGTCGTGGCCCAGTGGCACAAGAGTGTGACTGTAAACGACTGGTTGTGGGTTCGATTCCCACTCGAGGAGTGGAAATTATATTTCCATTTTCTTCGCTCTGGTGTCGAGGTAAAGCGCGGCGTTAAGTTCCGCCACTTAACACGCAAGCCTCCGAATTCGGCGGAAAGTGGGGAACGGAGTGTCTTAACACTAGGTTCCCTCTGCCTACCCTGCTGTGTGCGGGATATAGCGTGAAGCTATTTAATTTTCTAAGAATATATGTCCAAGTCAATTAATATAAATGTAATTCACATCTATTCACATGTCGTCAACACGTCTTTATGAAGCATGACGTATCTATTGGTCGAAACTAATTCCAATGAAACCTTCTACAGTACTAAGAAACAATATACAAATGATACCATTTGTTTGTGTATGTTGTTTTGAGAATTAAAAAATATATTTATCCATGATTGATGAAAGAAAATACTTTGTTATAATAAATATTTTGGTTATGAGTTTGAAATTATAAAACTAATTGAGCTGAGGTCTAGTATGTTCCACATATATATAACATTTGTTAATGATTGGCAGCCGGATAATGTAGTATATAAAATTTGACGTGTATTTCCTTTCAAGAGCATAAGAATACAGTCTCTTAGAGACTAACTTCAGCTAAGCTTTGATTTTTCCCGCATAAACACATAGTGAAAGAGGGTCAAGTACGAAATGCATGTTCTCCACTTTCTGCGAGAATTAAAGATGTTGCGTATTAAGTGGTGGGTTTCAACTCCATTATTTGTTTTATCACCAGAGCGATGAAATGGATATATTATGTATATTCATTGCATTGCGTGTTAAGTGGCGGAACTTAACGCCGCGCTTTGCCTCGACACCAGAGTGAAAGAGATGGAAATATTAAATATCTCCACTTCTCGAGTGGGAATCGAACCCACAACCATTGACCTTACAGTCACACTTTGTGCCTCTACGCCACGACTGGCCCCAGAAATATTATTTTTAACTAATATATTTTTTGTCTCTTTCTAGACATATTCGGGGCTCTTCTGCGTGGTGGTGAACCCGTACAAGAAGCTCCCGATCTACACGGAGAAGATTATGGAGAGATACAAGGGGATCAAGCGTCACGAAGTACCACCCCATGTGTTTGCCATCACCGATACGGCGTACCGTTCTATGTTGCAAGGTAAAGTCGATTTGTTTATTTTAAAAAGACGTAGAATTTTTTTTAAGCAGGGTTTTTATTTTTTAATATTTTTGCAGAAAACATACGTTTTCTAAAATTATTTTTTATATTTTGAAGTGTGGTAATGATATTGAAATATATTTAGGGTCTAGTCATTAAATACTTTTATACGATATTTATTTAAAACTATCCAATTAAACTTTTTAAGTTATTGGATTTTTTTAAAGAACGATGGTTATGGGCTTGATTTCTACTCGAGGGATTCTAAGGAGTGAAGTTTGATGGTTGAAAATGTATTTTGGAAAATACCATTTTTTGAATACTGCGTTAGACTGTGGTTAAGGTAGATCAACTAGTCTTTTCAGGCTTATACATAAAGTTTGAAAGCCATGATTCTACTACAAAAGCTCACCTAGAATAGCTAAATCTAGAATACCTAGTAATTATTTTATAGTAGTAAAGTCAAGTATAAAATTTAAATTATGCACTTTAACCTAATTTCATGAAGCAGCTTCATGAACATACGAAGTAAGGAGCTATTGTTAACTTTTCAATGCTACTGTTAACTTTACTATTGTAGGACTATGCATTATATAATGAGTTTTCAGTTGGTGGAAGTAATGAGTTCTGCATAACTATAGTAAGGTAAACTTACTTTGGCTTTTCGATGTTATAATAAGACTTGTGGGTAGTTTGATCTTAAACATGGTAGCTAGTCATGGTAACCGTTGCGAAGCGGGACAGTGTATTAAATGCGATTAATTGTAGATTTGTGGCCAGTCGTGACCCAGTGGCACAAGGGTGTGACTGTAAACGACTGGTTGTGGGTTCGATTCCCACTCGAGGAGTGGAAATATTTAATATTTCCATTTTCTTCCGCCACTTAACACGCAATGCCTCCGAATTCTTAATACTAGGTTCCCACTGCCTACCCTGCCGTGTGGGGATACAGCGTGAAGCTTGATTCCCACTCGAGGGACTGAATATATTTAAAAAAATACAGTTTTACGCTCTATCTAAGACAAATTCATTATGAGTTCCGCCACTTAACATGTAGTCTCGTTTTCCTCTGTTTCTCTTTTCGGAATGGAAGTGGGGATAAGAGTGTTTTGACACTACGCTCTCTCTGACCCTGCTATTAGAAAAAAACATGAAACTGCAACAATAGATATTTTTTTGTAAGTTATACGTGCAATAAGTTGCCAAAATGTAATTATTTATAAAAATAGTAACCTTCTGACAAATTTCGTATTTTAAATGTGTTTTATACACATTAATAGATAGCTATTGTAAGCAATTATAATATTTTAATGTTACGTTTTGTATGTAATTACGTATATAATGCTTAAACATGTGATAAGTAACAGGTTATTTGTAATGTTAATTTACATCCCATAGTCGACTTTTTTGCTAAAAAAGCAATAAAATTACTTTTTTCTTAGGTTTTTATTTTATTTTAGTAACATTATACACGTAAATATGTCTGTTCGTAACTTATAATATTTACTTTTTACTTTTCGTCTGAGAGGTAGTTCCATAATATCGATTTTATTTGGGTGTAGTATGTACCAGATGCAACAACTGCATAACACTTTACTCAAAATTCGAATACGGTTTTTTTGTGTTAAGACAAATCTGAGTTTGGTTCTGCCTCTAAATACCCAATTCCTCAAATTCGGGCGAGAAATGGAGAACATTGTATTTAGACTCTAGGTACATTGACTGCCCGTTGAAAAAGAAAACTAAATTAGAAACTCTGTTATTAACATATTACAATATGAGGTCAGTCGTGGCCCAGTGGCACAAGCGTGTGACTGTAAACGACTGGTTGTGGGTTCGATTCCCAATCGAGGAGTGGAAATATTTAATATTTCCATTTTCTTCGCTCTGGTGTCTAGGTAAAACGCGGCGTTAAGTTCCGCCACTTAACACGCAATGCCTCCGAATTCGGCGGAAAGTGGGGAACGGAGTGTCTTAACAGTAGGTTGCATCCATCGTCCATGCTGTGTACGGGATACAGCGTGAAGCTATTTTTTTTTTTTTTTTTTATTATTATTTTTTTTTTTTACAATATGAGGTCAATACAAAACGTACGTTAAAAATATATTGAAAAGTAAAATTTAAGTTATTTTACATGAAAATAACACAATGTACACTGTACTGTACACGTAAGTTTGTTTTTGTCCCTAATAGATTGCATTAATATAACACATATTATACATAAGAATTATATATAAAAATGCCGTTTTATAGAGATAAGATTATCATTGATGATTTTTTTTTTTTTTTTATAGCTTCACGTTGTATCCCGCACACAGCAGGGTAGGCAGAGGGAACCTAGTGTTAAGACACTCCGTTCCCCACTTTCCGCCGAATTCGGAGGCATGCGTGTTAAGTGGCGGAACTTAACGCCGCGCTTTACCTCGACACCAGAGCGAAGAAAATGGAAATATAATTTCCACTCCTCGAGTGGGAATCGAACCCACAACCAGTCGTTTACAGTCACACGCTTGTGCCACTGGGCCACGACTGGCCACAATTTCATTCATTCATTGATGATGAAGTAGAATTTGCAAAAATAATAATTATCTAAGTAATTAGACAGCTTCTACTAGAGAGACGTAGAGGTTACTTACTACTTCAAAGTCTAAAGGCATATTACAAGTTATACAGTATTCCAGTACACAAGTCCTTACTAAGACTTTTTTTTTATATAGTTTTTGTCAACATACAAAAAACAACATTAGTCAATGATAAGCGTGAACAAAATGTGGGACCATTTGTTTTAATTGTCTACTAATGGTGAGGACGCAGCGATAGGGGAGTGTTCCGCTTCTAAGCTTTTTTATACATGTTTTATTTCTATATTACTTTTTCTAACATTTATTGTATAATATTTTAAAAAAGGGGCCAGTCGTGGCAAGGACGTGTGATTTAAAATGGTCGGTTGTGGATTCGATTACTACTCGAGGGGGGAAATATTTGTTATTTCCATTTTCTTCGCTCTGGTGTCGAGGCAAAGCACGGTGTTAAGTTAAGCCACTTAACACGCAATGAATTCGTATTCGGCTTAAAGTGGGGAACCGAGTGTCTTAACACTAGGTTCCCTCTGCCTACCCTGCTGTGTGCGGGATACAGAGGGAAACTAAAAAAAATAGAAATATTTAAAATAAATATTATAAATTATTTATTTAAATGGAAAACTTTATTTGTTTTGTCGTTCTTTAGCCGAAAACTACTATAATTTGGTACCTCTTTCCACTTGAATATGAGATATTGATTTTTTTAGTGTTCTACGATATTTAATTTTCTATACGAGATATAGCGTTATGTTGGGAAAAGACAGGGATATATTTGTATCTTCTTCGGAACGATAGTACCTTTTCCTTTTTTATTACATGATAGAAATCAATCAATCTTTGACGTTATAAGTCGATCAGATTTGAATTTTCCAAAAGAATTAAATTTGCACTTACCCTTTAGTCCGGGAGCTGGGAAGTAGTAATTGGGAAAAATATGTGATACGAAGTCTGTAGTATTATCTAGTATATCATAAATAAAGTTAAACACGTAAAAGATATTATTGGTACACCGCTATTGTTCACTAGTTATTACTATCGTTGGCATAAATCCAGTGGAAACACATATGCTCCTTTGAAACATAGAATAATGGTTATGGTTTCATGAATACAATAGTTAAGCGTTTAAGACTCAGTTGTGAATTCGTAAAAACCTCTTAAATAGTTCAAAAATATATCCATACTAGCGGCCTCGGTGGTGGATTTTTGAATCTATATATGATGATAATCAACTATGTATATGCCAAAATTAATTATAATCGTTCAAGCGGTGTAGATTTTTCATATAAATTTTCATCCCCTATTTCAACCCTTTAGAGATTGATTTTTGAAAAACTAAGTAGATTAAATTTTTAAATTTCATCCAAATCGGACCAGTAGATTAGCGGTGAAAGCATGGCAGATAAACACACAGACATTCGTATTTATAATATAAGTATGGATTAAAAAATATTGCATTAAAAAACCTCAAAATGTAACAAAAGTACATACAACATTAAGAAAAAAATAAAAGGTAGGACTAGAGTTACTCTAGTAGGACAAGAGAGTTACCGTGCAAGTATCTGTAATATAAATGGACGCAATAAGTTATTAGCTAGCCGCAGGTTGTGTACCCCTTATTTTGACAAAAAATTACATTGTAAGTCTCGTAGTTTATTTATTCAGTAGCACATTATTTTTAAAAGGAGAGTGAAAATACAAAAAAAAAGTATAAAGCATGAGGACCCCCCGGAGGGCGTGTATGAAGAAGTTGATGGCAGTGGACGAGGCGAAAAAAGTATGCAGGGATCGTAGCGTTTGGCGCTCCGTTCTCTCTGACTACCCCGCAAGGGATACAGCGTGAAGCTAAAATACGATAAATACTAGTTTGAGTTCAAACTGAAATAATATTATAGCTTCACGCTATATCCCGCACACAGCAGGGTAGGCAGAGGGAACCCTAGTGTTAAGACACTCCGTTCCCCACTTTCCACCGAATTTTGGAGGCATTGCGTGTTAAGTGGCGGAACTTAACGCCGCGCTTTGCCTCAGATACCAGAGCGAAGGAAATGGAAATATTAAATATTTCCACTCCTCGAGTGGGAATCGAACCCACAACCAGTCGCGTTTACAGTCACACTTGCGTGCCCCTGCGTCACGACTGGCCCCTAAATAATATTAAATTGTTGATATACTTTTTCCTTCCAAAGAAGTTAAGACGACGATTCGATTATTGTTGAGTAGATTTGAGTGAGGGAATATTACGTAGTGCTTTTTCTTATTAGAGCAAAAAATGAACATTATTCAAATGACTGCATTTCCCCGATTGAGATCGAACCCACTACCAGCCGAGTCTACAGTTAGACGTTGCCCGACTGCGCCACGATGGCCTCAATTAAACTATTCAGATTCATCTTATACTTAATCAGAGGATGGTTAGCATCCCGTCCCGTTCCGCTATTGTAAGTCCCACTTCTTGAGTAATTACTTGCGGGGAAATAAGTTCACTGTAGACACTAGGAAGTTCTGTGGGATAAGAGAAGGATTTCTTTTGTTAGTATATTATTATTATACGATGTTGATTTAGTCATTTTGATATATATATTTTCATGATTTGGGTATGATTTTTAGATTTTTTTTTATTTTTTCTTAAGTATGAAGAAATCTCCAAAAACGTTTCTTTGCTCTGGCTGTGAGAGTTGATTCAAGTATCTCTGAAAACTTAACAACGGTAAATAGACAGACAAACAGGTTACAGATTTAATTAATATGTTATTTCTTTACTTATAATAAACACAATTTAATTAAAAAAACATTTGGAAACGTATAGAAATTTGAACGCAGCGGATTCGAACCCGCGCCTCCTGAATACCGTTCAGGCGCTCTCATCACTGTGCCATGCGTTCTACTATCCGCTGCGTCGAAATTCTTATACGCTTTATTACAACTTATTTTTGTTGTTAGCATCTCTGTTACAAAATTTCTATACGTTTTCTAAATGTATTTTTTCAATTTTCCTAAATGTGGAATAACACTTTAAAACTGTTAAAAACAATTTAATTATATTAATTTCGATGAAAAAAATATTTTTAGAATCATCGATACATAGAAATATCTATGTACGTTATGTACGTGCTTGTATTCCAAGGTCGGGCTCTAGTTCTACGAGTGTGAAATTGTTGTACAGATGAACCGTGACATGCGATACGCATTTCTCGCAACCAACATAGACTTGTAGGGTCTATGTATAAAATGTTTTTTAATACTATTATATTAACAAATAACTGCTTTACTCAGGATTAGGTCTGTTAAAGAGAATCTAATGTCAAAACTCTCCATTCTGCACTTTCAACTCGAAATCGAGACATTTTTTATAAAATAAATAGCTTCACGCTATATCCCGCACACAGCAGGGTAGGCAGAGGGAACCTAGTGTTAAGACACTCCGTTCCCCACTTTCCGGCGAATTCGGAGGCTTGCGTGTTAAGTGGCGGATTTTAACGCCGCGCTTTACCTCGACACCAGAGCGAAGAAAATGGAAATATAATTTCCACTCCTCGAGTGGGAATCGAACCCACAACCAGTCGTTTACAGTCACACTCTTGTGCCACTGGGCCACGACTGGCCACACATTTTTTATAATTATTATTTATATAAAAAGGATAAGGCAAACGAGCGTTCGGGTCACTTGGTGTTAGGTGAACACCGTAGCCCACGGTCCCGTGTGACATCTGAGGAGCTACGGGGACGTAGCCGGCCTTAAACATTGCGGGTTAAGTGGCGGAACTGGACGTTGTCTCCTACTAGACCAGAGAAATAAATATAATTTAAATAATTCATTTTCCCGAGCAAGGGCGGATCTACTATTGTGGGTATGGGGGAAAAATAGAGAAAGCCTATATCTATCATTATAATCTATTAAAAATATAATAAAAAATTAAAATAAGTAATACAAATAATATGGTATTATTTGTATTACTTATTTTATTTTTTTTACTTATGTTATTACTTATTTCACTTTATACTAAAGTGTATGTGAAACACCATAAGTTTCACATACACTTTAGTATAAAGTGACACACATGTTGCTATGGCAACGTATATTTATTGCATTTAGAAGTGGTCTTTAATTTAGCTTTACGCATAACACAAAGTGACCACAAATAACCAGACAATTGGGGCGAGTCGTGGCGAAGTGGCACAAGCGTATGACTGTAAACGACTGGTTGTGGGTTCGATTCCGACTCGAAATGCTTATTATTTCCATTTTCTTCGCTCTGATGTCGAGGCAAAGCGCGGCGTTAAGTTCCGCCACTAACACGCAATGCCTCCGAATTCGGCGAAAAGCGGGGAACGGAGTGTCTGAACACTAGGTTCCCTCTGCCTACCCTGCTTTATGCGGGATACAGCGTGAATCTAAAAAAAAACACAAATAACATAGAGATATAACACTTTGTTTTCTATTTCATTGTTTTATAATTCCTACTATTTATTTTTCAGATCGTGAGGATCAATCAATTTTGTGTACTGGAGAGTCAGGTGCGGGTAAAACGGAGAATACTAAGAAAGTCATCCAGTATCTGGCCTACGTCGCTGCCTCTAAGCCTAAAGGCTCCGGCGCTGTAAGTATTATGTGCCTTATTAATATCTATTGTTTAATATAGGGGTTAATATATATTTTTATATTTTTTACTGAGTTCAAATTATACTTCTGAATAGTATTGTATATATAAATTAAAAAGTAGCGAGAGAATATATCTAATAAAAATAAAGGCATTAAAATATTAAGCAGTCTGCGGGTTGCACACCCCTGGCTTAAGATAATATTGTGTAAATTTTGACCTTAACGGGAATCGAATTTGTGATGTGTTTTGATTGATATACATCACTTTTAAACACTTTTTAAAGTGTTATTCTACACTTAGAATATTAAAAAAAAAATTAAAATCTAAAAATCTTTCAATGTTTTTTAAAATGTCTGATATTCAGTAGTTTTCATAAAATTTATATTTGTACTAAGGAGATATAACTTTAGTGAGAAATTGAAGTTTTATTAATATTTTTTTTATATTTTTATATAGTACAGTAGGTATTGTGATGCAAAGAAATTCTCTTGAACTAAACATAGTTTTTATTATGTTCATATTTTTGGTTTTTGTTTGATTAAGTATAGTAGGTTTTAATTTTTTATGATTTTTATGATTTTCTTATATATTATTGTTTAATTTTAGTTTGTTTTCTTTTATATTTTATAAAGCGTATCAATCTATACTGGTTTGATTATCGGATTCGGGTAAGCATACGATATATAAAGTTTACATACAAACATTCGTAATTCTTTAGGTATCTAATGCTCATAAGTATTTTCAACATCATTTCATTTACGTATTTGCTATTTTTTTTATGTTCTTTCGTCTTCTGCATTGTGCAGGGAGGGAACCTAGCGGAACCTGCGAAAGTAAAGGGAACCCATTGAATGAACTTTGTTATGTATTGATATTACAGTGGTTAATAGATATTTTTTTAAAACAAAAAATTGTTGAAACTTAAGCTTATAATATTTTATTTAGAACCAATTCAATGACTCATCAGAAATAGATGCTAGGTTCAACTGGGCTTCGTAGAATAGATAATTATTTTTTTATTATTATTTCTTAAACATATTTTATCATCTCTAATGTAGGTCACGCAAGTTTAAGCTAGAACCGTACACATAACTTGTAATATTGATTAGTACATACATTTTCATATATACGGTTATATTTTAACATTATCTATGTAAATAAACAATTAAGACCATGGTGGTTCTGTTGAACAGTGTATCGTATGACCGTAAAGACTGGTTGTGGGTTCGATGCCCACTCAGATGTATAATTTATATTATTTTAACTGCTCTAGTATGACAAATCGCGGCGTCGAGTTCCGCTACTTAATAACTAATGTTTTAATTTCCTGATGGAAAGTAGAGAACAAAGTGTCTTGACACTATTTGGTAATTTTAACATTTTTAATGGGGCCAGTCGTGGCGCAGTGGCACGAACGTGTGACTGTAAACGACTGGTTGTGGGTTCGATCACTTGAGTAGGAATATTTAATATTTTCATTTCCTGGTTTCTGTATCAGAAGCAAAGCGCGGCTTTAAGTTCCGCCACATAACACGGAATGCCTACGAATTCTGCCTACTCTGCTGTGTGCGGGATATAGCGTGAAGCTAAAAAAAATAACGTGTCATCGCACACTTAAAATATTTATATTTATCTCTGTTGTTCGGGAAAAAAGCGTTTGAAGTAATTATCACTTTGCTATCTAATTAAGGAATGCGATGTATTGTTCGTAGAATTTTAATATCGGTTCTGTAAGTACTGAACTTATATGGGAAGACAGATAGCCTTGTTTGAGCGAAAGATGTCTTTATGATGCATTTTATCTTAGTTTAATTACCTACTTTATTTAAATAGGATACAGTTTTTATTTTCTTTATTTTTTTATTTTTACGAATATATCGCATTTTAGATTAGTTGACTGTTAATTCTGAGCTTAACATTAAATATCAACTTTTTTTTGTTTAACTTCACGCTGTATCCCGCGCATAGCAGGGAAGGCAGAGGGAACCTAGTGTTAAGACACTCCGTTCCCCACTTTCCGCCTAATTGGGAGGCATTGCGTGTTAATTGGCGGAACTTAACTTTGCCTTTCGACACCAGAGCGAAGAAAATGTAAATATTAAATATTTCCACTCCTCGAGTGGGAATCGAACCCACAACCAGTCGTTTACAGTCACACGCTTGTGCCACTGCGCCACGACTGGCCAATCACACGCTTACCAATTGAGCTAACCTAGGAAAACAAGATAAATTCATTCATACAAAAAGTAATTTGCTAAAGTACTAAATATATATTACTTTTGTAGAATTATTAGTTAGAAAGGTAAACATTTGTAGGGAACATAAATTCTGTTATTTATTGTACGTTTTATTTGCGTTGTTGTGAACGAGGCGTTATCATGGCTTCTAGTTTTAATGGCTTATTGAAACATTCCTTCTATTTAACTAGCTGAGTTGTGTAGTACTTTGGTATAAAACTTAAGAGAATTATATAAAATTTTGTAAAAAATCTAGGTAAGATATTATATAGATATTAAAGTCTAGCAGCCCGGATTAAATAAACGAATTAAATAATCACCTACGCAAAAGTAATTATTAAAATAATTAGTAGATTTAGATATAACCCTTAGAAATTATTCAATTTTAAGCAAAAATTCCTTATGTAATAAAGGTTTTCTAATGAAAAAACCGCATCAAATTTGGTCCATCCGTTACAGAGCTACGATACTACAAACAGACTCACACACATACACATCGACGTCAAACTTACAATACACGTCTTTGTGTTGATATTTGCCGCCTCTGTGTCAGACAACGCATAGCCACACGGTACATGTGCCAAAATAATATTTTTGTCTGTCTGTCTGTCTGTCTATTTGTTCCGGCTAATCTCTCCAACGGCTGGAACGATTTTGATGGGACTTTCACTGGCTAGATAGATAATGTAATAAGGAGTAACTTAGAATACTTTTATTTTACAATTATAACTTCCAAGTTCGAATTCCGATTCCAAATCGCAGGCACAGCTATACAAGATTCTTGATGAATGTAGACTTACACTGAGATAGTATTTTTCAAAATTTCTAAGGGAACGGCATTTTTTCTTTGTATAATCTACGTAAATGTATTGAAAATAAAATATTTTACTTTTACTGACCTATTTATCACATTTTCCTTTTAAAAAGCACACTTTGTAATATATATTGTTTATTTTTCCATCTTCTACGCAACTTGGGACCTCAACAGGGACCGTCACCGCAGTTGATCATAGTAAGTGAATTCAAATAGGTTTGAATTATTATTGTTTTAGTATTTATTTGGTTCAAATGGTTTGGTATTCTTGCTTGTGTGTATTTATTATATTATGTATTGTATTATATGTATATATCTTTTGGTATATATTTTTGGGCTTATTATATGTTTATTTTTAGTAGTAATATTATATTTTATTTTTATAAGTTGTCTTCAGTTGGTTAAACCTTATTTTTGTATGGTATAACATTCGTTATCATTTTTTCTAATACGTTATTTATATGTATGTATCTTTTTATAGAAAAAAATAAATATGTTAATTGTTAACTTATATGATAGGCTAAAAGTAACTTAAACTAACAGTTAACTTAAATGGTTTATCATAATATGAAATGCTATTAGTTTTGTGTGCTTAGATTAGCTAAATATAGCCTTAGAGTGCTAAAGTACTAAATTTTAAGCTTATTACTTAAATATTGGTATACTAAAGTTCATCATTCAATTCATTACACGCTGCTATGCTAACAGACTAATGGACCGACTTTTGAGGTAATCTGCTTTGCTCAGAACATTCAGTCGGTATACTATATTCACTGCCATTAATAAGAAAATAACATTTTTATGCTTTTCTATATATGATTTTGGGGTATTTTATTATTTTTATATTTTTATATTTAAATTAATATTTTCAGGGTGAACTCGAACAGCAACTGCTTCAAGCGAATCCAATCTTGGAAGCGTTCGGTAACGCTAAGACAGTGAAAAACGATAATTCTTCTCGATTCGTAAGTAATCATTTGGCTCAAATTGGTATGTATTATGATAATCATAATCAAAGTATATTTATACGTTCCTTTCCATCTTTAGGGTAAATTCATAAGGATTAACTTCGACGCCTCAGGCTTTATAGCGGGCGCAAATATCGAAACGTACTTATTGGAGAAGTCCAGAGCAATAAGACAAGCTAAAGATGAGAGGACGTTCCACATCTTCTACCAACTGCTGGCCGGAGCGACCGCTCAGCAGAAGGGGGAATACATTCTGGAAGACCCCAAGAGTTATCCGTTCCTATCTAACGCAGCTCTGCCAGTCCCGGGAATTGACGATGCGGCTGAGTTCCAAGCAACAATCAAATCTATGAACATCATGGGCATGAACAATGAAGATTTTAATTCGATATTCAGAATAGTATCAGCCGTCCTTCTGTTTGGTTCGATGCAGTTCAAACAGGAGAGGAATTCTGATCAGGCTACGCTGCCTGATAATACTGTCGCGCAGAAAATCGCTCATTTGCTTGGTAAGATGTTGTATTATTGTTAGTTCTATCTTTGCATATTCTTTGAATGATGTGTAATTTATGGAATGTTATTTTGGTTTCCAGGTCTTTCTGTGACAGAAATGACTAAAGCTTTCCTGAAGCCAAGAATCAAGGTCGGTCGCGATTTCGTAACTAAAGCACAAACTAAGGAACAAGTAGAATTCTCCGTGGAGGCCATCGGCAAGGCTTGCTATGAACGACTGTTCAGATGGCTCGTCAACCGGATTAACAGATCCTTGGACAGGACGAAGAGACAAGGAGCGTCATTCATTGGCATCCTCGATATGGCTGGTTTCGAAATATTCGAACTAAACTCCTTTGAACAGCTTTGCATCAATTACACTAACGAGAAGTTGCAGCAGCTCTTCAATCACACTATGTTCATCCTCGAACAGGAGGAATACCAGAGAGAAGGTATCGAATGGAAATTCATCGACTTTGGTTTAGATTTGCAGCCAACTATCGATTTGATCGACAAACCTATGGGCATCATGGCCCTTCTAGACGAAGAATGTTGGTTCCCCAAGGCCACAGACAAGACATTCGTAGAGAAACTTGTCCAATCCCACTCTGTACATCCTAAATTTATGAAGACTGATTTCCGTGGAGTTGCTGATTTCGCAATAATACATTACGCGGGCAAGGTAGACTATTCCGCAGCGCAGTGGCTGATGAAGAACATGGATCCTCTTAACGAAAATGTTGTTTCCTGTCTTCAATCATCGCAAGATCCGTTTGTGTGCCACATTTGGAAGGACGCAGAAATTGTGGGTATGGCTCAACAAGCACTCACTGATACACAGTTCGGTGCGAGAACAAGGAAGGGAATGTTCAGAACTGTTTCCCAATTATACAAGGAGCAACTGACTAAACTCATGGCGACTTTACGGAATACTAACCCTAACTTCGTCAGATGTATCATTCCCAATCACGAGAAGAAGGCTGGAAAGATAGAGGCGCCTTTGGTCTTAGACCAGCTCAGGTGCAATGGTGTGCTCGAAGGTATCAGAATCTGTCGCCAGGGCTTCCCCAACAGGATTCCCTTCCAAGAGTTCAGGCAACGTTACGAACTTCTCACACCCAATATCATACCGAAAGGCTTTATGGATGGCAAGAAAGCCTGCGAGCAAATGATCGAGGCTTTGGAACTCGATAACAATTTGTATCGAGTTGGTCAGTCCAAGATCTTCTTCAGAGCCGGAGTTCTGGCGCATTTGGAAGAGGAAAGAGATTATAAGATCACGGATCTGATCGTCAACTTCCAGGCCTTCTGTCGTGGATATCTCGCGAGGAGAAACTACCAGAAGCGTTTGCAGCAGTTGAACGCTATACGCATTATTCAAAGGAACTGCGCCGCTTATTTGAAACTGAGGAACTGGCAGTGGTGGAGATTGTATATCAAGGTTAGTACATTTTTTTCTTAAGATATTTTATGTTATGACAAATTAGTTTTATAAATTTCTAATTTCTAGTTTCTAATCTAAATTCCTAATAAGTAAAGTAACATTAAACGTGACTCCATAGATATATTCTCATTATATAATAATATTGTTTTAGTATAAATTCTAATGTCACACAAATAGTTCGTGTTTTGAAAACATTCCAGTTTATGTATTATAACAAAACGATTGTTATAGAAACGTGAAAGCACAAAAAGCACGTGATGACATGTTATAATATGTTATTCAGGAGTCATTCATGGCCTCACAATATGCATACTTGGCTTTGTTCTGAGGAATGCTATTAGTCATTGTTATGTGGAATTTGACATTTTATTATTAAAATTATTATGATTATCTGGGATTTTTTAAGTGTTATTCACAATCATTTTTTATTATTTATTAAATAATTTTTTAGGAAATGTATAAAAAATTGCACGAAGCGTGATTCAAACATGCGATTCTTGGTAACCAAGAGGTAGTTGACAAGGTTTTGAATCCCATCACATACAAACGTTTAAGCTTTTTTTTTTGAAATTGCATGTTTTAATATAATATCACTTATAATCTATAACATAAGTTTGAACGTAGCAAGATTTGAATCTGTGCCTCTTAGAAATTGATCCACTCGATTTTTTTTAACAAAGCCTCTATTTCATAACATTCAAATTCACAGTATTTCCAACTTTTATATTATCAATGCATATCTATACCAATATACAATTTTAATTAAAATGATCAACAAATTTCAGGTGAAACCACTTCTAGAAGTGACCAAACAAGAAGAGAAGCTCACCCAAAAGGAGGACGAGCTCCGTCAGATCAGGGAGAGATTGGACAATCAGATGAAGAGGTGCCAAGAGTACGAAGCCAAGTACCAACAGGCCAGCGCGGAGAAAACTCAGCTAGCAGAACAGTTGCAGGTAGTTTGTGGTTTATTTCTTTGTTTTTCTCTCTCTCTTTTTTTACTTTTTTTGGTGGAGACTTTTTAGGAGAATCCTAGTGTCTTATTTTCTTCACTTTATGTATTTAATATCGATATATTGGGACATTGCCTGTTGAGTAACGGAATGCAATGCCATGATTTGTCTTACCAGAACAGGGAAATGAAAATAATTTAGTAATAGTAATTACTTAAAATGAAATATAATTCTTTTTTTACTTATAAAAGTACTTTTAAAGTTAAAATAATAAAAGACGTATATAAGAAAACGTACGATTTAAATTTTATATGCTAAAACCTAAGTAAACTCGTAACAATACTGCCTTCTCTCCATTTTTCGGCCAAATTTGAAAGAACGAATTGAATCTATGACTAATCATTGATTTGAAATTTATATGGAAACTTACTAAACCTATACTCCAATGTTTCCTTATACTATACTTTATTAACATTTTTTAATCAATTTTCTTCTATTTTCAACACTACACAGGCGGAATTAGAACTCTGCGCCGAAGCGGAGGAGAGTCGAGCTCGTGCCGCAGCGAGGAAGCAGGAGCTGGAGGAACTGCTCCACGACCTCGAGGGTCGGATCGAGGAGGAGGAGGAGAGGTGCAACGCTCTGCAGCAGGAGAAGAAGAGGTTGCAGCTTAATATACAGGTATTGTGGAGTTTACTCTCATTTCAGAAGGAAGGGGGTTAAGATTCTCCATTCTAAATTTTTCGACCAATTCTGGAGGTAAGTGTTCAGTGGAGAGGAACTCATTCTTTTTTAGAGGGAACCTAGTGGTATAAACAGTCTGTTCCCCATTTTTCATGTAAGTTTGACGCTAGAGTGAAGGAAAATGAAGTGTTAAATATTTCATATCCTTAAGCGGGAATCGAATTCACAACTAGTCGTGTTTACAGTTACACAGTTAGTGGTTTGCTAAAGCTAATGTAAATTTGAAATAATACCCAGGGTCCAATTAAAATAAACCGTGGAATGCATAGTTAATTTTTATGTCAGTAATGAATATTATTCTTAATCCAAAACAAAATGGTGGATTACATATTTTTGTACAACTAGTCTTATTTACAAAATATTTTTTTTTGTTGTTTCTATTACCGAGGTACAGTCGGAGATCAATTGTTTTACTTAATCCCTACAAAATATAAAATATGTTAATGTTAATCTATTCTATTTATTACATAATAACTAAAAATAAATTTCATATTCTCTCCCCAGGATTTGGAAGAGCAATTGGAAGAAGAAGAAGCTGCTAGACAGAAATTGCAGCGTGAACGTGTCCAATGCGACTCCAAGCTGAAGAAGCTGGAGGAAGACCTGGCTCTGAGTGAGGATACCAACCAGAAGATGGTTAAGGAAAAGAAGGTGAGCCATATCGTGATAAAAACAAGCAAACAAACAAACAAACATACATACAAACAATCATACACATAAACAAACATACACACAAACAAACATAAAAACTTGAGAGATTGAGTTGAGCCCCAAATACATATACAGCCTTCGTACCGTCGCTGGAACAAATACGTGATTATCTTAAAATTTAAAATTTATTTATTAGTGCACGTTTTTATTTGTAAAAAAAATCTAATTTTGTTGTATTCTTATTTTTTTTTGTTTTTTTTAGAATTTGTTTATTTTGTTGTGCCTCTGTTTGTGGTAGTTGTTAAGATTTTAATAACTTATTTATTTATATTGAAAAAATCGTCTATTCAATGTTAAAAAACTTAAAGATAAAAATATATATTTTTTTAAAATATTCTTCATATTTTTTTTACAATATTCTTTTTCTTAGAATCTGCTTTTTTATGTGCCTTTCTAAATGTTTGTTATAGTTAAGATTTTTTATATATTTTTTTCATATAATTTAAATTTAACTATACACAACATTTGAATGACATTTGTAAAATTATATAGCTTTAAGACATATTTCTAATAATATTTTGTTTTTACAGATTCTAGAGGAACGTGCCAACGATTTGTCTCAAGCCTTAGCCGAGGAAGAAGAGAAGGCCAAGCATTTGAGTAAATTGAAAGCTAAACAGGAGTCGGCCATTGCTGAATTGGAAGAGAAACTACTTAAGGTATGTTATTTATGTTATATTTATATATATATATATATATATATATATATATATATATATATATATATATATATATATATATATATATATATATATATATATATATATATTTTATTATAAAAAGTTTATTTACATAGAGTGGGTAAGATGTGTGATTATTGCGATGATTGCGAGTTTGATTCCCGCTCGTGGTTATTTATTTTAAATTTACATAAATTAATTTAGTGGATATCTTAATTGCTATCAAAAACTGAACTCCTTAAAGAAATTATCTATAGTAGTCCCATGGGCGAAATTTTAAAATTACGTTGAAAAAAATATATAATAAATCGTATAATAATTAGCAAACTAAAAATGATATGAAAGCGCCTAAATAGCATGTAAAGGGAATAAGGTCCTTGCAATCTATAACTTAGGCCCGAAAGATTCATTAAGAACAAAATTTAAAGAAATTAATATATTGACTGTTGCTTCTCAATACATATTTGCTAATGTTATGTATGTTAAGAAAAATATTAAGGATTTTATAAAAATTGGCGACACACATAATATCAATACTAGAAATAAGCATAAACTGATTACACCTGTGACTCGATTGCATCGAGTCAATAATTCATTCATGGGACAGTGTATACGCTTTTACAATAGGATCCCAGAAAACGTCCAAGATTTTTCTATATCACAATTTAAAAAAGTTGTGAAGAGACGTTTGTGTGTTAAAGGTTATTACCAAATTCAAGATTTTATAAATGATAACACGCCTTGGGAATGAAATGCTCGCTCCAGGCTACTTCAAAAGTATCATTGTCTGCAATAAATCTGTATATAATATTCACTTTAAAAAAAAAAAAAGAAAAAAAAAGAAGTCCCGCTGAGTTTCTTGCGCCGGTTCTTCTCAGGTCTGAGGCATTAAATTTAGTGAACCGGTGGTAAACTATTTGACGTTCAAAAAATGAAGCTTGTAACTTCTTATTTTGAATAAAATTATTTGATTTTGACTTTGACTTGCCTTTAGAAGCACATATTAATTTATAGTCTAAATTGGAATTAGGAAAAATGTATAATAAACATATATTTTTATTTGAACCCAGGACCACCAAATGCGACAAGAAGTGGACAGAGCCAAGAGGAAATTGGAGACGGAACTGCAAGATGTGAAAGAGCAGTTGTCCGAGAGAAAGGCACAAGTTCAAGAATTGCAGATTGTTCTTAGTAAGTTTTAATTAATTATTGTTTTAGTTAGAATCGTTATTTAATCAGAGTAATTATTGCACAATATGTTGAACAGTTTGTGTCTCTAGCTTATAGTTTTAAAAGATTATTTGAAAGTGGGGAACGGAGTGTCTTAACACTAGGTTCCCTCTGCCTACCCTGCTGTGTGCGGGATATAGCGTGAAGCTTATAGTTTTATATATCAAATTGGCGTGGATTTTTGTTTTCAATAGCTATATTCTCATTTTATATGTAATTATAATTTTACTATTTATAAATATGCTTGAATTAATCAGCTTAATTTAATCATTATTTCTGTGTCTCTCAAAGGACAGTTTCGTCAAGAGTCTATACAAATAGAAAAGTAACGTCTGCTTTGTTTGATACTAAATACATAATAAAATTGATGATACATACGTATTTATAAACTAAAGCCTTGAAAAAGTTACTTTTCACCAAAGAATAGACATTTTATTATCACATTTAAAATTCTCAACAATCTTTTTCACTTTCTCAACGTAAAGCGTAGAATGTAATTATTAAATTTTATTATCAACATAAATAAAAGCCTTCAAAATAAAAATTGAAATATGTAATTGAATTTAATGTTTAATTTTTTTGCTGTGGTATCGAAGCAAAGCTTTGAGTTCTGTCACTTAATTCGACACATAACACTTTTAGGATTTGCAGAAAATGAGAAACTTAGTGTTTTAACACTACACTACTTCCTTTTGTCCTACCCTCTTTTCTGCATGATACATCGTGAACCTAAAAAAAAAAGATTATATACATTTTATTATCCACATATTATATATCAACTATTAACATACTAATGTGGCCAGTCGTGGCCCAGCGTGTGACTGTAAACGACTGGTTGTGGGTTCGATTCCCACTCGAGGAGTGGAAATATTTAATATTTCCATTTTCTTCGCTCTGGTGCCGAGGTAAAGCGCGGCGTTAAGTTCCGCCACTTAACACGCAATGCCTCCGAATTCGGCGGTGCGTGGGGAACGGAGTGTCTTAACACTAGGTTCCCTCTGCCTACCCTGCTGTGTGCGGGATACAGCGTGAAGCTAAAAAAATATATACTAATTTAAAACACTATTTTTATTTCACAGCCAAACGCGAAGAAGAGCTAGCATCAGCGATGACGCGAGTGGACGAGGAGAGTGCGCAAAGAGCATCAGCACAAAAGGCGGCCAGAGAAGCCGAGGCGGCGCTGGCGGAGGCCAACGAGGACCTCGACGTGGAGAGAGCTGCCAGGACCAAGGCCGAGAAGCTGCGCAGAGACCTCAACGAGGAGCTGGAGGCGCTGAAGAGTGAACTGCTGGACTCCCTAGACACTACTGCTGGTTAGTATAGAGGGTACTTTTAAACATTTTTAAAGTGTTATTCCACACTTAGGAAAATTGAAAAAGAAATTTAGAAAACGTATAAAAATTTTGATCTAGATGTATTCAAAAATTTTTTTATACGTTTGCTAAATGTCTTTTTAGTATAGTGAGGTTCTCTTGTATGTGAAAAGGAAGGACCACCTGATGGTTAGTGGTCACCTTCGATCGTGGATATCTATAATATTAGAGGAGTTGTGGATGCGTTGCATTTTAACTTAAAAAAATCAAAATTTCCTCCCGCAGCCCAACAAGAACTGCGTTCCAAACGGGAACAAGAAGTGGCGGTACTAAAGCGCAGCCTCGAGGAGGAAGCATCTTCCCACGAGTCGGCGCTGGCAGAACAGCGACACAAGCATTCCCAGGAGCTGCAACTCCTCAACGAGCAGCACGACCAGCTCAAGAAGACTAAGGCTGGTAAGTGTGGTCTTCTGTAGAAGACCTTGTTCTTCTGTTTTTAGTTCGAATAGACCACCTGATTGTAAATGGTTGGTCGCCTTCGACCATGGACGGTCATGTAAATTAATGTAGAAGACCGTGTTCTTCTATGTAAGACTGTTTTCTGTCATCATCAAATGTTTGCCGGTTCGTCTTTGGCATGATAGTGGTTGTAAGTCAGTTGGAGAACGAATCTGTAGTAGAAGAGTTAAAAAAAGTATAAAAATTTAATTGCATTTTGGGCGGAATTCGAACCCGCGTCTTTTTGATGCCGTTCAAGCCCACTGACTGCTAGGCCGTGCTTTCACGGTACTTCTTGTTAATATTATTCAAGATTTAATATGGTGGTAATCCCGCGTATTGAGATCGATAAAAAATGCTTTTCAAATTAATGAAAGTTTATTCTATTCTGGCATTCTTATTTGAAAATTTTAAAGTATAATTTAGTAATAAAGGATAAACTTATAGAATTAATTATAATGAGTACATTAGGTTATTCGTTTTTTTGTTAATTTTTTTTTAAGTGCGTGTAAACATAATGAAAAACATACATATATTTTGCACTTGCGTAATGAACTTTTAGATTACTTATAAAATTAAAAATTTAATTAAAAAAATAAATATACAACACTTTAATATTAGTATTAAATTGTTGCAAAATAAACGATTTAACGTCAAAACTTAAATGACATCTCTGGGTATCATTATCTATGTAACAAAACTTTTTAAAATAAATAAAACTTTTATTATCATATAGGCATATAACAAACGATCTAAATTTAAAACTCAATGAAATAACTGTCAATTCACAAATGACAATTATTAATTTTTTGAAAAATGTCACTCAACCATCTTTTGTGTGACGTTTACAAGAAATTTTGTATGTAATTTTGTTTTGATAAATAAAAATGGCCAACAAGGAGCGCAGACAGAAAAATGTAAAGTTCGGCATGTCCAAAGATGATAATTTCGACGTGGAGAATTCAATTTTACACGAGGAGGGTAACGGGTTCAATTCCACTAGGGATTATTGGCAGCATATGTGCAATGGGACGAGCTTGCCTGAAGGGAATAGAGATTTGAATGATCATAATACGTGTTTGTATTATTGTTTTATTTGTTTTTTTTATCGATACTTATATTATAAATGTGAATGTCTGTTTGTTTGTCTGTCATGCTTTCACGGCTAATCTACCGGTTCGATTTGGATGAAATTTAGAAAGAAAGTAGTAAGAATTACTGGGTCTAACATAGGTTACTTATTTTTTCGAAAATTGATCTCTAAAGAAGTTGAAATAGGCAATGAAACTTTATAAGAAAAATCTACACCGCTTGACCAATTCAAGGTTAAACATAGGGTACTCTATTTTTCAAAAACCCACCACCGGCCTACTAGTTAAATTATATTCATCATTTTTTTACGTAATGTTATAAGGGATAATGTTTTTTATATTTTTTACTATAGTGTTGTATATCTATTTCTTAGAAGTTTAAATTACTTTATTTTCATGTCTTCTCTTTGCTATCTAAGGCAGTCGGCATTGAGTTCCTACACTCAAGACGCAGTGTTTCTATTCTAATACGGGCGAAGTAGATAGAACAGAACGGAGTATATTGCTAAGTAGTAGAATTCTCCTTAAAAAATTTGCTATACTTAGTCAAAAATGTTTTTACTATCCGTACTACATATGATATAAGAATGGTTTATTTATATGACTATAAACTAAAGTTTTGCCTTTTGCAAATTTCATTGTGCAAATTAATTATTAATTTTAATTAATTAATAATTTTAAGATATATTATAGTATTTTTCTTTTCGTTGTCATAGTAGCATTTCATTTAAAAAAATAATTTATAAAAAATTATATACGCACTAAAATGAACTTTCTAAACCGATATTTTACCTATATCTTTCAAATATAAATTAAATTGAGTACTAATTTTTGCTTTCTTCTGAATTTGGGAATTTCCGAAAATTTGAATATTGCGTATTGACTTTTTAGTCAATGTCTGTTTTTTTAAATTCAACGCTGAGCTTTGAGTTACTTGAGAGTTCCTACTAATTAATTACTTAATAAATTATTTAAAACGTACAAAATTTTTAAACGTAACATCTTTTGAATTAGCACCTTACAGTTAACCATGCAGGGACTTTAACCGCCAAGCCATATATGCAAATTTTTCTTATTTCCTTATTATAACTATTTTAATTTCTTAACACTTTGCCAAATAATATAACTAACTGACTATATTTTTTCAAAAAAACACAGTGCTAGAAAAAGCGAAACAAGCGCTTGAAGCGGAGAACGCCGATTTGGCAACTGAATTGAAAGCGGCAAGCGCTGGACGCGCTGAAGGGGAACGGCGTAGGAAACAAGCAGAGGCGCAATTGCAAGACGTCGTTGCCAAGCTGCAAGACGTTGAACGAGCTAGGTGAGCTGTTGTTTATATCCATACTTATATTATAAATGCGAAAGTCTGTGTGTTTGTCTGTCACGCTTTCACGGCTAATCTACCGGTCCGATTTGGATGAAATTTAGAATGAAAGTAGTAAAAGTGACTGGGTCTAACATAGGCTACTTATTTTTTCAAAAATCAACCTCTAATCGCGGGCCGCTAGTTGTTTAGACAGATATAGCTTCACGCTGTATCCCGCACACAGCAGGGTAGGCAGAGGGAACCTAGTGTTAAGACACTCCGTTTTCCATTTTCCGTCGAATTCGGAGGCTTGCGTGTTAAGTGGCGGAACTTAACGCCGCGCTTTATTTCGATACTAGAGCGAAGAAAGTGGAAATATAATTGTTTATAGCTTGATAATATTTATAGATGAGTATTTAATGTGTTTTTAGGTCTGCAGAAGAGAATCAATTGTAAAAAAAGCTGAATTATGGGTCGTTTTTTTGAATGTGAATAATATACTTGCATACATAATATATGATTGTTGTATGATTTTGCTATATTTTATATATAATACGATCATTTTGTTGGAATATAGCGTGTATGTTCTTGTGTGTGTATATATTCAAATAATATATATATATATATATATATATATATATATATATATATATATATATATATATATATATATATATATACATGTGTGTGTGATGTGATATAGATCAAAATTAACGGGCATATCGCTCATATACAATGTTTTTCGTTCGTCTCCAGGTCGGAGCTGGCGGACAAGTGCGTGCGGCTGCAGGGCGAGGCGGAGGCGGCGCTGCAGCAGCTGGAGGCGGCCGAGCTGAAGGCGTCCGCCGCCGCCAAGCACGCCGCCACCGCGCAGCACCACCACCACGAGCTGCAGGTACGCCACCACCACTACTACCACCACTAGCGAAATCACAATTACCTGAAAACTAATTATTTACTTTTTAACATTTTCAAAGTGTTATTCACACGTTCAGAATATTGAAAAATATATTTTAACGCAGCGGGATTCGAACCCGCGCCTCTTGTAAACCGTCCAGGCTCACCGACCGCTAAGCCATGCTGTCTACTACCAGTATAGGCTTTTTAGTATAGGCTACATACATTTATGTTCCAAAGACTTTTTTTTTCTACAATACACGGTTTTAAGTGATCTCATATTAAGCGAAATTTTTATTTATTTTTGTGCAGTTTTTGTAATATTGCACGTGTTTACATTTTACATTATACTTTTTTAATTATATTATTAAAATATGTTGCTTGCACTATTAAAAAATATGACTAGCAAAGTAAATTTATTCTCTATATATTTGTGTTTTATTACTGCTACTGTATACATGACTTTAGACAAAACAGTTTATTTAATTTTTTTAAACAAATTTTGAACCCCACACTAACCTTCCCTCTAACAACAGGCGCTGCTAGAAGAGGAAACCAAACAGAAACTCTCACTCCAAACCCGCCTCCGCAATGTGGAACAGCAGCTGGAACAGACTCGAGACCAGCTCGATGAGGAGGAAGAGGCTAAGAAAAATTTGGATAAACAGGTAATTTAGAAAATAGCTTGAGGAAGTGTTTGTACAGCGGAATTAAACGCCGCGCTTTGTCAATGTACAAAATGTTTAAAAAATAATGAATATATGATTCAGCCATGTTTGAACAGTTTATTTGTGTTTTATATTAAAAGTTATTATGTATAGGATAGCTTAAAATAATATTCGTGCCACTAACTTAAATTGTAAAATGTTTATACGGCCATTTTTTACAAATTAAAACGTAAGTAGACATATTATTTCACAGTTGTCGATTCAAATCCCCATACGTTCTAAATAATTTTACTGAACAGAAAACAATTAATAATAAAAAAAGCCTAGTTTTTTTATTCTTATTGTATATTCGGAAACATATTTACATACTCGTATATATACGTTTTATCCCACTTAGCAAGATACCTAAAAGGAACCTAGAAAATTCGATTGCCTGTTTATAGGCGTAACTTAACACCGCAAATTGACCAAGTATTTATTATATAAATATTAAAATTTTAACTAAACCAGGTTGCTGTCCTAACCCAACAAGTAGCAGATGCAAAGAAGAAGGCAGAAGAGGAAACTGAAGCAGCAGCAGTATTGGAAGAACAGAGGAAGAAGCTAAGCAAAGATATAGAAGCTCTTCATCTGCAGCTCGACGAGCTGAAACAAGCGAATGATAAGCTGGATAAGAGTAAGTTGGGCTTTTTTAGCTTATTACGGAGTTTTAGTTAAGTTACGGAGCTTGGTGGAGCTAGATATTGGGTTTCCGTAATCTGTGATAATGATTTTTCCGTAAATTTAACTGAATCTGATGGAATTTTGAAGTTTGAATTGAAATGATAGATGTCAACTTATTAAAAGTTAGGCAAATAATTTTATTTAAAACAAGAAGTTATATGCTTCATTTTTTTTTATCTTAAACCTGAGAAAAAGTTATATTTTTTTTTCTACTGTTATTTCACTTTTGCACGTGGTTGTCTGTCAGTCATTTGGATAGTAATGCAAGACCTTATTATATTTAATGTTGATTATATGTCCTAATATCTTTTAATATATTTTATAAATATAATAAAAAAGTGTAATAGATATACTTACACATATTCAATATATGTACTCATAAAATAGTACTTAAAAATATCCTGCATGTATTTCTGCAATATTTATAACTTATTTAATTAACTAGTTTATTAGTATTACTATTATTTTTATGTATGTATTATTAATGTGTATATTTTTTATATGTATGTATATGTATATTTTATATATGTATTATATATATTGCTACATATGTATATTGGTATGTAATATAATAAGTTAATTTTCACTTACTATGTATACCATTTGTACACCAACCTAATTCTTTTTATTTTCTGATTTCTTTCACGGTGAGGGTTGCCTGGTAGAGATCACCTAAGGTGATAAGGCCGCCTTTGCACCACGTACTGTATTCTTACTATTTATATTATTTGCTATGCTATCTTCTTCTTTGTTATTGGTGTAATAAAGACTTTAAATAAATAAATAAATAAATAAATAACTTTTGGAGGTGCCTTATCCGCCTGAGAAAGTATATACTTTGTATGATGTTAACAGACTACTTTTAATTTTTAAGTTATATTTGTTATTGGAATCATTATTCAACAAAGATTTTATTTCAGGCAAAAAGAAGATTCAAGAGGAATTGGAGGACACCAACATAGAGCTGAGCGCTCAACGCGCCAAGGTGCTCGAGCTGGAGAAGAAGCAGAAGAACTTCGACAAGGTGTGATATGGTTTTTGTATTTTTTTAAATTGTTTTACTTTAAAATTACTTAAATTTTACATGTATACAGAGAATCTAGTATCAAGTAACTCTCCTTATTTCTTGTCCGAATTTGAACCATTGTCTCAAGAACCGTGGAACTCATGTTGGAATTAAACCCCGGCGTCGTAGTAGAGTGGAGAAAAGAAAATAATTTAAATAACATTATTTTCGTTATTTTAAGATGTTATTCACACATATATGATAAGGAAAATCAGTTTTTTAAAAAAAATGTATATGTTGGTACATATCGCTAACGAAACGGAGGGATTAGATTGTTTCAACAATTGCGGGTTCGAATCCCATTACGTTCAAATTTCCGTACCTGTTTTAAAAGTCTTTGTATAGTATAAATTTATAAAAATAACTATAGAGATTGGGGTCAGTAGTGGCGCAGTGGCACAAGAGTGTGACTGTAAACGACTGGTTGTGGGTTCGATTCCCACTCGAGGGGTGGAAATATTTAATATTTCCATTTTCTTCGCTCTGGTGTCGAGGCAAAGCGTGGCGTTAAGTTCCGCCACTTAACACGCAATGCCTCCGAATTCGACAGAAAGTGGGGAACGGAGTGTCTTAACACTAGGTTCCATCTGCCTACACTGCTATGTGCGGGATACAGCGTGAAGCTAAAAAAAAAAAAAACAACTATAGAGATTCTGAGAACAACAAAAATAAGTTGCAACAAGCATATAAACATTTCGACATAACAGTATAAAACATATGACTTAATTATCAAACCGCTCGGACAGTTTCCAAAACCCACTACTTTCAAATTTTTATCCATTTTCTTTTTACTAATATAATATTTTTAAATAATTCCATGTATTTTCTTTTCATTTCATTAACATAACATTTCAATATTTTCTCCCTCACAGGTGTTATCAGAAGAGCGTGCCGTGGCGGAGCGTAACGCGGCAGAGAGAGACGCGGCGGAGAGAGACGCCCGCGACAAGGAGAGCAGAGTGTTGTCGCTCACCAGAGACTTGGATGTAGCTGCTGAGAAGGTGGGTACTGTCGGATTACTAGTTTACTATTATTTGTAACTTTTGTTAAAAAAAAATAGATAAAGTATCTTCAGCCTTTTTTTTATAGCAAGGTTCTAACAAAAAAGAATCTAGTGTTGGATCACTCCGTTCTCAGAATACTGTCTAAAATGTTGACATTGAAAGAAATAAAAATAAATTCAGAGAAATTAAAAAACTATGATCATTTTTGCAATGAAAATTGAAATCCTACCACTACCATTGATTGTGAATGGTGTTTACAGCCATTGTCGTTGTGGTTATATAATGCTTTATAATATATTTACCCCATCAGGTGGGAGAACTAGATGAACTGGCCAGCACTTAATTGTTTTATTTGTAGTTTATATATGTAAAGTAGGATCATAAGGTTATATTTCGTTTTTACTAGTCAATTATTTTTTCCTAATTACTATATTGATATATAAATAATTCAAATATGATTATATCACTTTCTGTGTAGGAACCGAATTGATAACCAATTTAATATTGTATTTAACCAATACTTAATAGCAATAATTACCCTTACCCCATCAGGTGGGAGAACTAGAACGTTCCAAGCGTCTACTCCATTCTCAGCTAGATGAACTGGCCAACACTTAAATATTTTATATTTTATTTATAGTTTTATATATGTAAAGTAGGATCGCAAGCCTGTATCGTTCATCATATATCGTTTTTTTCTACTTAATTATTTTTTTCCCCACATATCAAAATAAACAGGGAGAACCTAGTGTTTAAGTTTGTAACACTTTGTTTTCCATTTTTCACTGAAAAACGAAAAATTCATTTGTTGACTTGGGAAATTAGAGAAAAGGACGAAAAAGATACGGAAAATAAATATTTATTTTTCTTAATAATATATTAACAAATTCCTCACCAGGTGGAAGAACTAGAACGTTCCAAGCGTCTCCTCCAATCCGAGCTAGACGAACTGGCCAACACCCAAGGCACCGCAGATAAAAACGTACACGAATTGGAAAAGGCCAAGAGAGCTTTGGAATCCCAGCTGGCTGAGCTGAAAGCGCAGAACGAGGAGATAGAAGATGATCTGCAGTTGACTGAGGATGCTAAACTACGGTTGGAAGTCAACATGCAAGCCATGAGAGCCCAGTTTGAGAGGGATTTGCAGGTTGGTAGTTGTTTTTTTTTTTTGTAGCTTCACGCTCTATCCCGCATATAGCAGGGAAGGGAAGCTAAAGTTAAGACATTCCATTCTTCTCGAGTGGGAATCGAACCCACAACCAGTCGCGTTTACAGTCACACTTTGTGCCTCCTGCATGACTGACTGAGTGGTTTTTGATTAAGTAAGAGAAGCCAAGTGTCTCATATAATATGATTACCACCAGATTATGTTGCCCATGGATCTTTTGTAGCTTCACGCTGTATCCCGCATATAGCAGGTTAGGCAGGGAAGCTAGTGTTATGACGGTTTGTTCCCCATTTTTCACTGAATTGCATCATGAATCTTTTAATTAATGAGTTTTAATTTTTTAATCTTTTCAAGTACTTTAAAGTTGGTTACTGGTTGTGACCTACCCTAGTAAGTTTTTCGTTTTATGTAGGGTTTTTCAGTGTTGCTGTTGATATGCAGATAAGATATTCAAAATATAATAAAAATTGGAGTAGTCAGAGAAGTGTTAAGACACTGTTCTGCTCTTTATGTTCAACTCTA
The DNA here is from genome assembly GCA_019049465.1 of Dryas iulia moderata. NCBI lineage: Eukaryota > Metazoa > Arthropoda > Insecta > Lepidoptera > Nymphalidae > Dryas > Dryas iulia. The sequence continues at coordinate 853,003 of CM032422.1, read as the reverse complement.
AATCGAGGACCAAATCAGTGAAATATAAAGATAAAACTCAAAATCGTGTTATATATCAGAAAGTAGCAATGAAATAAAATATAGTTTAAATAATACTGTCGAATTTGGCCACAATAGCATCTTTATTTGATTATTATATATTTTTTTTTAAATAAAAAAAAAATGATTAATAAATATATTGTTTATTATTTTTTTCTTTATTAAAATTATTTATAATATGCAAAGTTTATTTCTAGTTCGATTCTATTTGGTTTTCATTATAAATCACTTAATGTAATAAAAATTTAAAATACAATTATTAATAATATGCTTGTTACATATAATAACTTTATCAACACATTTTCATATATGAATTAAAAACTTTAATTCCCCATTTCCAGGCCAAAGAGGAAGCCGGCGAGGAGAAACGCCGTGGCATCGTGAAGCAACTCCGCGAACTGGAGGGAGAGTTGGAAGAGGAGAGGAAGCAGAGAGCCGCGGCCGCCGCCACGCGCAAGAAGCTGGAGGCCGATCTGAACGACGCTGAGCAAGCGCTGCATCTTGCTAATAAGGTGATTGTTTTATTAATGTTGTTAATTGTAGCTTATTATTATTTTACTAAATGTTATTTTTTATTGTATAAGGATTATTTAATATTATCCTATTGAACGAATTATTACTTAATTGTTAGATAAATATTTCACTGTTATTTTACCACCAGTTTATTACTACTTTTTTGACTTTATTCTATTGTCAAATTACTACCCCTATACGATTACTACTGGTGTCATTAGCAAGTGCAAGTGCTGGTAGTCTAATCACATACAGCAGGGTTAGGCAGAGGGAACCTAGTGTTAAGACACTTCGTTCCCCATACATCGTCGAATTATGGAGGCATTGTGTGTTATTTGTGAGTGGTTGAATTTAACGCCGCGTTTGCCTTGACACCAGAGCGAAAGAAAATGGAAATATTTTTTTTTATATAGCTTCACGCTATATGCCGCACACAGTAGGGTAGGCAGAGGGAACCTAGTGTTAAGACACTCTGTTCTGAACTTTCCGCTGAATTCGGAGGCATTGTGTGTTAAGCGGCGGAACTTAACGCTGCGATTTGCCTCGGATACTAGAGCGAAAGAAATGGAAATATTAAATTTTGCTATTCTTCGAGTGGGAATCGAACCCACAACCAGTAGTTTACAGTCATACGGTCGTGCTATTGTGCCACGACTGGCCCCCGAAATATTTTCATTAAAAGTAAATATGTCACTAATAATGCATGTTTCACAATTTATTTTTATAATAAATATATTGCTGTATAGAAATAACATTTTAATGTTATTTTCTTGTTGTACATTTGTGTAGTGAGGTATTGTGAAGGATTTAAAAAAATCATAAAAATGCCATTCACACATACTTAAAAAACTTTAAAACAAGTAATTAATAACAAGTGATTTTTTGACCAACAGGTGAAAGAAGACGCAGTGAAACAAACAAAGAAGCTGACGGCCCAGCTGAAGGAGGCGGTGCGCGAGGCGGAGGAGGCGCGCGCGGGCCGCGAGGAGGCGGGCGGGCTGGCGCGCGAGGCCGAGCGCCGCGTGCGCGCGCTGGAGGCGGAGGCGCTGCAGCACGCCGAGGAGGTGGCGGCGGCCGAGCGCGCGCGACGGCATGCTGAGGCGGAGCGGGACGATCGGGATGATGAGCTCACGGCTGTTGGGGCTAAGGTGGGGGAGGGTTTTTGTTTAGTTTTTCTTCTTTTCTTTTATTTCTTTTTGCTTTTTTTTCTTTTTTTTTTTATTGGATAAGGAAAGCAAACGAACAGCACCAGCCTATTGTATGTGGTGGTAATGTTAGAAAAGTTGTGGATACGTTGTAGAATTGGGGATAAAAGAGAAAGGATTTTTTACTTTTATGCCAATGAAAAGAAACATCATGATATGTTTAGCGATTCGTCTCTGACACGATAAAGATCGCAATTGGCCAAAGAACGAATCTCCTACCACCAAGCGACTAAGTTACCCGCGTTTGGTGGGACGCTACTCAGTTGCAATAATATTTTCAATATTTATTTTAATATGTTAATCTATGTTCTTATTTTTCACTTTCGACCTGAAATTCACATACTGGGTATTATGTAGCGAAACTCAACGCCGCGCTTTGTTTACAGTACCAAAATAGAGAAACAAAAATATAATATTTCAAAAACTATAAAATAAAAACCTAATCTTTTTTCCGAGTGAAAATCGAACCCACGATCATGACATAAACAGGCAAATGTACTGTGCCACTAAAACCTAATTTATTAATAATTATGAAATATTTAATTAATTAATATTTTTCTTATTTTTAGGTCACCCTGCTAGTAGACGAGAAGAAGCGTCTGGAGGCGAGAATAGCGGCTCTCGAAGAGGACCTGGATGAAGAACAGTCGAACAACGAAATACTTAACGACAGACTGAGGAAGGCACAGGTATGGGTTATATTTTATATTTATTAATTACTAGCGACCCGTTCTAGCGTGAACTACATAACTGCTTCGTTATATTGCAACTCTCAGGGGTGGGTTTTAAAAAAATAAGTAGCCTATGTTAGACACAGTAACTTTTTACTACTTTCATTCTAAATTTCATCCAAATCGGACCGGTAGATTAGCCGTGAAAGCATGGCAGACAAACACACAGACATTCACATTTATATTATAAATATGGACTAGCGACCCGCTCGCGGCTTCTTTGCGTGGTCATCTATTTGAGCCCGTTTGGATTCTCTGAACATTCTGTTTAAACATAATAAAATATAGCGTATAGCACTCTTGAATAAAGAACCTTTATAATTGTTTTATAATTATGAAGGAGGGGCCAGATATGACTGTAAAGCGACAGGTTATGGGTTCGATTCCCACTGGAGGAGTGGAAATATTTCCATTTTCTTCGCTCTGGTGTCGAGGTAAAGCGCGGCGTTAAGTTCCGCCACTTAACACGCAATGCCTCCGAATTCGGCGGTGCGTGGATAACGGAGTGTCTTAACACTAAGTTCTCTCTGCCTACTCTGCTGTGTGCAGGATATAGCGTGAAGCTTAAGAATTGTGAAAGAATTTTCATGATCGGTTCAGTTTCCGAAGATTAGCCCTTACAAATCTTTATTATCTTAGTATAGATATCACTGTTATAATATTAAAAAGGAGATTTTTATTAAAAGAGTAACAGTACAAAATAGTAAAACAGAAAGAGAGAGCAAGTTATATGATCTTTTCTGTTTATATTTATTAAAATTTGTTTTATACATACATATATATTTGATTTCATTTAATATTTATATTTCATCAAACAAAACTTAATACTTATTAAAGTAATAAGTTTTGATGACACAATTCACACTTTAATTATTAACAAAAGCTATGCAATATTTATATATTAGAAATCCAAGACATATTCTTAACTTAATCATACTAATATTAATATAACTTTCTATTTTCTCCTTCCAGAATCAAATCGATCAGCTCACAATGGAGCTAGGCACGGAGAAATCCGCCACTCAGAAACTGGAGAGCGGTAAGCTGGTGCTCGAGAGGCAGAACAAGGAGCTGAAGGCGAAACTCGCGGAGCTGGAGACGGCGGGACGCGCTAAGACTAAGGTTGGTGGGGGTTCGATTTATGAGGGGAATGTTTTTTTTTGGTGTAGTGAAATTATATATATTATATATGATTTTTTTTTGCTATTACAATTTAAATATTCTTTTATTGAATATACTTCAATACTTATTATAAAAATTATGGTAGTGATTCTAATTTCAATATATTTAGAACTTTTAAATGTTGAATATTTATTTATGTACTAGGAAAATTTATTTTTAAAATAATTTATCAAAACTTTTATTTAAACTTAAATTGGCACCTATACTTTTTCTGCGTGAATCATTCAATTCATTCGTTTTATTTGTACATTAATTTGTAAGTAAAATTCTAGTAAGTATTTTTTCGAAAATAGTAGAGAAATATTCACTTTCAATTAGAGTCTAAGAAAACCTCAACAAGTTTTTTTTTGCCATTAACTTATTTTGACCTTATGTGCAATGTTTGTAATATAAAAAAAGAAATAGTCCCGCTGAGTTTCTTGCGCCGGTTCTTCTCAGGTCTGAGGCATTAAATTTAGTGAACTGGTGGTAAATTGTTTGACGTTAAAAAATGAAGTATGTAACTTTTATACAAAATATTTTTAATAGTATACAGATAATTATGCAAATTATTTTTTTCCAACAACTAGGGCGTCATAACCTCCCTCGAGCTCAAGGTGTCCAACCTGGAGGAGCAGCTGGAGGCGGAGTCCCGCGAGCGCCTCGCGCAGCAGAAGGCGTCCCGCAAACTCGACAAGAAGATGAAGGAGCTGGCGCTGCAGCTGGACGAGGAGAGACGGCACGCTGACCAGTATAAGGAGCAGATTGAGAAGGTATGTCTTTTTTTGAAGTACAAAATAGACTTTTAAACACTTTTGAATCGACGTGAACATAAAGCTACCACCGCCTCGAAAGGTAGTTCTGCTGAGAATACCCATAGACATACTCAACAGTTACTCTTTTCAAATATAGAATTTGGGGCCAGTCGTGGCCTGTGGGAACGTAAGTTTGACTAAACGTAACAGGTTATGGGTTCGATTCCCATTCAAGAAATTGAAATATTTAACATTTCATGGGCGGCGTTGAGTTCTGCCATTTGACACGCAATATTTCGAAAATCCGGCGGAAAATGGGGAATGAAATATTTTAACACTAGGTTCGCCTCTGTGCGTCTATCCTGCTGTGTGCAAGATATAGCGTGAAGCTATAAAACGAAGAATGGAGTGTCTCGACACTAAATTTTCTCTGCTCGAAAGATATGGGCGAAATAGCTGGTATACAAATGACCCTATAATCGTAGTATATGCTTAATTCCTGTTTATTAATTTAAATAATTCACCATTAACAGATGAACGCTCGCGTGAAAGCACTAAAGCGTGCAGTGGACGAGGCAGAGGAGGAGGTGCAGCGTGAAAAGGTCGGGAAGCGCAAGGCGCAGCGTGAACTGGAAGACCTGCTCGAGACCCACGAGACCCTCGCCAGGGAGTGTTCCAATTTGCGTAATAAACTCAGGTAATTTATATATTTACATATGTAATGTCTTTGTATGTCTAGTTATTGAAAATCAAGATGAGTCAAGTATAATCAATTATAGTCAAAAGTGTGTCAAACTACATAAAATAGTATACAAGTTCTTTATATGGTGAATATTAAGTAGTTCTATGTCTTGTCAATAATAATCAAGACAAATCAAGTATAATCAATATTAATCAAAACGTGTGAAACTACATAAAACAGTATACATGTTTTTTATATAGTTAACATTACTGCTAATTATTAATTTCTACTTCTATATCTAGTCAATAATAATCAAGTCAAGTGGCCAGTCGTGGCCCAGTGGCACAAGCGTGTGACTGTAAATGACTGGTTGTGGGTTCGATTCCCACTCGAGAAGTAGAAATATTTAATATTTCCATTTTCTTCGCTCTGGTGTTGAGGTAAAGCGCGGCGTTAAATTCCCTCACTTAACACGCAATGCCTCCGAATTCGGCGGAAAGTGGGGAACGGAGTGTCTTAACACTAGGTTCCCTCTGCCTACCCTGCTGTGTGCGGGATATAGTGTGAAGCTATTTAATTTAATTTTTAATAATCAAGTCGAGTCAATTATAGTCAAAAGCGTCTAAAAATATATGTAAGTGTTATGTTTTATTGTTTGATGTAGTTTAACACGGTTTTGATTTTGTTTAATTACATTTGATTTGTCTTTATTTATATAGGTTATGTGTAGGGTAAGTCTTAAATATTAGAAGCACTAAGTATTTTTATGATGCAACAAACATTGTGATGGAAAAAATCTACTTAAAATTTAATAAAAATAATTAATACACTTAAATTCCGTAATTTTAAATTAATGCAGCAATTTTTGGTGGAGCTCAACACTGTTTTTTTCCACAAGTATTTTGACAGTAAATTAAAGTCTATAGAGTACATTTAAATATTCCTTTGAAGACGAAAACCAAACAAAAAAAGGACAGTTTTTTATTTATATTGTTTAATTTTCTTTTCTTTTTATCATTGTTTTTTTTATTGTTATATTTTGTGATTATTATCTGTATACAATCTATGTATAATATTTACCTAACTCTCCTTTTTCTCCGCCTTACATTATTATACCTTGTGGTTATCCAGGCCCACCGTATCCGATGATAGTGACTAACAAACCAACATGTCCTGACTGAGGTAACAGGTTCGATTTGGGCTGCGTCAATTGTCAAATGTTGTCATGCTTTAGAGCTTTGATTAATTTTTGTATGACGTTTTGTGGTTTTTTCACAGATAATCATATTAATGTTTTTCTTTCTTTTAAATGAAATGTTTATCAATCTTAAAACAATTAAAACGGAATAAAAATGATTGAGATCGTCATTGATCAAATTTTATAAATAAGTCTGATTAATAATATGATTTGATAATTTGAATAATTAAAAAAATGCTTTTGTGTTGTCTTTCTTGGGGTCTCATCTTCTATCTATATATAATATATATCTTTTTTTCAAAATTTACAGGTTTTTTTAATTTGAATTTAATCTATACAAAAAATATAGTATAACCAATATTCTTTATTTTAAACCGACTCATGTTATAATTGGCTTATCAAAATAATAAGAAAAAGAACAAAAATTTACTAATAAATAACAATTTACAAAAAAGATATTCATCCTAGTACCAAAATTAACATTAAAATTTTTAAATATCTATGTACATTTTAAAATATATACATAACAAAACCATCCAAAGCGCATTGTACCACCATCACTCGACCACAAACAAAATATTTCATTTGATAACATCTTTTGTATTCACAATTATAACACATTTTGAAATGAAACTATTTTTAACCGAACATATTTTCTTTTAAGAAAAATATACGCGATTAATTCGGTTTAAAAATAGTTTTACTTCAAAAATATTCATTTATTTCCTAACAGTACAACTAACAGTGTCAATTCTCTCCACTTTCCAGGCGGCAAGGCGGCCCCATAGGCCTCTCAGGGGCGACGTCCCGCAGTAAGAGGTCCTCCCTAGCGCCCGGCGGGGCCGCGTCCGGCGACGAGTCCTTCGACGACGGCACCGACGCCGCCAACTCGCTCGAGTGACGTCATTAGACACGCAGCTGGCCACGTTGTCATGTGTCAGAGTTTGGCAATTGATTGGCAGTTGATTGGCAAGTGGTTGGCAATTGATTGGCGAGTGGTTGGCGGTTGGTCGGCAAATGATTGTCAGCTGTCAATTGATTAGCAAATGATTGTCAGTTATCAATCGATTGGCAAGTGGTTGACAATTGATTGGCAGTTGTCAATTGATTGTCAAGCGACTGTCAGTGGGTTGGCGAGTGGTTGGCAATTGATTGTCAGGTGATAGACGACATGACGTCATATTGATTACAATTATAGTGTCTGTTTATAGATATGGTTTTATTTATAATTCGTGTTTGTTATGCTCATGTCTTTTAAAATTTTTCAGTTTTATGTTAAAAATCATTTAATTAGAGTTTTGTTGTGTAGAATTATTTCGAATATTGTCAAGTGCCAATTTTTAAATGTTCTTTTTTTATTAGTAATCGACACTATAATCGTAATTGAATGTACATACTAAGTGGCCTCTAATATGCTGCGTGTTTTAAGGCTTTGGGTAAACGATTTAATTTAATATTAAGTAATAATATAAAATATTTGAAATTTTGTTATACTATTATTATACTGATACTGCATTTTGATACTGCATTTTTGATAAAAAAATCAAGTACAAGTAATAAATTTTGTTTAAACAAAAATATTAACTAAATCGTGTATCTACAGCCTTATTGTTCAATAATTTTGATGCGGACATTTAATAGGTATATATATAAAAAAAAATGTTATAATTAATTTTGTCCATCCGTCTGCATCTATGTATTGTTTTTAACCTAAATGTAAGCGAAACCGGGAGCCTCGTTCTGTATTTACTATCGCGATTAACGTTAACTATTGTATTTGTACATTTAACTATTGCATGTCAAGTTAATACGAGATGAGGCACTTTTTTAAATGTCATTCTTTTATAATTTCTTATGGATTTTTGCACCGTAAAGTTAAAATGTTTAGAACTGACTGCGCTCACGTAATTGGTGCTCACTTTTGATTGCATTTATTGTCATTGTTGTTTAAAGTGATTGAAAATGGTCTTGTTTTTGCGATTTTTTTCATCATATTTTTTTTATTAGTATGTAATTGTAGTTTGTTCTTTTTTTTTTGTAATCTGTATTCTGCCAAACATAAGAACGTCACGGTACAAAATGTAATAATTCCGTTTCCGATTGGTATCTCCCACCACCAGTATTAATTAATTAATTAATCATGTAATATCGAGACATTCCTTGAAAATTGAGTTTCTTTTTTCGTTCGTTTTAATGAAATTTTTTTATTGGTGATAGCTGACAAGAGTATTATATATTTTTCAAATTATTGTTATTTTATTAACATATATTCCAAAGCATTTGTCGCTGAACGATGAAGACTGCCGCGTTTTTTCGACTTCCAGTTTGGGGTTACGGGGTTGTCAACCCAAGTGGCCTCGTTTTGGGGTCACGGGGTCGTAAACCCATTTGACTTCATTTTGGGGTCACTGGGTCGTGAACTTAAGTGGCCTTATTTGGAATCACGGGGTCCACAACCCAATTGACTTCATTTTGGGCTCACCAGGATCGTGACCCCAGTTGACCCCAGGGTTCATCAGGTGTAAATATCAGTGAGGTGCCACTGAACGCTTAGTTGCCATAAAGATTTAATCCTAGTTTAAGTAATGTTAGTTCAGGCTTCGCTACGTATCACACTGGTCTTGGCACGGCGATGTACTTACTGCTTTTTAGAAACGGTTTCCTTTTTTATATTTTTTGGTACATTTTTTTTTTAATAATTAGACTATTCACCGTGTATATCCGAAAACCGGTGTCGAAGATCATCCATGTCCGTTTCTATATAAATTTAGACACAACGGCTTAGTAATGTACGCGCTAGCCGCTATTCTATTCTATTCTAGAGGTATAAAATAAGAAGTAGTAATAAATTGTGGCCTTGGGTTTCGAACGTCTAACGTGAAGTGTTGCTTATACATTTTGTACTTGTATCATTTATACCCGAGTCTTGTTATTTGTAATGACCTCTTTTTTTATGAATAATAATAATATAAAATTAAATGTAAGTATACCATTGATACATATTTTACATAAAATATTATATTTAATTATTAACATCTTGTATGATTATTGTAAAATTGGCCATAGGTTGTAACGAGTTGTCGGTTGGTATGCCAATTAAACAATTTTTCATGATTTTTAATATTATGCGTTTTATTTTGTGTCCTTGTTCCTTTAGTGTATTGTGGGGAATAATTTTTTTTTTGTGACCAGTCGTGGCCCAGTGGCACAAGCATGTGACTGTAAACGACTGGTTGTGGGTTCGATTCCCAGTCGAGGAGTGGAAATTATATTTCCATTTTCTTCGCTCTGGTGTCGAGGTAAAGCGCGGCGTTAAGTTCCGCCACTTAACACGCATGCCTCCGAATTCGGCGGAAAGTGGGGAACGGAGTATCTACTAGGTTCCCTCTGCCTACCCTGCTGTGTGCGGGATACAGCGTGAAGTAAAAAAAATATTTATGATTTTTTCTCATAACGTAAACAGAGAGAAAGGACTTAGTGTAAAGACACTCCGCTTTTCTCTATAAACCCGAAATCGAAATTGATTGTGTTGCGTGTTGATTGGCGGATCTTACACCACGTTTTTTGTCATGTTCCAGTGCGGAGAAATTAAAATAATTGACTCTCTCCGAGAAGACATCGAGCTCATAGACGAATGCGTTTGCAATTAATTTGTACTTTATACAATTTATAAATTCCTTTCGTAAATTGTAATTTAATTAACTGCATTTGAACTTGTTGACTTTTAGGGGTTCTTCCCTGTCATTATGATTCTATACACATAAAACATTAAAAATTATGAAACACAAAGAAAACTTTTTAATTTGAATCCTACATATTTAAAATTCATCAGTGCCCCAGTTTTTATAATCAGTTATATAATACCTTGACCTTACTATATAACAACAAGTTTATCTAAACCGTTTAAAAATTAAAGAGATGTAAGTATGTACATAATTAAATTTAAAATAATTAAAGATTCTCGAATATTCCCAATAGTTCACCATGTAGCAGTGATGGGCAAAATTTAATTGCAATTAACAATTATACAATTGATTATTTTTTTATGGGAAATCGAATAAAAGTCTTAAAAAGTTTTTTATTTTACACTACTATTAAAAATGAATTAATTGTTAATTGTTATTTTCCCATAAACAAATTATCAATTGTTAATTACAACAATTAAACAATTTTAATTGCAATTAAACTTTTTCCGATTGGTGTCTAGCGTCTTACAATTGGTGTTTTCATATTAAATAGACTTAGAATTTTGATTCCAATAGTATAGAAAGACTTTCTGTAATTTTATTTAAATTCTTTCTATAATTTTATTAATATTATGATTTTTGAAAAAAATATAAAAAAGTAACACATGCTAAGTTACCAATAGTATAACTAGTAATACTTCTGGGAATAGGTAGGGATTATATTCTCAAAAGAATTCTATATCTTTTTTTTGTATTGTTTATCACACTAAACGATATTTCGTAAATTTTTGTAAACGTATTGGACAGATAAACGTTTTTTAGTACTTTATAGACATATTAAATAACAAATAATAATAAACGTATTATACAATATTTCGAATTTGAATGCCGAACGGAGTATCTAACACTAGGTTCCCTCTGCCTTCCACGGACGATTGGACCAGTGCCCGAGACCTGGGCTAGTGGCGGGAGAGGAGCACCGTCAGGTTTTAGTGGGTAAACGGAGGCGTTACCATCTTGCCTATCCGGAGTCCCACATAACCGCGCCCGGGATCCCACCCCGGGCGGGTATCCGTAACGGATTTCCTGACGTTAAAAAAAAAAAAAAAAAAAAAAAAAAAAAAGGTTCCCTCTGCCTGCTGTGTGCGGGATACAGCGTGAAGCTAAAAAAAAAAAAAGCATTTCATTTTTCTTTTACCGAATACTCGAATAAACTATCTTATTTAGTGCCGGTATTACGTTTCACCATGTTTCTACTTAAAAAAAATATGAAGCATTTTTTATTCAAAATCGATTTTATATAATTACAACACTACACATTATACCTGTCAATGTCATTTACTATCAATTTATAGTTTTAACTTAGCCGATAGTTAGAAATTAGAATTTTAAAAACATAAACTAATTCCATACTAATATATATATAAAAACTTTCTAATCTGATAAAGAAGTTAATATAAACTAAACCTACATTGCATTTAATTTAAAAAAAACAACAATGTCTGACGCAATCGACGAATATTTCGAAGCGGCATTACAATTAGTAAAAAACGCTGGAAACCTTATAACAGAGTTCACGACTGGCTGCAAAGTGTTCGAACATAAGTCTTCAGATATCGACTTAGTGACAGAAATCGATAAAAAGGTGGAAGAGACCTTAATAAACGGACTTTCTAATAAGTTTCCCGACCACAAGTTTATTGGTGAAGAATCAGTAGCTGATGGGGCCAAGTGTGTTCTAACAGACGAACCTACCTGGATCATAGACCCTGTTGACGGTACATTAAATTTCATCCACGGCTACCCAAACAGCTGTATATCCCTCGGTCTTGTCATCAATAAGGAAGCTGTCGCAGGAATAATATACAATCCCATTCTAAATCAGCTATTCACAGCAAAAAAAGGTAAAGGAGCCTTTTTAAATGATAGACGCATCCACGTATCTCAAGTTAAGGCAGTAAAGGATGCTTTAATATCTTTTGAAGTGGGCACAAGTAGAGACGAGGAAAGACAGAAGGTTGTGTTAGAGAATTTTAAACTAATCATGACTAAGACACAAGGAGCAAGAACCTTGGGATCTGCGGCATTAAATATGGCAATGGTAGCTTTAGGGGGCTCAGATATCTATTTTGAGTTTGGTATCCACGCTTGGGATATAGCCGCGGGAGATATAATAGTTAGAGAGGCTGGAGGAGTGTGTATAGACCCTGCCGGAGGTGAATTTGATATTTTATCGAGAAGAGTGTTATGTGCTAGTACACTTGAACTAGCTCAGGAATTTGCTGGGATGCTAACCCAGTACTACCCTGAGAGAGATTAAATCTGAACCTATAGATCTTGTAAACTGAATTTCATATGTTCATATAAGTTAAATGTTTGTACTTAAATATCTACGTAATGTAGAAGTTGTTTGTTTTTTTAAATATTATTTTAAAATGTTCTGTTTGACAAAGTTTATTCTTTATTGTAGAGGATTTATTAAATATATTTTTATTGTTCATATTATAATATTTAAGACACACCTAATTTATACTACTTGACATTATTCTTTCTAATGAATTATTATAAAATTAAGCATTTTATAATTTAACTACAATTCGGAAAAGTCAATTGTCATACATTTTCAGTCAGACTCAATTCCTTTCTATTATAATGCAAGTATGTATAGAATTCCAATTTAAATTGAATATTCATAAGAATTATATCTACATTGTAATTTTTACTGTACTGCAAATTATTTTTATTATACCAATTTATTATGTAATAAACATTATAAAAGACCAAAAAAAATAAATAAATATAAACAATGTTAATTTAGAAATTGATATAATTAATAACCGAGGCAAAGAGTGCGGGATATAGCGTGAAGCTATTTAATTTTTTTAAATATATGTTCATTTAGAAATTAACATAATTAATGTTTATACAATGTGTATGTGTCAAATATAATAAATTATTATTACATATTTGTCTATTTTTAGCGACTGTGTTACAAAAATGTGTCAAAAAAATAAAAAAAAAATAAATTAAAATTTTATTATTACTATAAGTAAATTTACATTTAGTAATTTTGCTTTGTTGTTACAGCCATAAGTTATAAATTACAAACTTAAATTAAATCATTTATTAATTACATTATATATTTCAAAATGTTATTCCTCGCTTACAGATATTCTCGGTGGTTCTCTCTGTATTTCAGTAAATAAGTTTAAAGAGAAATCTTAGTTTTACTTTTTTCCTTAATTGTTTTTTCAGTCATTTAAGAATTATATGCATATATTATGAAAGCAGCAATAGAACATTTTAGAGGCATAGATTAATGTACTGTAGAAACCCGATTAACCAGACTAATTGTTATGGTTAGACATCCGGATAATCAAATGTATGAAGAAAAGCGAGTTCTGTGCATATATGTAGTAGGTACTTAATGTTATATGTTTACTGAAAACAAAACAAATACATATCAACGATATGCATTTGAAGGTTGGACCTTTTAAGTTAGAACTCGCATACTTAATCGCCAGTTGAACGCTCAGAATGCGTCTGCATAAATTCGACTTATAGGTATTTAATATCACTAATCCGGATAATCGCGAATCCTTGTAACTGAGGGCCGGATAATCAAATTTCTACTATATATTAAAGGTTCTTTTTAAGCCTACACTTGGGTCAAGACCCAGGCACTGCTTTGAAATTCCCTTTCTGTAACTATGCAGATTCCGCATTTATTGTTGAGATTATAAGAGTTTCTTCCCATTATACTTAAAGATATTCAAAATATTTTTCATTCAACTTAAACTAAATATAATTTATTTATAAATATAATTTATTACTAACACATTATATCCTAATGTCATAAGTTTTTTATTTCAATATTTTTAGTTACAGTCAAGTTATTCAGTAAGTCATTAATTAATCAGTAAACTATTAGTCAAAAGTCAATCAGTAATATTGATAGTCATTTCTGTCATTATTTTTGTCAAGTCACTTCTCAAAGTCATTTTAAAAAAGTCGTTTATTTAAGTACCTATTACTCAAATATAGCATGTCATGGAAAATGATATGTTTCTGTCATTTTATTATTGGTCTACATTAACTAATTCGATAAGTCAGCATTACGATTCGGTAAGTCAACGAAAAGTCAATATAATTTATGAACTTTTCTTTGTTAAGTAAAGTAAGCAAAAGTTACTGATAAGTCAGACAGTCAAAAAGTCAGTCATATAACATGTCAAAGTTATAAATATTACACAAAACAGTCTTTAAGCATGTTTTGTATTTTGCAATAAGTAAACTTAAAAAATCTATATAGGTCATGTCGTGTCACGTCATTTAGGTTTGCACGAGTCACTTAGTCATTTATAGTCATTAGGTCATTCAGTCATTCAATGTTTAAAGTCAGTCATTAATTACGCAAGTCATTTTCATTTCAGTTCTTACAGTCTTTAAGTAAAGTAATCAATTGTCAATATATATTATAACGAAATATGTTTTTCCATTCGTAAAATCTAATTCAACAAAGTCATTTCGGTTTGCATAAGTCAATTCATAAGTTACCAAGTCATAGTCATTCAGTCTTTAACAGTTAAAGTCAGCTCTTAATTATAAAAGTCATAATCTAACTACAAGTCATAATTTATTGTAATTATTTAAGTCTTTTAAGTCAATAATTAATTAATTATTAAAGTCATTTCAAATAGTTGTTCATATTATATTCTAGTTAAGTCATGTCTTAGTCCATAAATAGTTTTTTAGTCAATCATTAAGTATAGTCATCCAGTCAAAGTAAATAAACAGTCAATTTTTGTCTAGTTTGTCGCCAATGGATGCAAATATCTAATAAATACCGATATCACGCTGCTTTGTCAACTCATAAAATTTTATTTCAGTCATTTATATTTCTTAAAGTAAATAAATTATAACAGTCTTTGTCAGAATATAATAATAGTCATAAAATCTATCCAGTCAAAATAGTCATATAATCTATCGTGTAATATAGTTTCCTATTTAGTAGTCAAGTCAATTTCTTCACACATCGAAGTCGTTTTGTCCCACAAGTAGTGTAAACAGTCAGTCAAAAAATCAAGTCAAGTCATTTCACTCAATTATTTATGTATAATGTCATATGAAACTGTCAGTAAGAATATCAGTCATAAGTCATTATTTGTCAGCATAATCAAATCAGTCTAGTCAATATTATTTGAACGCCAAAAGGAATATTAAATTCATCCTTTTTTCAAACTTCGCTCTTAGAGATCGTCTTCTAAAAGTATTTAATTGGACTTTCAAGCCACTAGTCAAATCAAAGTGTCAGTAAGAATTTCAGTCATTAGTAATATAATTATTTGTCAGTAATCAAATCAGTCTAGTCAATATTATTTAAACATTACATAGAATTTGATATTATATAAATTTCTTCTCTAATTTGATAATTTTTTTGATCATTTATAAACATAGATTTTTCTAGTTATTAAGGTATGCTGAGTTTAATTTCGATTTTCTCCCTTTTTTTATGAAACTACCCTTTTCCAGGTCTGAAAGTAAATCCAAGAAGTTTAGGGATTTCTCTAAGATGTAGTAGAATATATTAGTGGAATCAAACTGTCAGTCAGAGTGTCAGTCATATGTCATATTATTTGTCAGTACAATCAGGTCAATCTAGTCAATATTATATTAATTCCTTCACTAATTTGACACAGTTTTTTGAGCATTTATAAATATAGAATTTTCGAATTGCTTGTAGCTATTAAATAATAATTATTTTAAGTTACAATTTTCCAATTTTTATAGAATTACGTTCTTCCAGGTCGTTTTCTGAAAGTAAATCCAAGAGGTCTGGGGATTTCTCTAAGGGCGTAAGGATCAGCACTGATTGTGGGCATCTTTGGAAGTTCTTGAGTTATGTCTTCTTTCTCTTCGTAAACTGCCCATTTGGATGGACTGAAAAAAAAGTATCGTTAATTGGTTCAATTTATGATTTCCTAGTACGGAAATAAAAGTTTGAAACGCAGTGAAAGTAAATTAATTAATAATTTAAACTTGAAATGCTCATTATTATAAATGTTAATATTTCATTTTTTTTGTTTTTTAGCCGCACACAGCGGGGTAGGCAGAGGGAACCTAGTGTTAAGACACTCCGTTCCTCACTTTCCGCCGAATTCGGAGGCAGAGCGAAGAAAATGGAAATATCAAATATTTCCACTCCTCGAGTGGGAATCGAACCTACAACCAGTCGTTATCAGTCACACGCTTATGCCATTGCGCCACGACTAGGGGCCCCTAGTGCCCATATTTCATTTTAAATTTAAAAAATAAATAATTTTTTTTTTTTCAGAAAACATTAAAATTTAAACGCATCAGGACTCGAACCTGCACTCTTGCACATATAATTTATAATAAGCGTATAAGAATTTCGACACACCAGTATTCCAAGAGTTACGGGTTCGAATCCCGTTCAAATTTGTGTACATTTTTTAAAAAATCTTTTCCAAATGCCTAAGTGGCCGACTAACACTTTAAAATGCTAAAAATAAGTAAAAGATATATCTTATAGAAAAAGTACAAGTTCAGTCTAAAGAGTTACTTACTTATTTTCGCTCGGTATTACATCAAAATTGACTGACGGCGTTTTATTAGAGGGTCTCAATTTCGACCTGTTTCTATTAACCCCCTTAGTTTCCGAAGATATTTTATGACTTCCAGATCTTTCTTCAATACCCATGTCATTTCGCATATCGACAGTATCATTTAATTTATTCTGATTTATTTTTGCTCCGTCATTTTTGTCTGTATCATCAGTCATAGGTTCTTTATTTTTGTCATTATTTTTATTACGATTGTCGGGATATTTACGTAAAACGTTATGTATAAAGTAGTATTTGTCTTTAGTGTCAATCTGTTCGTCATTTCGTCGTGTCGGTCTGTGTAAAGTGTAAGGTTTAGTCGCCGAGTCATAAACAAGGAAAGTCGAAAGTTTAGTATTACTAGGTTCATCAGTCGTATCTAAATTGTCATTAATTGCAGTCATATTTTTAGTCAAGTCATAATTTTTTTTACTGGTCTTATTTTTGTCACTGTCATTGCCAGTCACGTTGCCTCTATAAGTACCCACGTAACCAAAAGTCAACAATTTATAAATATTTTCAGTAGTTGCGTCAATGTCAGTCACAGTTGATTTATCTGTCACAGTATTAAGTCGGTTAGTCACAAAAGAGTTTTCAGTGGAAAGTTTTGGTTCTAATGATTCCTCATTAGACCGAGCTTCAGTCACAGGTTTATTATCACGCGATTCAAAATCATCCTCGTCTCTATTATAATACGGTCTATTTGGTCTTCTGTAAGTATCTTCGTAACCCTGATAAGTAACTTTAACTACATCTCTGTCGTAGTTTCGTCGGGTCGTCTTTCGCCACGATTGTGTTGGTCGGGGGACATAATTAATTAAATACGTATATTTGTCTATATTTTCTGTCACAGATATATACGGTCTACTCGGTCTTTTGTTAGGTAAATTATTAATTATCACTGATTGTGCGCTTTGAACTTCGTCGTAATAATCATTATATTGCCGAATAGGATTGTATGGAGGTTCAATATTGCTGAAACGTCGTGTTTTATTTTTAAAGTCAAGTTTGTCATCAATAGTCAAAACAGTATGTTTAATGTCAGTTGTATTGTTAATGTCACTGTCACTGTCAGTGTCAGTTATATCTGTCAAATTAACGTTTAAATTCTCTTGCTTATTAAGATTATTAGATACTTTATCAGATGGTAAATGATTTTTCATAGATTTCCTAGTAGTCAAAGGTTTGGCAGTTGTTAATTTTCTCCTAGGTTTTGTAGTTGGACGTAAAGACATATTTTCATCGCTTTTCTTGATATCGTTATTAGAATCTGAGTTTATTTCAGTCCAGGGAGACAGATCAAAGTTATTAAGTAAACCGTTGCGGCAAGAAATTCGTTCATTCTCTACGTTGTCAGGTGATAGGAATACGAATGGTTGAATATTGTCAATCGAATCTAAAGTTCTACAAAGTACTTGAGCTAACGATATTCTTCTTATTTGCTGCAATTGTGCTGGTGTGAATGATGACTCAAATCCGCCGTTTTCGTACCTTAGAACAAAAAAATGAAATATTATATAAATTTCCATATTAATTCTTTAGGATTATAACAAACTATGCTATTGACTCCGTTTACGTGGAATTTGAAAAAAAATGTTCGCAGATATAATAGAAAAAAGTAAAAGAAGCCTAAGTTACTCCTTATTACATCATCTATCTGCCAGTGAACGTCCCGTCAAAATCGATCCAGCCGTTTCAGAGATTAGCTCGAACAGACAGACAGGCAGACAGATAAAAATAGTAAAAAATGACATTATAGTATATATACCGTGTTTACATACATATGCATTTAGTTAAAAACGGTTATTTTAATATTACAAACAGGCACAAAAATTTTAAACATTTTTTTTAAACCTTTCCTAGTTGTGACAAAACGTAAAATGCTATATATAAGGATGAGTGCCTGGTGATCTGTTAAGTATTTACACATTTTAAAATATTTTCCTATAAGACCAAGTTTTGCGAGAGAAATAAACATGATAATTATTATTATTTATATATATACAAAATACAACAAAACTTACCAAAACCTATCACCTTTTCTTAGATTTGAGAATTGCTGTGCAATAATACATGCAAACGTTGGTCCCACCAGTCCTCCCACAACCGGTCGTTCCGCCATTCCTCCAGTAAACAGGTCAATATCATCTACATGTCTGTAAAAAACATATATGTAATTAAAAATACATTAAAAAGCGTAGTGGCCAGTCGTGGCCCAGTGGCACAAGCGTGTGATTGTAAACGACTGGTTATGGGTTCTATTCCCACTCGAGGAGTGGAAATTATATTTCCATTTTCTTCGCTCTGGTGTCGAGGTAAAGCGCGGCGTTAAGTTCCGCCACTTAACACGCAAGCCTCCGAATTCGGCGGAAAGTGGAGAAGGGAGTGTCTTAACACTAGGTTCCCTCTGTCTACCCTGCTGTGTGCGGGATACAGCGTGAAGCTAAAAAAAAAAGTGTTTTAGGTATATATATTTTAGAATATTCTTCAAATATACAGCAAGTCGTGGTTTGAAGGCACAAAGTCTGATCGTAAACGCGACTGACTGTGGATTCGCTCCTAGTCGAAGAGTGGAAATTTTTCTTCTGTCTGTTGTCGAGGCAAATCTCGGCGTTGAGTTACACTTAATACCTAATGCCTTCAAATCAGTGTAGGATAAAATATAATTGCAATTAACCATTAAAAATTAACAATTGATTCTCTATTCGTGCGAAAATCATAATAACATAACATTTAAATTCTTGCTGTACTTGAATACAATGAACAATAAATTTATTTTCAAGTAACTGACATTTTAATTTGATTGCATATATACCCATAAGGAAATAATGAATTGTTAATGTTTAATTTTAATATTTCCATTTCCTTCGCTCTGGTATCAGAGGCAAAGCGCGGCGTTAAGTTCCGCCACTTAACACGCAATGCCTCCAAATTCGGCGGTGCGTGGGGAACGGAGTGTCTTAACATTAGGTTCCCTCTACCTACCGTGCTGTGTGCGGGATACAGCGTGAAGCTACATTACAATAATATTTAATTGCAACTGCTTTTTACCCAACACTGATCCAGATGTGAATGGGGTGTGATGTGATGTGTGAATGGGGTATCTAAAGACTAGGTTCCTTATCCTCCCCTGCTATATCATATACATAAGAAAAACCAAAAAGCCAAAAAAATAAATTCACCTGTACAAAACCTTCAATTTCCTAACAACCCTGGCCGGCATGACTCTCATGAGGTCTTCGAAGCCTCCGATAGCGGTCAACCCACACGGTTCCCTCCACGCCGTATATGGTGGGACTCCATGGTCTCTGCCCCTTTGTATGTTAATGGCGGCCAAGTCCATGCCAAAAGGAACATGGGGGGTTTGAAATAGATGGTTGGTTAGTTCTGTGGTTATGAACTCGTCGCGTTTCTGTATGTTTTGGTTCACCATGCCTAGTAGAAGACGGTCTACTGCCCCCATACTCCATATGTTGGATGGGTTTATTAGTTCGTCGTGGAGGGAGACGTCTGAAATTAAAATTATTTAAGTTATAATTGATCCTTGATTAAATTATCCTTGTAGTGGTTTATTTTTTTATAATATTGTGGCCGCATTATGGGATATAGGTCCTTTTTCATATTCATGCTAATATGTATTGTAGCTTATATTTGTAGTTTTTATGCCTTTGTAAGCATGAAAAATATCTCTAAAATGAAACTAAAAATATAACTTGTTTTTGATAATGTTAGTTTTGTAAGTAAGTACTCAATAGGTCTCAGTGCATTTTTTGTATCGTGTCATTACACTATACAAAAAGATATACCTTCAATTTTAATTAGTTGTGATTTGTTAAATTTTCATTAAAAAGCAAATATTAATATTTAATCATTGTCTTATTTTATTATCAGTAGAAAGATCTTAACATTATTATTGAAACTAAAGGCTAGTCGTGGTTTGGGAGCACAAAGTCAAACTGTAAACGGCTGGATGTAGATTCGATTCCGACTTGAAGAATTGAACCATTTAATATTGGGAAATATTTTTTTCGCCACTAGTACTCGTACTCAATATTAGTAATTCCTCTAAACATACAGAGCCTCCAGAACTCCATGAAAAATTGGAAACGGATTGTCTTAACACTACCCTACCCTATCCTTCTATGCGGGATACAGCATGAAATTTAGTGTTAGGCAAAACTTAATTACAATTAACAATTAAATATAAACAATTTACTATATCTTTATTGTGAAATTACATAACAATCACAAATACCTAAAAATAAATTAGCACTTAATTATTATACTACAATCAACGTTTATCAAACAATTAGTGCTTTAATCATTATTAATATTTAATTACAATTAAATTTCCCCCACTTATACAACTTAAAAATAACAACATCTAAATTATACTCACTATTATTAATAGGCCGATGAAATCTATCAAATCGCACCATAGACGGTTGTACAAGACTATGTCCGAAACGAAAAGCGGCAGAACCGAAGGAACTGGAGGGACTCGCATTCGTCTTGGGATTGTATCCACGATAGTAACCTTTATGTTGGAGCTCTAGTTCGAATAGACGCATTACTTCTGAACCTGTGGATGTTAATGTAAAAATATATAATTTAGCTTTTGTAATTAAAATATTTTTAACAGGATTAATCGCGTATATTATTGGCATTCGAAAATGTATTTTATAGAAAGCACACAATTATTATATATGAATACCGGCCAACGATTTCTTTATTGCTTCGCTGCATCCAGGGCAGCGAGGCAATTAAGAAATGAAATCCAACAATCGCGAAAACAAAAGATCTTATTATTATTTAGGTTCAAGCTTTTTCAGGCAGAGAGTACCTAGTGACAAGACTCTCCGCTTCTAGTCCTAAATCGAGACATTTTGCGTGTTTAGTGGCGGAACCGAATCCGCGTGTTGTCTTACGTGGTACCTAAGACAAGATATGAAAATTGAAATATAATCGTTCCCCCGAGTGGGTTTCGAACCCACAAAAAGGTAAGTAAAGAACGGAGTGTATTGACACTTAGTTCTTTTTGACTACTCTGCTAAAGTAGGAAGTCATAAGAATATAAAGTTATTTTTACATTATAATTTCGAGGAATACTGTAAAGTTTATAAATACCACCGTGAATATTTATAATAATAAATACAATTCATTCGCGGTAAAACAGATCATATTGCACCTTAAGAACCAAAGCCAAAGAATAAAATAGTGAAATATTTATTACCTAATACAATCGGCAGAAACTCCCTATAAGTGATATGTTGTATCATAGCGCCGACTATCTTGCGGGTTTCTTGGTAGATCTTCTCGTCGCTCCAGTGCGGGTTCAAATGCGTCAGCTCTTGCGCCATTCTTAAACAATAATTGTTATTAAAATAAAAATAGTTACAATTTGTTTATTTTATATTGAAGTTTTTAATTTGCGTTGGATAGTTGGATTCCTACTCGAGGAGTGGAAATTATATTTCGAATTTCTTCGCTCTGGTGTCGAGGTAAAGCGCGACGTCAAGTTCCGCCACTTAACACGCAAGCCTCCGAGTTCGGCGGAAAATGGGGAACAGAGTGTCATAACACTAGGTTCCCTTGCCTACCCTGCTGTGTGCGGGAAATAGCGTGAAGTTAAAAAAAAACATCTAACCCGTGGGGGGACGGGTTAAGAATACAATTCCCCCCCGCCGCTGGGTAGCGTCCCGTAAAGGGCGGGTAACCCAGTAGTTTGGTGGTAGGAGATTCATTCTCCGACTGGCTCGCGACTACTTTCATGTCAAAGACGAACCGCCAAATATCTTATGATGTGTTCCGGTTCGATGGCATGTAAGCCAGCTTTCCTCCCTCCTTCTGTCCTACATTCCCAAGGCTGGCAACGCATCCATAACTTGAATGTTGTGGATGTCTATGGGCGGAGGTAACCACTTAACACCAGATGGGCCTTCAGCTCGTTTGCCTCCTTTATTCCATATAAAAAAAAACCATACTCTCGAAAACTGTCTTAGATAGAAAAACGTTAAAAAAACGTGCTTTCCCAACAATTACCTATTATGCTGCCTCAACCACACAATATGAGCGGCCACCAGCCCGGGGTGCTCGTTGACCCTCGCATCCCCCGACTTGAAGCAGTCCGTGGAGATGGCGCCGCCGCGGCACAGCTCGTCGCGGTCGGGCGGCAGCAGGGGGCGGCGTTGTTGGACCTTACCGTATTGGAGCATGCCTAGAAGAATACGGATATAAACTTATTACTTATCTATATAGAATTAAAATAACCACTGCATTATATTCAAATATAAAAAGCTTACAATTATGTAAATGTAAAGAGCCTCTATTATTAAATTATTGTAAAGTTTCTTCTTTTCTGATAATTACTATCTTCTGATCATTTTTTTTAAAAAATCATAGTTGATTTTTATGGGAAATTTAACGGTTACTAAGATATTTATGGTTAAAGACAAAAAGATCCTTTTCCATTCAGAGTTCGATAACTCAGCGAGAAGTAGATGTATCGAATTTTTAACAATGGCAAGCTGAAGCTAGTTAAATAAGTTATCCGATCCATATAGTGGTTAAGTTATAAAAAATGTTCCAACTTTTTAGATCAAAAAAATGAACGGAGACAAATCATTTTTTGAAGTGAAAACTTGTTTAGGCGCGTTGAGCGTTTTGGTAGAGGGTAAAATCCTCGGTTCGCGTCACCGACATGCTAATGATAATAGTATTGAAATTGAAATTCGTGTAAATATAAATACTATGTATAATTAAGATAATTGTATATTAATTATTTTTTCAACCACTTTGTGTTTATATTTTGTTCATGATTTGTTTAACCCATCATATGTAACTAATAAATAAAACAAAAAATTTCATATAATTTTTGCATATAGTTTTAATTACACTCAACTTAATAGTTCCGTTTTCACTTCTATCGGCAGTCCCACGAATGCTACTGTTTTTTTTCTCTCTCTCGGTATCCATTAGAATAGAGCGGGACACGTCGCTTGAAAATATTTTTCATCTTAAGTTCTCAAAACTAGAAATTTTAAGCTTTAAAATGCTTGCTTTTTTATTTCAATTTGACCATTTTTGAGAAAAATACAGCCACTTAAAAAAAGTCAAAAAATTTGGAAAATTTTTATGATCCTTAAATTATTTCCGCTAGTATTTAAAGTGTTTAAATTCATAATTAACCGTTTTTTATATAACCGCAATATCAACACACAGTTCGTATCAAAGGTAAGATGAGAATAATAATAAATTAGCTGTAAGAATTAGATAGTTGAGTAAATGTAGGTTCGGTTGCCACTCAAGGAGAGGAAATCTCTATATACTCGTATAATAAAAGAGTAGAAAAGTCAATTCTGTACATGAAAAATTTCAAAAAAAACTTTAATTGGGTGCATTAATATATCGATAACAGAGGCCAAAAATCCACTCAGTAGAATTTTTGTCTGTCTGTCTGTCTGTCTATTAATTTGTTCGCCAATCACGCAAAAACTACTGAATGATAATGAATGAAATTTAGTATGATGGTAGCTTATAGTCCAAAGGTACATATAGAATAGTTTTTATCCCGGTTTTCCATGTAGTTTTTTTTAGAAAAAATAAAAAACCGATATAAGTAAATCATTTGTATAATGATATCTACCAGGTAGAAATTGATGAATTTTTGTATGGAGTTAGCTTAGACGGTAGAGCAAAATGTGGGATAGTTTTCATCCTGATATTCAACAAAACTCTCGCAGAAAAATAAAATTAAGAAACAAACATTCAAATTACGTCGATAGTTCACAAGTGAAGCTAAATTTGTTTTAATATCACTAAATTAAATAATTATAAAATAAAATAAGCATAACATTAATTAAAGATGCACTTGACCGACCTATAAAATTTTATATAATCTATATGACAGCAGATGTCACTACGTTTTCTAGAACGGGTAGAGCCATCTGTTACCATATAGTTAACATTGTACTAGATATATCCGTACTCATTAATATTATTATTATGAAAATGCAAAAATCTGTATCTCTTCTATGTGTTATGTTTTCACGGGTAATCTACTGGCCCGATTAAGATGGAATTCGTAAAGAAGATTGTTGAAGACGTGGGGTCAAATATAGGCTACTTTTTAAAAAATCAAACCCTATGAGGTTGAAACAGTGGATGAAACTTATGTATGTTTAGTATATAGTGAGAATGAAAGATCTGAACTCCTTGACTGAAATGAATAAATTTTCTCAGGAAAATAGTTAATGAGGCAAGGTCAAACATAGACTACCACCTTTCATAAAAAAAACCAGTCCCAAAGAGGCAATAGAGGATGAAAGTGGTAGTTCACGTGGCGAAGCCGCGAGCGGGTCGCTAGTATTTAATATTTCCATTTTCTTCACTCTGGTGTCTAGGCAAAGCGTGGCGTTAAGTTCCACCACTTAAAATTCAAATTATCTTTATTCAAACACTTTTGAAAGCACTTTTACAACACTTAATGTCAACATTAAGTGTTGTAAAAGTGCTTTCAAAAGGCTTTCAAATAACAACCATAGAAGTTGTTATAATGTTCGTACACAGTTAAATATTAAACATACAATACACAAACAAAACATAGATAATATAAATTTGAATTATCAATTTAAGAGACCCTTACCATTCCTAAACAACCGCAACCTATCAGACTGTCTCGCAGAACTGGCATACAAAGGAGAGCCGTCCAGATAAGCAGACACCTGGTTGAACTGCTCCCTCCATCCCAGAGCACAGTCATCACGAGGAGCTGGAGACGATCTGATGAACTCCAAACACCTCACTCCTCGAGGACCGTAGAACGCATCAGATGGTGGTACTGCGATGGGCATGCATTCTGGATGCTGTGAAATAATTAGGATGGTGATTGAGTGAAGTATGCTTTAAAAAAAATGTATAAAAGTTTCGAAGGTAACGGGAGTGGTGGACCGTTAAGCTAAGTGTTATACTATCGGCTCCGTCGAAATTCTTATACGGTTTTAATTACAAGTTATGTTTATTGTAGCATCAATGTAGAGAGATTTTTACAAATTTCAAATGTCATGTCATTAAATTAATTTTTATAGGTTTTCTAAAATATCTTCTTCAATTTCCTAAGTGGACAAATAACACATTAAAATAATAAAAAAAATTAATCAAGTATATTCTTACTAAATTTATATAGGTACTGTTTGGTTGCATAAATTTTGTCTACAAATTCTTCTACAAGGCACTCTATGTATACAGTACCTTCTCTAAACAAAGAATAAATAAGAATAAATAAAAAAATAATAAAATACTACTAACCATAAACTCCCTAGGCATAAAATCCCTTCCACCTTCTTTGCAACATCTAGGCACAGAGCCATTAAACCCTCTCGACTGCGATGAAGACGTGATATCATGATCAACAAACTGTCCCCATTGCATAAGTAAATGGGTAATCCCAGTGTTCTCCGCATTTCTATCCTCATGTATCAGAGCACTGACTTCTCTGGCTGAAGGGAGGGTGGCTCCGAAGATGGACTTCCTTGGGGCTTGGATACCATCTGAGTAGACTGGTTGAAGGAACCGTTGTACGGGCGTCATGGTGCCCCCCCATCGTGGACGGCTTAGGTTGTTGCATGTACCGTCGTGGGTGCGATATCTGGTAATAAAATGGGTAATGGTAAATATTTTTTGTATTTTACAAAATTATATATTCTTAGAGCGAATATATACGTGTCGTACAATATCATGTGTTGTTAAATAGTTAAAAAATGTAAGGCGGGCAAAGCGTTCAACGCATGGCTCAGTGGTGAGAGCACCTGGACGGTATTCAGGAGCGGCGGGTTCGAATCCCGCTGCTTTTAAATTTTTATACGTTTTCAAAACATCTTTTTCAAATTTCATAAGTGTGAATAACACTTTAAAAGTGTTTAAAACTATGATCTTTTTGTATAACCATCAAAACTGTATTAAATTAAAAAAAATGTATAAGCAGTGACTTTTTTCAACAGCACAATGAGTGCACCATTGCAGTTGAAAAACTCATTGCAGTTTTATGCCCTGGAAAATTCTAATCCTACCTTCTGCCACGCACAGTCTAATTTGTTTCAAGTTTTGCATGTTTTGACCAAAATATGCATATATGAACATGTGCTTAAAATCTCTTTTACGCTCATACTAATTTTATAATTTATACGCGGAAAAATGCAACGAAAAAAAAATATTTCTCCATGTATAGGTAGTTGCTCTCGCTGTCACACTGCGGCACTATGGCTTCAAATGTTTTATATAAATAATACTATATACTCGTATATGTAAAGTATTACCGTTTAGAAGCTGGTGGACATTTGGGCGGCCCTCTGAGCGGACATTGTTCTAAGAGCGAGGATTGACGAAGCGCACTCGCGTCGGGGAACTGACTCTCTTCTGTTCGGCTCTCAAGGCTCTCTCCATTCTCACTGTTATAAAGAAAAAGTTTATTATAAATAAAAAAAATATTATGATAATCATTTAGAAAAAACATATAAAAATTCAAATGAGGGTATTCGAAGCCGCGCTTCTTAAAAACCGTTTAAGCGAAGTTCGTAAGTCAAGCGCTCTACATCCAGCTACGTCGAAATTATGCGCTTATTACAATTTAAATTACATAAATTTTATATGTATAATGTCATACAATGTAATACGTAACTGACATTTATGGGATATGTATCTATAATTAAATAATATAAGAAAATATTTGTAACTTAACTCTGATTAGTACCAGAACAGGTTTATAAAGGGACATATATAAATATAGCTTCACGCTATATCCCGCACACAGCAGGGTAGGCAGAGGGAACCTAGTGTTAAGACACTCCGTTCCCCACTTTCCGCCGAATTCGGAGGCTTGCGTGTTAAGTGGCGGAACTTAACGCCGCGCTTTACCTCGACACCAGAGCGAAGAAAATGGAAATATAATTTCCACTCCTCGAGTGGGAATCGAACCCACAACCAGTCGTTTACAGTCACACTCTTGTGCCACTGGGCCACGACTGGCCACACACTTTATAAAGGGACATATATTTTTAAATAGACACAATAAGTACAATATGGTGATTTATTCGTTTATTTATTACGGCTTATCTACAATTACTACTAACGTTACTATTTATGCAAGCAATTTCATTACAAGCATATAAAATAACTTATATCTAATTGTAAAATTAATTACTTGTAAGTATCACATGCGACAATAACGAATCTAATGAACACAATAACAATAATAAAAGTAATTGCATTACAGCAATTAACATAACACTTATCACTAAGCTATTATAATGAATTTAAAAATGAAATTATAAGAAAATCACGTTTAAATTGTACTCTCTGTGTCTCTATTTGTTCTGTCATATAAAGCATTCGACTATGAAAATATGATGTCGATCGGATAGCGGAATGATAGCACAGCAGAATAGCGTTCCAGTTTTTTAAATATAAACGGATATAACTAGTGTGTAGACGAAGTTAACAAACGCCTGTTATAAAAATAGTAGTTAATGTTATTTCTATTTTTAAAAACATTAAAGGGAATTAAATTATACGATAATTAGATCTCTGTATGAGGCCTATTTTACAGATATTGTGTGTTAAGCGGCGTAATTTAACGCCGCGGTTCGTCGTGCAGGTAGAGTCACATTTAGTCCAAGTGCATATACTTTAATATTGATACGATATTGTCAATAGATTAACTTTTAAATCAGTAACTTTTAAATTTATGTAAATTTTATTTAAATCTCGCATTTAAAGATGTTATGTTTATTTATGATATGGTAATAACACTTTCTTAAGTCAAAGACCTTTGAGAATATTTAAATAATAATGTAAACATATTGAACTTTCATTTAAAGTAACTTACGTACTTGTCATTTTCCTGCTCTGGTAGCTTAGACGCGGTGTTAAGTTCCGCCACATAACAAGCAATGTCTCTTATATTTTTTTTAGCTCCACACGCTGTATCCATGCACACAGCAGGGTAGGCAGAAGGAACCTAGTGTTAAGACACACCATTCCCCGCTTTTTGCCGAATTCGGAGGCTTGCGTGTTAAGTGGCGGAACTTAACGCCGCGCTTTTACCTCGACACCAGAGAGAAGAAAATGGAAATATTAAACATTTCCACTCCTCGAGTGGGAATCGAACAACACAACCAGTCATTTACAGTTACACGCTTGTCCCACTGGGCCACGACTGGCCACTGGCCACTTAACAAGCACTGTCTCTTATTTTGGGCGGAAAGTAGAAAATGGAGTGACTTAATACTGTATTCCTTCTGACTACCCTGCTATACAGAAAAAGATTGAAGCTATGTACTCTATTATATCAATTAGAAGACATTTTGGTACCTTATAGAAATTTTAAATTAAATTTGAAAAAAAAATAACTATAACTTTATAAACAAAAGTTTGCTTTAAATTAACCACTTAATTTGCCTAAACCGAGAATTAAAAAAAAAATAAAAAAAAAACCCCAAATATAAATCCAACCCATAACCATCGCCATTATAATCAGACTGCACCACTATACCATAACGACATTGCATATGCATACAAAGTAGTTATGCAATAATATGACTATAATAATTTGATTTAATTAGTTAAGTAATTATTATGCGTGAAGTAGCGCAAAAAGCGAAAGCGCTTGGACATGACTCACTCATTATAATTATTATAATTTGAATGTATATGAAATTATACAATGTTCATTGTAACAGAAGCAGGGGCGTAGCTACCGCCGTATCTGCCGTATCAATTATACGGGGCCTCCGGGCTACGGGCCCCCCAAAGTGTGTAAAGAAAAAATAAAAACTTTTTTTTTTAGCTTCACGCTGTATCCCACACACAGCAACCCTGCTGTCAGGCAGAGGGAACCTAGTGTTAAGACACTCCGTTCCCCACTTTCTGCGGAATTCGGAGGCATTGCGTGTTAAGTGGCGGAACTTAACACCGCAAAATAAAAACTTCATAATTTATTTTATTTATTCTATTTGTAAAATGGTTAAATTATATTATGATAAATAATTATTTCTTTTCACAAGTTTTTTTTTCTTTTGTGAAAAATCTGTACCCTCTATATACGAGCCAACAAACATTTTTTTTATACGGGGCCCCGCCAAGACACGCTACACCACTGAACAGAAGTAGCAGTGAGATTTTTATTATTTTTAAATTGTCATCAAGAATAATTAACATTGTTATCGGGGTCCTCGTGGTGCAGTGGAAAGCAATCAGACTGTGGTCACAATTAGTTGTGGGATCGATACCTCGAAGAATAACATTATATTTAAATTATTTTAATTTTTTTTACGTCAAGACGTTAATTTTTGCCACTCAACAGGTAATGTCATCGGCTTTCGGACAGAAAGTGACACTAGGGGTTCTCTGACTATCCTGCTATGTGGGAAAAGCATGAAACTGTATAAGTTTTGGAAAATACAATTAAGTATTAATAAACGCGTGGGAATATCGATGCAGCCAGATATAAAACGCATGGCGTAGCGCTCAGATTGCTTGGACAGTTTCCAAGAGACAGACGTAGGTTCGAATATCGTTCGTTGGAATCATTTTTTTAAGACAATAAAGGTTTTCATGGACGTAGTGACGTGTTTCAAATGTTAACTGAAATGGTTAAAGGTTTACATCCAGTTTAAAGGAAAAGGTATTTAGTGTCAAGACACTCCGTTTTCCACTTTCTGTTCGAATTTACGACAATGCGTTTAGAGTAGCGGACCTAAACGCCGCGCTTTTGCTTATCTGAGCAGAGACATGAAAATAATTTAAAAATAACGTTTGTTACAGTGAGCATTGAATCCATGACCAATCGCGATTCCAGTCAGAGTGAAAATTATTTTTTATTACTTTTTTATTATCAGTAAAGGTAATTGTCATTTAGATAAATAAAAAACAACCAGGAGAAAAGCCATTTAATACTGGAATAAATGGCTGTCGCGCGGTGGCAGTCACTTATGTAAACAAATCAATTGATGTAAATAGGCAAAATGTTAATTAGACTAATATATATAGATAAACAAATAATTATAAAGCCTATAATAAAAAATAATTATCAATCTTTATACTTTAAAAATATTTTTTTCCCATAAAACGTGATAATTTCTCCAGCACAGGTGCGGGTGAAAGTGAAGCTACTTTCGCTGAGATACGAACACTTGTTCGCGTTCCGTCCGCGCTCACTTAATAATTTTATTAGAGTTACGCAACTAAAATTTTGCTGCTGCGGGGTTAACATCCGCTTTAATGTACTCAGGAATGTTAATTAGTGATTAATTGATATTAAATAGACACACATTTAGCAAATAATTTTTGAATACGAGTATATTATGTATATCGTGGGAACATAATATTATCTAGAATTTCATTTTGTTTAGGGGTTACATTTTTTTTATTTATGTGTTTTATATAACATATATTTACATAAAATAAAATATAAAATAATTTTACTGTCACTTTACGGAATTCATGTAAAATAAATTTACGGAGTGTAACATTACGGAATTAGTGTAAAATGGACGCGAGAGGTTTTAGAGTCGAGACACTTAGTTCTTCACTTACCACCCGAATTTGAGACATTGAGTATTTATCAGAACGGAGAAATCAATATAATTAATTTACAGCCGTTCGTCTAAGTGAGAATCGAATCCACAATAAATTGCGAGTCACACGGTACACGGAGTGCACTATGATGTGTGCCTCTAATTGTAAATATTGTATCGAGTGCTATACTGAATACATCCTGCTGTTTATTATTTTTTATACGTCAAAAATGTATAAGGTTAAGGCAAATATTTATAATACGTTATTTTTCAAATTAGTTAAAAAAATAGATCTAATAGGGAGAGCGGAGTGACACGGCTAAAACTATTTTTTTATCCAGAATGCGATATATATAGGTACAGTTTCGTCAAATTCTTGTTTCAAATTGCATTCATAATAATTTAGGCCGCTTTTTACTAATTTAAATTACATATATTCAAAATATAAATTATAACAAAGAAATAGTTGTTTTAATTAATTATTGTTTTTAAAAATCTACGCGTATATTTTAACCGAACTGTGAGTGGAATCTAAAAAATATCATAACAATCAATATTATCAACATAATAAACATTGAAGGATGTATATATTTTTTTTAGCTTCACGCTGTATCCCGCAAACCGCAGGGTAGGCAGAGGGGACCTAGTGTTCCATTCCTCGTTCCTCACTTTCCGCTGAATTCGAAGGCATTGCGTGTAAAGTGGCGGAAATTAACGCCGCGGTTTTCCTCGACACCGGAGCAAAGAAAATGGAAATATTAAATATTTCCACTCCTCGAGTGTGATTCGAACCCACAACCTGTCGTTTACAGTCACACGCCCGTGCCACGACTGGCCCCAATAATATTGAAGAATATTATAATAAATTTACAATTTAAAAATGCTTTAATATGTTCTCAAGTATCTAATGTTATTTAATCGATTATACATTAATAAGAAACAATAGATAATATAATCAATATATTAATACAAAATCATTTATGAACAAAATAAATAGAAGGGTATAAAATAGAAATTTGTCAGATCTTTTTTGATCACCTCAAGGGATTGAGATAGCATTTTTACGTTTTATAATTGCAAGTTGAAAACTACGAACGAAAATAGTATGACAAAGCTAATAAAATCTACACAAACGAAGTTGTGGGCAACGATTCTTATAATATACCTATCTCTTAATAGTAAAAGTCATGCTTTATATGATAAAAAATACGATAGACCAGGCTTTTGCCTGATTTATCAGGCTTTTTGGTAATTAAGACGTTGTTTTTTTTAAATAAAAATTTAAAATAGCATTCGATTATCTAATTTGTTTTTCATTGTTTTATGTTATTTTCCTATATAAAGGGGTTTACAGGAGAAAAAATTGTAGACTTCTATTGTACAATTTTATCATAATAATCATAAAAAGGACTGAATATTAAGGGAAATAATCAAAATTTCAGAATATGCAATATTAAGCATTCAGAAATTTTAATTGTTAGTTTTAAACAATGACAAAAGAACCACATTATAAACCGCAATTCTATAAAATTATGTTTTTACGATTGATTGTTACATCAACATGAAAAATAAATTGACGACAATTTCAGAATATACAGTTCCAAGAATTTTTGATCTAACATATGAAGAAGAATTATTTACATAAAAATAATACACTTTAAAAGGCTGTGTAGCCTAAATCTAAACTCAACAAAGAAAAAACATAAAAATCTCCTTAAAAAAATAAAAGAAAAAACAACACCCTTACCTTACACACACACAACAATCAATCCAGTCAAAGTCAAGTCACTGTCACACACAAGTCAACGTCAACGTCAACGTCATGTCAAAAGAACAAATCATAAAACAGTCATCAGTTATTCAGTCACTTAGTCAAATAGTCTATATAAAATTAGTCAAATAGTCTATTTCTAATTAGTCATTTTGTCATTCAGTCTTAGGTAATGGACTAGAAGTTATTTTTTTTTAATTATTTTTTTATATTTAGCGCGTTTTGTTAGAACGCGTGTGGCCGCCATCGCGGCCGCGCGGTACTGCAGTGAGAGGTGAGATACGTCGGTTCATATACATAGCTCTAAGTTGTAGTTATGATGTAAAATGTTGACAGCACCTTGTTTGTAAGTTAGTTTATGTTTAGTGACTTTGCTTAGCTTTAAATTGTGATGTTTTGTGTTAGGACTATATTTTTAAACTGAAATGAACTAAGATCAAGCTATTAAGGTCTCTATTTCGGGCGTAAAGTAGAGAGAACGGAGTGTTTGGTCATTGATTCTGTCTGAGATTACCCTATTAGGCAAAGCGTGAAGTTGAAAAAAATTAAAACTTATTTAAATCAAGCGGGGTTGTTGATACGATCCTATTCGGGGGAATGAGTATATTTAAAATATTTTCATTTGCTCTAGACAAGATCACTCTAAGTAAGACGGCAAAGCGCAGCATTCGGTATTCGAATTCGATACTCAACACAGAATGAGTGTCTTGACACTAGGTTTTTTTCTGCCTACCTCGCTATGTTGAAAAAAGTGTGAAGCGTGAAGATGAAAAAAAATACAATGCAAGCGATAACAATAACAGAGTATTAATTACCTAACACCAGAATTTTAAGTGATTTACCAACAAATCGATCAAAATATAAATCAAAAGTTCTTCTTTCAAAATAACTCTTTAAAAAATATTTAGAAATTATCAAATTAAATTCAATATCATCAAAGAAAACAATGTAATCCGATCGAATCGTACCAAAAACAAACCAAGAATATAACAAACCGTGTAATAACTACAACAGAGCAAATATTACAAAATCCCTTCAACACAATGCTAACTAAGTAAATCTATTAAAGAAAAACAATGTAAAAACACTTTGACCCAAATTATTTCGCAA
Organism: Dryas iulia moderata; assembly: GCA_019049465.1. Classification (NCBI taxonomy): domain Eukaryota; kingdom Metazoa; phylum Arthropoda; class Insecta; order Lepidoptera; family Nymphalidae; genus Dryas; species Dryas iulia. Next base: position 818,959 of record CM032422.1, on the reverse strand, counting down.
ACACGGTGCCAGTGCAGCGGTGAGCTGTGAAAACTACTTTTTATTTCACTTGCGGCAATTTCCGCTTTTTGCTGAGAGATCCTGCGATTATAATTAATAATAAATTATATAAATAAATTAATAAGCTACATTTAATAACTTACAATGTCAGATCAGGAAAGACCCCACGCTAGGTGGGAAGACGATATTATAAAGGTAGCTGGTGTAAACTGGACACAAAAGTCCGGCCAAGAGAAAACTGGGCATCTTTGGAAGAGGTGAACCTCGAGAGGGGTTCTTGCAGAAATGAAGTAAATAAATCAAAACAAAAATAAAGTAACAGTAATAAAAAAAATACAGGAATTACTAAAACATACTTAATTTTATTTTACAAACAAAAAAATTATATTACGTTTTTTTTTAGCTTCACGCTGTATTCCGCACACAGCAGACAGGCAGAGGGAACGCCGCGCTTTACCTCGACACGAGAGCGACGAAAATGGAAATATTAGATATTCCCACTTGAAGAGTGGGAATCGAACCCACAACCAGTACAGTCACACGTATGTGCCACTGCGCCACGACTGGCGCCAAATATTTAAGATAACTGAATTAAATTCCTCATAGAGTGGCGGAACTCAACACCGTGTTTTGACTTACCAGAGCGAGGAAATCAAAATAATTTAAACGTAATCTCTCGCCCAAGTGAAAATCGAACAACCATCGTTTATTCCGTTCCATGAGACTGCAGAATTGTTCCACTGCCCCGTAATAGAAACTGCCAAATTAATGGCCAAATGGCGTTATTTTGATCAATTTTGCGTAACTTTACTCCAGATGCATATTGTATAACAATAAATAAGTAATTCACGCAATATTATAAAAGATTTGTAGGCCTCTACTAAATTACTAAATTGAAATGATTTTTTTCTTACTTCATCTCGGCCACTGGTTGTTATTACCGTTTATAATAATAACAGCAATATTTTGTTCCTTCTTGGTTTGTAGTTACACACCTTTTCCCGTACAACAGGTTGGTCAGAGAGAACTTCGTGTCAAGACACTGTTCTCCATTTTCCCCCCGAATTTGAAACATAGCGTGTTAAGTGGCGGAGGGTAACGCTACAATATGTCTAATCCAATAGAGACATTAAAGTATAGTACCCGGCAATAAATAATGCACATCGATGCTTAGAATGAAACAGTTGGTTAGCTTCGACTTCGTAGAGCGTTGTCTCGGTCGCTTGAAATAATAACAATGAGAAACGTCACATATCAACTGAGTGACAAAGACAGCGCTCTACGAAACCGAAACTGACCGACTGTTTCATTCTAAGCACGATGTGCATTATTTGTTGCCGGGTACTATAATTGAACTATAATCATTCCTCCGTGCCATTTTTCCGTCAATGGAAATCGAACCAAGAATAATAATTACAATCAGAGGCAGTCTCGCTACGCCATGATGTCTTCTAATAAATAAAATAAGGTAATAAGCAAGAAGGTGTTTTAAGTAAATTTTATATGTATTTCTTGTAAACGGTAGAGGAAATAGTTTTATTATTATTCTTTTTGTTTTGTGTGTTTAAACTCTTGTTCTAATAAAATCTTCATCTTAAGTTGACTCCCCGAAGCAGTCGAGGAGTCAACTTAAGACCACCACTTAACCCATCCGATATAGGTTTTCTAATTTCATACTCGCTTGTCTGCTACAAGCCGAAGACATAACAAGTATAAAATCAGAGCAACTACCTAATATATCCTAACATAATGCACATAACAGGTAGAGAGAAAGTAGTAACAACTCACTCCGTTTTCCGCTTTCCATTTTAATTGGAAACATTACGCTACATCAATTGGTGGAACTTAACGCCGCATCTCATTCCTCTGAGCGATCCAACTGCAGCGTTCTCTACCTTCCATTAATTTATTGTAGGTACATATTGAGTTTCATAACCTAACTCCGCACTTTAAAATATATTATACCAAGTAACAGTATAGGAAGTTATATTTCATTGTTTTTAATTGAATGAAATAGTATCGTGTTTTAGTCACACATACAACTTTGCGTGTCTATCTGCTTCCTTGTTCGGAGCGATTCGAAAGTTAGATTCGTTAGTACAAAGATACTCGGTAATAACAGATATTAATGGTTCTGAAGATAAAAAGGTATAAGGCAAAAAATACTCAGCTTTTTCTCAGTAGTAAGAGAGCACCTAGTGACATGACACTTCAACTTCGTGTTGTGTCGTCAAGAAATGAACATAAATTATAAACCATCAATCCACCGAGTTGGAGTCGAACCTTAATATTAACAGAAAGCAGTCAGAATCTAGTGTTTGTGTGGAATCGTGTGTGTTAAGACACTCTGTTTCCCTGTCTATATCATATATCTATATCATAAAGATGTTTAAGTACGTTGTAAAATAACAAAGATACATACTACGGCCATAGTGGCGCAGTGGATGAATGTAAAGACGATTGGTTGTGGATTCGATTTTTAATTCTTAGCATAAGTACCAAAGTTGAATGACCGATTGAGTAGCGTGAAGTTCCACCACTCAGCACACAATGTCTTGATTTCGGACAGAGAGAGTAAAAATCACTGAGTTTTCTCTGCCTACACTGCTATATGGGCGAAAGCTTGAAGCAAATAAAGCCCAGATGATTTAAAATTTCGAGAAAGCTATAACGAAAGTTTATTATAACCTGTTGTGTATTTACGAGCATACGAGTATTATGTCTTAATAAGTTGACAGTGGAAAACGGAGAAAGTGGCTGTGCATGGTTATTTATGGCATATGGAGAGATTGATTTGAACTGGTGACCTACGAGATTTTGTTTTATGTATTCAAATTTTTATACTTAATTTTAGTATGGTTATATAACTTTAAAATATGAAATAAGAATTAACTTACAACTTTTAATTCATTCATGACTTAATGAAGCCATTGTGGTGCAGCGAGGCAGCGTCTGACTGTAAATACATGTTTGTAGGTTCTATCAACACTTTGAGTAATTATGATATTTAAAATATTTCTATTTACTCGCTTTATTGGCTAGTTTGTTGCAGAGAGCGGAGGGCCTTAACATTAAGTTCTATTTGCCTACCCTATTATGCGCGATAAAGCGTAATGCTAAAAATAAAAACGAAAAAAAAAAAACTAACGTTTAAAATTAAAAATAAAAAGTAATTTTAAAACTTTTACATTACCTAATAAATTTATTGATATTTATTTAGCTTCTGTTCAATATAGGTATAGGATAATCTACAATTAAATAAAGAAACGAATTGAGAGGTGACTGACTCCTAAGCATTCTATTCACCGTGCGGGTGAATCCATAGAATTTTAAAAAGACGAACTCGGGAACGAAACGACGAGCATGTAGGGTTAAGGGCCCCTTTAAAGTAAATAAACGCTCACTAACTAACTCTAGACATCTAACCAAATTTGAAAAAATCTTACTAATATAATAACAGCTTACCAAATACCTGCGAGAAATTAACTAATGATAGTTCTAGATGGGCGACGAGATATCTTTTAGTAGATTATAGACATATCATTACATGAACTTATAGCTATCGTAATACCTTACAATATAACCGAAAAATTAGGAGCCAAGTTAAGAAAATAGAGCGCATAATGTCTTGAGAAAAAAAAAGTGAATCTGCAAAATGATCTTATATTATAGCATTCTTAATAAAAATCTTATAACAGCGTTCTATTGTAGGCGACGACAACTTAGTGTTCAAACACTCCGTTCTCCATTCTTACTATAAAAATTATACCTTCTTATAAATATCGTTAAAAGAAATTACTTGTCACAAACCCGCACCCATTCAAGTCTTTTGGGTGGCGAAAGTCGATTTGCAGACTTGTAGGTGAAAGTTACTTGTGTACTATAGTTAGTTAGTGCTTTCTACGTGTTTTAAATAAACCTTTTTATCTTAATTTATAGACATTTGATTTGTCATTGTGGCTAGTCGTGGCGCAGTGGCACAGGGTGTGACTGTAAACGCGACAGGCTGTGGGTTCAATTGAAATATTAAATATTTTTTTTTGCTCTGTTGTCGAGGCAAATGGTGGCGTTGAATTCAACCACTTAACATGCAATGCCTCTAGAATTTGGCGGAAAATGGGGAACGGAGTGTCTCAACGCTAGGTTCCCTTTGCCCATCTTGCTGTGCGCGGGAAAACAGATTGACGCTACAGATATATTTATATTTTATTAAAAAAAACAGCTCCTTGTTTTCCCAGATAGCACGACAGGCAGGAAGAAGCAAGGTACTCCCTTTTCCGTCCGAAATACTGTTTTCTTACCAGATTTTGTCGTCTTACCAGAAGCGATGAAATGAAAACAATTTAAATACATTATTTCCCAAAGTAAAGAATACATTTATTTAAATTTAGAGAATTAGAAATAAAGGAGAATCCATCCACTAGATAGCTGTGAGGCGGAAAGCGTGCTTATTAAAAAAAGCGTCTAATATAGAGTTGTTTTACCAATCTGTCAACCCCTTTTTACGCGTAAAAATGCATACGGAGGAGTACGAAATTCAGTATATTTAAAGTTTATATGAGCAAGGAATAATACATAGTAATAAAATATAGTAGTAAAATATTTTTTACAAACAATTATTTCAATAATCATTCTCCTGACAAGGAATCGAACTCACAACCAATCCCATCCCAACCCACAACCATACGCGTTTTTACAGTCATCTGTTCCAATGCGTCACGATATCATCATCTACATATCAATTTCAACCAAAATTTGATGAGATTATAATTGTGACCATGATCTCTGACGAGTTTCAAATATCCATTATAAATATATTACAACTAAAACTACCTTTCACTCAGTGTTTCTTCTTTTGAAAGCACTTTGTGACAAATAATTGCATTTCATCATTTTTTTACATAAATTTTTGTAACTTTCGTAGAATATAATGACAATGATGTTTCATTAAGCAATGCAAAGTTGCAAGATTTGAAGCTGTTTCCTCTTCTCCGCTTGAACTACGTGACCGATTTCTTATATTGCAACTCTCGGGGCTGGATTTTTTAAAAATAAACTAGCCTATGTTTATGTGGATTATCAACTATATGTATTCCAAAATTCATTACAATCGGTCAAGCGGTTTAGATTTTTCATATAAACTTTCATCCCCTATTTCAACCCTTTAGAGGTTGACTTTTGAAAAAATAAGTAGCCTATATTTGACCTTGAATTATTTGCTAGTTTCATTCTAAATTTTATCCAAATCGGACCGGTAGATTAGCCGTGAAAGCGTAACAGACAAACAGAGAGACCCATTTATAATATAAGTATGGATGGATGTATATGATAAATTGTTGTGTAGACAGCATCTTTTAAAAACTGACTCCGTTCTCTATTTTGTGTTTTCTTTTTTTTTGTTATAGGATATGGTTAACACAAAGACTTTGGGACCAGCCGTGGCGCAATGGCACAAACGTGTGACTGTAAAGGACTGGTTGTGGGTTCGATTTCCACTCGAGGTGTGGAAATATTTAATATTTCCATTTTATCCGCTCTGGTATCGAGGCAAAGCGCCGCGTTAAGTTCTGCCACTTAACTCCAAAATTCCGCGGAAAATGGGGAACAGAGTGTCATAACACTAAGTTGCCTGCCCTGCTGTGTGCGAGATACAACGTGAAACCACAGACTTTTGAGGTCCGTGTTCCTTTCTGCTCTTCTATTTTTTGTTTACTGTGTTTTTTTTCATATTTAACAAGTAAGTACAACCGATCACACATGTAGATCTTGAAAGTTTTATATAATAGAGATACTGTAAGGAGTCCCTCAAAGTCCCTCTAACTCCTTTTGTGTCCAAGTAACTTAAGGTATACCAAAATCATGTTATAGAACTCATTTTAGTATAGAATATTAGTATATTCTTGTTTAACATTAGTCAATTCTTATACTAGCTCTGCACGTACCTAGATTCGAGTGAAATGTTACAAAAACGTTATAATTCGTATTTTGAAAGGGACAGACAGAAGAACAAAAATTTGTAAATAATGTTACTTTTGGTATAAGTATTGTGTATATGTCGTGGCCATATCGTAGATTTGACGACTTCATGATATCGTTGACAATATCATGAAATGGTCGCAGTTCATGAAATGACCAATTATCGTTTGGCCCGATCATGATGTCGTTTGACGAAATCAATGACAGCCTAACGTTTAACGATATGGTCAACTAAACGCGTGGCTTTTTCATGAATTCGTCGATATTGTTTAACCAAATCGTCAAATAATTAAAAAAGACATTTAAAGAAAACGTATAAAAATTTGAACCCCGCTGCGTTCAAATTTTATACGTTTTCTTTAAATGTCTTTTTCAATTTTCCTAAGTGTGGAATAACACTTTAAAAATATTTAAAATCGTCAAATAATTACTTAAACGACTGATAGAGGCGCTAGAAACGCTTTTTGTATATCAGCTGTTTGTAACAAAGTCAACATTTTAGTTTTAAATATGTTTTTTTTTATTAAAAGCGGAATTAATTATTCTTTTATTTTAAGTAATAAGATTGTTCTTATTAAAATATTGTTATTTATATAAAATCATTTTAATTTTATTTTTTTTACGCTTTTAAGTCGATATGCAATATAATAATAATAAATTTAAGAATTTATATAGTAAAAAGTACTTTTATATACTAAAGAATCTGTTAAATAGAAAAAGTTTAACCTAACCTAACCTATCTTGATAGATTTTAAATATATTCACACAAAATAAAAATAATTAAGTAAAAGAATTTTTAGGTTAGGTTAGGTTTAAACCTTTTTAATAAATTGATTCTCTAGAGATTGAAAGTGTTTTTGTCTAAAAACAAACTCATTATATATAATGAGTTCGTATTACGCACATATTCTGAATTTATGTTAAATATATTATAAAGACACCTTATTTTACGATATGACCAAACGTCGATGACGAAATCGTTAAACGTTGACGAATCAACGATATCGTCAAATTCAGTTGCTCATTTCATGAACTGCGACCATTTCATGATATCGTCAACGAGATCATGAAATTGTCAATTCTACGATCTGACCACGACATATATACATACTACGCATTTAGTAATAAGTAGTTATTTTAATAATACAAACAGTCACTTCAATTTTATTTATTTGTTGAGAAAATAATCATTCCCCAATTGTGGATCGAATGCGCTATCTTCGAATAATATCAACAATTGATGTATTGAAAATTGACAAAATAAAATAACAAGTTCGCATCAGAAAAATTATGCAATATTTTAATGAACATATATTTTTTCCATTTTTATAAAACAATTTAATGGATTTTGGGCCAAAAATGATAATTTACTTAATTAATCGTTAAAAAAAATACAAATCATTATCTAAAACACACCGAGTCACGGATACTAAGCTCAATGCATAACGGAAGACCGTCATCACATGTAATTAGTTAATAAACGTAACTGACTTAGAGAAAGTTCGTTTTTTGCTCTTTTTACGATACACCGAGAACTTCTTATTATTTTTATATTATTTTTCAGATATTTTACATGTAATAATGATAGAACCTAGTGTCAAAACACTCTGTTTCTCCAGTTTCCGCCCGAATGCGAGAGGTTGCGTGTTAAGTGACGTATCGCAATGCCGCGTCTTGTTCACTGGACCGGAGAAATGAAAAGGATTTAATTATGATCATTTTACCAAGTGAGAACCCACAACCAATCACAATTAGACACACTATCTCCCTTTGCCACAATGCAATGACCCCTCTCTGGAGATGAAGGTATATTTTTAAGAAATTTTAATAATATTGTATGATGGTTCAACTTAACCTTCAAGTTTTTAAACTTATAAGGATTTTCGTTAGCTTTGGACAGACAAAGCACCACACTTAACCGTTAAGACGATGGTGACGGGTTCGATTTCTAGCTAGAGCTGAAATAAATAATATTTAAAAATATTTTCTTTACACGCAATGTTTCGATTTCGACCAAAGAGTGGAGAACGGAATTTCTTGACACTAGGTTCTCTCTGCCTTCCCTACTATGCAAAGCTATAAAAAAAAGCAGAACTCAGTGTACCACGCGCCTTTTTCACACGACTATAAAAAAGTCATATCATACTCATGCAACATTACGTAATGTCGTAATTCTAATGTGACGCGTAGAAAACTTAAATAATGAGGTTTTAAGAAATTAAATATATGTACTTTTAAAATATAAGAGAATTTTATTTACTTTAATATTTTTAAATGTGTTTAATTAACACATTTAGTTTAAGATATATAAATATTTTCTTTAGCGTTTTTTGTTTCGTTCATTACGGACACACGGCGCACATTTTAATTTTAAGTGTTTTGACACTCTGTTCTCCTCTTTCCGCCCGATATCGAAGCATCCGTGATGAGTGGCGGAACTCAATGCCCTTTATCTTAGGTATAGAATTGAATAATTCAGATATAATCGTTTCCCTGATTGTGTATCGAACTAAAAACCAGTTGCGTTAACCGTCTGACCCTGTACCACTGTGGTATGATAGCCTTAAATATTTTAACTCGTGCGTCTATCCATACTTATATTATTAATGTGAATGTCTGTGTGTTTGTCTGTCACGCTTTCACGGCTAATCTACTAGTCCGATATGGATGAAAGTTAGAAAGTTTTAAAAAATTACTGGGTCTAACATAGGCTACTTAGTTTTTCAAAAATCTCAACCTCGAAAGGGTTGAAATAGGACATGAAAGTTTATATGAAAAATCTACTTTGGCATATATATAGTAGATATTCCAAGGTTAAACATAGGCTACTTTATTTTTCAAAAATCCACCACTGAGGGTTGCAATATACCGAAACAGCTACGTAGATCACGCGGCGAAGCTGCGAGCGGGCCGCTAGTAGTTATATATATAATATAGTTTTAGTAACGAAACGAATAAAAACAGGAGGATATAAACCCACACTTTGAAATCGTTTAAGCGATGTACCCAATTAAGCTATACCTACAGACCATTGTTACCACTTTGTTACCAGTCTATGTGCGATATTATATACGGGATATCACCTGCAACTTCGTTTCCGCTAGCTATATGACCCGTTTCCTGTATTCGTAAGAATTTACTTTCATCACTTGTTAGAGCTTCTCTATATTTCCCAAAGAGTCAATTTGCCTTACGTAACAAGCTCCTGAAGTTTACAAAGTTCATTTATGTAAATTAGAAAGAGCGCTGGGCCGTTGGGCACTTAAGTATGCTATAAATAGTACATTTTTAACTACTGTATATAAGTGACTTACTACGGTAAATGACTACTGCATATAAGCGACTCAAGTAGGGGGCTACTTGAGTGTTGGCCATTTCTTTATTAGCAGGATTACCTCTAAGCCTATAAACTTCAGTGTATGTTCAAAGGAGACCTTGTGGAAGGGTCTAGAAATTCTGTGATATAATTACTACCATTATATACATATATCTTGTTGTTGAACGTGTTGAATTTAAGTTCAGCCACAAACACGTAATATTTTGATTTCGGGCGGTAAGTGGAGAACGGAGTATCTTAACACTAGGCATTATTCTGCTTTTTATATCTAGTTCTTATAGTCAAGAGATTTAAGTGCAAATATAGCATATTGTGTGCCAATATACCTACTCGTACCTCTTCCTAAAACCGTATAGGCAACCGGGTAAGCCATTAAAATTGTTTAAGTACTCTATCTAAATCATGAAATTCTTTTTAATCTTAGACATACAATTTAATACCAACGAATATGAACCCACTAGCATAATGATCATAAAAACCCAGTAACCAACCACTTAAAACTACTAACTACACGTTTTCTATTCCACGCTCATGCTTTCAAAGCGAGTGAAACTACACAAATAAACTATTATATGTGTTATTACGATTAATTATAAAAACTTTTCCTATTGTTCTGAAACAATACCCGATTGTGATAATTATTTGATATCGAACAGACTGACAAGCCTGTTTTATGTATTTAGAGGCTAATACATTTCTCACGCGTTTTTGTTTACAAATAATGCATTGGTTAATACTGCGGTATATGTGTATATGTGGCCACAGTGGCACAGTGGAATAGTATCTGGTAGGGATGGTCGTTGGTTCGATTTTGTATTAAAATACATTTGTATTAAATATATAAAAATTCGAACGCACTGATAGCCATTTGTTCAGTAAACGTCAGCACGTTAGCAATTAGAACGCTTTCCAACGGTTTCCCAGAGACGCGGGTTCGAATCCGATCAAAATTCTAAACGTCCAAAAAATATCTTGTGTGTGAATAACATTAAATATAATGTAAAAAAATATTGTATATAATTTCTTTACATTGCTGCTGCAAAAGTGATGAGTTCCGCCGCTCAATACGTGAACAGGAAATGAGGCCGTTCCTCATGTTTTAAGATCAACTTCTTTCTGTCTATTTTTATACGTTTATTAGGATAAAATCTCAAGATAAAAATAAAGAATACGTTCACTTTGACCTATTATAAGAATATGTTCGCAATGCTAAATATTATTAACAGCCCGCGTTCTCGCTTAAATCACAAAACTTGCTTAAACTTATGCAGCCGCTCTGCTGTGTGATTTAATACCTCTGACGTACCTATTCTTAAATATTATAATAAAAAACACTACCTTTTAACTAATACAATAGCTTATAATACGTCTCGCGGTTATTCTTGTGTGTATAAATAGTCCAACATCTTTTAGAGATTTAGAAATAATAAATATTTAGATAAATGTTAACTATAATGTGCGTATAACACTATTTAAAGATGGCGGCGCGTCGCGACGGATGCTTCATTTACACGTATTGTAAATTATATAAATCTCATATGAAGGATATTCTGAGCATTTATTACCTTTAACACTATTATTTGATATAATTATAAGTTATTTTATAACATTTTATGCAACTTTATATTAACAATGCAATATGGACTTACCAACATCTTTTTCACAATTAACAAAATTAACTTTTCAACCGCGAATACACCTAGAACAATAATATTTCAATTCCCGCGTATTTTAAACGTTAAATTCACTTATTGAATATCCACTTCCACGTATTACACTTACATTATTTGTAATTTTATATTAATAAAACTTTTAGCGTCAATAAAACTTAAAACGTCACTTTTATCACGCCGCACTCCCGCCATATTCTTTCTTTTTTTAAATCGCATAAACTATAACCCGCCAATATCTCATTCTGCCAACATAACAATTTATAAAAATATTAATTACTCTATATTTTTATTTCTTCAAAAATATTACATAAAATAATATTTTATACAATTACGGATTTTAATTTAATGATTTAATAAAAGTATTTTATATCACATTCATAAGATTAATTTTAACGAAATGGTTTTTTTTTATTTTTTAGGATTGCATAGTAAATTCCATAGTAATTTACTTCGATGTATCTCGTAAGATTTAGCCAACATTTGCAATATAAGTGCACAAAAATGTGGCTGTGGTTTTACGACAAATCTCTGAAATTCTCGGTTTTACCATGAGTAATATTATTACGTAAACATCCATACTTATATTATAAATGCGAAAGTCTGTATGTTTGTCTGTCACGCTTTCACGCCTAATCTAACGGTCCGATTTGGATGGAATTTAGAATGAAAGTAGTAAAAGTGACTGGGTCTAACATAGGCTACTTATTTTTTCAAAAATCAACCTCTAAGAGGTTGAAATAGGGGATGAAAGTTTATATGAAAAATCTAAACCGCTTGACCAATTGTAATTAATTTTGGCATAAATATAGTTGATAATCTAAGTTTAAACCTAGGGAAATTTATTTTTTAAAAATGTGCCCCCGAGGTTTGCAATATAATGTAATAGTTCACGCGGCGAAGCCGCGAGCGGGCCACTAGTTCGTAGTTATATATTGTTATTAGTTTTCGAACTGTACCCAAAATAATGATTTTATGGGCAGCATTTTGATATATTTAGGTAATGATCGCTAGGTGAAGTTTCTAATAGTGAGAGGATTTTTAAAATCCGTCGAATATTTCTTAATTAAAACGCAACAACCAACCTTTCCTCTTTATAATATTGGTTTAGATAAGTGAGAATATATATTTTTATGTCGTATACGATTATGTTAGTATTAACCGAGAGGACCTAGTGTTAAGATATTCCGTTCTCCACTTTTCTCGTTTTTTTACTGTGGTAACATTACCAGAGATAGAAAAGTAAAGTTACTTTAGAAATAACCTTTGAATACTTTTTCATATCAGGTGATGCTCACTTTTAATAAGCTGTTCCATTGCACCATAACAGTGTGAAGTTATAGTATATTTAACAATAATATTAATAACACGTAAAATACCTGTTTTTCTAAAAGATTTAAATGAAGAAAGTATGTACATAAAGCCATTGTTATTACGTTCAGGCTTTCCCTTATACGCAGTTTCTATTCTCAACATTGTCGTTTGAATGCAATCATAGCATAGTTTTTTTTTATAATTTTGTAAACTAGAGCAATTTACTTACTTTTTATTGTAATTAGCTAATTTCTTTATTAAAAGAGTATTTATTTAATAAATTAGTTTTAAAAACTCACTTAAAGAGAGGTAGTAAGGTAATCGTGTAGGAGTTACACAACCTGAATCTAATCGTGGTTGTTGTGGATTCGAATCCCACTCGGAGATATGATTATAATTTAATTATTTTGATGTCTACGCTTCGGTAAACCGAAAAGAGGAGGAAGAGGCGCGGCATTGCGATTTACCAATCAACACACAATGAAAGCGAAGAATAGAGTTTCTTGAAACTGCATTCTATAAGACTCTTCTAAGAATAAATGAATATTTATGGCTACATTCTTTTAACTTGGCCAAAAAGACTCCCATTACAACACATACAAAGGCGCGGTCACCAGCTAGTTTATTATGTACTAGCGACCCGTTCGCGGCTTCGCCACGTGAACTACCATTTTCATCTATTGCCTCTTTGGGATTGGTTTTTTTTTGTAAAAGGAGGGTAGTCTATATTTGACTTTCGTCGCTAATTATGTTCATGAGAAAATCATCGATACATTTAGTGCAATGTCTATATTATTTGATAACATGTAGCGATAACTGTTCTAGTAAGAAAACGTACGAAATCTGCTATCATATGATAGTAGATTTCGTACATATATATCATCTGGTATATAGTATTATAAACCGGTCATAATATCTTAAATAAACTTTACACTTTTTATTTTACAATTGTGTTACTTATTGATATTAAAAAATAGCTTTACTTGCAAATAATCAATGCAATTTGACTTTGCCAGTTTATTACTTTTCTGCGGGAACTGTTTTGAATACCAGGGTAATTTAAAAAAAAAGACAGATAGCCTATGTTTGACCTTGCCTCATTAACTATTTTCCTGAGAAAATTTATTCATTTCAGTCAAGGAGTTTAGATCTTTCATTCTCACTATATACTAAACATACATAAGTTTCATCCACTGTTTCAACCTCCAAGGGTTTGATTTTTTATAAAGTAGCCTATATAACCCTGCATCTTCAACAATCTTCTTTACGAATTCCCGTCAAAACATAACAAATAGAAGAGATACAGATTTTTGCATTTTTATAATAAAAATGGCGTTACCCGTTGCCGAAAACGTAGTGACATCTGTTGTCATATAGATTATATAAATATATAGATTATATAAAGTTTTATAGACCGGTCAAATGTATATTTAATAAATGTTATGCTTATTTTATTTTATAATTAATTAGTTATATTGAAACAAATTTAGCTTCACTCGTGAACTATCGACATAATTTGAATTTTTTTTTTAATTTTATTTTTCCGCGGGAGTTGTATGGAATACCGGGATGAAAACTATCCCATATGTTGCTCTAACCTCTTAGCTAACTCCATACAAAAAATCATTAAATTCTACCTGGTAGACATCAGTATACAAATAATTTACTTATATCGGTTTTTTATTTTTTCCAAAAAAACTACATGGAAATCCGGGATAAAAACTATCCTATATGTACCTTTGGACTATAAGCTATCACTATACCAAAATTCATTCATTTCTATCCAGTAGTTTTTGCGTGATTGACGAACAAATTAACAGACAGACAGACAGACAGACAGACAGACAGACAGACAGACAAAAATTCTACTGAGTGGATTTTTGGCCTCTGTTATCGATATATTAACGCACCCAATTAAAATTTTTCTAAAATTTTTCATGTACAGAATTGACTTTTCTACTCTTTTATTATATATAGAGATTTAATTATATATAATTAATGTTGATTTTTAAAGTTAACTTTTAAAAAAAATATTTATTTATTATTAAGTATGCAGTAAACAAAGCTATCGTTGCGGCCTTTTGCTTTCAAGACCAAGGTCCGACTTTCACTGCTCACTTTCGTTTTTACCGACGACTGCGCGGAAATATTACGTTACGGAACTTAACATATATAATAATATATATTGCATTGTTTTATTATTATAGGCCTTCTGTCTATTGTTTTATTATTATAGATTATTATTGTTATATTTAATAGTTTTGCCAACTTTTTACTTCCCTGGTGTGGTAAGAGAACACGTGGCGTTTAGTTCCGCAAACAGTTAATTGAAATATATATCTACGAGCCAAAGGACCACCTGATGGTAAGTAGTTCCCTTTGCCCATAGACTTCCACTATATTAGAAGAGTTGTGAATGCGTTGCAGGCCTTATGGGGAGGATGGATGTGGAGGGTGGGAATAGGGAGAGCTGGCTTACATGCCATCGAACCGGAACACATCATCAGATGTTTGGCGGTTCGTCTTTGACACGATAGTGGTCGTGAGCCAGTCGGAGAATGAATCTCCTACCACCAAGCTACTGGATTACCCGCCTTTTACGGGACGCTACCCAGCGGCGGAGCGGAATTGTATTCTAACCCGTCCCTCCACGGGTGAAAACCTTCCTGGTACCTGTTTACGACACACAACATACAATGTCTATAACTATTGCGAAATATGTCTAAGCTGTTATGCGGAATAAAGGCAGCATCTTCTTTTTCCTTGGCTATGAATTATAATATAGGCTTTGATAGATTTGAACTTGTAATTATTGCAATAACATCAAGTTGTTTATTCTATTAGGCTATAGGTATCTTCTTTGGGCAATTGCGTTATTTAAGAATATATGTAATTAAACATTTTATTATCAGCTTCACTTTTTATATTCCATTGCTGGGTAGGCAGAAAGAACATAGTGTCAAAACACTCCTACGCTTTCCACTTGAATCATATTGTCTCGGACATTACGTTTTGAGCGACGTATTCTTAGCTTTTAGTCTTATTCCCCAAAGCGGAGAAATGAAAATAAATTGAAAAACTTTTAAACATTTTTTAAAGTGTTAATCCACACTTAGGAAAATCATCACGCTCCTTCTTTTCTTTACATTTAATTTGAAAAAGACATTTAAAGCAAACGTATAAAAATTTGAACGCAGCGGGATTCGAACCCGCGTAAAATTTTCAAATGTTGTGTGAAATATGTACGTTACGTTAAAAATGTTTAAAAGTGAAAATAGCTCTATAATATTCAATTAAGATTATTACTGCGATTGGGAATCGAACCCACAGCCAATACAGTTACAGTACCCACGCCTTTATGTAAATACATGCCCACATGTGAAATTTCAAACCAATATTTATTTAAACAAGTAGCAACGAAAGCTATAGAAAGCCGCCAACCGGTCGGAATCGGGTTTTCTCAACAATTATTTTGATTGCCCATTTTATTTAGAATTTTAATGGTTTTTCAATTACCACTCGTTCTGTTCACATTTTTGAACAAATTTCAAGTCTTTGCTGAATTGACACTAGTAGAAAAATGTCATATGTTTACATTATAAGTAATTATATAGTAATCAACTAAATTACTAATATATATAATTTTTAGTTATAGGATATCGTGGCGCAGTGGCGCAGTGTCTGACTGTAAGCACGATGGTATTGGGTTCGATTCCCACTCAGTAGAATGATTATACGAACATACATTATTGCCAGAATTGGGGCCAGTCGTGTCGCAGGGACACGTAAGTGTGACTGACTGTAAACGCGACTGGTTGTGGGTTCGATTCCTACTTGAGGAGTGAAAATATTTAATTTTTCCATTTCCTTCGCTCTGGTTTCAAGGTAAAGCGCGGCGTTGAGTTCCGCCACTTAACACGCCATGCCTCCGAATTTGGCGGAAAGTGGGGAATGGAGTTTCTTAACACTAGGTTCCCTCTGCCTGCCCTGCTGTGTACGGGATACAGCATGAAGTTAAAAAAAAAAGAATTATTGTCATTTCCTTGCTCTAGCATGATAGTGCGGCGTTGAGTTTTGCCAACCAACACGCATTATCTCGAATTCGGACGGAAAGTGGAGAACGGAATGCCATGAGTGTCATGACATTCATGCCAGTCACGACATTAGGCTCTCTCTCTAACAAATTATGCGGCAAAAGGCGTGAAACTATCTTGGTTAATGGTTTCACTTAAAAAAACAAAGTAAATGTTGATTAAGTTACTTAATAACAGTTAGTATAACTACCCATACTTTATATGTATTTCGAATTTGTTTAGAGATTGCTGAAAGGAGAGAGTCGGCACTATGTTCTTTCTATCTAGTAGACTATGCGAAATAACATGAAGCTAAAAAAGACAAAAAATGTTTCAGGTTATTGTACATAATAAGTGACTAAGAAGGAGACTTTGGCTATTACACGAACAGTGTCGATGATATTCGGTATCAAAGCAGGAAGGTCAAGCAGTAGGCACGACGACCCCGAGGGCGTGTATGAAGAAGTTAATGATAGTGGACGAGGCAAAAGAAGTATGCAGGGACTGTAGCAGTTAGCGTTTCTTTTTCTCTCACTACTCCACTAAGAAACATCGAAACTAAAAAAACAACATATATTTAAATTAATAATGAATTAATTATCTAAATTAAGACTTTCTTATAAAAAAAATCCATTATTATATTTATTGGATACTGGAGAAAATCTTTTTTGAAAAACAGCAAAAAAGGTAGAAAACGCAAAAAGCATGAGGAACCCCCGAAATGAGGAGGGCATGTATAAGAAGGTTGACGACAGTTGACGAGGCGAAAAAAGTATGCAGGAAACACAGTATTTGACGTTCCGTTCTCAAAAAAAAGCTGGAAACTAAAAAATAACTAATAAATTTCGACTTTCATACAAAATTTTCCATTTAAGTGTTTATTGGAACGTCAGGTATGTTAATGCGTTAGAAACTTTCTCCAGAACAGACTAACGAGTTCGCGGTCATATTTGGATACCGCAGAGTTACGCAACATGCGTTCTTTTATTTGACTTAACTATAGTTAATATTTAACTGTTATATAATTAGCATCATTATCTAAGCATGTGTATTATGAAAGTTAGTATTTTTAAGATATTTTCATGTAGTTTTTTTCTTCTGTAAAGGAGGCAAACGAGTAGAAGGATCGATCGGCTCGGAAGTGGTTATTTTTTTTTTTTTTTTTTTTTTTTTTATAAAAAAGGACAAGGCAAACGAGCGTCGGGGTCACTTGATAATAGGGGAACACCGTCGCCCACGGCCCCGTGCAACACCAGAGGAGCTACAGGGACGTTGCCGGCCTTTGAGGTGGTAGTCAGCGCGCCTTTTGAAGGTACCCATGTCGTATCGACCTGGAAACACCGCCGCTGGTAAGCCATTCCACAGTTGAGTGGCGTGTGGAAGGAGTGACGTCTAAACCGCACAGTACTGGAGTGCCAGGTATCCAGGTGGTGAGGATGATATTTCAACCTGGCACGTACTGTGCGGTTGGAGAATTCAGCGGCAGGTATCAGGTCAAACAGTTCTCCAGAACACTCCCCGTGATACATGCGATAGAGAACGCATAACGAGGACACGTCTCTACGCAACGCCAAAGTGTCAAGCCCAGCACAGATTCTTGGGTCCCTGATAATTCGAGTGGCTCTGCGCTGTATGCGATCAAATGGATCGAGCTGATACTGGGGGGCACCGGCCCAGAGATGAGAACAGTACTCCATATGAGGCCGCACCTGGGCCCTGTAAAGGGACAGTCGGTGTTTGGGCGTGAAGTACTGTCTAGCTCTACCGATGACACCCAGCTTCCTCGAGGCCAACTTGGCCTTACTTTCCAAATGATCGCGATACTGGCACTCACTCGAAACTTTCAGGCCCAATATGCTGATACTGGGCGCGGCATGGAGGGGAGTGTTCTGGAAAAGTGGTGATAGGACAAATGGGGTTTTCTTAGTGGTCAACGCGCAAACTTGTGTCTTCTGGGGGTTGAATTGAACCAGGTTCCTTTCAGCCCATAAGGAGACATTCACGAGGGATGCCTCAACAGAAGACACAAGTTTTGTTCGGCTCTCGTCGACGTTTTCCCGAGAAAGACCTGCACGGCCGGTGTATACGGCGTCCACCGTGCTGTCGTCCGCATAGCAATGAATGCTAGGGTCTTCTAACATGTCATTGATATGCAGAAGAAATAGCGTGGGGGACAGCACACAGCCCTGCGGGACGCCAGCGTTCACGGGCATAAAGTCAGAGCAAAAACCGTCGACAGCGACCTTGATGCTACGCCCAGTAAGAAAACTGGCGACCCACTTGCATAAGTTCTCGGGAAGCCCAAAAGATGGTCGTTTCGCTAGGAGCGCCCTATGCCACACACGATCGAAGGCTTTCGCCATGTCCAAACTAACTGCCAGGCCCTCTCCCTTGCTTTCAATAGCAGCAGCCCAGCGGTGCGTTAGGTAAACTAGAAGATCACCGGTTGAGCGACCATGGCGGAAGCCATATTGACGGTCGTTGATCAACTGGTGATCTTCTAGGTAACCCAGAAGCTGGCTGTTTATGATGCTCTCCATTACTTTGGAAAGCAGGGAGGTGATGGCGATAGGCCTGTAGTTAGTCGGATCTGAGCCGTCGCCTTTCTTCGGGATCGGGTGAATAAGAGCGCTCCTCCACGAATCTGGGACTACGCCGGTTGAGTAAGAGAGCCGAAACAAACGCGTTAGCACCGGCGTCAACTCTGGAGCACATGTTCGGAGCACAATAGGAGAAATGCCATCCGGTCCACTCGCCTTTTGGATATCCAAGGAAAACAGAGCTCGACGAACAGCCTTTTGGCTAAACTTAACGTCAGGCATTGAGCTCTGGCACCGCGGGATGGTCGGCGGTGTAGTTCCTTGGTCATCCAAAGTCGAGTTCGAGGCGAAGAGAGCACCCAGGAGATCGGCTTTCTCCTTCGCCGTGTGGACCAGGATGTCATTCTCTGTGCGTAACGGTGGAAACGAAGGCTGGCTAAAGTTGCCAAGCACAGCCTTGGAGAGGGCCCAAAACTGCCGCGTTCCCGACGGGCACCTCTCAAGTTTCTTACCGATTTTGGTGATATGCTGGGACCTTGCTCTAGCAATTTGCCGCTTAAAGTACCTAGAGGATCGGTTGTACTTCCCTTTTAAGGCGATCGCCTTCGGATCCTTAGCGACTAGTGCCGCGGCCCAGGCTTGATAAGCTTCGCGCTTGCCAAAGGCCTTCGCCTATGGGCATCCACAATGCCAGAGGAGTTGTGGATGCGTTGCCGACCTTGGGGATGAAGGAGGGAAGTCCCACCAGCGCAGCGTTGAGTTCCGCAACTAACAACGCAGTGTCTCTAAAATAAGAGTAAGCGGAAAGTTGCTCAGGAGATTCGCAACTCTAGGTTCGTATGAAAAGCTAAAAGGATTGGAAATTGTTAGAGATGCTGAAAAGGCAGGTTAGGGGCACAGGTTCATATCCAAGAATGTTATATTTTAAAGCTATTTTAGCCAAGCCAGTGGGAAAGAATCAAACTGTAAGCTCGATTGGCTGTCGATTCTATTTCTGGCAAAATAAATATTAATATTATTTTCGTACCGAAGTGGAAACTTTGGTAATAAAGCGCGGCGTTAAGCTTCGTCACTTAACGCGAAATGTTTCGTATTCGGACGTTAATATAATTATTACGAAAGAAATATTTATATAATTGACATTCAAGAAAGTGTTAAGCAAAAAAAGAAATATTAAACCAAATTTCTTTATATAGCTTGAAAAAGACATTTAAAGAAAACGTATAAAAATTTTGAAAACAATAAAAATAAGTTGTAACAAAGCGTATAAGAATTTCGACGCAGCGGATAGCAGAACGCATGGCTCAGTGGTGAGAGCGCCTGAACGGTATTCAGGAGGCGCGGGTTCGAATCCCGCTGCGTTCAAATTTTATACTTTTTCTTTAAATGTCTCTTTCAATTTTCCTAAGTGTGGAATAACACTTCAAAATATAAGGACGTAAATAATACTTAAATAGTCTAAAACGTCAGTTATTTTAACTGGAACTAAAACAATACATAAAGATCTAGACCAGGGTTAAACTTAACAATGAAGTTATAATTTAATAGTAAGTTCTCAGCTTTACAATATATAATACTTAATTAGATTAACGAATGTGCGTGCGAAATACTCTGAGATATCTATTATGTTGGTCATAGAACAGATAATTTAATTAGAAGATCTATAAATTGAACTGTAATTTTGTTTTGAAAAAAAATATAATATACCGAGACCATAGTGGCACAGTGGGGCAACGTCTGTAAACGCGATAGGTTTTGGATTTGATTTTGACTATTTTTA
Source organism: Dryas iulia moderata (assembly GCA_019049465.1). NCBI lineage: Eukaryota > Metazoa > Arthropoda > Insecta > Lepidoptera > Nymphalidae > Dryas > Dryas iulia. Next base: position 798,269 of record CM032422.1, on the reverse strand, counting down.
TCATTCTTTGGTTTTTTTCCTTAAAAAAGAGCTCACTTTATTATTCTTTTTTACTTTGTATAAGGGTACACCTATACAAACGTAAAGACGGGAAGGACGCAATGATTACAATTATGGGTTCGATTTCTTCTTTAGTTTCGCTCATCATCCAAGGAAACAGGCCTTATATCCTTTCTATATAATATTCTTATATATGTTACTCTTGAGTCAGCAATTACTAATTTAATATGAATATATGTATGTATAATACTATTAAAACAATAAGTACAATAAATATAACAAAGTTATTTATCATTTGTTTGTGTGAGATTTGAATGGTCTCGTTTTCCTTTAACGATAAAAGACATACATAACAAGTATATTATAAATGCGAAACTTATATTATATTTACTTATATAAACCATACTTATATTATAAATGCGAAAGTCTGTCTGTTTGTCTGTCACGCTTTCACGGCTGTCGGCTCGATTTGGATGAAATTTAGAATCAAAGTAGTAAAATATCCAGGGTCAAACCTAGGCTACTTTTTTTTTCAAAAATCAACCTCTAAAGGGTTAAAATAGGGGATTAAAAGTTTATATGAAAAATCTAAACCACTTGACCGATTGTAATGAATTTTGGCATAAATATAGTTGATAATACAAGATTAAATATAGGCAATTTTATTTTTCAAATATCCGCCCCCGAGGGTTGCAATACAACGTAACAGTGATGTAGTTCAGAGCGGGCCGCTAGTGTAATAATAAGAATCGTGGTGGAATGGTTGAAGCTTGTTTGTATATGTGATGTTTGTGGGTTTGATTCCCACTCGGGACATGGTTTTATTCAAATTTATTTTCAATTTCTCGTGCTGGTAAAACAATGAGCATAGTTAGGTTTTGCCACTTAACATTTAATTGAATGGAAAGTGGATAACAGAGAGCTTTAACATTCTTAAAGTGTTATTCACACAATTAGGAAATTGAAAAAAATGTATAAAAAATGTATAAAAATTTGAACGCAGCGAGATTCGAACCCGCGCCTCCTGAACAGCGTTTAGACGTTCGGAACGCTAAGCCAAAATGAGCTACCAACAAAAATGAGTTGTAGTACAGCATATAAGAATTTCGACGCAGCTAATAGTAGAACGCATGGCTTTTTGGATAACGGAGTGTTTCGTCTCTCGGCTCTTTGCCTGCCCCAATTGGGAATTGGTCAAAAAGTTACGCTTCCGGTCACGTAATTCAAGTTTTATAAATTATATATAATCTAATTCATATAGAGACTGTTGTGGCGCAGTAAGCAGAAGACTGTAAACGCGATTGACTGTGGATTCAATTCCCAATTGGGGGAGTGATTTAATTTTTTTTTTTTTTTAGCTTCACGCTGTATTCCGCACACAGTAGGATAGGCAGAGGGAACCTAGTGTTAAGATACTCCGTTCCCCACTTTGATGATTTTATTTAAATTCATTTAATTTCTCCACTCTGCTAAGGCAAAACGCGTTGAGTTTCGACACTTAAGATGTAATGTCTGAGACATTTGCTGGGAAGTGAAGAACGGAGTGTCTTTACACTAAGTTCTCTTTGACTATTCTGCTATGCTTTAATGTGTCTATGATTACGGCGGAAAGCGGAAATAACGCGTGTATAAAAATGTTTTAAATAATAATGTTATATTTATTTTTTTTAAATAATAAAATTTATATAATGAATATATAATATATTTGTTATTATAAAACCTATATATATATAATAACTATATAACTTTTTATATTCTAATTATAACTTTTCTTTTAAACGATTGAAAAGGAAGTAACTTAAACAACTGAAGCAGGAAAGGCATGCTTTATTACACACGACGGTAGTTTGAGGAAATACAGAATATCACTATTTATAGAAGTTGCTTAACTTTATACATATCCAGTTATATATCGATTGACTGTGCGTATACTAGTAATATAAAATATAACATTACAGGACGGGCAATTTAAAGGTTCCTAATTCTAAAATTATTAGTAGGAGAGTTAGTGGACAAGTTCACTAGCTCTTAGAACATATAGTTTTTTTTTTAGCTTCACGCTGTATCCCGCACACAGCAAGGTAGACAGAGGGAACCTAGTGTTAAGACGCTCCGTTCCCCACTTTCCGCCGAATTCGGAGGCGAAAGTTAAGTGGCGAAACTTAACGCCGCGCTTTACCTCTGATACCAGAGCGAAGAAATGGAAATGTTAAATATTTCCACTCCTCGAGTTGGAATCGAACTCAAAACCAGTCACACGTTCGTGCCACTGCACCACGACTGGCCCTATAGTCTTGTGATTATTTAAAGTATATGACATTTATTACATCAATTAATAACAAAAATAATGACCTAGGCGCTATAAAATCGCTCTCATATAAAGCTACGCTTCGAACCCGTTAGTATGAAGAGACTATCGTGGCGCAGTGAGATATTTTTAGAACAGATGTTGGGGTGTCGATTTCCACTTGGGATAATTAGTGGTAAATTGTTTGAAGTTCAAAAAATGACGCATGTTACTTCTTATTTTGAATAAAATTATTTGACTTTGACTTTGACTTTTGACTTGATTATATTGAAACTGTTTTCATTTCATCAGTGAGATGAGTCACGCCACTTTCTCTACGTGGGAGGCAAAACCAAGCGCCATAGTTTGCCTTTATCTAACTGAGCCAAAATGAAAGAAATATTTCAACTATTTATATCTACAAATTAGTTATACAATGATAATTTACTATATTATGCACATAAATAGTACATTATGTCTTCACGTAAACCCATAAAATCCATATTGAACTAGTGCCTAGACGGGGCCAGTCGTGGCGCAAAGGCACAAACGTGTACCTGTAAACGACTGGTTGTGGGTTCGATTCCCACTCGAGGAGAAGAAATATTTAATATTTTCATTTTCTACGCTGTGGTGTCGAAAGTTGGGAACGGAGTGTCTTAACACTAGGTTTCCTCTGCCTACCCTGCTATATACGGTATTCAGCATGAAGCTAAAAACACTCCGGTCTCCTTCAGATCTGCATTGGCAATTAATTTAGTAACATTGTCCATTGAATGCGTAATTTAACGCCGCGATTTTTGCTAAGGCCGGAACATATACAAAGAATCGAACCTACAAACATCAAGCTGATGTATAACTAACTAACTAACTATACCAAAATGATAACTTGTGACCTCAATGGCGTGATGAAAATCTATTAAATATTTAAAATATAAGGCAAGATGGGATTTTCGTAACAACTTATAAGATTCGATACTGAACAGGTAGGTCCATCGCAGAGATTTGTAAACTATTTCTCGCTTGAGCGATCATATTGAGCCATTGAGTGACTGCAGTTATGTCTTTTGTTCATTCTTTTGGCAAAATAAATAAAATAAAAGTGTTCGGATAAGTGTAAATAATATTTAAAAAGTGAATGGTTCTGTATGTCACTGCACATGCATTTCTTTGTTTTTTTTGGGTTTCCCATTTTTTTCCGCAGCCGAACTTAGTGTCAAGATATTCCGTCCTCCGTTTTTTGCCTAAAATCAAGACGTTGCGTGTTTAGTGGCGGAAGTTATTTTTGTTTCTCCCGTTAAAAAACGAGGTTAACCTTTATCACTTATATTTTCACTCTACTCTTTTTAAGCATTAGGTTACTAGTAGCGAAACTTAACGCCGTAAGTTGACTGAATAGAACTAAACAGATCAGAAATATTATCTCCTTCTAATGCCTCTTTTCGTGTTTAATAAAAAATGAAATAATATTTTTATGTCAGCTCCATGTTTTTTTCTGCATAGGCAGAATGAGCCTAGTGCCAAGACATTCCGTTTTCTATTTTTCGTCCATATACGAGACTTAACTTTTTAAGTGACGGAACTTAATGCCGCACTTTGTACTACCAGAGCTGACAAATGAAAATAATTTAAATATACTCGTTGCTTTGAGCAGGAATTGCACCCACAACCAATCGCGTTTACAGTCAGAAATTATCCTGCACCATAATGGCGTTTACAAATATATATTTTTTTGCCTCACGCTGTATTCCGCATATAGCAGAGTAGGCAGAGGGAACCTAGTGTTAAGACACTCCATTCCCCACTTTCCGCCAATTCAGAGGCATTGCGCGTTAAGTAGCCGAACCAAACGCCGCGCTTTGCTTCGATTAACCAACCAATCAATCAACAAACATCAAAGAGAATCTAAATATAGTAAATATGACCCAAAATATTATTAAGCATGTATATTCTTAGTACATACATACTTCTACATATAAGACCTTTAGTATAATATAATCAAAAGGCCGCGACATTGCTTCAAAAAGCTGCATGGAATATTGATCCCCGCGGACAGTTAGCGTTTGGTTCGGATTCAATGTTACTTGCGCAATGCAATGTGACATTGTAATTTAAAATTATTAATGTTTATACGATTGTTACTTTGTATATGTTTATCGTTAATGCAAAATAGAAAGTGGAGAATGGACTTTTTTAACACTGAAGATTTTCTCTGTTTCTCTCTGCCTAGCCTGTTACATGCGTGAAAATACAAAAGAAGTCTTTGGTTACCTTTTTAACATTTTTTTTAGCTTCGCGCTGTGTCCTGAACACAGCGGGATAGGCAGAGGGCACCTAGTGTTAAGCTGCTCCATTACCCATATTCCGAAATCTGGAAGGATTGCTTGTTAAGTGGGGGAACTTAACACCACGCTTTGCCTCGACACCAGAGCGAAGGAAATTCAAATATTTAATATTTCCATTTCGAGTGGTAACTGAACCCGTCGCGTTTTAGCCCCACTTTGTGCCCCCGGGTAAGTGAGAGGGGGCCAAGTGTCAAGACACTTCGTTCTCCATATTCCGCCACTTTACACGCAATGCCTCCGAACTCGGCGAAAAGTGGGGTACGGAGTGTATTAACACCAGGTTCCTTCTGCCTACTCTGCTGTGTGCGAGATACAGCGTGAAGCTAAAAAAAATCCTTTGTATTTAAATTATTTGGGATCTCTAAATTTATGTTTTGTATTAATGCAAACACACTTCTTGTCTAGAAGTTAATTGTGGTACTGTCGGGCGCAGTGGAAGGGGTTCAATTCAGCTTTTTATAGAAGCTTTTTTTTATTTAAATATATATCTTTACATAGTATGAAGCAAAGTCGCTTTCCGTGTCTGTCTGTACGTATATATGCTTAGATCTTTTTGATGCGGTTACGCGCTTAGGATTTTGATGCGGCTTTCTTAAAAGATAGAATGACTTAAAAGGAAGGTTTATATGTATAATATATGTATAATATAGTAGAGAAACACTGATGATTTTAGAGGTTTCTAATGTGATGTCGGCGCGGCGGCGCGTGCCGAGTGAAATCGTTTTGTAATGCAGGCGAAGCCGCGAGCGGACTACTAGTTGATAATATAGAAGTGTCTTTAGTGCCTACAGTTTTACAGTATGCGACGTTAAAACCCGCACACAATATAACGTAAAATGTAGAGAATTTGACGAGGAGTGATCATATTATCCCTACCAAATTAGACTAAACTCTGTCAAATTATAAATTGGAAAAAAAGTTGTTTTATTGGGCGTCTAACTCATATGCTTATTACAAAACGTCACCTTCTATAAAACCCATTGAACTGAATACGTCGCAAACAATGGCCCGAATAGTGATGTCGCAAGAACTAATATATATCGGTATCACACGGTCACAAAATTAATATGGTACTAACATAATTGCCCCGTGGGGGGACGGGTTAAGAATACAATTCCCCTCCACCGCTGAGTAGAGTAAAGGGCGGGTAATCCAGTAGCTTGGTGGTAGGAGATTCGTTCTCCGACTGGCTCGCGATCACTATCATGTCAAAGACGAACCGAAAATTTTCTTATGATGTGTTCCGGTTCTATGACATGTAAGTCAGTTCTCCCTATTCCCACCATTCCCATCCTTCTTCCTTCTTCCCCTCCTACACCCCTAAGGCTGGCTACGCATCCATAACTCTGATGTTTTGTATGCATATTGGTACTGTGTTTTCGATAACGGTCAACCGAGGTCCCCTGCCTCTCTATCGATCTTTTCTCTCGCGATAAAAGTTTTACTTACTCACTACTCACAGTATATTTTAGCTAGATACATACACATTCATATATTCCCAGTCTGGTTATACAAGTGTTACCGCCAAACCGCACGCAATGTCTCTAAATGGGCGGAAAGTTACTTAGTTAGTTGTTACTTCCTGAGGATATATTACGCTATCCTGGTACAGTGGATAAGAATACGAATGTAGACGTAATGATCATGGGTTCTAATCCCGCCTGCAGACTGTAATTAAGGGGGGGGTAAGGTATTAAATTTTTATTTTATCATTTTTTTTTATTTTTTTTAAATTAAATGCTTTATATTTAAAGAATATTGTGTAAAAATTTCACGTCAATTGGAGAAAAATTGACGAAGTTAAGAGTATTTTTATATCTGTCAGAGTTTTGTACCCACATGTACCCGATCCGACTCGAGCACTCCGAGCCGAGCGCGTTATTGTTACCGTTATTATTTTGGATGCAATCAAGCCTGTGTACGAAGATCTGAGCAAAGATGCGTCCTGGAACGATGCGTCGGAGGCTTCAAGCAGAACAACAATGAGAGTTTGAACCAACTTATTTGGAAAATCTCACCGAAGCACTTGAGTGGAACCTCTGTCACCGTTGAAATTGCAGCTTATGTGGCAGCCAGTGTTTTCAATGAAGGTTCCTTTGCTTTACTCACCTTCATGCAAGACATGGAAATCAGTAGTGGATCAAACGCTCATGACTGGGCGCGATTAACTGACTCCACACGCATAAGCCGAGCAGAGCAGAAAGCTGAACAACAAACCAAAGAAGGCAGAATTCGTCGTAGGCAGGAGCAAAAAGATGCATTAGACATCATTGATGAGAGCAACATTCTCTATGGACATAGCATTGATGACTCAGTGTGAGGTATGTTGATAAAATTCACTTATAAACATTTCACACAGATTTTTTTGTGTTTAAAACCTTAAAGAGTATTTCTCACAACTTACGTTTTGAATTGCGGTGCCCCTCATATCTTCAAAACTGCTGCACCGATCTTTTTGAAATTTTAAACACTATTTCTGTACACAATTTATTAGGTAACGCTGGAGAGTTTTTTTCTTTTTGTTAATAATTTTGATTTCGCAATAACAAATTAGCCGATATTTTCCCAAAAAAATGTGTTTTCCACTTTAAAGTGTTCGAAAAAATATAAAAAATTGAATTTTCGAAAAAACACGCCCTGCGTTACCTGGGGAATACTATTATCTAACGAATGAACTTTAATTTTTTGATTTCAGATGATTCAGCACCAAGTTATGAGGGGCACCGCAATTCAACTTTTTTTCGAGACATGTCCGAACAATTGCTGCCATTGCCGTATTTGTTAATATTTTTTTCTAAAAATTTGGTTGGGTAAACAAATTTAAACTGTGTCGTTGGATAAAAAATCACAAAAACATGACTTTTTTCGTATGATTTGACCTTACATGTCTAAAATGTCCAAAATATACTTGCCTTCCGGTTTAATATTAACTTCGTTGTTCTGGTGAGACCATGTGAGACATTAGGTTCCTTCAATTAACATGTTATATTTACAAATTAAGAGAAAAATAGGAAACATAGGGTCATAGCCCATTTTCAGTCGAGTAAAATCATTTATTTTATTTTTATTTCCTTTCACTGATGAGGTAAAGCGCGGTGTTGAATTACGTCATTCAACGTACAATATGTCAAATGCGGTCAGAAAGGGGAGAGCAGAGTGTAATGACACTAGGTACTTTGCCTAGCCTGTAATACAGAAAAAACGTGAAACTGGCAATTATGTCTTAAATTAAAAAAAATACGTCGTTCAAAACGAGAAACGTTCACATATTTTTTTTGCCACAAGCAGAAATCGAACCTGTAAATCTAAAATAGAAATAGTTCGCACAAAAACTTTAACAATGCCATTACAAACTTGTACGTGCTAAATTAGTTTTGATTCCAACATAATAGAATCTTTTTGCACGCGTTGAAATCCAGCAATGAGTTTTAATACTTATATACCTTTCGTTATATAGTCCTGGGTTCGATTCCAAGTTAAGCATACACGTGGACAAAATTCATATGGATATATATCGTGTCGTGGCCCAGTGGCACCAGCGTGCGATGTAAACGACTGATTATGGGTTCGATTCCCACTCGAGGAGTGGAAATTATATTTCCATTTTCTTTGCTCTCGTGTCGAGGTAAAGTGCGGCATTAAGATACGCCACTTAACACGCAATCCTTCAAAATCGGCGGAAAGTGCGGAACGGAGTGTTTTAACACTAGGTTCCCTCTGCCTACCCTGCTGTGTGCGGGATATAGTCTGAAGATAAAAATAAATTAAAAAAAAAAATCTGTCTGTTTGTATGGAACATGGTAATCGCTGAAACGCTAGAACCTTTTGATGGAACCCTTTCCTGGTAGATACTTGTATATAAAAGAATCATTAATTTATCCATACATGGTAAAAATACGATTTTTTTGTCTATCCATTTGTTTGATTCGACTAATGAATGGAAGGCAGGACCGATTTTGACGGGATCTTCAATGACAGATAGCTAATACAACAAGTATGTAGTAACTTAAAATAAGGCCATTTCACTGTGAATCGAACCTGCATCACACCTACTGCGCCACGATGACTAATTTTATATTTATATATAATTTGGAAGAATCTACAATTACATAGTTAAGCTATTTTACATTTAATATATAATTCTTGTAATTTAATATATAAGTGGCCAGTCGTGGCCCAGTGGCACAAGCGTGTGACTGTAAAACGACTGGTTGTGGGTTCGATTCCCACTCGAGGAGTGGAAATTATATTTCCATTTTCTTCGCTCTGGTATCGAGGTAAAGCGCGGCGTTAAGATCCGCCACTTAACGCGCAAAGCCTCCGAATTTGGCGGAAAGTGGGGAATGGAGTGTCTTAACACTAGGTTCCTTCTGCCTACTCTGCTGTGTGCGGGATACAGCGTGAAGCTAAAAAAAAAAATAATAATTCTTATATAATAATAAACTAATATACTATTGGATTGACTCTGACAAGTCTCGGTTAAGTCACGTTTGATTGACAATTAAAAGTTTTTAAAACTATTTATCAACTGGCGGTATTTGCAATAATATCTTACTTATATATTGATTAATAATGAATTTCTTTTAACGCAGTGTGAAATTATAAGCGTAAAATTGAACCGAAATTTTCTAATAAATATTTTTCTTTCATTTTTATACGTTTTGTCCGTTTCATTGTCTTTTAAAATTATTGTTAGAGTAAATACTTTTTGTGTATTGTTCGTTGCTCGAGATAGATTTCTTTCATGAAATATATCAGTCATTGCTCTATAGTGTCTGCTTTGGCACCTAAGACAAAGCGGAGAGTGATGTCCGGAACACTCAACATGAAATGTTTTGAATTCGGTCGCAAAATGGAAAGTAGAGTGTATTAACACTAGTGTCAGAGTATCTAGATACTCTCTGACAACCGTTATCCATACTTATATTATAAATGCGAAAGTCTGTGTGTTTGTCTGTCACGCTTTCACGGCTTATCTACCGGCCCGATTTGGTTGAAATTTAGTATAAAAATATTAAATAACCCTGGGTCTAACATAGGCTACTTATTTTTTCAAAAATCATCCTCTAAAGGGTTGAAATAGGGGATGAAAGTTTGTATGAAAAATCTAATCCGCTTGACCGATTGTGATGACTTTTGGAATAGATATAGTTGATAATCGAAGGTTAAACATAGGCTAATTTATTTTTCAAACATCCACCCCCGAGGGTTGCATTATAACCAAACAATTAGGCAGTCCACGCGGCGAAGCCGCGAGCGGGCCGCTAGTATTAAATAAGTGTTAAGTAATAAAAAAACTTTTACCACATTCTGTGAAATAAAAATCGAACCTACAACCATCGCATACAGCCACTAAAAGTTGTTTTGACGTTTGACATAGAACATTCAAAACTTCATATATTTCTTACATTGATCAGTATCAATCCTTCGTGTTTTCTCCATACAACGTGATATTGGCAATGCGATAAATACATAACTTGCACGTTCGAAGCGCCATAGTAAACTGAATAAGAACATTTAACGCTGTATCCCGCACACAGCGTAGGCAGAGGGAACCTAGTGTTAAGACACTCCGTTCCCCATTTTCCGCCGAATTCCGAAGGCATTGCGTGTTAAGTGGTGAAACATAACGCCGCGCTTTGTTTCGAAATCAGAGCGAAGAAAATGGCAATAATAATTATTTCCACTTTCAAGTGGGAATAGAACCCATAATCATTCTCGTTACAGTCACACTTTATGCCACTGTGCCACGACTGAATTATACGAATGAATTATAAGATCTACTAGCGGCCCGCTCGCAGTTTCCCTGCTTGAACTATTTAACTATTTAACGTTGTGTAGCAGCCCTCGAGGGCGGATTTTTAAAACATAAAATATCCTATGCTTAAGCTTGGATTATCAACTATATTTATACCAAATTTCATTACAATCGGTCAAGCGGTTTAGATTTTTCATATAAAATTTGACCCCTTATTTCAACCCTTTAAGGTTGATTTTTGAAAAAATAATTAGCCTATGTTAGACCCAGCCACTTTAACTACTTTCATTCGAAATTTCATCGAAATCGGATCAGTAGATTAGCCGTGAGAGCGTGTCAGATAAAACAACAACATAAACAGACTGATTTTTGCATTTTTGCATATAAGTATAGATTTAGATACTAAATATATGTATATTATAGATATATTTATTTATCCTGCTCCAAGTTAACTGGTAAGACATGTATTACCTAAGGAAGTTCTAAATACTAGAGTTTTCACATGATTCACCTGAGATTAAGTAAGCGGATGCAGCCTCCAATGGCGTTCATATTATATCTTGTTTGTATTGCGACGTATTCCTAATTGACTAGTTGAATGATGGTTGCAATAAATTTTTATACTAGAATATATATAATATTTGCGGTTATTTTAGGTTTAAATACTTAAAAAAATATATAAATTTCTCAAGAAGAGCGGATATAAATCTAGCTACATGTTTTTTTTATTCGTTTTCTAAAAATATTTTTCTTGTCTTACATACATATGTATGTGAAAAACACTTTAAAAAATGTATTAAAATTTAAATCTTATTTAAGCTCCTTATAAACTTATTAACTTAGAGGTACAACAATACTTTCTTTAACCAACATAAAATTTAATTTATAACAACAAAAAAAATGTAATATATAAAAAGATCACTTTTTGCACATAATAGGGATGTCATAAGACCTCTAGTGTCAAGTCACTCCGTTCTTCGTCTTCGGATAATATTGAGACATTGTGTGTTGTTTGACGGAACTCAACACCATGCTTTGTCTTGCCAAGAATTAACAATAATTTAAATAACGTCCCGGGCAAGGGTCGATCCCACATCCGACTATGTAACAGTCAGACGCTGACCTATAAGTGTAATAATTTACGATATAAAATAAAATATGTGTATAAATGTGGCCAGTCGTGGCCCAGTGGCACAAGAGTGTGACTGTAAACGACTGGTTGTGGGTTCGATTCCCACTCGAGGAGTGGAAATTATATTTCCATTTTCTTCGCTCTGGTGTCGAGGTAAAGCGCGGCGTTAAGTTCCGCCACTTAACACGCAAGCTTCCGAATTCGGCGGAAAGTTGGGAACGGAGTGTCTTAACACTAGGTTCCCTCTGCCTACCCTGCTGTGTGCGGGATATAGCGTAAAGCTATTTAATTTAATTTAATTTAAAATAAAATATTTAATGTTATGTAGAAAAACCATGCCTTTTCATTCCCCGTAGGAATTTGGAGAAATCCTCTCTTACTGCTTTCCCAGAATCCCTAAAGAAACATGAAAAATTTTTAGCTTATAGAAGCATTTTAAATAAATATGTATATAATTGTGGCCAGTCGTGGCGTAGTGGCACAAGCGTGTGACTGTAAAGCGACTGGTTGTGGGTTCGATTCCCGCTCGAGGAGTGGAAATATTTAATATTTTCATTTTCTCCGCTCTGGTGTCGAGGCAAAGCGCGGCGTTAAGTTCCGCCACTTAACACGCAATGCCTCCGAATTCGGTGGAAAGTAGGGAACAGAGTGTCCTAACACTGCCTACCCTGCTGTGTGCGGGATACAGCGTGAAGCTATAAAAAAAATGTATATAATACGTATGTATGTAATATAGAACTATCTACGGTTATACCGCTATCCTGCATTTAATATATCCTGTTGTAGACTTGATCAATAAGAAACATAACGTCTTAATAATGCTTCCCATGTAATAAATTGAAGTGTAATGGTTAACTTTAAGTAGAAATATTAAAATTAACATTTAATTGTTCGTAGGTCAAATTCTATTAATTTATAATACTATTTGTAACTTCAAAAATGTTGCATTTCATTTTTAAAAGCTAGTGTTAAGACACTCGGTTCTCCACTTTTGGCCTAATTAGGAGGCCTTGCGTGTTAAGTGGCGGAAATTAACGCCGCGCTTTGCCTGGATACCAGAGCGAAGAAAATGGAAATAAATATTTCCACTCTTCGAGTAGGAATCAAACCCACAACCAATCGTTTACAGTCACACTGCGCCACGACTAGCCCCATTTTTACATTTTAAACGAAAATAATATGAAATAATAAATACTAAATCGATGAAGTGAGACATCGACAGTTGTGGGTTCTATTCCCATTTAATGAAGAGATCCTTTGAGAACAAGACAAAGCATAGCGTTGAGTTCCCTCACTTAGCACTTAACATACATCAACTCTAGGTCATCTAGGTTCGATCTGATCAAGTTAAAATTAAAAAAAGTAGAAGAAACAGTTAATAAATAAGAAAATATCACGGTTCCATGATAAGCTTTCCACCGTATCTACATTTGCGATGTTACAACACTTGGTATTTGATGGTGTACTGAACCACCCTGACCCGCATACTCGGGACTTGTTTGTGTAGTTTCCTGTCCTCAACTGCCTTTAGAATTAGATGTGCAGTATATATAATTTTATTAGAAACCATTAAGTTTTATATGTGATAAGCCTAGATTTTTATTTATTTATATATTTATTATGGATCTTGTTAGTTACAAGACAAACACTAATACAAGATACTAAGACAATTTAAAATAACATACATATATGCTAAATGTTGGCTTAATTATAATATAGTGGCCAGTCGTGGCCCAGTGGCACAAACGTGTGACTCTAAACGACTGGTTGTGGGTTCGATTCCCACTCGAGGAGTGGAAATATTTAATATTTCTATTTTTTTCGCTCTGGTGTCGAGGTAAAGTGCGGCGTTAAGTTCCGCCACTTAACACGCAATGCCTCCGAATTCGGCGGAAAGTGGAGAATGGACTATCTTAATACTAGGTTCCCTCTGCCTACCCTACCGTGTGCGGGATGGGCGTGAAGCTAAAAAAAAAAAAATATAAGGCGCCACGGCAGCGTAATTATAGATGGCGATGTTTGCCGGTTCAATTTAGAGTAATTATATTTTAATGAACATTTTTTTGAAAAAGCAATTAATTTTCTAAGAAATAACTAACATTTTAAAAATGTCAAAATATATTTTAAATACTTTAATTTCCGCATTCTGGTAAGACCAATTGCGTGGTTGAGTTCAGCCACTCAACTTGCAAAGTCTTAAATTCAGGCGGAATGTGGAAAAAGGAATAGGTTTTATATGCCTACCATGCTGTGTAGGATACAGCGTGAAGAAGAAAAAATAAATAAAAATTGTAAGAATATATACATATGAATACAAATTTATTAAGAAATTATGACCATGCAATGGAAAAATAAAACGTAAATATATTAATATCTTTAACTAAAAATATTTTAATATCTTGAACAAAGCGGCCAGTTAGGGGCCAGTCGTGGCGCAGAGGCACAGAGTGCCTGTAAAGCGACTGGTTATGGGTTCAATTCCCACTCGAGGAGTGGAAATATTTAATGTTTCCATTTTCTTCGCTCTGGTTTCGAGAGACAGCGCGGCGATAAGTTCCGCCACTTAACGCGCAATCCCTCCGAATTTGGCGGAAAGTAGGAAACGGAGTGACTTAACACTAGGTTACCCCTACCTACCCTGCTGTGTGCGGGATACAGCGTGAAGCTAAAAAAAATCTTTAACAAAATATTCTGTGTCTTTTCATACAGCTACATCTATATTTGTTATTTTAACATGAAATTGTTTTTACTTTAATAGTAAACCAATGAATATGGTTAAAATTTCGTTAGTCAGTGAGTGATAGACAAACAACGCAGGTGGCCTTGTTGTAGTTGCCCTTGAGGAGCTATGAAAATCTTATATTGTCATGGGACCCGGAAATGTGAGCTAATTTCATACAAATTGGACAGATTTATTTTTATATTAATAGATACTACCTATATAGATTTTTTTTTGCTAATAGTTTACAGGTAAAGTTAAAAAATGCGTTAAAAATACAACATTATGTAAAAAAGAAGATAATTGCAATAGTTTTATAACATTAAAAATAGGTGACGTTCAAATTTGTTATTAACTTTTATTAAAATAACAAGTATAATTTCAATAATAACAATTAAAAATATATCTTTATTAGAGATAATTACAGAGTACGTAGTGACTCAACACTCCATCCACTTTCTGCTTAAAACTGAGACACAAAAAGATAATATTTTTATATTTCTAAAAGCTCAAATAACTAATATACATTCTATACAACATCTTACTCTCCTTAAGGATTCATTTCTTTTCCTTTACAAAAACCAATAGAGTAACAGGTTCAAATAAAAAGATGGCAATTTAAAAACTCACTTGATGAGTTGCTTCAGCTTGGAAGCGGCTTGTAACGACGCGTAACCGTATTTGGAATATCTCGTAATATCTTCTGAAGGAGCGTTGAATGCAGCTACGTAACGGGCGGGGTCCTTCTCGGTGAGCATTAGACCTGGAATGGTGAAAATAATTATAATGATTTTGCAAAAAACATAGTGTTCAGACACTCCGTTTTCCACTTCGCAAAGGAAGAATTAATTACTAGTGAGACCAAGCGCTAGTAAGGAAACGAGAATAAAATTAAATTTAATTATTCCCTCTAATAGAGATCGAATCCATAATCAATTGTATTTACTGTCAAACGTGGTCCCACAGTACCACTATGGTTTCAAGCCTACTTCAGTTTTATATGTATTTAAATAAATGTGAAGGAAAAGCATTCGATATTTAGCATGCCTGTGAGAGATAAGTTTCAAGATACTTTGACTCTGCTCTTCACTTTCCTCACGGAAACGAAACACTGCATGTTGAAAGGCGAATTCAATCTCAAGATAACAAGTAGTGTATTTATGATGTTGAAATTATTTATTATATCAGTTACAATAAGTCCATCAAAGCGCAGCCTTGAATCCCGCCACTCAACGTGCCATGTTTCAGTTTCAGACGACAAGCGGCTAACAGAATATTTGGACACTAGGTTCACTCTGCTTACCCTAATATACAGGAAAAATGTAGCTTGAAAAATATCTATTTCATAAGATGCAATACGTACCCATAGAATATAATTTAGGTTCCAGAACACCGTACAGTTCGTGCATTTTCTGTATTCCATATTCCGCAGCTGCCAACACGTCTTTCCTAGGTTCCGTAACATTACCCACAATCATATCATCACCAAATTCATCATAATCCGTATCATCATCTATTTCATAGTCATCATCATCAGAATTGTTTGTAGCTGACTTTAGAGCCTCTACACTTTTCGTTTCATCATTACTTATTTCTGTTAAGTTGTCCTTATCACAATATTTTACAATTATAGTTGAAATATTCTTTGTTTCTGAATAAGAGTGATTTTTGTTTTGATTTTTTTCTATTATTGTTATACTGTGAAGGTCTTTGTTCATAGAAGTGTTTAGCGCAGGCATTATATTTTTCAATACTTCTAAAATAGTATGGGAAGTCGAGTTATTTATGCTTGTACTATTAGGTTCTACGGTCAATACTTCCACATAACTAGCTTTATTTGAATTGTTTATTACTGTTTCAGGGTTATTGTTTACATTGCTGTTCTTTTCTCGTGGTGCTGATAATAGCGTATCCACTTTATCTTCCATACCACTTTTAATTTGATTAACCTTTTTGATTGTTGATTTCTTGTCATTTGGCACATTTAGAATTATAGCCTCGTTTAGTGTTTGATTTTCAGTATACGTAAGATTTGCTTTTATTCTTTTTATTGATGCGATTATATCATTGACTAATTCATCTTGTATAGTTTTGCTCATATTATGGTTGTTATATAAGAAGTCATTTGTAAAATTTCCAACTTTATCATCATTCGCGTTGATTGCACTTTGGTTTTTATAATTAAATATATCTTCAATTATTCTCGTGAATGGACAATTGTGTGTCGTGTTCTCTACCTTAGGCTCAGTATCACTGGACTTAGCATACGTTGAAAGTATAGAGACAATTAATATGTGAATGATGAAACAGTACCTGTAATCATTACCAAAATAATTGTATTTTTATGCCTCTTTAACATGATAAATGATTTAAACTTATGATATTTGATTTAAACTTTTCAGTACACACATTTTTTAGTTTCACGCTTTGTCCCTTTGAATCTAAATCTCTTAAAATACTAGATTCAAGGTTCAAGACACTCCATTCTCAGAATTCAAGACTTTAATTACGTGTTTGTCCTATTAGATTTTTGTAATGCCCCTTGAGTAGGCATCGAACCCATGACCATCACACTTATAGTCGGCCGCTATCCAACTGCACCACAATAACCTTACAATTAGATTGGCTATATTAATAATTATAATTTATTATGAAAATTACAGAATAATAGTCAAAAACATTAAAGTAATAGGTATTTCATTGTTATTTTATGTTTTGATTTGACAGCTTTGTATCTCATTAATATTAATGTCAATGTACATATATGCATATATTTTTTTTCCCCACCACATTCCATGACTTGCTATCAGAATGAAGTTGTATCTTTTATGTTACAGTATAATTTAATCAATAAAAGCCCTTAAGATTATCACATAAGGTGAAAGATAATGAGCGAGTTTTATTTACATGTTTATGGAACTCGAATTATTACTACACAGTATACGTATACGTATACTATACAGTTTCCCATATAGCAGGGTAGTCAGAGAGGACCTAGTGTCAAGACACTCCGTCCTAACTCTCCACCCAAATCGAGACATTGCGTCTTGAGTTGCAGAACTCTACGCCACGCTTTGTCTTAAGTACCAGAGCGAAACAAAAATATAAATCTAATCATTACCTCGAGTAGGAATCGAACCAACAACCATCGCGTTTACAGTCAAATGCACACTGGGCTTCGACGGCTTTATTTATTAGCAATACTTTATTTGGATTAATAAATCTTTAAACAGGTTTTTGCTTTGATGAAACTAGTATTTTTTGTTGTTTTTTATTGCACGTTTTAAAAGTCTAATATAGGCAAAAAATAAATATCTATCTAGATTTATAAACGGTATTCACTAATTAGTTACTATGTAAATGTTATACATAATTTTTAGAAGAATCGAACCTGCACTTGAATTGTATCAATTAAAGGTATAAGTACCTTTATTAAGATAAAAAAAAACACTTGTTTATTAAAAACAGTAATTATTAATATGAAATAAGCATTATTTATTTAAATATATATATATTTTTATAGTAATTTTAAATAGTAGGTACTGCTATGTTTAACATGTATAATGATTAGCATTAAGGGTAAATAATACCACCCTGTGGCACACCAATTATATATTTGACATTTTATATAGAAAACCACATTATTATTGTGATCTAATTTAACTTAAAAATATATGAAATAAACATTACAAATAACCACTAACCTGAAATCCATTTTGCTTTTACAATTCTAACATTATTACACAGTATTTCGTCTCAAAAGCTTTGTAAAGCTCCGAAACGTATCGCCAAACTTTAACACTGGATTCCAACTGGCTTTAAATAAGTCACTGATCCCTTAACAGGTTTTTTTATATACATTTACCTAAAAAACACGTTTTTACGTGTATTTATGTGTTTTCGTATATATTTTATGTGTATTTATGGGGTGGTTCCTTAGAGCGTGGTATGGAGCGGGTGTTCAAGAAGGTACTAGTTACATAATGGTCAATACAGTTATAAGACCTCGAGTCGAACGATGATCTCGGTGTTGCTTGTTTTGCAGCGAAATTAGCTTTCTTGGGCGTTTGTCACACCGTTGTAGCGTGAAAGCTTTATTAAATTGAAACTTTTGAAAAATTGCAATTTTTTGTAATGTCACGCTTTATTTAGATAGATAGGGTAGTAAGAGAGGACTGACACTACGTTCTTCGTTTTAAATCGAAATGCGTGTTAAGTTGTTGAACTTAAAGCCTCGCGTTGTCCGGAGTATTTAGTTACAAAAGTATTTAGGTCATTTTTTGGTTATTTTAATGTATATTATATAAAAATTTTGGCAATAAAATTTGTATAAATTAAAATGTTAATCCAATTATAAATAGATACATTACCACTTATTACTATATACTAGTTTTCACTATTTTTTATGTTTCATAAATTCATTTTTTAAATATAATTCCTTATGTCAATTATATAACAGAGCATCTATTTTCATTTATAATATATTATAATAATAAGTAACATAACGCAACTCTTGTAACACTCTGTTCTCTGCTTTTCGGCCATTTAAATATAGAAACAAGAGAAGATAGAAAAGATAGAAAAAAGATAGACAACAATATATAATTATAACCAGTCCCTACCTCTTTATACCTAACCTTTTCCAAAATAAACAACAATTAAATCAAAATAGTAAAAAAAAATAGGGCCAGTCGTGGCGCAGTGGCACGAACGTGTGACTGTAAACGACTGGTTGTGGTTTCGATTCCCACTCGAGGATTGGAAGGAGGATTAATATTTCCATTTCTTCGCTCTGGTATCAGAGGAAAAGCGCGGCGTTAAGTTTCGCCACTTAACACACAACACCTCCGAATTCAGCGGTGCGTGGGGAACGGAGTGTCTTAACACTATATTCCCTCTGCCTACCCTGCTGTATGCGGGATACAGCGTGAAGTTAAAAAATATATATGAAAAAAATTCAAAATCAACTACGGTGTAACAGAATCCTATCGCCAAAGGCTCAATCATTAGACGGCCATTCTCAGAGCGGAGTCGCTCCGGTGAAAGACCGCTGTACAAAAAAAAAATACAATTATTACGAATACAATACGTGTTTTTTTTATATATATATATTTTTTGTGTGTCACCGTCCGCCGTCCGGTTGTGTGATTGTCAAAATTTATAACTTTTTATGTATGAGGAAAGATACTAATAAAGTCATTTGGTTTCGTCTCTCTTATATATTTTTTGAGAGGCAGAGAGAACATGATGTAAATTTTTAGTTGTGGGTTCGATTCCCACTCGAGGAGAGAACATTTTTAATATTTCCATTGCCTCCTCCAGCTCTCCGAGGTAAAGCGCGGCGTTAAGTTCCGTCACTTAACACGCAATGCCTCTGAATTCGGCGGAAAGTGGGGAACGGAGTGTTTCCTCTGCTTACCCTGCTGTGTGCGGGATACTGCGTGAAGCTAAACACATCGTTCATCGATTTGGAGTCCAACCTGTAACTACTCGTAATGATGGCAGTGGGTACTTACATAAAATGAAAACAGACACACAGATAATTACTTTAAATATATATATAAAATAAATAATTCGATATGGGGAAAGATATCAATTATAATTAAAATTATAAGAATTAAAGTTTATACACAAACTTACACAAAATTCAAAATGTTATTTACAAACTTAGAATAAGGAAAACATTTTTAATAAAAGACTTTTTAAGGAAAACCTTTTTCAAATAATAAATGTTTGAAGCAGCGGGAAGAATGTAGCAGCGGAATTTGAACCCACGTCGTTCGAAATGTTAAAGAGTTCTACTTAGGGGCCAGTCGTAGCGCAGTGGCATAGACGTGTGACTTTAAACGACTGGTTGTGGGTTCGATTCCCACTCGAGGAGTGGAAATATTTAATATTTCAATTTCTTCGCTCTGGTATCTGAGGTAAAAGCGCGGCGGTATGTTCTGCCAATTAACACGAGACGCCTTCGGCGGGAAGTGGGTACGGAGTGTCTTAACACTAGGTTCCCTCTACCTACCCTGCTGTGTGCGGGATACAGCGTGAAGCTAAAAAAAAGTTCTGGTCACTAAGCCTTACCATAGATCTATCGTCTCTCTTTCTCTATTTTAGAAGTAATATTAGGAAAGTTAGAAATACCAACAACAAAAATTAGTTAGTTAATTAGTAGCTGTATAGAACCTTAGTTCATTTGGACAGTTTTCAAGAGATGTGGGTTCCAATCCCGCTTCGTTCGTTCGTTCGCTTGGATTTATTGTCTTGAAAGCTATACAAAAAAAGGTTTCATTTAAATCGGTCCAGTAGTTTCGGAGATTCTGTTTTAATTCTTGTATTTATAGTATAATATGAAACCGTCGTGGCGCAGTAGAAAGCGTTTGACGGTAAAGCGAGGGTTGTGAGTTCCTTTCCAACTCGAGGAAGGATTATATTTAAATTTTAATTTCTTCACTCTGGTACCTGAGACATAGCGCGGCGTTGTGTTCCGCCACCCAACAAGTATTGTCTCGATTTTGGACAGAGAGTGGAGATAGGAGTGAGAGTCAATGTCTTGACTCTAACGACCCCGCTGTGCGCAAAAAATGGTAGAACTGTTGTTTTTTATTGTATTAATACGAATTGTTATTTGCGATTTTATTAGATAACATACCTATAACAGCCTTGTGAGTATTAGAGGGTTTTGTTTTTTAAAAGTTATTCGTTAAGTGGTATGCCATTAAGACTTAGAGTATATACTTTTTCTACATGACCGGAAATATGATAATTTTAAATAATTAAGTATACGCTACAACGTCTCTCATATTAGTTACTTTGACTAACATGTAAAGAGAAGAAGCAACCTAACGTGTTGTAAACCCTTTTTTTTGCTTCACGCTGTATCCCGCACATAGCAGGGAAGACAAAGGGAACCTAGTGTTAAGACACTCCATTTTCTCTCTTGTGCCAAATTTTGGTACCATTGGCGGAACTGCGGATGACCTTTAGGTCATAGAGTTTAATAGTCAGGTCATTATTTTTTTTGCAGCTTTTTTCACTCATACCAAGGTAGTCTAAGATCATCTAGTGTCAAAACACTAACTAAGTGTCATGACACTCCTTTTTCCATATTAAACTAATTTTCACATCAATAAACAAAAATATTGGTTTAAACGACTTACCTAATTGCCATTCTTCGTCTGATGCGATCGGTGACTCCTTCCCAAGTGGCTATTTGTGTTGTTATTCTTACACACATATGTATATCTTTATATTTCCCCTTGGTATATATTTTTTATGTATTAGTCAATACAAAAAGACTATCCTGGTAGACAGATTTAAAAGAAAGCTTCACAAAACAGGCGTGAACACTTCAAAAGAGCCAAACATAAAGAAACTAGTGGATAAAGAGGGTAGTAGGTACATACTTCATTTCAAATACTTTACCACCGGATACAGGTATACTAAAGTTAATGCCTCAGACCTGAGAAGAACCGGAGCAAGAAACTCAGCGGGACTTCTTTTTATTGTCTATCAATAATTTACAAATTTGTTAGTGACAATGATACCTGTGAAATAGTGTGGAGTGAGCATTTCATTCTCAAGACGAAGAAAAAGAGACATTAGTTTGAGTGGGCCGTTTCGTTTTGATGTATTAATTAAAACGTTTAAGACCTCTCGATTCTAATAATTGCATCGGGCGTGTGACTTGTGTTCGTTAGTTAACTTATTATGTGTGATTGTAAATATTTTTATTCTTTTTTTTATCAGTATGTGTTTTTTATAAGTAGTAATGATAGTAAGAGAGATTCTAGTGCTAAGACACTGCGAATATGAAACATTGAGTGTTGAGTGGCGGAACTCAATACCGCACTCTCTTTTGACGAAAATAATTGTAAAAAAATAAAAAAAAATATATTATTAAATTGTAAGCATTTCACTGAGTAGGAATTGAACTCACAAGCACTGTGCCGCGATTTTCAATAGGTATGTGTATTATGGTATCATTCCATTCTCTCAATCATTTGCATGCTGCTAAGTAACAGGACTAACCGCATTATTTTATTTCGAAAATTTAAATATTCCCTAAGTTTAATAGATTCCATATAAATATCGTAAGGAAAAAAAGTGTATGTACAGTGAGCTCTCTATGACTATTGTAAGCTTTAGTTTTAACTTTTGACATTGTTATGATAAAGAAAATTTAATAAAAAGATATTAAAAAAAAGGTGAGAAATATTTAAAAAAAACATATTTTTTAAGACGTCCAAAGCTACAGTAATATAACTACAATAAACTAAAATTGTTATTAAGAAACCTACTGTTATTCGGAAAACGTTTTTAACAACCTTAATTAAACAAACTTTGCAACTTTGTGGAGTAAAATAAGTTCTTTAATTAACAACGAATTTACTTAATAGTTGCTTGTTCTAGTTGTAAAAGTAATTGAAGTAAAAATATTATGCTAAAGTGATTAAAAATAAACAAGAATTTTCATATTAAATAAACTTTGTAAAAATTAAAATTGAATTCCGCAACTCAGCGCGCAATGTCTCGATTTCAAGCGAAAAGTGAAGAACTTGATACTAGGTTCCCTCTGACTACCATGCTATTCGTCTTTTGCAATTTTAACACGTTATAAATGAAACTATTTAAACTAGACTCATTGCATATTTTGGTATTAAAAATACGTTTTAGAAAACTCGAACACTACAATAGTAGACTGGACTATTAATATTAATATGTTATTAAAAATGTGTAAAATTAACGAATTATACCATCTCACATGATCAGAATTTACAAGTTTTTTTTTTAATAGAATTTGTTACATAAATACGTTTGTAAATATTGATTTTATTTCTTTATGAATATATATCTGCGACAATAATACGTATGTAAAAAAATTAAATAACAAACATGGAGATTAACCAAATATGCATATTTTGTGCAGAAAATTTAATAAAAATATGGTTTAATTTTTTTTTATATTGTTCAATTTCAATTTTTAAATTCCAACATTCTTATGTAAAGCAGTAAGTACTAAAATGTATTTACGAAGTTAACGCAACAAGCTTTTTATATTCGTTCTAATGTAGGAATATAACCTTGTTGTTCTTAGTCTTAATATTGAATTTAATTTAAAAATAAATATCTGTTTATAATTTTATAGCTTTATAATGATATTTTAATAAGGATTTTAAGCAAAAGGCCGTCGTGGCACAGTAGAACAATATGTGACTATAAATGAATTTGTTGTGGGTTCGATGCCTTCTCATGGGAGCAATATATATAATTACTAGCGGCCCGCTGATCTACGTAGCTGTTTCGGTATATTGCAACCCTCGGAAGTGGATTTTTGAAAAATAAAGTAGCCTATGTTTAACCTTGGATTATCAACTATACGTCAAATATATGTCAAAATTGGTAACAATCGGTCAAGCGGTGTAGATTTTTCATATAAACTTTCATCCCCTATTTCAACCCTTTAGAGATTGATTTTTGCAAAACTAAGTAGCCTATGTTAGATCCACACATTTTTACTACTTTCATTCTAAAGTTCATCCAAATTGGACCAGTAGATTAGCCGTGTAAGCGTGACAGACAAACACACAGAAATTCGCATTTATAATATAAGTATGGATTTTAATTTGACCCCATTTATGAAATCTTAAATTAGATAATAACCTTTAACATATAATCATACCTAGGGGCTAGTCGTGGCCCAGGGGCACAAGCGTGTGACTGTAAACGACTGGTTGTGGGTTCGATTCCCACTCGAGGAGTGGAAATATTTAATATTTCCATTTTCTTCGCTCTGGTGCAGAGATAAAGCGCGGCGTTAAGTTTCACCACTTAACCCGCAATGCCTTCGAATTCGACGGAAAGTGGGGAACGGAGTGTCTTAACATTAGGTTCCTTCTGCCTACCCTGTTGTGTGCGGGATACAGCGTGAAGCTAAAAAAATGTTTTTCTATCTGTATTTAATCAGGTGACTATAGTGAGATTCATGAGGTATCCCTTAATACAAAAAAAAACCATAAAAATTAACAAAATTCAATAGTTTCACCATTAACCATGTCAGTCATGGTGTAACACCCATATCCCATTACCTTCTTTAAAATGAGTTCAAGGTATATACTTACTGTTTGTAATACGTGATCTGTTTCAAGAATGGCAAGTTTAATGTAACTCGCTTCAATTAAAGTGATGAATATTAAAGTGTTATGTCATCTTAATATAGAAAACTAGCGGCCCGCTCGCGGCTTCGCCGCGTGATCTACGTAGCTGTTTCGGTATATTGCAACCCTCGGGGGTGGATTTTTGAAAAATAAAGTAGCCTATGTTTAAGCTTAGATTATCAACTATATTTATGCCAAAATTCATTATAATCGGTCAAACGGTTTAGATTTTTCATATAAACTTTCATCCCCTATTTCAACCATTTAGCGGTTGATTTTTGAAAAAATAAGCAGCCTATGTTAGACCCAGTCACTTTTACTACTTTCATTCTAAATTTCATCCAAATCGGACCGGTAGATTAGCCGTGAAAGCGTGACAGACAAACACACAGACTTTCGCATTTATAATATAAGTATGGATATATAAAAATTAAAACACAAAAGGAATAACTTATATAATTATTTATTTAATTTTATCCACAATATTCGAGTATTTGAACTAAAACTAAGAAATTACAAAAAAAATATATATAATATGTATGTATGTTTATTTAGTATATAAGAAAAAAATATAACTCTGTCATCCGAGATCACACCGTAGCTTCCATTATGTCGCCTTATCACAATTTATTATCTGTGAAATTAAAAAAAAAAGTTATTAAAAAAAAACGCTTCACGCTTTTTTCTGCGTAGTGTCAAGACACTCCGCACTCCTCTTTCCGCTTGAAAATCGAGACATTGTGAGTGGCGGAACTCAACGCCGCGCTTTTCTTTGGTACCAGAGCGAAGAAATAACATTTTTAAATGAATGATTATTTAACACGAGTGAGAATCGAATTCATAACCATCATATGCTTAGTCAGATCTCGATGGGTTCTATTATATTTATTAATTAGTAATAAGAACATTTTTTTTAGCTTCACGCTGTATCCCGCACGCAGCAGGGTAGGCAGAGGGAACCTAGTGTTAAGACACTCCGTTCGCCACTTTCCGCCGAATTCGGAGGCATTGCATGTTATGTGGCGGAAATGGAAATATTAAATATTTCCACTCCTCGAGTGGGAATCGAACCCACAACCAACCGTTTACAGTCACACGTTCATGCCACTGCGCCACGACTGGCCACATAATAATAAGAACATGTACCAATCAAATCTGAATCTATCCCTGAAAATCGCATCGAAATCGGACTAATAGATTTAGAGATAAATGTTCATATTGGTTTGCACAAAAAAAAAACAACTTTTCACCCCAAAAGTATTAAAATCTTGATAATTAGATAAGTAGTCATCGTTACTCTGTGGGACGGTGTGTACTGTAATTACAATTGGTAGTGCATTCGATTCCCAGTCAGTACAATGATCATACTTTAATTGCTTTAATTTTACGCTTTGGTGAATAAGATACAGCGTGGGGTTTACATCCGCCACTTAATACACAGTGTCTCGATTTCGAATTCAGGAAAGTGGAGAATGGAGTGTCTTGACACTGGGTTTTCTTCGTCTACACTGCTTTGTGGAATAAGGACGCGAAGATGACCGTTCTTTGACTAATTCTGATAAGTTGCTTAAATATATAGTAAATTTAAATAAAACATTAAATTTATATATGTAAATTGTTAATCCATAGATATAGTACGAGTCTATTAATTGATTTAATACAGTGGTATTTTTAATTGTTCGAATTAAATTAGTTACTTTATTGCTAGTAGCGCCATCTATTATGTAAAAGTAACATATTGAAAATAAGAAATTAAAGCAGATTGTCATTTAATAGTAACTAATTTATCAATGTACGTCTTTAATTAACTTTGTTGGTTTCATACACATACTTTTTAAGTTGTATTTTTTTTTAATTAAAATATTTTCATTTATATTTAACATTTGTACACGATAATTAATTTGTAAGCGCCATCTATTATTGTTTTGAGAAACTAAAAAACAATCTATGACTAACGCCACCTATTGTGTATATATGGAAACTATATTAATAAAAACAATATTTTTATATTTCAGATAAACAATAAAATATTATTTGAACATAAAGAGACTTAAATTAATAATAATTGTCATCATCTATAAACCAAATAATAGTTAAATGTTTTTCTAAATGATTATTTTTATTAACATGTTACAGATTTATGGAACTTCTTAATTAAATATTATTTCAAATCAAAATATATATTTTTTAATGTTATCATTATTAAAAATTAGGTTTAAAATCTCAAAAAACATTTTATTTACCATTAATTATTAAAAAAAGGAAATCAGCGTCATCTATTATCAAATATCAGAACTACAACAAAAATAATTCACCTACTTGTCAATAGATGGCGCTAGTGCGTCCGCTTGCCAGTCTGCTTGAGGTCATTGATCGTGGTCACGCTGCCGAACAGTACTTTCGCTGTCACCTTCTGTAATAAGTCATTACGATTATGTATTTATATGTAATTTGTCTAGATTTCAGGCGGAAAGTGAAGAGCGGAGTGTTTTGACACTAGGTCCTAGTACTACTAACTGTATTCGCTAGACTTTGTTCTGCCTTTGCTATAAATAACCAATTCAAATCTTAAAAAAAAAGAAATGCTTTTGTTTAGTTCTCTCAAATATCAAATTTTGCCTCTAACGTCCATTTTTTTTACTTAAAATAATAAAAAATACCTTTTACAGAGTGACTAAAACTTATTAGAAAAATAATTAAATTGGTAGCGGGAACAAAGGAATTAAGAAAAGCGGTTCCATGCTTCTTCCCGCGCAGTACTCTGACTACCCAGTCAGAGAGAGCCTAGTGTCAAGACTCTCCGTTTTTCACTTTCCACCTGAATGCGAGATATTGCGTGTAGTGGCGGAATTTAATTCTGCTTTTACCACACCAGACCAGAATAATGAAAATATTTTTAATATATAATCATGCCCCTGAGTGGAAATTAAATAGAAAAAATTATATATAATATTTTTTTTGTTTCTCGCTTTATCCCGCACATAACAGTGTTAAGACACTCCGTTCGGAACCTAGTGTTAACACACTCCGTTCCCCCACTTTCCGCCAAAATCGGAGGCATTGCGTGTTAAGTGGCGGAACTTAACGCCGCGCTATTATGCCTCTGATACCAGAGCAAAGGAAATAGAAATATTGAATATTTCCAGTCCTCGAGTGGGAATCGTGCCCACAACCAATCGTTTACAGTCACACGTTCGTGCCATTGCGCCATGACTGGCCCCCTCTATAAAAATTTCATTAATATAAAATCATTCTTTTTCCCGCATAGCAATTTAGTTAGCAATTTAGTTAATCGGAGAGAACCTAGCGTAAAGACACTCCGTTCTCCATATTTTGAGTAGCGGAACTTAATTCTGAATAGAATAATGAAAATATTTAACATATCCCCATACAATCATACCCCCGAATGGGATCGAACCCAACACCATCACATTTATGGTCAGATCTGACCATAAATATGATCACTTAACCCTCTGCTTATTTGTATTACGTCAAATGAAAAACAAAAAAGGTTTTTTTTGCAAAAGTCCGCATTGACGTATTTTCTAAGGACTTAAAGTTATATTTTTACTCGGCATTAGCGTCTATTTTTCTCCTATCTTCGAGTTAATAATTAGAAATATATATGTTGCCTAGGTGACGAGTAAAGTACGCGTTGCCTAGCAACGTTTGTCACTATACAAAAGTGTATGACTAATAAGTACATGTGTGGGTTTTTTTTTCAGCTTCACGCGCACAGCAGGGTAGACAGAGGGAACCTAGTGTTAAGATACTCCGTTCCCCACTTTCCGTCGAATTCGGAGGCATTGCGTGTTAAGTGGCGGAACTTAACGCCGCGGTTTGCCTCGACACCAGAGCGAAGTAAATGGAAATATTAAATATTTCCACTCCTCGAGTGGGAATCGAACCCACAACCAGTCGTTTACAGTCCACGCTTGTGCCACTGGGCCACGACTGGCCACACTGACTTGTTTTATAATAATTCTGTATAAATTTCATGAAACCTTTGGGGCGCAACTTCTGGCTACAAACGCGGATAGTTGTGGGTTCGATTCCTATTCCGAGAAATAATTTTATTTAAATGGTTGTTATTTCTCCTTTATGGTAAGGTAAAGCGTAGTGTTCAGTTACGTCACTCAGCACGCTATATGTCAAATCCGGAAAATGGCGAACGGAGTGTCTTAACACTAGGTTCTCTCTGGCTCCCCTGTTGTGAAATTACCAAATAATTACTTTAAAAATTAAGAAAAATATATTAATATATCGGGGCCAGTCGTGGCGCAGTGGCACGAACGTGTGACTGTAAACGACTGGTTGTGGATTCGATTCACACTCGAGGAGTGGAAATATTTAATACTTTCCATTTTCTTCGCTCTGGTGTCGAGGCAAAGTGCGGCGTTAAGTTCCGCCACGTAACACGCAATGCCTCCGAATTCGGCGTGAAGGTAAAAAAAAATATATATTTATATAATATAATACTACCAATTTAAAAATGTCGCAAAACTATACCAATTTCACTTCAAGAACTCACTTTTGCAATTTGACAAATTTATTGCATCTCCCGAATTCTTAGTTGGAACTTAAAATTCTAAAATTGTTCAAGTAAGCATTTAGAAAATGGCCCGAAGAGAATTTTTGTTAAGAATACAAAAAATATTTTTGGCTCCCGACTGTTTAAATGGTTGCATTTGTTTGGGGTGACCATTGTTTTGGTAGAAAGGAAAAGGTTAAAAAAAAATAGCTTCACGCTATATCCCGCACACAGCAGGGTAGGGAGAGGGAACCTAGTGTTAAGACACTCCGTTCCCCACTTTCCGCCGAATTCGGAGGCATTGCGTGTTAAGTGGCGGAACTTAACGCCGCGCTTTACCTCGACACCAGAGCGAAGAAAATGGAAATATTAAATATTTCCACTCCTCGAGTGGGAATCGAACCCACAACCAGTCGTTTACAGTCACACGCTTGTGCCACTAGGCCACGACTGGCCACAAACGATTGGAAAAGGATAAAAGTTTCAAAAAGCAGCTTCTCCCTTACCTACATTGGTTGGTAGTCAGAGAGGAAATAGTGTTAAGACACTCCGTTTTTCACTTTCCACCTGAATAAGAAATTTAATCTGTTGAGTATCTGGTACTTAGGGCAAAGCGCGGCGTTAAATTCCGCCAATTAACACGACGACTTCGGTAGACGGAGAGTGGAAAACGGTGTTTCTTATTTTTAGGCTCTCTCTAACTTTCACGTGCGTGTTTTTATTATTTTTATCTGACCAATATTAACCTATTACTTGACCAACGAGTATTCTAACAATAAGACCATCTTTGCATATTCTTTATTAATTTATTAACTTAGCATAAAGTTCTTTATGCAATAAAGTATTATAACATCTGTTTATTTCAATTAAATAAGCATTTTTATTTATCAAGCTCGATGTTTGTATCTTTATAGGGATAAATAAAGAAAACAGTGACGATTCTCTCCGCAGATTAAGGTCAGTCGAGGCTTGTGGGCGCAAAGTGTGACTGTAACGTGACTGGTTGTGGGTTTGATTCCCACTCGAGGAGTGAAAATATTTGGATGACAGAATAAAATGACACTATCACTGACTAGGATAAGTTAATAATTTTGTACTTTAGTATCAAGTTTTTTCCCGTAGAGTAGGCAGAGAGAATTTAATTCAAGGCACTTAGTTCTATACTTTCCGCCTGTATATATATGGATATTCTGTGTTGACTGGTGGAACTTAACGCCGCGTTTTAACTTTGCCACCAGAGTTGAGAAATTGAAATAATTTAAATATTATCATTCTCCCGAAGAAAATGTAAACTTAACCCTTGCGTTTTGGCCTCATAAAAAAAATATCACCTATCTTACCCCTAGTGAAAATAAATTAATAAAAATAGGTTGGTAAAGTAGTTTACTAACCATTTTATATTTTAAAATATATATGAAAAAATATAAATGGAATAATTATAATTGTATAAGTATGATATAGTTTGCTCAAAAGTAAATCTTAACCACCAACTTTGCTTTGCTAACTGTATTTTTGCAAAAAAATGTTTTAAATTTACTTAAGCATAGAGTTCCGCCACTACACGCAATCTCTCGATTTCGGACAGAAAGCGTACAGGAGTGTCTAGACACTCCATACTGTCTAAAAATCAAGACATTATATGTCGAGTTACGGAACTCAACGCCGCGCTTTATATACAAAAAAAATAACCTACAAAAAACCTTCCTTCTAAGTAAATTTTCTTAAAATAAAATGATTATCATAATTATAATCTCATTAAGACGTCCGAGACGCTGTTAGTATATTTTTACTTGTTCAAGTAATTACAATGTAAGTAACTGTTGCTGAGTATTTAAAATGCAATCTGCTTCAGAGCTAGGTCGTTCAACTTTGAAATTTAGTGTTAGGTGTTAAATTTAAATTTAGTTTAGGGATAAATTTAATAAATAAAAATTAAGAGTTTATAAACAAAACGATATATGTAATTAAATAGTAGTAGTCGTGGCGTAGAGGCGCAAAGTGTGACTGTAAAGCGACTGGTTGTGGATTCGATTCCCACTCGAGGAGTGGAAGTATTTATATTTTAATTTTATATCGCTCTAGCGTCAAGGCAAAACGTGGGGTAAAGTTTCACCACTTAACGAGAACGAGGTGTCTTAATATTAGGTCACCTCTGCCTTCCCTGCTGTGTGCGGGATACGGCATGAAGCTAAAAAACATATAATTAACGATTGTACATGTGCACTTCTAAGTTCTAAGTTCTTAGATAGCCCAATGGAACAGCGTCTAACTAAACGAGTAAATGATTATATATACTTTCCTATTTTCACTCTGGTACCTAAGAACAGCACGGCGTTCAGTTCCACCACTCAGCTTACAATATTTCGAATTCGGTGGAGAACGGATTATTTTGATACTAGGTTCTCTCTGACTAGTGTTTTATGCGGGAAAAAGCGTGAAGCTGCTTTTTTATATTATGGTCTTTTCCCAGCGAGGTGAAATCAATTTGATTTCAGCAATTTGAGTATTCAAACTCTTTTAATCAATTTATATTGTATATAATTTCATACTGTGCAATCAAAGCTATAAATTATATCTTACAATCTTCCAAACGGGATTTAAACTTACAACCACAAAATCTAATAAATATATGTAAAATGCAAAATAAATGTAGCGAATGTGGTGTACATCACACGACTAAAATAAAACTTACGAAACGTAAAATTGGTTATGAGAGAAAAAGAGAAAGAAAATGGCGACTCTCATGTTACTCTTTTGCCCCTATTACTATAGGGGAAGACGACGAAACATAACTCTCTCTTTCTATATTCACTAACTCTTATCTACCTCTCAAATTCCGTTCGCGTCGCCCGATCACACTTTTCGTAACGCTCTCCCTAAGTCAAGAATACGTTTTACTTTT
This sequence comes from Dryas iulia moderata, assembly GCA_019049465.1. Taxonomy (NCBI): domain Eukaryota; kingdom Metazoa; phylum Arthropoda; class Insecta; order Lepidoptera; family Nymphalidae; genus Dryas; species Dryas iulia. Next base: position 766,444 of record CM032422.1, on the reverse strand, counting down.
TTTTTTTTATCTTCACGCTGTATCCCGCACACAGCAGGGTAGGCAGAGGGAACCTAGTGTTAAGACACTCCGTTCCCCACTTTCCGCCGAATTCGGAGGCTTGCGTGTTAAGTGGCGGAACTTAACGCGACGCTGTACCTCGACACCAGAGCGAAGAAAATGGAAATATAATTTCGACTCCTCGAGTGGGAATCGAACCCACAAACACTCGTTTAACAGTCACACGCTTGTGCCACTGGGCCACGACTCAAGAATACGTTTTACTTCGAAAATCCTGGTCACCCTACATATAGTGGTACAAAAAAATATTGGCACCACTTTAGTCGAGTCTAGTCCAAGTGCAGTCGTTAGATACCTTATACGAGTATCGTAAACTTTTCTAATAGTATAAGATGTTACGGCGTCCTCATTGCAAGTGACGTTGAGTGTTTTTACGGCAATTTAGAGATTTCTTCCTTTTTTTACTTAGTTTTAAGCGTTTTCCATAAAGGAGGGTAGTTAAAGAGAGTATATTATTGAATGGTGGAGCTTAACGCCGCATTTCGTCTTACTAAAGTGGATAAATAAAATTTTGCTTTGAACTTTTAAGCGCATAATAGGGTAGTCAGACAAAAGTTTACTTCAAGGCACTCTGTTTTCCGCTGTTGTTTCGTCTGAAAACGAGAGTTGTTTTAGTGGTGGAACTTAACGCCGCCATTTATCTTACTAGAGCGAATAAATAACTGAATCTCATGCATTTTTCCCCACAGCGGGGTAATCAGAGAGACCCAAGTGTCAAGACATTCCGTGGTCCACTCTTAGCCCGAAATCTAGATACCGTGTGTTGAACGACGAAATCTAACGCTGCACTTTGTGTTAAGTATCAGAGCAGACAAATGAAAATTATTATTTATTTATTAATTATTTATATTTAAATAGATTCATTCTTTTAAATACTTTTAAACTTTTTTAAAGTGTTATTCCACACTTAGGAAAATTAAATAGATTCATTTTCCCTAGTTGGGATTGACCTCACAACCCACCTCCTTTGCAGTCAGACGCTGTCCCACTGCGCCACTATGGTCACAATAAACAAAACCAACATTAAATAATATCATCATAACCTTAACACTTAACACGCAATGTCCCGATTTCAGACGGGAAGTGGATAACGGAGTGTCTTAACACTAGGTTCTCTCTGACATCCAAGCTACTAAAAAACCATAACCTCAACTGGGAATCGAACTGATAACCACTGTGTATAAAAACAGAGTATCGCTGAGCCACGATGGTGTAATTTTATTACGATTCCAAAAATCAGAATTACTCGAGCAAACCTTTCACATAATGGCTAATTGGACCGCGATTTCAACATGTATATTTCTTTATGTCACAACTGATCGTCCGGTATCATTAAATGTAAATATTTTAGTACTAGCGGCTTGCTCATGGTTTTGTCTGCGTGAACACTACACAATTACAATATAATATAGTTTTCATCCCCTTCGGGGGTTGGTTTTTTAATAAAATAGTAGTCTATTTTTGACCTTGTGCCATTAACTGTCTTCCTAAGAAAATTCGTCAAAATCAGTTAATCGGTTTAGATTTTTCGTAGAATTTGAAATAGGGAAATATTTCAATCATCTAGTGGGTGATGTTTGAATAGAAAACTATCTTATGTCTGACCCTACATTATTATCCATTTTTAATAGGAATTCTACCCAAATCGGTCCAGTAGATTAACCGTGAAAGCGTAACAGACAGACAGACAGACTCATAGACAGATAGACGAACTTTCGCATATATAATAATACTATGGATTTAATATAAATTTCCTCTTTTAGTAAAACCAAGTGCGGCGTTTAGTTCCGCCATTCAACTAGCAACATTATGTATGAATTTTTGTCACCATGCCATAATTTTTCTTTCACTTCACGCTGTGTCCCGCACACTGCACGGTAGGCAGAGAGAACCTAGTGTAAAGGCACTCCGTTCCCGATTCCCAACGAATTCGGAGGAATTGCGTGTTATGTGGCGGAACTTAACGCCGCGCTTTGCCTCGACACCGGAGCGAAGAAAATGGAAACAATAAATATTTGCAATACTCGAGTGGGAATCGAACCCACAACCAGTCGCGTTTACAGTGCCCCTTGCGTGCCCCTGTGCCACGACTGGCCCTATTAATTCACAATAATAAAATTCAAATTAACATTAAGCAAAACAAAAATTTTACAAACGTACTTTCTTTTATTATAAAAGCGTGCAAGTTTATTTTTGAATGGCCCCAAATAAATGTAACATTTGCGATTATTGGTTATAAAACTTTGACGATGCTCTCGAAAATTTTCAATTAAATAACAATATATGAAGCAAAGATTCACACTTTAAGCACTTTAGCCGCTGTTTTTGCAAATTTTTAAAAATTTACATATATTATAACGTTAAATATATATAAATGGGGAACAGAATTTGACTGTAAGGTTATGGGTTCGATTTGCATTGGAACAAAGATTACCTTTAAATTATTTTCATTTTAATGCTCTGGTAAGTAACATAGGTAAGAGTAAGTCCAACGTTGAGTTTCACTATTTAGATCAAAAAATCAGCATTTCGTGTAAAAAGTGGAGAAGGGAGAGTTTAAAAATTAAGTTATCTCTCTACTCTGCTTAGTGTTGAAAATATACATTATAGTATTGTGTCCAGTCAAGATTTAATGAGGCTTATTGCTAAAAAAAGGACAGGGCCGAAACCCATTAATTTGAAATTTTAAAACAACTTTCATTCATTAATTCAGTCATTTACTTTTTTTAGCTTCACCCTGTATCCTGCAGACAACAGGACAGGCAGAGGGAATATAATGTTAAGACACTACATTTCTTCCATCTTTTTACCTAAATTCTGGAGGCATTACGTGTTCAGTGGCGGAACTTAACATCAGGCTTTGCTTTGATACCAGAGGGAAGAAAATAGAAATTTGGATATATTTTTCATTCCTCGAGTAGGAATCGACCCCACAACCATTTACAGTTACACTTTGTACCTACAAACCACTATTGACCCAATTTAATTTACATTATAAAATTTCTTTTGAATCATTTTTTTAATTAAAATAAGGAGTCAAAAATGTTTTTTATACTCTGAAACTACGATTAAGTCATAATGACCATGTTTAACCATTCCTTAAGACACAGAACAAAAATGTATTAATACATATAATTCGAAATTATATTTTACAAACATATACACGAAATTGAGATAAAACTGTACTGAAGAAAATAAAAGTAGCCTAAATTACACCCTATTCACATCAGTTATCAGCGAGTGAAAGTCCTGTCAAAAACGGTCTAGCCGTTCCCGAGATTACTCGGAACAAACAGAGAGACAGATAAAAATTGTAAAAAATGTTATTTTAGTATATGTACCGTGTATACATAAGTTGGGGCCAGTCGTGGCGCAGTGGCACGAACGTGTGACTGTAAACGATTGGTTGTGGGCTCGATTCCCACTCGAGGAGTGGAAATATTAAATCTTTCCATTTCCTTCGCTCTGGTATCAGAGGCAAAGCGCGGCGTTAAGTTGCGCCACTTAACACGCAATGCCTCCGAATTCGGCGGAAAGTAGGGAACGGAGTGTCTTAACACTAGGTTACCTCTGCCTATCCTGCTGTGTGAGAGATACAGCGTGAAGCTAAAAAAGAAATGTACGTACATGCATCTAGTAAAAAGCGGTTATTTTAATATTACAAGCATAGACTTCAATTTTATTTATTAGTATAGATAATATATTTAAGTTTGACGAAAGAAAGTAAGGTAATGTATTGAATAAACGTCAATAACCGGCTGTCAGTGTTGTCAGTCTTGTTACTGTAAATATTATTGATTACATTGTAAAGAATATAATATATAATATGTTATTATTCAGTCTTACGCGTGCAAAGTAGGGTACATAGTGAGAACACTCCATTCTCCACTTTCGTGGCGGATCTTAACGCCGCGTTTTGAAAGAAATTTAAATCCATTCGCCTGAGTGGAAACCGAATCCATAACTATAACGTTTATAGTTAGACACTGCGCCACTGCGCCGCTGTGTGTTTACACAGGTTTTCAAGAGGAGCGGGTTCGAATCCCGCTGCTTTCAAGTATAATATACATTTACTAAATATGGGACCAGTCGTGGCGCAGTGGTTCAAGCATGTGACTGTAAACGACTGGTTGTGGGTTCAATTTCCACTCGAGGAGTGGAAATATTTAATATTTCCATTTTTTTCGCTCTCGTATAGATGCAAAGCGCGGCGTTAAGTTCCGCCCCTTAACACGCAATGCTTCGGAATTCCGTGTAAAGTGGGGAACGGAGTGTCTTAACACTAGGTTCCCTATGCGTACCCTGCTGTGTCCAGGAGAGCAAAGCTAAAAAAAAACTAAATTGTTTTGACCTGCCTTAAATTAATTTTTGACTTGTTGGGTGTAAATCTTATATTTTCCTCATAAATTAGACTAACAGATTACGCCCCCGTTAATTACAATTTGTAACCGGGAAAATTAATCGTTAGTATTAATTGTCTAATTTACTGTGAGCTACTAAGCTAGTATTGACAGATGATTTATTATAGAACTGGTTATTAGGGGGATGACTGAAATTAGGGGGGAAAGTGGATCTTACTAGTTTCAGAAACCCTTAAGGTAGTGTTAGGATGGTCGTAAGTTCGATACCCGCTTGAGGAAATAATAATATTTAAATTAATTCAGTTCAGCTTCACGTTTCTTCTTTGCATAGTCGGGTAATTAGAGAGGACTTGTGTCACAACACTAGGTTTTTCACTTTCCGCCCGAAAATCGGGGAAAATGCGGGGTAGTCGGAGAGAACGGAGCGCCAAACACTACGGTCCCTGCATACTTCTTTCGCCTTGTCCACTGTCATCAACCTCTTCATACACGCCCTCCGGGGGTCCTCATGCTTTTTACGTGACCTTCCTCCAGTATCGTCGATACTGTGTTTTCGAAGGTCAACCGAGGTTTCCCTCTGCCTCTTACCACCATACAGTGGTAAGAGAGGTAATTAACATATTGGTTATATTTCAAAATAAATTATTTGGATCTTAAAAAAGGTCCAAAAGTACAAAACGAAACCTAAACTTGATACTAAAGCTCCTCGTCCTTGCTTTTACTTTTTAATTAATATTGTTTATTTTTTAATGTTTCAAAAATATGTATTTCTTTAACGTATTTGTGTATTTTTAACACAAGCCGGTATTTAGGATTCCTTTTTTTCGTTTAGCTTTACATTTTACTATTTTTTTTTTTAGCTTCACGCTGTATTACGCAGGGTAGGCAGAGGGAACCTAGTGTTAAGACACTCCGTTCCCCACTCTCCGCCGAATTCGGAGGCTTTGCGTGTTAAGTGGCGGAACTTAACGCCGCGCTTTTCCTCGTCACCAGAGCGAAGAAAATGGAAATATTAAATATTTCCTCTCCTCGAGTGGGAATCGAACCCTACAACCTGACATTTTACATTTTATGAAAATAATATAAACATAATAATTCCACCGAGGGGGAATACTACAATTTGTATATAATAGGAGATGCATGGAGATAACAAAATTGTTATAGCTTAATGTATTTCTAATATATTAGTATAAAAAAATTGGTTTTATGCAGATTTTCTCTATACAAATGTTATCCACTTTTAAGGTTCGCGCTTCATCCCACACACAGCAGGGTAAGCAGAGGAAGTAGCCTAGGCCTAGTGTTAAGACACTACACTCTCCACTTTCCACCGTAATTCTGGACGGATTACGTTTTAAGTGGCGGAACATAACGTCGCGTTTGGCCTTGACCAGGGCGAAGAAAGTGGAAATATTAAATATTTCCACTCCTCGAGTGGGAATCGATCTCCTCGAATTGAAATTAATATTTTGGCTTTACAAACTTCCCTGGTTATTATTTTTTTTAAATAAAATTGAAAAACTTACACATATTAATAAAAAAAAACATCAAAAACAAAATCAGGGTTATTCTCTACAATATAAAATATATTCCATTGCAAATACTATTTGTTGAACGTATTTTGGCATCAGGCCCATCTCTTAATTCCGTAGAACAACCCAACTGACAGCTCTACATGTACTACGTTTACAGAGATTAGATATGTTGTCTTTTGTTCTATAAAGCGAAATTATTTAGTTGTAGTTGTAGAATTATTAAGCATAGTATTCTATTCTATTCTATTCAAGAATATAAATAGATAAAGCGTGGCGTTAAGTTACGCCTCTGATCGTGCAATGTCTTGATTTTGGGCGGAAAGTGGAGGACGAAGTGTCTTGTCTTTCTTATGCAGGAAAAAGGTTGAAGCTGTTTTTTTTTAAGAAAACTAGACGCCAAATTACGGGACAATATTTCATTGTATCGAGTGGTTGTAGGTTCGATTCCCACTCGAGGTGTGGAAATATTTAATATTTCCATTTTCTTCGCTCTGGTGTTTAGGCAAAGCGCGGCGTTAAGTTCCGCCACTTAACACGCAATGCCACCGAATTCGGCGGTGCGTGGGGAACGGAGTGTCTTAACACTAGGTTCCCTCTGTCTACCCTGCTGTGTGCGGGATACAGCGTGAAGCTAAACAAAAAGATGAAAGAAGTAAACACGGTGGTGGGTTCAATCGTCGTTCAGGGCAATGATTATGTTTAAAATACTTTTATTTCACATATAAAATAGTTATATGTTTTTAAAAAAAATAATTTTGTTATTTTAAGTGTGTGAATTGATGAAACACTTTAGAAATATTTAATTAATAGCAATCTCTCTTTCCCAACGATTGTTCTTAGAAGTAATCTTTGTGTAGGTCTAAATTAAAAAAATATATATACAGAAACGCTAACAAAAATAATGTGACAAGTACATAAACATTTCGGCATAGTTGGAATGAGCGTATAGCTTAGTGGTCAGAGCATTTGGACGAATACCAAAGAGTGCAGGTTCGAGTCAAATTTTCAATATGATTTTCTTATCTTCCCTCAACTCAATTCAACTTCAAATAAAATATTTCATTTCATAATCTAGAAAGACAAAGCGCATCAAGTTAATTTACTCAACACGCAATTTCAGTACAAATAATGGAAAATAAATAGGTAGTGTTTTTACACTAGGCTCTCTCCCGCGATCCTCTCTAGGCTCTCTTTGACCTATAGCAGGATCTATAGGGATATAGTGTGAAGCTAAAAAAAAATTACCTTATAACTCCCATTGCTGGTGACGCTGGGCGGCGTATAGCCCCGCCCGCCGTAGCCGGGGGTACTGCTGCCGTGGTACAGTGTGTTGTTATTGGCGTCCCGCGTCGTCGCCGCCGTGTACGTAGATTTGCAGTTTTGAGACATTGTGTCCTGAAATTGTAGAAAAAATACTGTTAAGTATGTTTAATATATGTATGTTTATATAAGAAGTAAATTTATACTAATATTATAAATGCGAACCCCTAGAAGATTGAAATGATGAATGAAAGTTTGTATGAAAAGTAATGTAGCTAAGCAGGCAAAGCCGAAAGCTCGCCGAAAGCTCGCTAGTTATTATATTATGGCCTATTTAAACTTCGAGTAAATAAGATCTAGTATTTGATATTTGTGGTTAAACACATTAAAGTGATACTTATAAACTTTTTAAAGTGTTATTCCACACTTAGGAAAATTGAAAAATACATTTAGATAAAGAAACGTATAAAAACATTTAAAAAAAATAAAAAATTATAAACATTTATAAATTTTTATACGTTTTCTAAATGTCTTTTTCAATTTTCCTAAGTGTGGAATAACACTTTAAAAATGTTTAAAAGTATTTAATAAATAGCATTCTCTCTTGCCAAATGATTGTTCGTAGAATAATCTTTGGGTAGCAGAAATTTGTAAAAATCTCTCCACAGAGATGCTAACAACAAAAATAAGGTTGCAATAAAGCGTATAAGAATTTCGACGCAGCTGGTAGTAGAACACATGGTTCAGCGGTGAGAGCGAATAGACAGTATTCAGGAGGCGCGAGTTTGAATCTTGCTGCGTTTAAATTTTTATTTGTCTTTTTCACATTAAAGTAAACTAAAAAATAAAGAACAGAAACCCTTAAGACACTCCGTTCTCCGCTTTCCACGAGAAATTTAAACATTGACTGTTGAATGCCAAATGAACTTCAATAACCTTTGCATTTACATATATGCCTTTAATTTATACGATGCTAAATGTATAGTGAAATTCTAAGTTTAATTATCATGTGACTTGTTCCCAAGTCCCAGGCGTCAAATGTATTGTCATTTAATATGTACTGGAAGTAAGGAGTGTGATAACAGACTGGAGTAAGTTAGTTAGTTAGAAATTATATATTTTTTTTAATTTAAAAATGTCAAGTATTTTTGAGTCGTCAGGTAAGATAAAAGTGTCAGTATTGTCAGTCCTATCCTATAGGAATCTATTACTCAGAAAGCAGTTTTGCTGACAATAGATGATAAGAAACTCAAAAGTTACTTTTTTATTATATAAAATATATTACATATTTATATTTTATATAATAAAAAGTGTGGCCAGTCGTGGCCCAGTGGCACAAGCGTGTGACTGTAAACGATATTTAATATTTCCATTTTCTTCGCTCTGGTGTCGAGGTAAAACGCGGTGTTAAGTTCCGCCACTTAACACGCAATGCCTCCGAATTCGGCGGAAAGTGGGGAACGGAGTATCTTAATACTAGGTTCCCTCTGCCTACCCTGCTGTGTGCGGGATACAGCGTGAAGTTGAAAAAAAATAATAATAATAAAAAAGTCACTTTTGAGTTTGATTCCCAATCGAGGGAGATTTAAATTATTTTTAATTCAAGACAAGTGACAAGACTGAGTGCGGCGTTAAGTTCCGCCACTCAGCACGCAACGTCACGAATTCAGGTGGAGAAAGGAGAATGGAGTTTTCTGACACTAGATTCTCTATGCCCTACAGTTTGAGAAAAACTGTATTGCACCGCTTAACATTTCTATCGTGTATCGAGTGGCGAGCTCAAAGCTTGCTTTACTTCCTATGTGTTGCACCAGAACAAAGAAATAAACAATTATTTAAATATAATCATTCCATATTAATTGTGGCCAGTCGTGGCGCAGTGGCACAAAGTGTGACTATAAAGCGACTGGTTGTGGGTTCTCTTCCCACTCGAGGAGTGAAAATATTTAATATTTCCATTTTCTTCGCTCTAGTGTCGGAGTAGCAGTAAGAAAGTGCGGCGTTAAGTTCCGCCACTTAACACGCAATGCCTCCTAATTCGGCGGAAAGTGGATTTGGGGAACGGAGTGTCTTAACACTAGGTTCCTTCTGCCTATCCTGCTGTGTGCGGGATACAGCGTGAAGCTAAAAAAATATATTTCAAATCATTCCCCCAAGAGAAAATCGAACCTACATTAATACCTAATTGGGTATACATTCAGACGATGGCCTCGTATATATGACATGTTTTTTTTTTTTTTTTAGCTTTACGCTGTATCCCGCACATAGCAGGGTAGGCAGAGGGAACCTAGTGTTAAGACACTCCGTTCCCCACTTTCCGCCGAATTCGGAGGCTTGCGTGTTAAGTGGCGGAACTTAACGCCGCGCTTTACCTCGACACCAGAGCGAAGAAAATGGAAATATAATTTCCACTCCTCGAGTGGGAATCGAACCCACAACCAGTCGTTTACAGTCACACGCTTGTGCCACTGGGTCACGACTGGCCACATACATACTATAGCAATTTGCAATTCGATGTTTTCGCTCAGCCGAGCTCAGTGCAGACTTGCTCTGCGCTGCTCTAAAAATTCAAAACAGTGCTTTCATTAAAACCCTTTAATTAAAGATTTTAACTTTGTAAAACGGTAAATGTTTACTCTTTACAAATATAAATAGTCGTATCTCTTATATGAACGTTATGTATAATAGTAATATTTTTTTTAATAATAAGACCAGTCGTGGCTTGTGGGCACAAAATGTGAGTTTAAACGTTACTGGTCGTGGGTTCGATTCCCGATCGAAGAATTGAAATAATTTAATATTTCATTTTCGTCGCTATGGTGTCGAGGCAAAGCTACTTAAAACGCAATGCCTTCAGATTTCGGTGGATAATGGGGAATGGAGTGTCTTAACACTAGGTCCCCTCTCTCTAACGTGCTATTTATGAGACACCAGTGGCGCAGTGGGAGTATTTGACTAAAAAAGTGATGGTTGTGGGTTCGATTCCCAATGAAACGATTACATTAATATTAAATATAAAATACGCATTTTGGAAATAATTTATACTGAAATATACGTCAAAAGCATGGTAAATTATATAAAAAAGAATTTTCACTGTTTCTCCCGCATAGCTGGGATAAAATCTACTTTTCAGATACTTATTATCCAAAATCTAGACATTGTGAGTTAATTAGTGGAACTTAACGCCGCTTTAGTTTAGGTACCAGAGTGGAAAAGTTATTCATACTCATATTATAAATGCGAATGTCTGTGTGTTTGTCTGTCATGCATTCACGGCTAATCTACCGGTCCGATTTGGATGAAATTTAGAATGAAAGTAGTAAAAATGACTGGGTCTAACATAGGCTACTTATTTTTTCAAAAATCAACCCCAAAGCGTTGAAATAGGGGATGAAAGTTTTTATGAAAAATCTAAACCGCTTGACCAATTGTAATGAATTTTGGCATTAATATAGTTGATAATGTAAACTTAAACATAGGCTACTTTACAGTCAGTATGGCCAGTAGCGTCACTGTACGTCGTCTGTCAATCACTCGATAAGTAACGGAAGTTTCTTACATATATGTATACATACATATATTGATATATACACAATATTTTTTGCTTTTGGCAACACAATCTGCTATCAAGATGAAATTACAAAGTTTCACGTGAAACGGTCCAGTGATTATATTTACTTCAGATTAAGTTACTCTTACACACAGTATTTCGTACTGGCGGCCGAAATTTATATGCATTTTGAGGCTTTCCAGATTTTATAAGGTTTTATAAGATGCTTTAATTTTTTTATTTTTTTTTGTTACAGCTTCACGCTTTTCTCTCCATAGCGTGGTAGTCAGAGGGACCTAGTGTCAAGACACTCCTTCCACCTGAAATGTAGACATTGCGTGTTGAGTGTCAGAATTCAACGCCGCGTTTTGTTTTAGGTACCAGAGCGAAGAAATTAACATTTTGAATATAATCATTCCTCATGTAAGAATCAAACTCACAACCTTCGCTTTACAGTCAGACGCTGACCAACTGCGCCACGACGACCTCTATGGCCAACGATGGGTTTTAATAAAGACTTAAACCGAGTATACTCATCCGTTAAAATAAAAAAAAAACAAACAAAAAAGAAAAAAAGTAGAAATGTACACGAAATCTAAAAGTCTGTGGTGTGTGAAAATAGAAAGAGTAAAAAGATTTAAATGCATATTCGATGGTTGTAGGTTCGATTTTAGAAGATTTTAGATAATTTTAAACATTTTTGTTAATGTACTCTAATAAAATATAATATTTCAAATGACAGTCTATTTCAAAGGTATTACTGCCGCTAATAAATATATATTTTTTTTTAGCTTCACGCTGTATCCCGCACACAGCAGGGTAGGCAGAGGGAACCTAGTGTTAAGACACTCCGTTTCCCACTTTTCGCCGAATTCGGAGGCTTGCGTGTTAAGTGGCGGAACTTAACGCCACGCTTAGCCTCGACATCAGAGCGGAGAAAATGGAAATATAATTTCCACTCCTCGAGTATGAATCGAACCCACAACCAGTCCTTTACAGTCACACGCTTGTGCCACTGGGCTTGTACAATAATTGTATTGTAATTTGACTTAAATAAAAGAGAGTCCGCTTACTTTCGCCGGTTTTCATATCTGAGACATTAACTTTAATCAACCAGTAGTAAATCATTTGATGTTCAAAAATAAAGCACTTTTTGCACTTTTACGTTTTATCTCAAAAAGCAAAGCAGTCAGAGAGAACGTGGTGCCAAGACACTTCGTTCTTCACTGTCCTCCAGAATTCAAGACTAAAGCAACTTCTTATAAATAATTTACTATTTTATTTTTTAAACGTCTCGTTTCGTTTTTTTCAGAGCGGAGAGAGTGAACATATTTTGAATACAATCATTGCCTCGACTAGGGATCGAACCGTGATCCATCGCAGGTATACGTCACTATGAGTTCGAAATGTAGATAAATCATACTTTTATTTTTATATTTCATAGTATTTAATATTCCTTCTAATGCATTTGAAATTTGACACAAATTATAAGATAGGTTATCGTGTAGAACAGTATAATGTCTCGATTTCAAGGCGAAAAGTATAGTAGAATATATTTAAAATTGATCCTCATTTTGAGCAACCCTATAAGAAATTAAACATACCGGGATCTGAAACCGCGTATCTTATAAACCGTCCAAGATTACTAAGAAGCGTGAATAATTTATACGTTTGCCAAAATGTTTATTAATTTACTAAGGTTATTGTGGTGGTAAGAGAGGCAGGGGGAAATCTTCGAAAACACAGTATCGACTATACTGGAGGAAAGTCACGTAAGGCGCATAAGGAACCCCCGGAGGGTGTGTACGAAGAGGTTGATGACAGTGGTCGAGGCGAAAGAAGTATGCAGGGACCGTAGCGTTTGGCGCTCCGTTCTCTCTGACTACCCAGCAACGGATACAGCGTGAAGCTAAAAAGAAAAAAAAGAAAAAGAAAAAAAACTAAGGTCCTATTTAAAACTTTAAAAATGTTAATATAACCCATCAATTAACAAGTAAAACACGGCAATATGTAGTATTATAAAAAAATATCATAAAAAAGACGTACTTATATATAATAATAATAATTTGATCTCTTTAAAAACGTCGAAACGCAATTAAAATTAAAAATACAGGTATCACCAAAACTGTAACAGTTTCGGCTGCAAACGAGTTACTGTTAAACTAACTGTAATACGAGATCATTTGACTTGTGGTGCAAGTCATAAGGAATATAGCTTTAAAAATTATAATAAATATATAATAAGCTAATATTTTCAACAATTTTGTGTGTTATATATCTAATGTTATTTACACATTTAAAAAATTAAAAGGACATTTTTATAGGGGCCAGTCGTGGCGTAGTGGCACGAACGTGTGACTGTAAACAACTGGTTGTGGGTTCGATTCCCATTTCCTTCGCTCTGGTATCAGAGGCAAAGCGCGGCGTTAAGTTCCGCCACATGCAATGCTTGCGTATTCGGCGGAAAGTGGGGAACGGAGTGTCTTAACACTAGTTTCCTCTGCCTACCCTGCTGTGTGCGGGATACAGCGTGAAGTTAATTATTAAATTACATTTTTATAAGATGTATAAAAATCTGAGCTCAGACGGATTCAAACCCGTGTCCTCTTGCAAAATCTTTTTGTAGCAGAAATTTGTGAAAATTAAGTCGTAACAAAAATAAGTTGTAATAAAAAGCGTATAAATAAGAATTTTGACACATCTGGTAGTAGAACGTAAGGCTCAGCGGTTAAAGAGCTTGGATGGTGTCAAAGAGTCGAGGGTTCGAATTCTAAAAATGCCTTTTACAGTGATATAGTATGTACCACTATACAGCGTTTGTGAGATTGTCTCTGGTAGATAATCTCCAAAACGACTGAACCGGTTAAAAAAGTTAAAAAAAATATCTTCACGCTCTTTTCTGCATAGCGCCATAGTCAAGGAGGACCGAGAGTCAAGACACTCCGTCACTTTCTGCCCGAAATGGAGTCATTGCGTGTTGTGTGGCATAACTCAACGCCGCGTATAAAGCTCTTCACTGTTATAAAGCACATTATGTGTCATTTTTATAGGCATATATTTATTTTGATATATTTATTTTTCAGCCAGATCGATTGACACTTATGAAATTTCCTGGGAAAAAGCGCTTTCGAATATCTTTTCGCGCATAGAGTAAAATTTATATAATACAATTAAGTATTATTTTGCAGCTCCACGCTTTTTCGCGCATAATAGGGTCTCGTCCCAGAGAAGACGTAGTGTCAAGACACTCCAGTTTACATGGGCAAAGTTACGATCGAGTGGAACAGCTAGTGACTGTAAATGTAATTGGTTGTGGGTTAAGAAATAAAGTGTTTTGACACTTGGTCCTTTCTGACCATCCTGCTATGCGGGAGAAACCGTGAAGTTCTATTTTTTTTACATCTTGTCGCAGATATCAGGTTAATGCTACCAAAATATTGTGTTACATCGAATCCGGCCACGTGTAGTGTGTACCACCAATACTTTAAAAATATGTGTCAAAATACGAATTAAACCTGAACCAATTGACAAGGCTTGTCCATACTGTCTACATATTTAAATAAAGGAGACAGAATTCCATACTTATATTATAAATGCGAAAGTCTGTGTGTTTGTCTGTCACGCTTTCACGGCTAATCTACCGGTCCGATTTGGTTGAAATTTAGAATGAAAGTAGTAAAAATGACTGGGTCTAACATAGGCTACTTATATTTCAAAAATCAACCTCTAAAGGGTTGAAATAGGGGGTGAAAGTTTATATGAAAAATCTACACCGCTTGACCAATTGTAATAAATTTTGGCATAAATAAAGTTCATAATCTAAGCTTAAACATAGACTACTTATTTTTTATAAAATGCGCCCCTGAGGGTTGCAATGTAACGAAATAGCTCACGAGGCGAAGCCGCGAGCGGGCCGCTAGTATTTAAATAAAAGAGACAGAATTGCAAGATTTAACTACTGTGATTTATTGATAGATAAAAAATGAGACAAAAATTTGGGCATCTCTTTTTAATGTAAAAGGTGTAGAATAATGCGTTATGTCGTTATATTTCCTCCCCTTTAAAATGACTATTATAATTCAGTAGAATCGTATATGGTTACTATACTTGATAACTGTATATAAGCTGTAGTGCATTATTTTTAAAATTATCTCCATTTATTGCCCGCTCCGTCAGATAGAACTCCTATTCCCGAAAAAGCGTAAAATGAAATTTACAATTTTTTTTTACGAAAATCGTAAAATAATCGTAAATACATATTATTTTCTAATACACAACCAAACGCCTTCTCCATTTTCTACCTAAATTTGGCGGAATTCAATGCTACGTTTCTCTTTCACAAAGCGAAGAAATAAGTTAAATTATGACCATTACTCCCATTGAAATCGAACCCACAACCAGTCGTAATTACAGTCGTTCCACTGCACCGTATACAAGTATAGGTACTTCTATACAGTGAACGGCAGAACAATTTCACGGGTGTAGTATTTCAAACTATCCTTACCCAATGTTGGATATCGAGTTTCGTTGTCATTTACATAGCAAATTATAAGTTGAAAACTACTTGACGATTTTGCTTTATTCAAGTTAAGTTTCGAGCGCTATCGTGAATACAGTGGGCAGTCGGTCCATAATCACAAGTGGTCGTGGGTTTGAATCCCACTTTAGGGAATGATAATTTAACATGTGGCAATAATGTGGCCAGTCGTGGCCCGGTGGCACAAGAGTGTGACTGTAAACGACTGGTTGTGAGTTCGATTCCCACTCGAGGAGTGGAAATTATATTTCCATTTTCTTCGCTCTGGTGTCGAGGTAAAGCGCGGCGTAAAGTTCCGCCACTTAACACGCAAGCCTCCAAATTCGGCGGAAAGTGGGGAACGGAGTGTCTTAACACCAAGTTCCCTCTGCCTACCCTGCTGTGTGCGGGATATAGCGTGAAGCTATTTAATTTAATTTTTAATAATTTAACATAATGTAAAAATGTTCATTTTTCCATTCTGGTGATTAAGACAAAACGAGGTGTTGAGGTTCGCCTTTAATTGCCAATATTGCAAGATTGACGGATTTTAACGCCAGTGGTGCGGTGCTGCATACAGGGCGGAGAAATGAAAAAAAAACAGCTTTTTTTAGCTTCACGCTTTTTCCCGCCTAGCAGGGTAGCTAGACAGAACCTAGTGTCTAGATACTTAGTCTTCCTTTTCCCCGTCCGAAATGGAGATATTGCGCTTTCAGTGGCGGAACTCAACGCCGTGCTTTGTTTTAGTTCTCAGAATGAAGAAATTAAAATTTAAATAAAATCATTCCTTTGGCCAGTCGTGGCCCAGTGGCACAAGCGTGTGACTTTAAACGGCTGGTTGTGGGTTCGATTCCCACTCGAAGAGTGGATTACATTTCCATTTTCTTCGCTCTGATGTCGAGTGAAAGCGCGGCCTTAAGTTCCGCCACTTAACACGCAAGCCACCGAATTCGGCGGAAAGTGGGGAAAGGAATGTCTTAACACTAGGTTCCCTCTGCCTACCCTGCTGTGTGCGGGATACAGCGCGAAGCTAAACAAAAATCATTCCTTTGAGTGGCGATCGACCCACAAGAATCATGTTTACAAACAAACTCTACCCCACTGCCATGATAGATCTAAGTGTATATCATGAAAGTCAAAGAGAACTGTATGTTTTTTTTACTTACAAACATTTTTTAAGTGTTATTCCAGACTTAGGAAAATTGAAAAAGGCGATTAGAAAACGTATAAAAATTTGAACACAGCGGGATTCGAGCAATACATGCTCAGTGGTGAGAGCGCCTGGACGGTTCAGGACGCGCGGGTTCGAATCCCGCTGCGTTCAAATTTTTATACGTTTCTAAATGCCTTTTAGAGCTGTATGTCTAGAATCCAGTGTTACTCTATTGTCTATCTTCCATCCAAAAACGGGATATTGCGTGTAGAAAGACGGAATTCAACACCATGCTTTCTCTGAAGTGGCAGACCTGGGAAATGGGAATCGAACCCACAACCGAACGTTTTTACAGCTTAAACAGTCTCACTACACCACGTTGGTCTTTAATACCATGATATATTATAATAAAAATATTCCACAACAAGTCTATATGTAAACATTATTTAAATATAAACGTTTAACTTATAAGTAACCGCCAAGCTAAGCTTCCTTGATGCTACCATTAAGAATAATCTAAGATAATTTACGCACTTTATTTATGATACAAGTGTAATGATATATGGTATGGTGTGGTACATAAATTAACTCATATTGATGTTATTAATGTGAATGTCTGTCTGTCTGTCTGTCTGTCTGTTACGCTTTTACGGCTAAACTGTCGGACCGATTTGGATGAAATTTGAAATGAAAATAGTTGAAGACCCAGTGTCAATTATAGTCAGCTTTTGTTTCAAAAATCGACCCTTGAAGGTGTAAAATAGGAGGTAAGTTTGCTGGACCGATTTTGATGATTTTTCGATGAGTATTCAAAACTTAACTTTCTACTAGCTGGGACCCAATTCTAAAAACTTTGAAGTCTCATGATACAGTCAGCTCATTCTGCAAGAATCCAGGGCAGTACGCGAGGCAACTAAGAAATCGTTGGCGGTAGTTTGATATAATAATGTATCAACTGACAGACGAATGCCACCTCAGTCTACCTGTGACCACGGACTACTGTAAAGTGTTCGAAACGTCGGGTTTCTAAAAATATATTCTCGAATACCAAAAATATACGCAGTTAATCCGGTTAAAAATAGTATCATTTCAAAATGAGTATTCAAAAAAATATAGTATTTCAATCTATAACAGAAACCTCCTTAATGCGTATAACACGCGGTGCCTAAGCAACTTTATATAATGTGTATAAAAATAAATATTACGAACACATGATGGTATTTAAAATATTTATTTTATCAATTAAATGTATTTTTAATCTATTATAATAAAAAAAATGATTTTTTTACCTTTTTTGGTAAAGAAAATAAAAATTTCCAAAAAAACAATAAATAAACCTACAACTATCATGTGAATAGGCACATATTGTTCCACTGAACCATCATAACGGTAATTTTATTTTACATCTTCACGCTTTTTTCACAACGCAAAATAGAGAGACAGAGAAAGCAAAGTGTTAAGACACTTCGTTCTCCTCTTACTGCCTGAATTGTGTTGAGTGACTAAAAATATATATAAAAAAAAAATAAAATATAGTCATTCCTTCGACCGGAAATCGAACTTACAACCAGTCACATTTAAAGATACTGACTAAAAATATAAAAAAAAAATGAATTTCTTCGACCGGGAATCGAACCCACAACCAGGCACTTTTCCAGACACTGTGCCACTAAACCACAATAGCCTAGCCTATTTCAAGACTAGTTTAACATATTAATTAGCACAAATAACTTCCAATTTCTTTGTCTTCCGCGTAACACCCATTTATTTCACTTTATATGATACGGCTGGCAACATATTATTATATTGTCGATAATTATATACATGAATAATCATTTTACAATATAAAACACATTTATTTAATATGTGTTAAATGTTGCTATTAATTTTTGTTTCTTTTTTAATATAAAAAGAGAAACAGCGTCTGTATGTGTATAAAAAGGTTGTGGGTTCGATTTCCACAGAGGGTTATAATTATTTTTAAATATTTTAATTATATTTAATTCTGCGTTGACTGACTGGCCCCTAAACTAAATATTAAACGACTGGTTGTGGGTTCGACTCCCACTCGAGGAGTGGAAATATTTGTTATTTGCATTTTCTTCGCTCTGTTATCGAGGCAAAAGCACGGCGTTAAGTTCTGCCACTTAACACGCAATGCCTCCAAACTTGGCGGAAAGTGGGGAACGGAGTGTCTTAACACTAGGATTCCTCTGCCTACCCTGTGCGGGATATAGCGTGAAGCTAAAAAAAAGTCTAAATAGATATCTCTGTATATATATCAAAACACAAAATATGCGTATCCTAAAGTAGATAATAAACAATATAAATTAGTCTAAGTCGCATATAAAATAATTGGGGCCAGTCTTGGTACGACTGCGGTGGCACAAGGTGCGACTATAAGCGACTGGTTCTGGGTTCGATTCCCACTTGAGGAGTGGAAATATTTAATGTTTCCAGTTTCTTCACTTGGTGTCGAGGCAAAACGCGGCGTTAAGTTCTGCCATTTAACATGCAATGGCTCCAGAATTCGGCAGCAAGTGGGGAACGGAGTGTCTTAACATTAGGTTCCCTCTAACTCTCCTGTATGCGGGATACAGCGTGAAGCTAAAAAAAAACATTTTTCAGCTTTCTTTATAGACAGACAGAACTTAGTGCTACAGATAGTTTTATAAAATTAAAGTTTTTATGCAAAATCTACATAGTTCGACAACTTTAAAACAAAACTCTAAAATAACTTTAAAAGGTAGACCTTAATTTTTTAACTTGTTTCAATAAACACTTAGTAACCGAATATCACCTTGAACACTAACTGGTCTGAGATTTTTAATATTATATATGTATAGATACAACAATAATTATAAATGTACTAAATTTTTTTTTAACCGATCACGCGATATTGATCCTTAGATTGTATGACAGAAGTGTCAGTTCGGATCCTGATTGTGTTTTACTGCACTGCTACAGTTTTGTGTATACATATATTCGTTTATATGTATGTATAAGTTTAATGTTTTTTGTCCATCTGTTCGTAAATTTATTTGTCTTTGTATAATAATATGTTTATTTTTTAATGTTAATTGTGAATCAACGATTTATAGAGTCAATGAGAAAAATGTAACGATGTATGATTTAGAAATTCATTGGTAAAGTAAAGAGTTATTTTATATAGTTTTTTCACACAGTAGGGTTAGTTAGTGAGAAGGTAGAATCAAGACACTCCGCTCTCCACTTTCCGCCGGAATATGAAATATTTATTGTATTCGGGCGGAATGTGTGTACATAATGCGAAATTACTCAGTTAAGAAAAATACTGTTATAGAGATTTTGGCTAGGAGGAACTTAAATTTTTTTTTGTTTTTATATACATACATCGAGAACGAACAACTAAAACTAAGGAAAATTATAAAATATGGAATAATTAAACATTATATGAAATGAAAAGGCCAGAAAGCTAATATTTTTGATATTAACGCATTAATTATTATTCTGCGTTGAGGTCCACCATACTAGACAGAGAGACAAAATTAGTTTTTTCCCCTTAAGTAAGATAATCAAAGAGAGCCCAGTGTCAAGACATTTCATTTTCCATTTTACTAATAGATACAAATATTATTAATTCCGTGGCCAGTCGTGGCCCAGTGGCACAAGCGTGTGACTGTAAACGACTGGTTGTGGGTTCGATTCCCACTCGAGCGGTGGAAATTATATTTCCATTTTCTTCGCTCTGGTGTCGAAGTAAAGCGCGGCGTTAAGTTCCGCCACTTAACACACAAGCCTCCGAATTCGGTGGAATGTGGGGAATGGAGTGTCTTAACACTAGGTTCCCTCTGCCTATCCTGCTATGTGCGGGATACAGAGTGAAGCTAAAAAAAATAATATTAATTTTAACAACCAAAACCATGTAATAAACATAGTTTAAATATATAAAAAAAAACGAGCTCTCTTTTCATTAAGTCTTAAATATTTTAGCAATTTACTCGATTACGATTTTACCTTATACGATATCGAGGTTGCGTTTCGACGATATCCAATTATTTAATGTTTCATTTTAAATTGGTGCATATTATGCACTTGTTAAGTGGCACGAAAACAACTCATTATAACTGATATTATTATTATTATTATTTAGTAAATTAGTTCCTTTTATAATAGATATGTTTTTTGTATAAATAGTTTGATTTGAAATGGAGAATGGAGTGCCTGGTCACCAACTCTCTGACTGAAAAAAGCTGAAAAGTATGTAAAGAAAACCTAGTGTCTTAACAGTCTGTTATACCTATTTATGTATTTATTTTCAAAAGAATCAAAACATGGCATGTTGAATATCGGAACTAAATTCTAAGCTTTGTCTTATCAGAGCGGAGAGCAATATAAACATAAATATATATTCATTGGGGCCAGTCGTCGTGCAATGACACGAACGTGTGGCTGTAAACTGGTTGTGGGTTCGATTCCCACTCGAGAAATGGAAATATTTAATATTTCCATTTCCTTCGCTCTGGTATCAGAGGTAAAGCGCGGCGTTAAGTTCCTCCACTTAACACACAATGCCTCCGAATTGGGCGGACAGTCGAGAACGGAGTGTCTTAAACTAGGTTTTCTCTGCCTACCCTACTGTGTGCGGGATACAGCGTGAGGCAAAAAAAAACAAACAAAAAGAAACATTCCGGGAACGGGAATCGAAGTCACAACCAATTACGCTGACAGTGGTTTATTACCTATAGGTACATTTTTTTTGATCAATTTTATTTAGAATTGTAAACTGTAAAGTGAAGAACAGAGTATCTAGACACTAGGTTCTCTATGTCTACTTTGCTATATGAGAATCTTACTTTTAAATTGTATTATGTATTTTTTCAGTGAAATAATTAAAATATACAATCCTATCCTTTTAACAATTTTTAAATATTAGGAAATCAAAATACATATTTTCTTATTTCAGTTTATATTTTGAAGTAGACAGAGGGCACATAGAGTTAAGACACTACATGCTCCAATTTATGCCTGATTAAAAAAATCCTTAAAAACTGAACTTTTTTATTTTTTTATATAAGATCGCTCCTTGATTTGAACCTAGGACTTCCTGATTCATAGTCTAACAATAACCTAACTAACCAAGCAATATAATCAAGTAATTTTATAAGAAATTTGAAAGCGGCCTTCGCTTTAGGCCGTTTTGTATTACAAATTCATATCATGTAAAAGAAAGTTAAGTAAAAAGAGAAAAAAATATTAAAAATCTTGGAAATCCTTTTTGCCTTGGAGTGTCATAAACAGCCTTGCAAAATTATTCGGATCGTTGAATTAGAACGTGATAAGATTTGGGGAACAAAAGGCAATGATGGGTAAGAGAATGTATATTAGATTTTGTACGTCAAGCGGGAATTGAACCTGTTATTAGTTAATTTAAGGGCAATTTAAAGTAAAATAATTTGATATTAGCTTCACGTTATATTTTGTATAGCAAGATAGACAAGGAGGACCTAGAGTCCTGACACTATTCTCCACTCTCTCTTCCCTCGAGTAAGTATCGAACCTACTACCATCGCGTTATAGTCAGCCGCGTTCCCACTGTGCCACGATGGTCTATAAACTCTGACAGTAAAATATAGTTTTGAATAAACAAAAGTATTGATGAATGCGGTTTGAACTCGTCAGTGTATTGGTTTTTGAAATGTTAATATATATTTAATAAGTGACCTAATTTTCAGAATACACTAGGATTCATATATGTATATAAAATAAAATTAAAATATCATTCTATGTATTTTTTTTATTTATCTTCTAGTAAGAGGAAAGTAGTGAATAGTCACTACGCTGTCCAAACTTTGTACATTTTTTTTTTGGAATGAAGAAGGCAAACGAGCAGAAGGCCCATCTGGTGTCAAGTGTTTACCTTCGCCCATAGACATCCACAACATTAGTTATGGATGCGTTGCCAGCCTCGGGGATGTCGGACAGAAGGAGGGAGGAAGGATGGGAATGGTGGGAATAGGGAGAGCTGGCTTGCATGCCATCGAACCGGAACACATCATCAGATATTTGGCGGTTCGTCTTTGACATGATAGTGGTCGCGAGCCAGTCGGAGAACAAATCTCCTACCACCAAACTACTGGGTTACCCGCCTTGTTCTCTGCGCAAAGAGACTTAAATATAATAATTATAATAAAAAAACAAATGTGTTAAAATCGAAATCTGAAAGCTAAAACTAGTCGTCGATTTTGATTTATTAATGAATATTGTTAATTTATAATGTAATTTCCATATGCAAAATACATTTTGATCAGCTAAAATTATACATACATAATAAACAAAAGAAAGGTTAACCAGGGAAAACCTAGTGTCAATAAACTCCGTTCTCCACTTTCCGCCAAGCAATTGCGTGCTGAGTGACGAAACTCAACGCCGCACGTTGTCCAAAACGAAAAAATAAAAATCATTTAGATTTTCCTTCGCAGATTCAAGTTTTTTTTTGCATAGCAGGTTAGTTAGTCAGAAAGGTTTAATGTCAAGAGGGCTAGTCAGATAGGTCTTAGGATCCAAAATGGAGACATTACGTGTTGAGTGGCGGAACTCAACGCCGTGGTTTATCTTTGTTACTACGAGTAGAAATAAAAATTTAAATATTGTCATTCGTCGACCTACAATCGTCAAAATAATATATAATAAAGAATTTATTTCTTACTAAAAAGTACACGATATAAAGTATTTTCACAAGTGTGTGACTGTAAACGACTTGTTGTAGGTTCGATTCCTACTCGAGGAGTTGAAATATTTAATATTTCCATTTTCTTCGCTCTGGTATCGAGGTAAAGCGCGGCGTTAAGTTCCGCCACTTAACACGCAATGCCTCCGAATTCGGCGGTGCGTTGGGAACGGAGTGTGAACATTATGTTCCCTTTGCCTACCCTGCTGTGTGCGGGATACAATTGGTTCTTGCCGGAAAATTTTGTAGCTATCAGATAGGGATGGATACATGTGCAATGTTAATATCAAGAAGTCGGTTAAAAAGTGGTTAAAATATCTTTTAGGCGGAGAAACAGACAGAGAGACGGTTCACTACGTTCCATACTAATAAAGATTTTATAAATAGAATAAAAAAAAGTAATTTACTTGTTTATTTCAAATAGTATATGTCCAAACGGTCGTAAAAACCCCAGGTTAGTACCCAGGTACGTGTCGCCTCAACCCGGACATCCTCTATAGCTCCGGTTAAGATTTAACGCGATTAGCACTTAAAATATGTATTGAGATTTTTAGTATACGACCTTGGAACTTGGGTTGTATTTATTTATTTATTTATTTATTAACTTCACGCTGTATCTCGCACACAGCAGGGTAGGCAGAGGGAACCTAGTGTTAAGACACTCCGTTCCCCACTTTTCGCCGAATTCGGGGGCATTGCGTGTTAAGGTGGCGAAACTTAACGCCGCGCTTTTATCTCGACACCAGAGCGAAGAAGATGGAAATAATAAATATTTCCACTTCTCGAGTGGGAATCGAAACCACAACCACTTGTTTACAGTCAGACGCTTGTGCCACTGCGCCACGACTGGCCACAATATATATAATTTTTAATCTGGGTTGTATATGTAATTTTTAAAATGTTTTTTATTCTCCCCGATCTCTGTTTTTTAACAGTTTCATATTCAATACATACAAAATGTCGCTTGTTTTCATAACATATGCTAAAAACTTCATGGTTTTCCAGTTCTCCATTTTCCTTCTTGAAAATGTGACATTGCGTGTTGAATGGCGGTATTAAACGCTGCGCTTTGTCTTAGGTACTAGAGCGGAAAATGATTGATGACACTTAATTCCCCTGAGGGGGAATCGAACCCACAATTTTGCTATATATAGCCAAATATAATTATTTGAAATAAAAAAAAATATATATTTTTTATACTTACAATTGAAATTATTGAACCACTACAAAACAACTAAAAAAACTACTAAACAATAAAAACAGACACTAATCAGTCAGTTAGTGGTTACTAATTATTTAACACTATTTAATATATCACTTTAAAAAAGTCACTTAAAAATCACTAAACTTAACTACAACAACACACCGACGTCTACTTTGTAACATGTTTTTATATAGAATTATACACTATTAAATAGTCTATGGGTAACGGTAGTCGACCACATCCGGGTTCGCGAAATATAACCGGGACAAGAGTGGGGATTCAAATAGAGTGTACACACATCTCATTATAACCTAGTTAAGATGAAGATGCTGCGAAGAATTCGATTTGATTTTTTTAGAGGGTAGGCAGAGATAATATAAAGTTAGAATTCTCCGTTCTCCGTTTTCGATAGAAAATACGGATATTGCGTGCTTAAAGGTAGATTTGTTATTTAATTATTTTTGGCTCCACGCTTTATCCCGCACAAAGTAGGGTAGGCAGAGGGAACCTAGTTTTAAGACACTCCGTTCCCACCCCACCGAATTTTGAGGGCATTGTGTGTTAAATGGTGGAACATAACGCCGCACTTTGACTCGAGACCAGAGCGAAGAAAATGGAAATAATGATGATATTTCCATTCTTCGAGTGGGAATCGAACTCATGACCAGTCGTGTTCATATACTTTATACTCCTGCACCACGACTAGTCTCTTTCTTTTTTAGGTCTTTATTATCATTTTAATTGCTAAGTTACTAAAATAGGCTTACAAATATCACAGATTTTTTTAAAGTATTTTTTTATTTGGATTCATACTACGCTACTTAAAAATAAAACACGTAAAGAAAAATCTTTGCAATGGTTATTAAGAAACTATGTCGATGGATTATAAGCCAAATTGTTCTACACATTTAAATTTCTCCTCTCAAGCTATGAATAGTAGAATTCGGGCGGAAAGTAGAGAGCAGATTGTTTTGAGCTTCCTAAGTCCCTCACAGATTTTTTACTTAATACATAGATTTTTTAGTTAAGAAAATCTTAAATTTTATTTTTTTTTAGTTAAGATCTAGGTTTTCTACGTTAATTTGCTATGCGGGAGAAAGCGTAAAGATTACTTTTAGAACCTTTTAGTTTTTATTGATTTTATACCCGCCATTGTCTATTAGGAGTCAGCTTAGAGGATTTATTTCTAAGTAGAGCTTTAACAGGTATATATGGATTGGATTTTACTACATTTTAGTCTCATTAAGTTAAATTTTCAAGTAAAAATGCTAACTTTCTATACTGATTTTAATCTTAAAGAATTGTAGCCAGTCGTGGCCCAGTGGCACAAGAGTGTGACTGTAAACGACTGGTTGTGGGTTCGATTCCCACTCGAGGAGTGGAAATTATATTTCCATTTTCTTCGCTCTGGTGTCGAGGTAAAGCGCGGCGTTAAGTTCCTCCACTTAACACGCAAGCCTCCGAATTCGGCGGAAAGTGGGGAACGGAGTGTCTTAACACTAGGTTCCCTCTGCCTACCCTGCTGTGTGCGGGATATAGCGTGAAGCTATTATTATTTTAATCTAAAACACTAATAGCTGCCCGCGATTTCGTTTGCGTTGACTTAACGACCCTTGCCACCAAAATAGTTATGATGCTGAATAATTTTTATTTAGACGGAATTTACCATTTCCTTATATTATATAGTATAAGCTGGTCTATTATGGTTCTACATCAGGTGTTCCAGTTCTTCAAAATCAATTATACTTCTTTTGAAATGAAACTATTTTTAACCGGATTAATCGCGTATATTTTTGGTATTCGTAAATACATTTTTAGTAAACCCGACGTTTCGAACACTTTACAGTAGTCCGTGGTCACAGGTAGACTCAATGTCTACTAAAATGTATTTTCGAATACCAAAAATATACGCGATTAATCCGGTTAAAAATAGTTTCATTTCAAAACGTGTAATAATCGAGAAAACAAAGGATCAAATTATACGCTTTTTGCTTTATTTTGAAAGTTATACAATAAAAAATTTCAATCCGATTCGTCCAGTAGTTCCGAAGATGTGCATATACTAACACTCTTTTTTTCTGTTTAACCATTGCCTTCGCCGAGGCCAGTCGTGGCCCAGTGGCACAAGCGTGTGACTGTAAACGACTGGTTGTGGGTTCGATTCCCACTCGAGGAGTGGAAATCACGCAATGCCTCCGAATTCGGCGGAAAGTGGGGAACGGAGTATCTTAATACTAGGTTCCCTCTGCCTACCCTGCTGTGTGCGGGATACAGCGTGAAGCTAAAAACCATTGCCTTTAGGCAAAACAAGCACATAGTCATCACGTTTACAATCACACAATCTCCCATTACACCATGATACCCTCGAGGTTGAATGGTTTTTAACTGTTTATTTAAGTGGCGGAATTAAACGCCGCAATTTGTCTTAGTTACTAGAACTGATAATAAAAAATATTACAAATATAACCATTTCACCCACTAAAATTCAAATTCACATCAAACGCATGTACGTACAGACAGACAAACTTACTATGCGACAATAGAATCATCTATATACATATATAATAATAATATAATATACATAAATGATGTTTCCGTCTGTCGTAACACTGTTTACTATTGCAAGTGCACTAGACGGTCCACTACACTTGTGTGCCAATTCTTAGTGATATGTATGGCTATGAATAGAGCGATAGTATATACATAATTCTTGAAACTAAACTTATATTTTTTTCACATTTTAACGGTTTTTCCCGCATTATAGGGTAGTCAGAGAGGGCATAGTGCCAGATTCTTCTACTGCTTCTATTGTGTTAAATCAAATATTATATTTTTATCTTTGTGGCCAGTCGTGGCCCAGTGGCACAAGAGTGTGACTGTAAACGACTGGTTGTGGGTTCTATTCCCACTCGAGGAGTGGAAATTATATTTTTATTTTCTTCGCTCTGGTGTCGAGGTAAAGCGCGGCGTTAAGTTCCGCCACTTAACACGCAAGCCTCCGAATTCGGCGGAAAGTGGGGAACGGAGTGTCTTAACACTAGGTTCCCTCTGCCTACCCTGCTGTGTGCGGGATATAGCGTGAAGCTATTTAATTTAATTTAATTTAATATTTTTATCTCGTTTCCTGGCGTAAAGTGACTTTGACTTGAACCTCGACAACTCTACCAAGCGGGGAAGTATGAGGCAACTTTATTTTTTTTAGGTAGACAGGGTAAGCAGGATTTCTATTGTTAATATATTGCACTCTCCACTTTCCATCCAAAATCAAGATGCTGTGTATCGAGTGGTACAACTCATAGCCGCGCTTTGTTCCTCTAGAGAGGAGAAATAAGCAAAGAACAAATGTAAAAAATAACCTTAGTGATAATTGAGCCCTCAACCACTGCGGGAATGATTGAATTATTCATTTATAAGTTTAAGTAAAATTTTGTCAGTCAAAAATATAATATATTATAATATTAGGGGCCCGCTCGCGGCTTCGCCACGTTAACTACGTGACTACTTCGTTATATTGCAACCCTCGGGGCTGGGTTTTTGAAAAATAAGGTAGCCTATGTTTAACCTTGGATTATCAACTATATTTATGCCAAATTTCATTGTACTTGGTTAAGCGGTTTAGATTTTTCATACAAACTTTCATCCCCTATTTCAACCCTTTGGGGGTTGATTTTTGAAAAAATAAGTAATCTATGTTAGACCCAGGAACTTTTACTACTTTCATTCTAAATTTCATCCAAATCGGACCAGTAGATTCGCCGTGAAACCATGACAGACAAACACACAGACTTTCGCATTTATAATATAAGTATGGATTAAAGAAAGTAACTCCTCATATCTTTCTAACTACAATAACACATAAAATATATTATACACAAAAAATACACATTATACATACAACATACAATGTACAACACATAAACAGATCTAAATAAAACACATAAACAAGTTCAAACAAACAAACAAACATATCAGTCTAACTATAAATGTTTACACCAAGTGTTTTCGCTGTACTATTGGCCTACTACCGAGGTGAGGTCATTGAACCGCGTATCTCGAGCATCCGGCGAAGCGTAGAAAAACTTTATATATATAAGTTTTTCTATAGTCTACCATCCGGTTTGGCAATAGTGATGATTCAATAGTTTTCTTATTGTTTTTTTGCGGGAAGCAGCGTGAAGTTGTACTTCACGCGTTTTCCCGCGTGGTAGTTAGAGAGAACCTATTGTCAAATGTCATCACGTCGTTTTCCACTTAGACATTTTTAAAATGTTATTCCACACTTAGGAAAATTGAAAAAGACATTTAGAAAACGTATAAAAATTAGAACACCTCCTCCTGAATATCGTTCAGGCGCTCTCACTACTGAGGAGTGTTGAACGCATTGCTTCGCGGGTTCGAATCCCGCTGCGTTCAAATTTTTATACTAAATGTCTTTTTCGTTTTTCACTTTCTAATAGAAATTGAGACATATTGTCTTTAATAACGGGCTTAAACGCCATGTTTTGTTATATTAAAGTAAAAAAATAAAAATAATTTAAGCATAATCATTTCTACAACTGGAAATCGAATCGACAACTATCGCTTACGCAGTCAGACCAATGCCATAGAGGGCTATGTCCCATGCATATAACTGTGAATGTCCTCTTGAATGATGAAATTAGATAATGTAAAAAGTACTTAAAATTTAAAATACGTACTTAATGTGAATATTTTCTTATTAACTGCATGTTAATACTAACTGGCTGAGTAAGAAAAAGAGCTAAACAAGGCAGTAAAAACATTTTAACATTTTTAAAGTGTTATTTACACACTCAAAATGTAAAAAGATATTTTTTTAAATAACTTTGAACGCAGTAGGATTCGAACCCGCGCCTCTTGGATACCGCCTAAGCGCTCAAACTGCTAATCTATGCGCTGAATTGAACGCTAAGAGTGTTTGGTCGGCTTCCTACAGGTGCAGGTTCGTATTCCGATGCTTTCAAATTGTCATACGTTTTCTAAAAGGGATCTTATATGCGGACACGGATATATCATGGTCCGTAATTTTTGTCTAAATATTATTTATTATATTTTTTTTTAGCTTCACACTGTTATCCGCACACAGCAGGGTAGGCAGAGAGAACCTAGTGTTAAGACACTCCGTTCCCCACTTTCCGCCAAATTCGGAGGCTTGCGTGCTAAGTGGCGGAACTTAACGCCGCGCTTTACTTCGACACCAAAGCGAAGGAAATGGAAATATAATTTCCCTTCCTCGAGTGGAAATCGGACCCACAACGTTTACAGTCCCACGCTTGTGCCACTGGGCCACGACTGGCCACAATACTTATTATATTATTTTTTTTTCAGTAATACACTATAAAATACAAGATATACCCCAATAACTAATTACAACTATACAACTATAGTAGAACTAGTAGAAGTAGAAAACCCAATACAATCTAATGTGACACAAAAATCCTGTTCGTAATCGAAAGTGGATACATTGATCCACGTTGCCAATAACAAAAACATGTATGTGCGTAAAGATTGTGTTAGACTGCTCTTAATAAGCTATTGCTATATTATGCTATACTATTTTTATAGCTTCACGCTGTATCCCGCATACAGCAGGGTAGGCAGAGAGAACATAATGTTAGCACTCTGTTTTCCACTCTTTCCGCCGAATTTGGAGGCGTTGCGTGTTAAGTGGCGGAACTTAATGCCGCTCTATGCTTCGGATACCAAAGCTAAGGAAATAGACATATTAAATATGCCCATTCCTGGAGTGGGAATCGAACCCACAACCAGTCGCGTTTACAGTCACATTTTTGTGCCCCTGCGCCACGACTGGTTTCAGAGGGAGAGAAGAATCATTATTTTATGCTTTTATTTTTTTAGCTTCACGCTGTATCCCACACACAGCAGGGTAGGCAGAGGGAACCTAGTGCTAAGACACTCCGTTCCCCACTTTCCGCCGAATTCGGAGGCATTGCGTGTTAAGTGGTAGAACTTAACGCCGCACTTTGCTAGCTGCATAGAGAACTAAAATTTAATAGAGAACTTAGTACTATACCGTTACCGTAACATACCGTTTAATTTTTAGGCACATTTCATTTTTTACGCACTTTCTCAAGATATTGTCAATGCACAATGTCGAGGTTTAACACTGCCCTGAGCTTTTGTATTACCAGACTGGGGTAATATTTTTAAATTCAATAATTTTTTCAGCTTTATTCTGCATAGAAGGTAAGACAAAGGGCAGGACAAGACATTTAAAGAAAACGTATAAACGTATAACAAACGCATGGCTCAGTGGTGAAAGCGCCTGGACGGTATTCAGGAGGCGCGAGTTCGAAGCTCGCTGCGTTCAAATATTTATACGTTTTCTTTAAATGTCTTTTTCAATTTTCCTAAGTGTGAAATAACACTTCAATTAGTGTCCTGATACTCCGGCCTCCACTTCACGTTATTGATTCTCAATATCGAATTAAGTGGGGAACGGAGTGTCTTAACACTAGGTTCCCTATGCCTACCCTGCTGTGTGCGGGATACAGCGTGAAGATAAAAAAAAGAACAATTATGTCTCTTCGGATTGGGAAAATTATCAAAAATTAAATATAATGATTCTTCCTAGTATGGATCCAATCAGTGTTGGACAAGATTTAATTGCAATTAACAATTGGTAATTTGTTTGTGTAGAAATCACAATTAGCTGAAAATTCAGTCAAGTCGTTAATTTACACTATAATTGACAAATAATTCAGTGTTAATTTTGATTTTTTTTATATGTATCTATCACCATTTTCATTCTTTTGTGCACCAACACTTTTAATTATATCTTACATGATGAGGTTGGCTGGAAGAGAATGCTTTTTAGCGTTAAGTCCGCCTTTTGTGCAATTTTTTTTTTGTGTACAATAAAGAATAAATAAATAAACAAAATAAATTCATTGTTAATTTTGATTTTTGCACAAACAAAATCATTTGTTAATCAATCAATATAGTCATTCCCCGATAAGGAATTCAACCCATAACCACCATTTGCACAGTCAGAGGATGTCACATTGCGCTACGATGTCCTTTTGAATGAAGTGTTACTCTTAACACTGAGGCATGAAAAATCATTTTATGAAAACGTTTAAAAAATTGAATACAATAAAATTCGCCACTCAACAGGAAAATATATTTGAAAAAGACATTTAGAAAACGTATAAAAATTTGAAAGCAACGGAATTCGAACCCGCGCCTCCTGTATACCGTTCAGGCGCTCTGACCGCTGAGCCATGCGTTCTACTACCAGCTGCGTCGAAATTCTTATACGCTTTATTACAACTAATTTTTGTTGTTAGTATCTCTGTAGAGAGATTTATGAAATTTCTGCTACCCTTCCAAATGTCTTTTTCAATTTTCCTAAGTGTGGAATAACACTTTAAAAATGTTTAAAAAGCAATATATTTATTTGTAACTATAATATTAGCTAATATATCTTACAATTAGCCAAGACTAGATTTCTGGTAATTTTAAATACAAAGATCTTATCTTATTTAATCAAGGCAAAGCATTTTTAGTTTGTTTTTAGCTTCATACTAATTAACAATCTCTATACAATGTGTTACTTAATGTCTTGTAACATTTAGTTGCTCATTGTCAGTAATGAAAGTGTGCAATAAAGAAAGGCTATATGAATGCAACTTGTGATAATAAAGAAGTTGAGTTAAATATTGTTTTTTCAGCTTCACGCTGTATCCCGCACATAGCAGGGTAAGCAGAGGGAACCTGGTGTTAAGATACCCCGTTTCTCATTTTTCGTCAAA
Organism: Dryas iulia moderata; assembly: GCA_019049465.1. NCBI lineage: Eukaryota > Metazoa > Arthropoda > Insecta > Lepidoptera > Nymphalidae > Dryas > Dryas iulia. Next base: position 734,303 of record CM032422.1, on the reverse strand, counting down.
TTCTGGAGGGATTGCGTGTTAAGTGGAATTTAACGCCCCGCTTTGTTGCTACCAGATCCGAAGAAAATGGAAATCTTAAATATTTCAACTCCTCGAGTGGGAATCGAATCTACCACTAGTCACGCTTAAGAATGTGACAGTGAGAATGAAGAAAAACATGATCAAGTGGTTAGGGCACATCGAGAGCATGAGGGATGCAAGAATCGTAAGATAGACATCTGAAAGCCCCTGATACCCAAAGGGGATTGTGATACTGGAGAAATATAACCTAAGAAGCTTGAAGACCCTCCGGAGTAAGTATAAATCAATCGATTTTAGGTGGAAAGTAAAGAACGGAATGTTGAGATTAAGTTCTCTCTGCCTCTCTTATCATAGGGGTATATCGTGAGGCTAATAAAAATGATAACGAGGTATTAAGTCTACGAGAGTGCAATCTACATAAGTATTATACATATATACATTTTGAAATGAAATACGTATACTTATGAATAGTTGATAAACTAAGAATTATATGATGACAGTGGTCGACGATGTAGCGTTTGGAGCTCCGTTCTCTTTGATTACCTTGCTTAATTATGTAAAAATAGAACCATTTCTCAAAAAACCTGAAACTTTAAAAATACTCAGTTTCAACGTTTACTTATACAGTTATATAAAAAAAAATCAAACACACTCGCAGAACAATGGGCAGATTCTAATCTCAATAAATGAGGTCTCAGATCGTTTTGTCTTCGAAACTATAAATTAGAAGGTACAAAACAATAGCTTCGAATTAATATGTGTGAATGTAGCGGCGTTTTTGATGCACAAGTTAATTGGTTCTTGTCTTATATGAGAGATGAGAATTTCATTATTTTATGAATAATGTTTGTAAGAGAATGATGGTATTTCTACATTATTGAAGTTGGCCGCAATGGGTGAAATTTTAGATAGTAGTTAGGTTTTAGGTAGCTGTTGCCCGCGGCTTCGTCCGTGTGGGAAAAATCTAAAATATAATTCTAAAATAAAAGTGCCCTTACTTTTTTAGGTATCTTCCAGTAGAAGTCCCGTTGAAATCGATTTAGCCGTTCCAGAGATTAGCCTAAACAAATAGACAGACAGACAGAAATTGTAAAAAAAATGTTTTGTTATATGTTAATGTTAATAGCGGTCATTTTAATATTACAAACAAATACTTCAATTTTATTTATTAGTATAGATAAGTAACATAAAAAGGCCGTCGCTGCACAGTGTGACTATGTCTGTAAAGTGATGGTAGTGGTTTCGATTCCAACTCGGGTAGTGATTATATTTAAATATTCATTTTTTTGTTTTGTTACCCAAGACAAAATATTCTTAGGTATCAAAAATCGATTTTTGGAGGGAAAGTGGAGGACGGAGTGTCTAAACGCTGATTATCTCTGACTGATCCAATGCGGGCCTAAATCTTAAAAAAATGTATAAAAACAAAGAAATATCATACTATGGGGCCAATCGTGGCGTAGTGGCACAAACGTGTGACTGTAAACGACTGGTTGTGGATACGCTTCCCACTTGAGCAGTGAAAATATTTAATATTTCCATTTCCTTCGCTCTGGAGTCGAGGCAAATCGTGGCGTTAAGTTCCGCCACTTAACACTCAATGCCTCCGACGGAAAGTGGGGAACGGAGTGTCTTAACACTAGGTTCCCTTTGCCTACCCTGCTGAATGCGGGATACAGCGTGAAGCTAGAAAAAAATAGCATACAAAATTGTACACAGTCAAACCGTAGCTTAAGTTAAAATATCTTGTAATCAACGTGGCTGATCTATCCCGTTTTATAGTGTAGCTTTACCACTAAATCTAATACGATACTTTGAAGTTCCAATATAAATAATAAACTTTTTTCTGAAGCCATTCTATATTACCACGTTGAATCATATTTATTTAAGACAAGCGACTGCACCCGGTTTCGTCTATGAAATTACACGAATTTTCCTAAAAAACTTTCATTCCCTATTTCAACCCTTTAGTGGTTGATTTTTAAAAAGAGTTGTCTATGTTTGGCCCAGTCTTTAACTATTTTTATACTGAATTCCATCCAAATTGGACCTGTAGATTAACCACGAAAGTGTTACAGGCAGACGGACATAATTTTGCATTTACAATATTAGTATGGATGCTTAATGTAACGTTAAAATTAATATAAAGAGTACTAATAATATAATATCCTGGATAATAAAATATCCTGGAATACAGTAAATGCTATATTGGCTCATATGTTGGCGTCAAACTTCATCAGTTTCAACAGTGAATCACCAACATATAAGTTTTATTTTTAAATAACGTATAATAATAATTTAAAGCTACGAAATGTACCTACATATAACACATGACGTCAAAATTTTTGAAACCTTTTTTTGTGCAAAGTAGAGAGAGGTTAGTGTCAAGACACTCCGTTCTCCGCTTATTTGATATTGTGTATTGAGGAAGTAGCTCAACGCTGCGCATTGTCCTACTAGAGAAAGGTAATGAAAATAATTTCAATGGGGGCAGTTGTGGCGCAGGAGCACCAACGTGTGACTGTAAACGACTTGTTGTGGGTTCGATTCCCACTCGAGGAGTGGAAATATTTGATATTTCTATTTCCTTCGCTCTGGTATCAGAGGTAAAGCGCGGCGTTAAATTCCGCCACTTAACACGCAATTCCTCCGAATTCGGCAGAGAGTGGGGAACGGAGTGTCTTAGCACTAGATTCCCTCTACCTACCCTGCTGTATATTTAGATATTTTCATTTGGTAAGAAACGTCACTTCCCGACACTTAAATCACTACGTCTCGAACTTAGGCGAGAAGTGGAGAACGGAGTGTCTTAACACGTCGCTTAAAAATAAATGGTACATATAATTGGTAAATGGTTATAACTGTAAATAAAATATATAGTCTATATATATTATATACATATATAATTTGTATGTTTGCACGTGTAGATGTTCTATTAGAGCATAACACTTATTGTTCCAATTTAGCTGCATGATGTATCAATCAACTCTTAGACGTAAGTTGGGTAGTGATTTAATACAATTGAACAAGATTGTCACAGTTCAAGAAGAACATATATTTTTTTAGTATCATGCTGTATTCCGCACACAGTAGGGTAAGCAGAGGGGATCTAGTGTTAAGACACTCCGGTCCACATTTTCCATCGAATTCTGGAGGCATTGCGTTCTAAGTGGCGGAACTTAACGCCCTGCTTTGCCTCGAGTCTAGATCGTAAAAAATGGAAATATGATATTTCCACTCCTCGATTGGGAATTGAACCCACAACCAGTCACTTACAGTCACACGTTTGTGCCACTGCGCCACGACTGGCTCCTCCCCTCTGCCTATCCTGCTGTATGCAAGAAACAGCTTGATGCAAAAAAAAATATTTTTTTAGTCTGATGACGCAAAGGTGGTTTTGTTATTAAAAAGGCAATTTCACAAAATGTCTAGTAAATTGAAGAAGAGATTAAAGGGAACAAAAAACTACCTTGCTCAAATAGACTAATAAATAAATAACTAATAGTCTAGTAGAAAAACTACTACTAGCTTTTATAAAATTACTACAGCTATTTTTTAGCTTCACGCTGTATCCCGCACACAGCAGGGTAGTCAGAGGGAACCTAGTGTTAAGACATCCCGTTCCCCACTTTCCGCCGAATTCGCAGGCTTGCGTGTTAAGTGGCGGAACTTAACGCCGCGCTTTACCTCAACACCAGAACGAAGAAAATGGAAATATAATGTGGGAGTGGGAATCGAACCCACAACCACACGTCGTTTACGGTCACACGCTTGTGCCACTGCGCCACGACTATAACTTGTACAACTACTTATTATATTATTACATAGTACGTACATACATACATACGAGTACGTTGTTAAAGGAATTCGAAGGCCTTACATTTTTAAATATGCACCTTTTCTTATTCATAACGTTATCAACATGTCAATATTTTATAATTAATATTTAATCGAGGCTAACATAGCGCAGTTACATTATGACTGTAAACAGGTAGTGGGTTCGATTTCCACGTGGGAATAAAAATATATATATTTTTTTAATTTTTTTCTCTAGTAAGACGAGGTATATATAACTTTCAGTTCCACCACAAAATCTATACTATTATAATAAAGATGTAAAGTTTATAACTTCGTTTGTAAGGGCATTGTTACGGAAATACTGAACCGATCAGGAATTTTTTTTTCACAATTAGAAAGCTACACTGTTCAGGAATGCCATAGGCTATATGATTGAACAGAAAGTTCATAGAATCCTAAAGGGGCTCGAAAGTGAGATACAAGCTGCAGATAATATTGCGGATATTGCAGGTAATCAATAATTTCGTCGACTTCCCACTGGATGTAGGTTTGATTCCCACTCGAGGAGCGGAAATATTTAATATTTCCCTTTTCTCCGCTCTGGTGTCGAGATAAAGCAAGGTGTTAAACTCCGCTACTTAACACGCAATGCCTCCGAATGCCTCCGAAAGTGGGGAACGGAGTGTCTTAACACTAGGTTCCGTCTGCCCTGCTTTATGCGGGATACAGCGTGAAGCTAAAAAAAAATTCGTCGTCAATCGTAGAACGAATAGTGAAAAACAGAGTGTCTAGACACTTAGTTCTCTCTGCCTATTACTATGGCGATATAGGGTAAAGCTAAAAATATAATTCTATGTATTAAGAGTACGACAGTGATAATCTACATACCTATGTTATATTATTACATAATTAAAAACCGGTCGTTATCAGTTATGAGTTATGAATAGTTGATAAACTAAGAATTTTATGCTTTCCTGGTTCTTATAAATTGTTTGTGGAAATTTTACATATAAGTGCATAAATTAAAGAAAAAATACATTTAAATATAGTGACATTATTTTTTATTTATTTTTTTTTCCAGCTTCACGCTGTATCCCGCTCACAGCAGGGTAGGCAGAGGGAACCTAGTGTTAAAACACACCGTTCCCCACTTTCCGCCGAATTCGGAGGCATTGCGTGTTAAGTGGCGGAACTTAACGCCGCATTAGTGACATTATATATTTAGTTAATTCGAAATTTATAGTGGCAGAGTTTGACTGTAAACACAATGCTTGCCAAAAATAAGCGGCACATAGGTGTTAGGAAGTAGAAGGGACACGTCGTTCCCAGTTTTGCGCCGAGTTGAAATATTTAATATTTATTTCCTTCTCTCAAATGTCGAGACAAATCGCGGCGACTTTTTATTTTTATTTTTTTTTAGCTTCACGCTGTATCCCGCACACAGCAGGGTAGGCAGAGGGAACCTAGTGTACAAACACTCCGTTCCCCACTTTCCGCCGAGTTCGGAGGCTTGCGCGTTAAGTGGCGGAACTTAACGCCGCGCTTTACCTCGACACCAGAGCGAAGAAAATGGAAATATAATTTCCACTCCTCGAGTGGGAATCGAACCCACAACCAGTCGTTTACAGTCACACTCTTGTGCCACTGGGCCACGACTGGCTACAAATTTCCTTATTTTGCAAACTTAAAAAATCAACAAACATATAGAATACATCAAAATTGATTTACTATTTCGTAGAGATCCAACTGAATAACGAACCAACCGAAAACGGATCTTATGCGTGAAAACTTGTGAGATGGGAAATGTAAAATAAAATTACAGATAAAGAAAGAAATAACCTAAAGTTAACTGTAACCTAAAGTTAACCTTAAGTTAAGTAAACTGAATTATAGACTTACTAGCGGCCCAATCGCGGTTTCACCGCGTACATGACTGTTTCGTTATATTGCAACCCTCGAGGGTTGATTTTTGAAAAATAAAATAACCTATACTTAGCCTTGGATAATCAAACAAAATTATGCCAAAATTCATTACAATCGGTCAAGTGGTTAAGATTTTTCATATAAAGTTTCATCCTATATTTCAACCCTTTAAAGGTAAATTTTTGAGAAATTAAGTAGCCCATGTTTCACCCTGCATGTTTTACTACTTCCATTCTAAATTTCATCCATCCATCTTCCATCCATAGGTAGAATAGCCGTCAAAGAGTGACAGACAAAAAGACAAACTTTCGCATTTGTAATATAAGTATTTATAACATTTTTCCATTAATTTTATTTTATATTAAAATTTGTTAAGTCTTATTTATTTACGGACAACATTGTAGTCAGAGAAAATCTAGTGTAAGAACTCTCTGTTTTTTACTTTCCACCGGATACTTAGCATGTTTTATGGCGGAACACAACGCCGCTCTTGTCTTACCAGAGTAGATTAATGAATTTAATATAAATATAACATATAAAGAAGCCAGCCGTGGCGCAGAGGAACAAATTGTGACTTATTGTAAAGCGACTGGTTGTTGGTTCGATTCCCACTCGAGGACTGAAAAATATTGAACATTTCCATTTTCTTCGCTCTGGTGTAGAGGTAAAGCGCGGCGTTAAGTTCCGCCACTTAACACGCAATATCTCCGGATTTAGCGGAAAGTGGGAAACGGAGTGCCTTAACACTAGGTTCCCTCTGCCTATTCTGCGGTGGTATACAGCGTGAAGGTATAAAATATGGAAAAACAAATATTAAAAAAGGCATTTGGAAAACGTATACAAATTTGAACGCAGCGGGATTCGATCCCGCGCTTCCTGAATACCGTTCAGGTGCTCTCACCGTTGAGCCCTGCGTTCTACTACCATCTGCGTCGAAATTCTTATACGCTTTATAACAAATATTAATTTAAGAACTGTAACAACTTAAATATAGACCGTACAACGGTAAAACGTTATAAAAAATATCAAAGACTTAGAAAAAATCGAAGGTCACACGTTGTTCAATTGAATGCGCATATTATTTAAACGGTGCATTCAAATCTAGTATAATATTTAACTGTAAATTGTAGGTAATAAAATTGGTAATTTGGTAAATAGATTCATTTTATTATTTTTTTTTTTGTGGAATAAAGGAGGCAAACGAGCAGAAGGCCCACCTGGTGTAAAGTGGTTACCTTCGCCCATAGACATCCACAACATTAGAGTTATGGATGCGTTGCCAGCCTCGGGGATGAAGGACAGAAGGAGGGAATGATGGCAATAATGGAAATAGGGAGAGCTGGCTTACATGCCATCGAACCGGAACACATCAAAGTTTTTTAATATTTTAATTAATTTTAGAAATAGATTGAGGCCATTATGGTTCAGTGGGATAGTGTCTGAATATAAAACGATGGTTGGCGATTCGATTGCCACTCGGGGAATCATTATATATTACTTCATTTCATCGCTCTGGTACCTAAGTCAAAACGCGAAATTAAATTCCGCTGCTAAACACCCAATATCTGACAATCGGGTGGAAAGTGGGATATGGAGTGTCTTAACACTAGTTTCTCCGCGAAAACAATATAACAATACTAGCGGCCCGCTCGCGGCTTCGCCGCGTGAACTATTTGGTTATATTGCAACGCTCGGGGGCGCATTTTTAAAAAATAGTGTAGCCTGTGTTTTAGCTTAGATTATCAAATATATTTATACCAAAATTCAGTACAATTGGTCAAGCGGTTTAGATTTTTCATATAAACTTTCATCCCCTATATCAACCATACAGAGGTTGATTTTTGAAAAAATAAGTAGCCTATATTAGACCCAGTCACTTTTACTACTTTCATTCTAAATTTCATCCAAATCGGACCGGTAGATTAGCCGTGAAAGCATGACAGACAAACACACAGACTTTCGCATTTATAATATAAGTATGGATTGGAATACAGGAACAACGATAAGTCATTCTGTCTACCCGCACACAGCAGGGTAGACAGAGGGAACCTAGTGTTAAGACACACCGTTCCCCAGTTTCCGCCGAATTCGGAGGCATTGAGTGTTAAAGTGGCGGAACTTAACGCTGCGCTTTTCTTCGAGATCGGAGCGAAGAAAATGAAAATATCAAACATTTCCACTCCTCGAATGGAAATCGAACCCACAACCAGTCGTTTACAGTCACACGTTCATGCCACTGCGCCACGACTGGCTCCAAATTAAATTAACTCTATTCATTTTACATCGATATATAAGTACTTATAGCAAATATAGCAGCTATATTATGAATTGTGGTATCATTCGGTGATTGATAGAAGCATATTGCGAGTTGGAAGCGAGCCAATGGGGATGTAACCGATGGCGGGGCTTTTTTGTTTACTAAGCCATAAATTCGGATATGGGATATCTGAACAATTTCGTTCTTGGCCTGTGTAAGGCTATAACAGTTATATTGGTATATGTTTTATTATAACACTTCTTCATTTTGAGGTATAATTGAGGAAATTTTTGCTTGAATTGTTCTCCAGTACTCTTATTGTGAGAATGTTTATATCTTATAGCCTTTTTATGTCGATTATTAATGAAAGAATATGTTTTTATTCAAAGACTTAAAAAAATGGAAAATATTTTTAGAATTTGAACCCGCACCGCTTGGACACTTCCGAAGCATTCTACTAAGCTATGCGTGAACGTAAGTCATATTTTGTCAATTTTTTATCGCCTGCGGCGTAAATATTTATACGTTTTTTTTATAAAAAGTACCTATTGAAATATGAAAGACTGTAGAATGCTAATCATTTTTTCTAATATATTTTCTATATATAAACTTAAAAGAACAACCTGATTTCATACTCCTTCTTTTTCATAATCTTCTTTCTCACCTCTTTTCTAATCTAAGGTATAACCACTAAGATATGTACAAATAGCATGATAAAACAGCAAGTATTTTAAGCTATTCTTATACAAAGTCTATAACAAAATTCTACCACAAGCAGTAATCGAATCCCAATTACCACATCTCTGTACCATTTAAATGGAGTGTCACTGCGCTAGTTAAAACTTTCCAAGAAGACGAACTGACAGACGTACCAATTTGACTTTGGAATCGTAAAGACGTTCAATTTAGTCTATTTCAACTTAGTTTCTGGCAATTTAGCTGTTTTGTGACATTAATAGTTGTATTTAATTTAATTAATGAATGATCTTACAGATTTTTTACTCTGTTTTCCACAAAGCGAGACATTGCGTGCTGAATTGCGGAACTCAACGCCGCGCTTCGTTCCAAAAATAAAAATTAAATAGCTTCACGCTATATCCCGCACACAGCAGGGTAAACAGAGGGAACCTAGTGTTAAGACACTCCGTTCCCCACTTTCCGCCGAATTCGGAGGCTTGCGTTCCAATTGCTTGAAAATATGCATACACTACATTTTTTTTGTATATATAATGTGAAATTGATATCTTTTCTCGGATAATCGAAATATCTAAAAAAAATCTTTGAAGAGTTTTTTCTTAATTATTTTTAATTTTTCAATTCATTTCATGATGGAATATTGTACATTAAGAGAAAAAGAAATTATATTTTAAACGTACCCTCTGGTGGAATTTAAACCCATAACCATTTTCTGCACTCGTATAAGCTTGTGTGATATATTTTACACGCATATATAATTAACTATTCAATTAATTGCATGCTATGTACATTTTTTCAGCTCTACATTTTTTTCCACATGGCAAGATAGCGGAGAGAGTTAAGCTAAGACACTCCGTTTTTCACTTTGGGCACGAAATCGCTTTACTGCGTGGTATTCGACGCCGCGCTATGTCTTATAGCCAGATATATAAATTACTAGCGGCCCGCTCGCGGCTTCGCCGCGTGGACTGATTAATTGTTTCTTTATGTTGCAACCCTCTGAGGTGGGTTTTTGAAAAATAAAGTAGCCTAATTTTGACCTTCGATTATCAACTATATTTATGCCAAAATTCATTACAATCGGTCAAGCGGTTAAGTTTTTTCATATAAACTTTCATCCCCTTATTCAACCCTTTAGCGGTTAATTTTTGAAAAAATAAGTAGCCTATGTTAGACCCCTGGTTATTTTCTACTTTCATTCTAAATTTCATCCAAATCGGACCGGTAGATTAGCCGTGAAAGCGTGACAGACAAACACACAGACATTCGCATTTATAATATAAGTATGGATATATGCATATAATATTATTATTATACATACGTTATTAAAATGATAATCCAAAACCAATTATTATTTCTCCTTGAAAAGCAGATTATGGAACAGTGACAGTTTGATTTTAAATTGAAATATCTTTAATGGTACCATTGGTATGGTTTGGTAACACCTTTATGTTTTGTTGTGGTATGTCTTACTATAAAGTCATTGAAGGGACTTTTAAACATTTTTAAAGTGTGATTCCACACTTAGGAAAATTGAAAAAGACATTTAAAGAAAACGTATAAAAATTTGAACGCAGCGGGATTCGAACCCGCGCCTCCTGAATACCGTCAAGGCGCCCTCATGAATTGCATGGCTCAGTGGTGGACGATATCCTGAATACCGTCGCGGCGAAGGCGCGGGTTCAAATTTTTATACGTTTTCTTTAAATGTCTTTTTCATTGAAGTCAGTTCAATTCTTACTGGCTTAGTGGTATTTTCTTAATAATTTTGGAAAACGTGCATTTTTCTTATTTGGCCAACTTTACGGAGGCAGGGGCGTAAATTGTGACTGGTTATGGGTTGGATTTCAACTTGAAGAATTGAAATCCATACTTAACATTTTACTTTCTCCTTTTAAAAAAAAATATTCTAAAAAAAAAATTGAAACCGTCGTGGCACAGTAGGACAACACGTCTGACTGTAAACGTCTGTCTGTGGGTTCTATTCCCACTCGGGAAAATGATTGAATTTAAATTTTCATTTCTTAGTTCTGGTATCTAGTACAAAGCGCGAGCGTTCAAAATCTATATAACGAAAACCGGCGTTTAGTTTCGCTCCTCAACACACAATGTCTGAATGGCAGAGTGGAAAAAAATAAAATAAATAAATTATGATTCTTTCCCAATAATTCTGAGTGGGAATCGAACCCTTAACCAACGATCTCAGTCACACGATACCTCACTGCACCACAATGGCCTATTATAATAATTAACAAATAAATTCTAAATAGCTATAAAATATCGGATATATAACTAATTGTACTGAAATTACACAAATTACGATTACTGCTTCCGATTACCGGAAAATCAAGTAAATACTTAAATGCAGTTAGCATGAATGTTCGTGTTATAAGACATTTAGTTAAGTAATTGGTCGAATTGAAAAATAATTTAATTGAAGTACGTCATTATTTTTTTTTGCTTCACGCTGTATCCCGCACATAGCAGGGTAGACAGAGGGAACCTAGTGTTCTCCGTCCCATTTTCCGAATCCAAAGGTATTGCGTGTTAAGTGGCGGAACTTAACGCCGCGCTTTACCTCGATACCAGAGCGAAGACAATGGAAATATAATTTCCACTCCTCGAGTGGAAATCGAACCCACAACCAGTCGTTTACAGTCACACGCTTGTGCCATTGCGCCACGACTGACGACGATGACTATTTTAAGTAAATAATACATATACTTATATTACAATATTTAACATTCACATCAAATTGTCAATACGTTTATCATTCTTACATCTGAAATATATTTACGTTGAAGCAAGATACATTATCCGATATAGCGGATTATACCTGCAGCAAGGCCGGTGGAAAATCCAATTGACTCTTTTAAACTGATATTTACAAAATATGTACTATACTATAGTATAGTATATAGCAGAATAGATATAAAGAGCTTAGTGTTAAGATTCTCCGTTCTATATTTGTTAATAAATTTAGAGAAATTACGCACAGAGGCGCACAGGGACAGAGTCTGGCTGTAAGCTCGATGGTTGTAGATTTGATTCCCAGTCGGGGGAAAGGTTTTTTGCTTTGTACGCAACAAGCAAGCGATTTCAGTATTAAAGCAAATGACGTAGAATCTTGACACTAGATACTCAGTGACTACTCCGCTATGCGGAAAAAAGTGGGTAGCTGAAATACAAAACTTGCTAATAGTTTTATCTTAGGCGTGAAGACAGGCAGTAAAGATCAAAGAAAAAAATATATTAATTTCTTCACTCTAATACAATCTAAGACAAAGTGACGTGTTGAGTTTTACCATTTAACACACAATATATCGGAGAGAAAACGGAGAACGAAGTGTTTTAACGATCAAAAGCATTAAATTACAATAATTTAATTACATATATTCCCTCAAGCGAGAATCGAACCCACTACCATCGTGTTAACGTTCAGATTGAACCACTACGTCATTACTTCTGTTACAATTTATTTTTTGTTTTTTTTTTAGCTTCACGCTGTATCCTGCAAACAGCAGGGTACCTAGGGTAGCAGAGGGAACCTAGTGTTAAGACACTCCTTTCCCCATTTTCCGCCAAATTCGGAAGCCATGTGATAAGTGGCGGAACCTAACGCCGCGCTTTACCTCTGATACCAGAGCGAAGAAAATGGAAATATTAAATATTTTCATTCCTCGAATGGGAATCGAACCCTCCACCACTCGTTTACAGTCACACGTTCGTGCCACTGCGCCACGACTGGCCCCCGAGTGACTGTTACAATTAAATCAGCAATGTAATTTGCGGATATATTTCGTATACTATATGACTAATAACTTGTCACTCGGTCACCCTTGCTTTCTTTGCTTACGGTCGAATGATTCACTGTTTGACTAAGACAGAACTTATGCCAATAAAAAGTTTATTATACAAATATATTTTTATTATTATGGTATTTATGTTATTTGTGTTTATAGTATTGGTATTTGAACTATAGCAAAAATATATGATATGGGTTAAAGGAAACCAGGTTTTCTCTGGTATTCGTTGAATAAAACAACCCTGTTAAATGCAGTTACGCGAAGCTTTGTAATACTAATTTAAAGAAATTAGGCCAGTTGTAGCGCAGTGGCACACACGTGTACGTGTGACTGTAAACGACTGGTTGTGGGTTCGATTCCCCCTCGAGGAGTGGACATATTTAATGTCTCCATTTTCTTCGCTCTGGTATCGAGGCAAAGTGCGGCGTTAAGTTTCGCCACTTAACACGCAATGCCTTCAAAAATTCACAGAAATGGGGGGACGGAGTATCTTAACACTAGGTTCCCTCTGCCTACCCTGCTGCGTGCGGGATACAGCGATAAGTGCATGTAAATAATGGGCCAAAACTTTAAAGGAATAAAAATATTTTAAATTGTAATTGCCAATGGGCTCGATCCCTTTCGATCCCTTTCGATTCGTAGGAATGATTTTAAGAACCTTTTTTCATTTTTCTGTTTGGTAAAAGAAAACTCAGCGCAGAGTTCCATCGCTTAATATACAACGTCTAGATTTTAGGCAGACGGCAAACGGACGGAACGGAATAACAATGTTTTTTTAGCACGACGCTTTTTACTGCATAGTAATGTTGGTAAACATAACCTAGTATCCAGATTACTTAGATACTGGAGGAAGGTCACGTAAAAAGCATGAGGACCCCCGGAGGGCGTGTATGAAGAGGTTGATGACAGTGGACGAGGTGAAAGAAGTATGCAGGGACTGTAGCGTTTGGCGCTCCGTTCCCTCTGACTACCCCGCAAGGGATACAGCGTGAAGCTAAAAAAAAAGTATCCAGATTCCGGTTTTCCACTTTTCGTCTGAATCTGAGAAATTGTATGTTAAGTCAAAGTCAAGGAATTTTATTCAAAATCAGAAGTTCAATGCTTGACTTTTTGAAAGTCATATAGTTTACCACCGGTTCACTAAAGTTTATTCCTCAGACCTGAGAAGAACCGGCGCAAGACACTCAGCGGGACTACTTATTTTTAGGCCAATTGTGATTTACAGAATTATTGGTGACAGTGATACTTTTGAATTAGACTGGACCGAGCATTTCATTCCCAAGGCGTGTTATCACTTATAAAATCTAGATAATAACCTTTAACGCACAAACGTCTTTTCACATTTTTTTAAGTTGTGATATATAACACTCTTGGACGTGAATTAATGAATGAGTTATTGACTCGGTGTAATCGAGTTACAGGAGTAATGAGTTTATGCTTATTTCTAGTATTTATATAATCTATGCTACCGATTTTTGTAACGATACTGACCGCTTTGTTTTATAACCATAATGGGGAAATTAAAAAAAACGTCAAAAATATTATTTCCCCGACAGGAAATCGAATCAACAACCATCCATACTTATATTATAAATGCGAAAGTCTGTGTGTTTGTCTGTCACGCTTTCACGGCTAATCTACCGGTCCGATTTGGATGAAATTTAGAATGAAAGTAGTAAAAGTGACTGGGTCTAACATAGGCTACTTATTTTTTCAAAAATCAACCTATAAAGGGTTGAAATAGGGGATGAAAGTTTATATGAAAAATCTAAACCGCTTGACCGATTGTAATGATTTTTGGCATAAATATAGTTGATAATTTAAGCTTAAACATAGGCTACTTTATTTTTTAAAAATGCTCCCTCGAGGGTTGCAATATAACGAAATAGTTCACGCGGCGAAGTCGCGAGCGGGCCGCTAGTTGCGTATATAATGAAAAAGCTATCACTACGCCAAGATGGCCTCAGTTAGACAGTTACAGTTATAGTATGACTAATTCCTTGAATACTACCTCAGCTTTAAGGTCAAAGGTTCAAATCCCGATACTGACATTGACGTAATAAAAAACTAGGGCTTTTTATTTTTACTTCCAGTATCGTAAAGGTTTTGATTTTTAATTCGTATTACAAGGTCGTCGTAACAACGAAACTCCGCTTTTTGTTAAAAAGTGTTTTTTTTCTATTTAATTAATTACTTGATTGAATATGCATTTTGTCTCGCATAGGAGGATAGTTAGAAACAATCTAATATCCCTGCGGAGAAATTAAAATATGTAAAATATAATAATTTCTCCAAGTGGGGATCGAACGAATAACTATCGCCAATACAGTTGGTTTATAGCACGCTGTCCTACTGTCCTATGTTGGTCTAAATATATTAATCATTATATTAATAAGTGAAAGAAAATCATTGGATTCGTTTTACAAGAATTACATATGCTGACGAAGCAATTTGAATTAATGAATTTGAAATTAAAAATGCATAAAAGTAATACCTACAGTTTGCATAATAATGTATAGGTTGCTTTGGTAACACATATTTAACGCATCAACATGCCAAATATAGTAAATTAAATAAAAAACAATTCGAATTTGAACCTATGAACCAATGTTTTACCAATGTTTTCTACAATCAATGTTTTAAAGCGGCCATTTCAAGACTGCGCCACGATGGTCACACAGTGATTAATTCTTTTTATTTATTTTTTTCTGTATCCCGCACACAGCAGGGTAGGCAGAGGGAACCTAGTATTAAGATACTCCGTTCCCCACTTTCCGCCAAATTCGGAGGCATTGCGTGTTAAGTGGCGGAACTTAACGCCGCGCTTTACCTCGACACCAGAGCGAAGAAAATGGAAATAATAAATATTTCCACTCTTCGAGTGGGAATCGAACCCACAACCAGTCGTTTACAGTCACACGCTTGTGCCACTGGGCCACGACTGGCCACTTCTTCACTTCTTTAGAAAATCCCTTTTTCATTCCTATCCAAAGCAATTAACAATTATTGAAAGTTTCTACAGTACTTGAGAACAAAGAACCGTATTTCTTTCTCGTTCAATGGAAACAGTTAAGCACTAGAAAGTAAGACCTTTGATCCTAGGCATAGAAAGTTAAATACTATATAAAGAGATAACTCAAGGCGTTCTTAGCGACCCTAGAATACCTTAGAATAGACTGTCTGTGTATTTGAAATACTTTGGAGGGCGTCATTTGACTATAAACGTTATTTGACTATATGGTTTATAGTCGAGGAATAATTATACTAAAATCATTACCATTTCTTTTAAACATTTTTAAAGTGTTATTCCACACTTAGGAATATTTGAAAAAGACATTTAAAGAAAACGTATAAAAATTTGAACGCAGCGGGATTCGAACCCGCGCCTCCTGAATACCGTTCAGGCGCTCTCACCACTGAGCCATGCGTTCTACTAGCCGCTGCGTCGAAATTCTTATACGCTTTATTACAACTTATTTATGTTGTTAGCCTGTTTATGTTGCAACTTATTTATGTTGGTTCTTTAAAATGTCTTTTTCATTACCATTTCTCCAATCCAGAGGACTCGTTGTGGGTTCGATTCCCACTCAAGAAATTGAATTATTTAATATTTCAATTTTCTTCGCTCTGCTATCGGGGCAAAGCGCGTCGTTGAGTTCCGCTAATTAACTCACAACGCTTCCATAGTTCGGTTTACCCAGGGACCACCTACCCACATCCAATCCCTGAGCGGCTGCCGCGGTCCCATATCGCCTAAGCTGGGCCTCCCTTGATTCGTTGGGATTCTTACCTGGCTGGGTCGATCGCCCGGGCAGCCATTAGCTCATCCCCCTCAGCCTTGCATAAATGTCCTTTTAGGACTTAACCGGATATGCCATATACAAGGCCTCATAAGCCTTACCCCGTGACCCACCCATAGTTGTGGGTGGAGTTGATCGCAACGGCCAGAGGGCAAGGCCCTGAAACCGTTTCCCCTCCCCCGTGCGGTGAGAGAGAAGATCAGAGAGTAATTCGGCGGAGAAATGGCGAAAGGAGTATCTTAACACTATGCTCCCTCTACATGCCCTGTCGTGTGCAGGATACAGTGTGACGTTTTAAAAAAAATATTTCTCTTTTCTGGTATACAGAAAAAGCTTGGAATTAAGTTCCAAATACGGATTCGGGATGAAGAGTGAAGGGTCTTGAAGCTCTAACTAAATTGTATTATATTATTTATTTAAATTACATATGTAATTTCGGTACTCCTCGACTGTTTTATTGCATTTTTCTCCCCATAGCGAGGAAACAACTTAGTGTTAAGACACTTTGTTCTCCATTTTCTATCCGGAAGTAAGATATTGCATGTGGAGTGGCGGAATCCTACACGAAAAGTTTTTTTGTTATATAAGCTATATTTTTAAGTTTCATAGAGAGCTTAGTGTCTATTCTACTGTAAGGGATTGTAACTTAGACTCTTGTCAGTTCTGTTTTTCCCTTATATCACAAGTAAAAAAAAAGGTTTTTTTTTCTCAGCTTCACGCTGTATCCCGCACACAGCAGGGTAGGCAGAGGGAACCTAGTATTAAGATACTCCGTTCCCCACTTTCCGCCGAATTCGGAGGTACTGCGTGTTAAGTGGCGGAACTTAACGCCGCGCTTTACCTCGACACCAGAGCGAAGAAAATGGAAATATTAAACATTTCCACTCCTCGAGTGGGAATCGAACCCACAACCGGTCGTTTACAGTCACACGCTTGTGCCACTGGGCCACGACTGGCCACAACTGACTGGCCAAGTAAAGGTTAAAACTATATTATTAAACTGATAAAAAAACACAATAATGACTCCGGTTTGGTTAACTGGAATGCATAATTAGCATTTGACAACGAGGTATATGTTATTTGCGGTCACACAATGATTGGTCTATCCGTGTTTCTCATAATTTACTGTACTATTAGGTTTTCTAACGTAATAAGGTCACGTATAGCCTTCGTGGAAATAAACTTTCAGGTTTTACTCAAGAAAAAGTCTGCCAGTCCTAAATGCTGAGGCACAAAGTGTGATGGTATAGGAGACTGGTTGTGGGTTCGATTCCCAGTCCAGGAATTGTAATATTTAATATTTCGATATCTTCGGCCTTGCGTTGTGTTCTGTCACTTAACCCGTAATGCCTTCATAAGCGGCGGAAAGTAAAGAACGAAGTGTTTTAACATTAAGCTCCCACTGCCTACCCTGCTGTGTGCAGGATAAAGCGTGAAGCTAAAAAAAGATTTGAATTTTAACGAGCTATTCCAGGCCTTAATAAACCAAGCTGTGCTTGTTTGTGATCGCTTGCCGAATCTTGCCAAATGCATCATAAGGAGATACAATTTAAAAATTTTTTGGCTGTTATTAGCGATACTTATATAAAAATGTATTAAATATACATTTGTAATTTGCACATTTTCAATAAAAAAAATAAATAAATAAATAAGTGTAAATATTACCTCAAGTAAGCATTGAATCTGCAAATATCACTATACCTTTAACATATACCAACAAATTTTATGAGATCATCGTGATTCATTAGGACCACTTCCGACTGTAAATTATTGGGTGTATATAATAAATATTGTGGCCAGTCGTGGCCCAGTGGCACAAGAGTGTGACTGTAAACGACTGGTTGTGGGTTCGATTCCCACTCGAAGGGTGGAAATTATATTTCCATTTTCTTCGCTCTGGTGTCGAGGTAAAGCGCGGCGTTAAGTTCCGCCACTTAACACGCAAGCCTCCGAATTCGGTGGAAAGTGGGGAACGGAGTGTCTTAACACTAGGTTCCCTCTGCTTACCCTGCTGTGTGCGGGATATAGCGTGAAGCTATTTATTTTTTTTTTTTTATAATAAATATTTTCATGGGCAAATGGACAACCGAGTATCTTAACACTAGGTTCTCCTCATTTTTCTTTTTTTTAACGTCAGGAAATCCTTTACGGATACCAGCCCGAGTGACCATTTTTAAACGTGTTCTGTAAAATAAATTAAACACTACTAAAATTTTGAACTTGTAAACTAAATGTAACGAAAACGACTTACATATATTGTAAAACCCGTTCCCTTAGTAACAAAGCCGTAAAACAACAATAATAAATTAAGATTGATCGCTTATTGAGCAAAATTGACGATATACTAAATTATTTGGGCCCATATGTTAATAATGATTTTCAGAGGCCATGAAACGTTAAATTTACGATATTTATATATTCTTAAAAGAGAGAGAGAGAGAGAGGAGAGTTCAGAAGTGGACGTGAGCGTTTATGTATTTTAATGGGGTTCCATAAACCTACACTTGTGTCACCAGTCCTATGTATTAGAATCTGCAATGCATGGTGAATTAATGGAATGCTTATGATTTTATTCTCCTTTCTTCTCTACTGATATATGTATCTTTCCCTTATACGTTACAAAAAAATAAAAATGGAAACTTTGACTAACTGCGCCGTGATAACCTTAAGAAGAAGTAGGATAAGAACAAGTGCTCTAATTTCATTTAATATAAAATAAAAAAAAAAAAACATCTTCACGCTTTTTCCCGCTAGCAGGGTAGTCAGAGGGAACATAGTATCAAGACATTCTGTTCACTTTTTGCTGAAATCGAGACATTGCGTATAGAGTAGCGTAACTGAACGCCGCGTTTCATCTTAGGTACCAGTGCAGAAATATCTATTTAACACATGTTATACACCGTCCAATGACGTATATGTCATCAATCCTCCGAGGGAGAATCGAACCTACAACCAATCGCAATAACAATCACACGTCGTCCCACTATACCATCGTGGTATAGTGGGACGACCTCAATAAAAGCTTCAAAAAAATAAAAGCTTTTTAAAAATAACTAACATTTACATTGTAATGATCAAACTTGATTGCAATTTTAATGCAGCGTAAAGATAAAACGATCTGCACCAATTATATTTCATATCAATATGTGCCCATCGGAATTTGAACTGGTTACCCACTTTCTAAATGCCCCAGTACTTGAGTCCGTTAGCGTACATCCGTGCTATAGTAACTATAGTATATATACAATCTATACTATAAGAAACCCTTATTGTGTAGTGGTATATGAGATGGTTTGGGGTTCAATTTCTACTAGGTATTTTTTTTAGTCCTTTGCTTTGAACGGCGGCGTTAACTTCCGCCATTAAGGACGGCGTTAACTTCCGCCATTTGGCACACAATACTTAAAAATTCAGTAGAAAGTAGGAACTAGCTCCTCTCTGCTTACCCTGTCAAAAAAGTGTTGTCTTTGAATATGTCCTGTATAAAAATTTAACTTTCCGTAAGTTATTAATAATAGGAATATCGTGGTGTAAAACAGGTTAAAAATACATATTTTTTAAAAATAAGCTTTTTCCGAAATGTTCTCAGCAAGCTCTTTCATTTGATAACGATATTGTTGAAGTGTATTTAAAATAACTCGTCCGCCATCTTAGATGTTCGGCCATATTGGGTTTATTATAATGCCATATAGATAACTATACACTGTCATCCAAACTAAACGTATATACGAGTATGTAAAAAAAAATACTTAATTGCTTAAGGATATGGTTTTTAAAATTGAGTTGCAGCATTCAACACGAACAGACATGCATAGACACTTGCAAGTATAATAAAAGTTTGTAAAAATTTTATAAAGAATTCTTTTTGGGTAGTCAAGGGTAGGCAGAGAAAACTTAACTTATGACAATACGTTCCCCACTTTCCTCTCGAAATCGATATATTGCATGTTACGTGGTGGAATTAAATATTTGATTTGTTTTAGGTACTAGAAGTCAAAGTCAAAGTGAAATATTATTATCAACCCAGTAGCTTGGTGGTAGGAGATTCGTTCTCTGACTGGCTCGCGACCACTATCGTGTCAAAGACGAACCGCCAAACATCTTATGATGTGTTCCGGTTCGATGGCATGTAAGCCAGTTCTCCCTATTCCCACCAATCCCATCCTTCCCCCTCCTTCCGTCCGTACATCCCCAAGTTGTGGATGTCTATGGGCGAAGGTAACCACTTAACACCAGGTGGGCCTTCAGCTTGTTTGCCTCCTTTATTCGATAAAAAAAATTAAAGTAGAAAGTTACAAGCTTCATTCTTTTAACGTCAAAAAGTTAACCACCGGTTCACTAAAGTTAATGCCTCAGACCTGAGAAGAAAAGAGAGCGGAGAAAATGAAAATAATTTTAATATAATAATTTCTCCGAGCGGGAGTCGAATTCAGAACCAACCGTGTTTACATTTTTCCACTACACCACGAGGCCATCGGGTACAGTAACATATATATTACAGTTAAATCAATTAAACTGTGAGTTCGATTCAAGCTCTAATCTAATTATAACAGTTACATCTTTAGTAACTTGATAAGGTTATAACGGCTCAATGGGCAATGTCTGATAGTAATCACGAATGGTTGCAGATTCGATTTCCATTGGATGAAATGAGCATAATTTAATTAATTTCATTTTTTAGCTTTGCTTTTGGTGAACAAGACAGAATGCTGAGTTAAGTTTCTCCATTCTACACGTATTGTCTCGATGTCGGGTGCAAAGTGGGGAACGGAGTGTTTTGACACAAAATTTTCGGAAAATCCTTTATAGCTTTGGTTCCCCTAAACTCCCCAAGGAGCCTACTTGCCAAATTTCAGCTTTGGACTTTCAGTTTCAGATGTTTATTGTTCTTCAGCCAGTTCAGCTTCAAATTCTAATATCGAAACCTCAATAAATAGTGTGTGTACTATTATTTAATTAATATAATGTATTTCTAACAGATTTTATTCAAATATATTTGCTTTCCGAACTTTTTCTAGTTATAAATTTTTAGTATGCCAAATTACAGTCAAAAAGTTCAAATTTAAAGGTTGTCTGTAAGAGATCACTTTCAGTGATAAGACCGCCTTTGCACGATTCATTTTAGTTTAGTTGTTAAACATTTATGTAATTTTTGGGCAATAAAGAGTTTTTATTATTATTATTATTTCATATTTCTCTGTCGGCACATTTTTATTCAAAAGGGAACGCAAAATGTTCTCTTCTCGTTTAAAGTATTTCCTAAATGTACATGTACTTCACGTCACTTCAGTTTCAGGCTGTATCCCGCACACACCAGGGTAGGCAGATGGAACTTAGTGTTAAGACACTCCGTTCCCCACTCTCCGCTGAACTTAGAGGCATTGCGTCTTAAATAGCGGAAGTTAACGGGCAAAGCGCGGGCCTTGGACACCAGAGCGAAGAGTGGGAATCGAACCCACAACCAGTCGCTTTACAGTCAGACTTTGCGACTCTGCGCCACGACTGGCCCCAATGTATGTATGTACAATTATTGAATATATTTTCTATTCTGGCTTAACAAAACGTGAGAACGGAGAGCGAAGTGTCTTATAATTACAGAAAAATATACTAGAGAACTACTAATTAGGGGACCAGTTGGTCCAGTGGAAATATTTAATATTACCATTTTCTTCGCTCTGGAGTTGAGGCAAAGCGTGGCGTTAAGTTCCACTTCCGCAGCTTAACACGCAATGGCTCAGAATTTGGCGGAAAGTAGGAAACGGAGTGTCTTAACACCAGGTTCTCTCTGCCTACGCTACTGTGTGCGGGATATAGCGTGAAGTTAAAAAAATACTAGAGAAAATCAAGATCTACTGATCTTGAAGATTAACATACTAGTATAAAAAAGGTAAAAACAAAGTAGCCAGCGTCTAGTATTATAATTTATTATGTTTATTTGTTTATTCATAGTAAGTCTTTGAACTTATGTTAATATCAGCCTTATAATCGACAATTAATGCATGTCTTATTACTAAGGAAGGACGTGAAGAGAAACTGGGGCATTTATTATGTGTAAGTTTATTAACGCGGGTTTGTTCGGATTTTCTTATTATTTTTACTGTTAGTAAGTATTTTTGTAGGTTTACATTTTCGTCTACATAAAATCAGGGTAATTAGAGAGGATCAATTGTCTAGACCCTTTTTTTTGTCTAAAATTCGAATCAAACGTTGGGTTTGGCACAAAATGTGACTGTAAAACGAATGGTTGTAGGTTCTATTCCCACTCAAGGACTGGAAATATTTATTATTTCCATTGTCTTCGTTCTGTTATCGAGGTAAAGCATGGCGTTAAGTTCCGCCACTTAACACGCAATGCCTCCGAATTCGGCGGAAAGTGCCTTAACTAGGTCCCCTCTGCCTACCCTGCTGAGTGCAGAATACAGCGTGAAGTTAAAAAAAGACATTGCGTGCTGATTGACGGAACTAAACGCCGTATTTTGTCTTGCCTTAATCTTGTTCCTATGAATGTCACGCTTTTTCCTTATAAGGATAAGCAGGTTAGAAATAAGATAACAATGAGTTATTCTATATAACACTTGTGTTTTTTTTTTTAATTGGGAAACTCTGTTCATGGGCTCACAGGTGCCCATGGCATTTGTTAGTATTAATTAGTATTGTGACAATTTTAAAAGCACTAAGACTTATATTTAATGTAATCTAATGGTGATGTCCATCACTGATAACACTTGTGTTAAAAGCAGTCCGTTTTCAAATTTAAAGAAATTACTTATTAAATAGAGATCGGTTTAATGAAAACATTTTAAATATGTATTATTAAATTCCGCGATTCCTATTGTCGTGGCTTTTACAGTCGGGCACTGTTCTACTGCGCTCATATCTATTTATATTTATAACGTACACAAATATCTTCTAGAGCATCGTATAAGAACAGGGATTTTTTTAAAATTAGTTTTTATAGAATAATTTTTGTGAAAAATTAGTAACGATAACTCAGTTACTAACTGACTAACTAACTTTTATGTCACTCCGGTGCAGTGGGACGTTCTGACTGTAAAATTGATTGTGGGTTCCATTCCCACTTAAAAAAAACAATATATTTTAATTATTGACATTTGTTTATTGTGGTTAAACAAAGTACGGTGTTAAATTCCGTCATTTAATATGCAATGTCATAAATTCATCTCAGACTCTCTCAAAAATCGAAGACTTGTAACTCTATTTTCTCTCTTACTGCTTTAAAAAAAAGAAGTCCCGCTGAGTTTCTTGCGCCGGTTCTTATCAGCTCTGAGGCATTAACTTTAGTGAACCGGTGATAAAATAATTTGACGTTCAAAAAATGAAGCATATAACTTCTTACTTTGTATAAAATTATTTGACTTTGACTTTACTGACTTCCTAAGTGTAACAGAGATAGATATACTTCTCCAAATAAACATAACCCAGAGTTAAAACTCTCCTCTCTCTACAACAGCTCGTCAAATCTACTTTTACTTATAAAACTTAAAATTAAATTACAATCATAATTCGTAAAAGCAATACAACGCGATACAATGCTTGCAAAGTGGCAAATATTTACTGTAGACCGTCAAATGCCATCCGAGCGACTGTCTCAAGGCTGTATATGTACCGGCGACCAAAATTGAGGTTCCCGCTCTATAAGGAATGTTTCCATTAAACTATTTTTTTAAAGCTTAGTATTGCGAAGTATAGCTTTGTAGTTTTTAATATATTTTGTGTATATTATGAAATACGGATAAATGTTTTTTTTGTGTTACAGTGAATAGATTACCTTAAATAGATTGGGAAAAATGGTCCACTACCATCACGCCCAATATATTCAATTTTCATTGTATTTTTATGCAAAATACATTTTTTTATTCCATAATAGGACTCTATGTCTAATTTTCATATAATGTAGCGTTTATATCCGATGCTTAAAATATAAAATTAGTTAGTTTTTTAAATTGAAATTTAAAAGTGTGCTTATTCTGTGTAAAATAAGCGAGTTGTGTAAATATCAACTTAATTATATAATAATATTTCATTAAATAACCTAGTGTTAAAAACAACTAGCGTCAAAACATTCCATTCTCCATTTCCCACCGAATCCGAAACATTACGTATTGAGTAGTGGAATTCTGCGATATACTTTCTTCGTATCTTCATAATTAGTTAATGATCAATGCTAAGTCTGAAAAAGTCTGAAGAATATGAAGAACGCAATGACTTAATACTTTTTAGAAATTCATATCACAAAAAGTGAATTGTAAAAAAAGATATTTATTAGCTTAACATAGCGCTCTATATTTGGTGGTGATCGAGCTTTAACTGCATTATTTTCATTTGAGCGTTTTAATTAAAATTTCAGTTATTCCACTTTTTCAATTTACAATAAACGTACGCGAGTGTGTATTATTAGAAGTAATTGAATTTTCATAGCTTGCTGTCTGATTAAATCTATAAAATTATATAATTAAGACCTTCATGGCGCAATGGGGATATAATTAACTGGACAATGGTTACGGGTTCGATTTCCACTTGGAATAACTGAGTAATTAACTGAGTAACTAACTGAGTATTTAACTGAGTATTTAACTGAGTAATTAACTGAGTAACTAACTGACCAAGTATAGCCAAAACTTCTGAATCATTTTTTAGTAAATGTTTTAACATTTTAATATAGCGGGAATTGAAGCTGCGTGTCTTGGATACCGTCCAAGCTATCTGATCGCTAAGCAATGTGTTGTATAATTCTTTGTGTCGTAGTTCTTATACGCGTATAATAACTTATTTTTGTTATTACGGATACAAATCCCGTTGCGTTCGAATCTTGGTACGTTTTTTCAAAAACAATTTTCAATTTTGATTTTAATGTGAATGACATTTTAAAAATATTTAATTCGGCATGCAATTTTCTCAAGAAATATCAACCGAAGATATTCCTAAACTTCTATAGAAATAGGGAAATATTCTTTTACGTTTCAAGAAATAGAAGAACTTCTGTTTCCTTATTTTTTAAATGTAAATTTATATATATAATAAAAGAGTAGAAAAATCAATTCTGTACATGAAAAATTTCAGAAAAATTTTAATTGGGTGCGTTAATATATCGATAACAGAAGCCAAAAATCCACTCAGTAGAATTTTTGTCTGTCTGTCTGTCTGTCTGTCTGTCTGTTAATTTGTTCGTCAATCACGCAAAAACTACTGGATAGAAATGGATGAATTTTGGTATGGTGATAGCTTATAGTCCAAAGGTACATATAGGATAGTTTTTATCCCGGTATTCTATGTAGTTTTTTTGGAAAAAATAAAAAACCGATATAAGTAAATCATTTGTATATCGGTATCTACCGGGTAGAAATTAATGAATTTTTGTAAGTTAACTTAGAGATCAGAGCAACATATGGGATAGGGATTTTCATCTCGGTATTCAACATAACTCGCGCAGAAAAATAAAATAAAAAAAAAACATTCAAATTAAGTTCACGAGTGAAGCTAAATTTGTTTCAATATCACTAATTAAAATAATTATAAAATAAAATAAGCATAACATTTATTAAATATACATTTGACCGGTCTATAAAACTTTATATAATCTATATATTTATATAATCTATATGACAACAGATGTCACTACGTTTTCTGCAACGGGTAGCGCCATTTGTTATTATATAGTTGACATTGTATTAGACATATCCGCACTCATTAAAATTATTATTATAAAAATGCAAACATCTGTATCTCTTCTATTTGTTATGTTTTGACGGGAATTCGTAAAGAAGATTGATGAAGATGCAGGGTCATATACTTTATAAAAAATCAAACCCTAGGAGGTTGAAACAGTGGATGAAACTTATGTATGTTTAGTATATAGTGAGAATGAAAGATCTAAACTCCTTGACTGAAATGAATGAATTTTCTCAGGAAAATAGTTAATGAGGCAAGGTCAAACATAGGCTATCTCTCTTTTTTTAAAATTACCCTGGTATTCAAAACAGTTCCCGCAGAAAAGTAAAAAACTGGCAAAGTCAAATTGCATTGATTATTTGCAAGTAAAGCTATTTTTAATATCAATAAGTAACACAATTGTAAAATAAAAAGCGTAAAGTTTATTTAAGATATTATGACCGGTGGTTTATAATACTATATACCAGATGGTATATATGTACGAAATCTACTATCATATGATAGCAGATTTCGTACGTTTTCTTACTAGAACAGTTATCGCTATATGTTATCAAATAATATAGACATTGCACTAAATGTATCGATGATTTTCTCATGAACATAATTAGTGACGAAAGTCAAATATAGACTACCCTCCTTTTATAAAAAAAAAGCAATCCCAAATAGGCAATAGAGGATGAAAGTGGTAGTTCACGTGGCGAAGCCGCGAGCGGGTCGCTAGTTTATAATAAAATTGTAGGCTACAACTAGTCTATCGAAAAAATAAACTTTTTTTTAGCTTCACGCTGTATCCCGCACACAGCAGGGTAGGCAGAGGGAACGTAGTGTTAAGACATTCCGTTCCCCACTTTCCGCCGAAATCGGAGGCTTGCGTGTTAGGTGGCGGAACTTAACACCGCGCTTTACCTCGACACCAGAGCGAAGAAAATGGAAATATAATTTCCTCTCCTCGAGTGGGAATCGAACCCACAACCAGTCTTTTACAGTCACACGCTTGTGCCGCTGGGCCAAAACTGGCCACAAAATAAAAATATACCTCAAAATAAGACTATGATAATTAGAACAGAACAAAATCATAAATTAAGTACATTTTCTACATACTTGTCGTGTTACGTAATAGTTTCTTTACGAAAAACTTTACATTAGTTAGAAAACGGAGAACGTAGTG
The DNA here is from genome assembly GCA_019049465.1 of Dryas iulia moderata. Taxonomy (NCBI): domain Eukaryota; kingdom Metazoa; phylum Arthropoda; class Insecta; order Lepidoptera; family Nymphalidae; genus Dryas; species Dryas iulia. The sequence continues at coordinate 707,144 of CM032422.1, read as the reverse complement.
TCTTAACACCAAGTTCTGCCTGCATTTCTCCTAAGACAGTAAATATAAAAATATTTAAATTGAATATGAACTAGTTGTCCTAGACAGTAGCAGAATTAGCTTATCACGTAACTGTGCAACTATGGCTATAAAATCGCCAAACAGTTTAGTGGACGTACAAGAATTTATCGATGGCCAATATTGTTAAATGAGTAGCGTTAACAAAAAAATATAAATTATATTTTTTGAGATTAAAATTTATTGCCAGTCGTGGCCCAGTGGCACAAGAGTGTGACTGTAAACGACTGGTTGTGGGTTCGATTCCCACTCGAGGAGTGGAAATTATATTTTCATTTTCTTCGCTCTGGTGTCGAGGTAAAGCGCGGCGTTAAGTTCCGCCACTTAACACGCAAGCCTCCGAATTCGGCGGAAAGTGGGGAACGAAGTGTCTTAACACTAGGTTCCCTCTGCCTACCCTGCTGTGTGCGGGATACAGCGTGAAGCTAAAAAAAAAAAAGAAAATCTCTTCTTTTTCTCTATTGTTTTGGGTGTGATTAAGAAAGAGAGATTTGGAAACATTAATAAAATAAAGAAAAATTATGTACTTTATAATAAGCGTTTCGTTAAAAGTATTATATGTTAAAAGTTATTATATTAAATAGCTTTTTAAAATATAATAACGTGCAAATAAAATTCTCGGAACATACAATATTCTCGGAACAACAAATATAAATTATATTTTTCAAAAATTAAATGTATTGCTTGGATTTGAATTCGCAACTCACTCTCTCAAGTTTATGATAGTTAACGGGATGGACCCTTTTATAAACAAAATGAATGACAAAAAAACAAAATTAAAAATTTTGAAAAAACCCACGACGGTTTAATTGTAATTGTAAAAGGATAAAATAACTATAAATCCCTCGCCTAAAAGAATATATGTAACGAGATGATGGGGACGGCTTCGTCGGGGGCTGTCATTAAGTTTGCACAAACCTTCTCATAGGTTTTCTTGCTGTTAAAACAGTTTTGGCAAAAAAATTAAATATTAAAATGAATTTACAGTTTTGATAACTGGTATTTTAAAGACTTTAAAACGAAATCTATACTGATAGCTACTATATTTAAAATAGAGGTTGCAACTTTTAGCCCCCGACGAAGTCGTCCCCATCATCTCGTTACATATATTCTTTTAGGCGAGGGATTTATAGTTATTTTATCCTTTTACAATTACAATTAAACCGTCGTGGGTTTTTTCAAAATTTTTAATTTTGTTTTTTATTTTAAACTTTTTAAAGTGAATAGATAGATATACATTATATATTATTACATAATATTGAAATACTTTATAATAATCTTCTTGCAAATCCAAAAGAAATTATAAACCCAATGCTTTCTGGTTATCAAATGCTTATTGCAGCGCCTGGCAGATTGTCACCGTAACATTTCCACGAAACTTAAATCTAACCAAATCAGTGAAAATCACAAAACTCACTAGTAGTTTTGATTTTGAACAAACTAATTTATACTGTAGCGCCCCGCGGTAGTTCGTGGTAGATATGGCATATAAAAACAAGCAGCAATTAAACCAGAACCTATCACAGAAAACCGCATCTAAATACGTTTCACACAAAAAATATAAGCAAATGCTTACTGCTGCGCCCCCTGGTGAGGTGTCACCATGACACATATAAGAGAACATGCGCTAATTAAGCCTGATCCTATCTTTGATAACTGCATCCAAATCGGACTTGTAGTTTTAGCTTTGCATAATTAAATGTTTAATGCAGCGCCCCCTGGTGAGTTCTTGACGTAAAAAAAACCTAAAAACTAACACCAAGTAAAGGTAACTGTAATACTAAAAACTCTGCCTAATCGGACTAGTAGCTGTGGTTTTGCATTAAATATTACAAACAAACGTTTACTACAGCGCCCCCTGGTGAGTTAACACGATAAAACATATCCAAGAACATGCACTAATTACACTTGAGCTTATTATTGAAACTGCATCCAAATCAAATTCGTCATTTTATCTTTGCACAAACAATATTTTACTGCAGCGCCCCCCTGGTGACTTGTCACCGTAATATAAATATAAAAACATGCTTTAAGTAAAGCGGAATCTAATACTGAAAACTCTTGACAATCGTACTAGTCGTTTTGGTTTTACACAAAAAAATAGAAGCAGCTACTTACTGCAGCGCCCCCTAGAGAGTTAACACATACATGAAAATATGCACTAAGTAAACATACATGACACATATATAAAAATATGCACTAAGTAAACATGAATCTATCATTGAAAACTGTATTCAAATCGGACTCGTAGTTTTAGTTTTGCACAAACAAATGTACTTACTGCAGCGCCCCCTGGTGAGTGGTCACCGTAACGCATATATAAAAAGAAGCACCAATTAAACTTGAACCTATCATTGAAAGTTTTATCTAAATCGGACTAGTAGTTTTTGCTCTGCATAAACAAATGTTTACTGCAGCGCCCCCTGGTGAATTTTCATCGTAACAAAAAAACAAAAATCTTAAAATATGCAGCAAGCAAAGTTGAATCTAATTCTGAAAACTCTAGCCAATCGGATGAGTAATTTCGGTTTTAGACAAATAAATACAAGAAAAATTTTAGTTTTACACAAAAAAATACAAGCAAATGCTTACTACAGCGCCCCCTGATGAGTGGTCACCATAACATATATGAAAAGACGCACCAATTAAGCCTGAACCTACCCTTGAAGGTTATATCTAAATTGGACTAGTAGTTTTTGATTTGCATAAACAAATGTTTACTGCAGCGCCCCCTAGTGAGTTTTCCCCGTAACAAAAAAAGAAAAATCTTAAAATATGCATCAAGCAAAGTTGAATCTTTTCCCGAAAACTCTTTTTAATCGGATCAGTAGTTTCGGTTTTAGATAAATAAATACAAAAAAAGTACAAACAAATGCTTACTGCAGCGCCCCCTGGTGGTTTGACACGATAAAACATATCCAAGAACATTCACCAATTAATTCTGAATCTATCACTGAAAATCTATCGAAATCAGACTACTATTTTTTGAGATAATTGAAAACATTCGATTTCACGTTAAATGCTTACTGCAGCGCCCCCTGGTGAGTTAAGGCAATAAGACATATCTAAGAACATACGCCAATTGAACCTTAACCTATCATAGAAAACCGTATCAAAATTGGACTTATAGTTTTGGAAATAATTGACATAGTAATTTGCACAAACACACAAACAAACAAACAAACAAACAAACAAACAAACAAACAAACAAACAAACAAACAAACAAACAAACAAACAAACAAACAAAACAAACAACCTCTCACCCCAAACACATATACAGTCGCCGTTCCGTCGCGGGTAAAAAATAAGACATTATTATAAAGAAAAAGCAGTTTAAAAAATGTGGATAAAAATGGACAAATATAAAAATATGACGGTATACCGGTATAAAATACAATTCGACCTAGTCTAAGTTTACACTAAGAATGCCATTATTTCTAATAATAATCCATTAGAAATCCATTAAATTAATATAATATATTCTACGCACACTGTAAAGCTTTTGAAATTATACTTTTGTATAACATATCTTTATAGACGTTGCTATGGAAACGTGAGCTTTACGCGTCAACAGGGCTTACAAATACAGTGGCTACAAAAAAGTGTTTCTTTTAAATATAAGAAAGAGAGATACGTCACTACCACTTCTCTACCTAATAACAAAAGTTATATTTTTTTGCCATCAGTACATAAAGGATATTAAATATCGGCTATATATCCATGATTTATGGATAAAATAAAGCCTTTGGTCCTTTCTTGGATGTAATTAAAATTTTGTTCAAATATATAACAATAACATGTTGGGTAAACTTTGAAGTTTTGAGTAACTTATATAATACTAGCGGTCCGCTCGCGGCTTCGCCTCGTGGACTGCCTAATTGTTTCGTTATGTTGCAACCCTGGGGGGTGGATTTTTGAAAAATAAAGTAGCCTATGTTTGACCTTCGATTATCAATTACATTGATTCCAAAATTCATTACAATTGGTCAAGCGGTTTAGTTTTTTCATATAAACTTTCATCCCCTATTTCTAATTTTTTAAAAAATAAGTAGCCTATGTTCCTATCCATGGTCATTTGCTACTTTCATTCCAAATTTTATCCAATCGGACGGGTAGATTAGCCGTGAAAGCGTGACAGATAAACACACAGACATTCGCCATTATAATATAATTATAGGATAGTAGAGTTAATTGAAAAGAGTTTGTATTATACACCAAAAGATCTCAGTTCTTTTGTTGCATGTATTACAAAGGTAGGTTACTTGTTTTTTTTTAATTTGGTTAGATAGAGAGAGGAACCTCCTCTCTCTCTCCTTCATTGTCCTACCTCATCACTCCATTGCCAACCAGACAACGAAGTGTTGAGGTAGGACAATGAATGGAGTCGGATTCTAAGAACCGCCCTGAAACCTACACTTGGGTCGCAAGTCTCAGGCATTGCCCAGAGCTCCTCTTTCTGTATTCTTATGGACAGTACGAATCCTAAGGAGTTTCTTCTTCCTTCTATTATTTAGAAAGAAGCCCTCATGGCTCAGTCTTGTATCGATTTACAAGTTGGTCGTAGGTTCACTTTTATATTTACACACACATTCCTCCTTTAATGCAATAGGTAGAGAGAACATAGTGTTAAGACACTCCGTTCCCCACATTTTGCAAATTTAAATATTTTTCGTGTTGTGTGGTAGAAATAAAATTGGCTATGAAACTTCTATCATCAATCACGCCCAGTTGATAAATAATTAATCATTTCATTAAAAGAAATTTAGTACTAATTTATTACCCGAAATTTATTATTGCTTGTAACAATTTAATTGCTAAACGATTTATCTTATTTGTTTTCGTTTTAATATCGCGTTTTAGCTTCACGCTGTATCCCGCACACAGCAGGGTAGGCAGAGGGGACCTAGTGTTAAGACACTCCGTTCCCCACTTTCCGCCGAATTCGGAGGCATTGCGTTCTAAGTGGCGGAACTTAACGCCGCGCTCTACTTCTGATACCAGAGCGAAGGACATGGCAATATCTTATTTGTATTATTTGTATAATAATATACGCCATAATAGCTCAGTGGAGTAGTGTTTGACTGTCCGCGCTATAGTTACAAGTACGATCTCCATACGGGGAAGGTTTGTGACTTAGTAAGGCATTCAGTAAGACAAACCTGCGGCGTTAGGTTCCGCCATTAAATAAGAAATGATTCTATTAGGTGCTGAAAATTAAGCTTAGAGTACTTTTTAAACATTTTTAACGTGTTATTTCACATTTAGGACAATTGAAAAAGACTGAAAAAGACATTTAGAAAACGTATAAAAATTTGAATGCAGTGGGATTCGAACCCATGCCTCCTGAATACCGTCCAGGCGCTCTCACCACTGAGCCATGCGTTTTACTAGTATTAGTGTCTTAACACTAGGTTCCCTCTGCCTTCCCTGCTGTGTGCGGGATACAGCGTGAAGCTATTTGAATTCAAATGTTATTCTATATTATAACATTTTCCAAGTTTTATTGGTACATTTTGGAAATAAAAAAAAATTTTAAGAAAGTTTGGGCGCAGCGAGATTCGAACCCGCGCTACTTGGATACCGTAATCTTGGCTTAGCTGTCAGAGTGCTTAGACGGTTTCCGAGAGGTGCAGATTCGAATCCCGCTGCGTACAAAATTCTTATACATTTTCTAAAATATTTTTTTAAAATTAATTTAGTCATAAATTCATGTTTGTAAATAACTTCTTCACCACTTTTGAATTACAATTTTTGCTGGTTTCATTCCTAACTGGAGCATTTTAATACGAGGTTTTTGAAGTTATCAATATTTAATTCTTAACCATCGTGGCACAGTGGATCAACGTCTGACTGTAAACGAGCTGGTTGTGGGTTCAATTACTAATAGAAGAATTATAGTAAAATTATTTGTCTTTCTTCGCTATGGTAACAAAAGAGTACATCGCTGTTTACCTATGTTAGTAGGCAGATAGTGGAGAACGGAGTGTCTTGACACAAAATTTTCTCTGACCTTACTATGCGAGAAAGAATTTCAAGATATATAAATATAAATTTAAAATATTCAAGACCAATAAATCTATAGCAATATATATAATTTATTGCACTAAAAGTGCAACATATGGTTTTTTTATATCCATTTATAAGATTTTATAAACATTCACTTATAAATCATTATTTATCTGCATTTATAAAAACGTATATTATAATTATTATATAATTATACCATATTGTAGACAAAAAAAAAAACAAAAAAAAAACAATCACAAAAAAAAAAATAACTCACCTGTCAAAAAATCAAGAAAACAACTCAAAAAAAAACACAAGAAAACACAAACAAACACACAAACACAACTCAAGTGTGTGTTTTTAACTTAAAAAGAGAGAGAAAAAAAATTAAAAATTAAAACTTTTTTAATAGCAACTTTTTCGCTACTTGTTAGCCGATGGTGCATGCATCACGTTTCGCGCGGTAATGAATGGCGTACGCTTTGTACGGACGTGGTAGGAGGAATTGAGATGCTTACAATATTTTGCTCTCGATTTTATAACTGTCGTGGCGCAGTGGGACAGTCAGACGGTCTGTGTTACCGCGGTTACCGGTTACTATGGTGGTTAACAGTTCGATTCCTATTTGCAGTGCATTAAGTAATAACTAATAAATTAATGTGTTTAGTGGTCAGTCGTGGCCCAGCACAAGCGTGTGACTGTAAACGACTGGTTGTGGGTTCGATTCCCACTCGAGGAGTGGAAATATTTAATATTTCCATTTTCTTCGCTCTGGTGTCGAGGTAAAGCGCGGCGTTAAGTTCCGCCACTTAACACGCAATGCCTCCGAATTCGGCGGAAAGTGGGGAACGGAGTGTCTTAACACTAGGTTCCCTCTGCCTACCCTGCTGTGTGCGTAACGTGTAAATATAAAATATTTAATTGTAAATATAAAATATTTCCATTCTTCGAATGGGAATCGAACCTACTACTAATCGTGCTTGCAGTCAAACTTATGTTGCCCCTGTGCCACGACTGACCTGAAGCTTATTGGCATGATTACATGTTATTATCATTTTCCATTATAGTACCTAAGAAGCACGATGTTAAATCCCCCTAATTAACATGTAATGTCTCATTTTTTTTTACTTTTTTACAAAATTTTTTTTACACGTTTGTGCCACTGGCCCACGACTGTCTCAATTTCGGGCAGAAAGTGTAGAAAGGAGTGTTCTGAAGCTAGGTTTTTCACTATGCTGCGGGAAAAAAGCGTGCAGTTGAACACATAAGTAAAAATAAACATTGTATTGTTTATGACCCCCTAAAAATGTTCGTTTAAGCATATTAAATGGACGTAGTAGGAGGAATTGAGATGCTTGCAATATTTTGCTTTCGATTTTATAACTGTCGTGGCGTAATGGGACTACGTCTGTAATCGCCATAATTGTGGGTTCGATTCCCACTCGGGGAAATGATTATAAGTAAATTTTAATTTCTTTGCTTTACCTAAAACAACAACAAGCAGGGTAGGCAGAGGAAACCTAGTGTTCAGACACGCCGTTTCCCACTTTCCGCTGAATTCGGAGGCATTGCGTGTTAAGTGGCGGAACTTAACGCCGCGCTTTACTTCGACACCAGAGTGAAGAAAGTAGAAATATTTCCAATCCACAAGTGGTAACCGAACCCACAACCAGTCGTTTACAGTCACACGCTTGTGCCACTGCGCCACGACTGGAATATTTTACAATGTTATTTACTCCGAATTCGGCGGAAAGTGGGGAACGGAGTGTCTTAACACTAGGTTCCCTCTGCCTACCCTGCTGTGTGCGGGATATAGCGTGAAGCTATTTATTTTTTTTATTTAATTATTTCTTAAAATGTACATATGAACAAGAAAAACAGAATTGTATTGCTTTACTAGCGGCCCGCTCGCGGCATCGCCGCGTGATCTACGTAGCTGTTTCAGTATATTACAACCCCCGGTGGTGGATTTTTGAAAAATAAAGTTGCCTTTGTTTAACCTTGGATTATTTACTATATATATATGCCAAAATTCGTTACAATCGGTCAAGCGGTGTAGATTTCTCATATAAAGTTTCATCCCCTATTTTTAAAAAACTAAGTAAAGCCTATGTAGAACCCAGTCATATTTACTACTTTCATTCTAAATTTCATCCAAATCCGACCAGTAGACTAGCCGTGAAAGCGTGACAGATAAACACACAGACATTGGCATTTATAATATAAGTATGGATAGTCAACTCAAAAGAAGTAGCCGGCTATAACTAGTTACGGATACAATTTGGCATTTCGGCTGACAAATGCTCGCGAGTCTTCGCTATGGAGACTATCAATTATCTAAATACATTACTAATACCGTTAAGCGTTCACAATATCTACGCTTCGTAAGGATAATTTTAAATATAATGTCTGTATGTTTGTATTATTATTATTTTAATTCCTTTTAGCTTCACGCTGTATCCCGCACACAGCAGGGTAGGCAGAGAGAATCTAGTGTTAAGACACTTCGTTCTCCACTTTCCGCCGAATTTGGAGGCGTTGCGTGTTAAGTGGCGGAACTTAACGCCGCGCTTTGCTTCGACACCAGAGCGAAGAATAGATATTTCTACTCCTGAACTTCTCGAGTAGGAATCGAACCCAAATCGCTTTACAGGCACACTCTGTGCCTTTGCGCCACGACTGGCCCTAACAAAAACCTATTTTGCTAGTTTCCTGTGTCTATTTTTCTATAACCTCTATTTCGATATTTGATCAATATAATCATCAATAAAAGAAAATCTTGAAAATGTAATTTAGACCTGGTCTTCCTGGTTCTGGTCGTTTGTTTTTTTTTAATTTTCGAATGTAAAGTTATACCTAGTTTCTTCTTGCTTTACTGTTTTGCAAGTTTTCCACTCGAATTCGGAACATTGCTTGCGAAAAAATTAAAATAATTTAAATATAATCATTCCCCCATATAAGAATTGCATCAACAGTGAGCCTTAGTATTTTAAATTTTTTTAAGCACTTATGATCCGCTCCCGGCTTCACTCGACTGAATTACATAACTATGAAAAAGTCAGGTATTTCAGCGTCTAAGGTTTATTTTTTAAAAATATGTAGCCTACGTTTATACTTACAACTTCAACTATCTTCATAAGTAAAAAATAGCCTATGATTGACGCTGGATCTTCAACTGTTTTCATTCAGAGTTTTATCGAAATCGAGCTGGTAAATTATCTGCGAAAGCATCACATCACATCAGATACACAGGTTTTCGTGTTTATAATATTAGCATGGATAATAAACGAAATCGCAGCAAATGGTTAGTACTTAGAACAAATTAAACTGTGAAATTGATGAGTTGTACTATAAATTTTCTTATAGCTGTACCTTGTAATTAGTTTCTAGAAGCATAATTCTTGTCAGCGTGTTACGATTAAATATTGTATAATAAATATTAATTAATGTTTGGTTTTCGGGCGGAAAGAGGAGAATGGAGTGTTGTGACACTAAGCTCTCTCTGATAATCCTGCTATGCGGAAAAAACCTAAAGCTGCATTAAATTAAAAAAAAAACCTTCACACTGTATCCCGTATACAACAGGCAGAGGGTACCTAGTGTTAAGATTTTCCGCCAAAAATAATTAATATTTCCATTTTCTTTGCAGGAAATATTTAATATTTCCATTTTCTTCGCTCTGGTGTCAAGGCAAAAGCACGGCGCTAAGTTCCGCCACTTAATACGCAGTGCCACTGAATTCGTCTGAAAGTGGTAAACGGAGTGTCTTAACACTAGGTTCCCTCTGCCTACCCTGCTGTGTGCGGGATACAGCAATGGAGCTAAAAAAGGAACATTTATATGGAATTATTTTCATTTCCCCTCTGGCAGCTAAGACAACGTGCGGCGTTGATATCCGCCACTTAACACGCACTCTCGATATCTCTGCTATGGGAGACGCGTAAAAATGCTTTTAAAAGCTTTTTCTTTAGTTATCTAGACGAAACTAGGGTAAGGCTGTAGATAGTGTTTCTATACATATATTCATTAGAAGGCAATATAAGCAATCATAAGAGAGCTTTCATTACAAGCACATATATTGGTTTTTGCCGCACAAAGCGTCTCTTGCCATAATAATAATGAAAAAGGAATGAGTACAAAAAGTAGTTTTTATAAGAAACTTTATTATAACTCTTAGTTTTTATAAAAATAAGCTTTACAAATAAGATTTAAATAAGGGCCAGTGATAAGAGTGTGACTGTGAAGCGTCTGGTTGTGGGTTCGATTCCCGCTTGAGAAGTGGAAATATTTATATTTTTTGCTCTGGTGTAGAGGCAACGCGCGGCGTTAAGTTCCGCCACTTAACACGCAATGCCTCCGAATTCGGCGGAAAGTGGGGAACGGAGTATCTTAATACTAGGTTCCCTCTGCCTACCCTGCTGTTTGCGGGATACAGCGTGAAGCTAAAAAAAAAAAAAAAACAAATATATAACTTTGAGTGGAAATCGAACCCATAACCAATCGCATTTATAGTTAAACACTATTCCACACTGATTTTTATTATGTAATAAATAAAAACAATTGTACACAGTGCATACATACAGTAAAGTATGACTTATCAAAAGTAGCTAGGTTTCCCACGTCGCGTCGACACTGTGATGCAATCCTACACTAATGTCAGAGGTTCTCGTTTTTTGTACACCGTTAGCCCTGCTATGTGTGGTCCAACTGTTGAGCGAGGGCGATGTTTTTTTTTAGCTTTACACTGTATCCCGCAAACAGCAGGGTAGGCAGAGGGAATCTAGTGTTATGATACTCCGTTCCCCATGCACCGCCGAATTCGGAGGCATTGCGTGATAAGTAGCGGGACTAAACGCCGCGCTTTGGTTCGACACCAGAGCGCAAAAAATGCAAATATTAAATATTTCCACTCCTCGAGTGGGAATCGAAACCACAACCAGTTGCATTATAGTCACACTTTGTGCCACTTCGCCACGATTAGCGTGAGTTAAATGCATATATGTATATAGAAATAAAGGCTTTTGTGGCACATGGTATGGGAGTTTCTGACTGTAAATGTGAGTGTTTGTAGGTTCGATTTTTATTTGGGAAAATGATTTAATTGATGTAAATTAGTATATATTTTTACAATTGGTACTTTCTTAACAAAAGACTATGGCAGATTGTTTTACTCAATAAAACACGCGTTTATATTTATATAATTATGTCTTTTTCTTGTACAATTCATTTATACTTTGTATGCAATATTATCATCAAATCAGAGCATTTTTCTTAGCAGAATAGTCAAGATCTAGTGTTAATACACTCCGTTTTCCACATCCTGTCTGATTGAGAGATTGAGTAAAACTGAACGTCGCGCTTAGTCATAGCAAGGAGGAGAATATAATCATTTATGAATAATTTAATGGTAAGAGAGGCAGATGGAGATCTCGGTTAAATCACAGTATCAACGATACTAGAGGAAGGTCACGTAAAAAAACCAGGCCCCTCCGGAGAACGTGTATGAGGAGGTTGATGACTGTGGACGAGGCGAAAGAAGTATGCAGGGACCGTAGCGTTTGGCGCTTCGTTCTCTCTGACTACCCCGTAAGGGATACAGCGTGAAGCTAAAACAAAAGAATAAATTTAAGTATAATCATTCCCTTGAGAGAAACCAATCTTGTTTACAGTCAGACGCTGTCCCTAATAATTTTTATTTAATTTGGAAAAGATAGTGCCATACTTATTAGAGTCACTATTATTAAGTATGTTTTAAAAGTCTGAGGATAGTTGGATTCAGTAGCTTGTATAATATATAAAAAATAATATAGCATAGTGACTTGTTGTGTGCTTTTAGGGTATTTTAGATTATTAAGAAGAAAGGCCTTACTTTACATTTTTGGTTACATTACTCTGGTGCCGAGGTAAGCCGCAGCGTTAAGTACTGCCACTTAGCACGCCATGCCGCCAGAATTCAGCGGAAAGCGGGAGTGCCTTAACACTAGGTTCCCTCTGCCTACTTTGCTGTGTGCGAGATATAGCGTGAAGCAAAAAAAAGGTAAGAATAAAAAAGGAAGAAGAACATTAAGCCGTTTAGATTTAATTAGTGACATTAGAGGCCGTCGTGACGCAGTGGGATAGCGTCTGGTTGTGGGTTCGATTCCCACTCGGATCAGTCAGGTTACAATTTAATTATCATAATTTTGCACTGGAACAAAAATACAATGAAATCAGCACATTTGCAAACGTGAGCATATATTAAAAACTACCATAACTTAATGCTAAGCTCATAAGCATAAACTTACATAATTAAATTTGATAAATAAGAAAAAAATACAATATATATATTAGTAAATAAGATATATATTTAAGATATAAATTTGTTACCACAGTTTTTATTTAGTCAGAGAGAGCAAAGTGTCAAGACACTCTGCTCCCCATTTTCCCCATATTTGGAGATATTGCGTGATGAGTGGCGGAACATAATACCACAATTCGCAATGTGTTTACAAGAGCGGAGAATTTAAAACCATTAAGTTATAGTAATTTCACCGAGTGGGAATCGAACCCACAACAAATCGCGATTGAAATCAGAAACTATCCCACTGCGCCACGATGGCGTCATTTTTTATATAATATAAATATATATTGCAAATATGTATATCATAGATTTATTACTCCTTTGTACATCTAAAATGCCAAGTATATATACAGACTCAGTTAAGTGTGTGGTACAAAGTATAATATGAAGCGATTTGTGCAAATTATATATTTTTAGGGGGCTAGTCGTGGCGCAGTGGCACAAACGCGTGACTGTAAATAAGTCTAAGACTTGTGGGTTCGATTCCCACTCAAGGTGTGAAATATCTAATATTTCCATTTTCATCGCTTTGGTGCCGAGGCAAAGCGCGGCGTTAAGTTCCTCCACTTAACACACAATGCTCCGAAATCAGTGGAAAGAGGGGAACGGAGTGTCTTAACATTAGGTTCCCTCCGCCTACCCTGCTGCGTGTGAGATGCAGCGTGAAGCTAAAAAAAAGGAAGTCTTTGGGTTTCATCTATCAACATTTAAAATACAATATCAAATAGGTGCTGAGTACATGATTATTCGCAAATATTTTTTGTTAAATAAAGTTAACTTCTTTGCACTCTAATTTGACATAATAATCTTAATGATTTTACCAAAATAGGAGACATATAATATAAATACTAGAAATAACCATAAACTTACTGCATTTGTAACTCATATACATTGATGTGACATTGCGTAAGCTTTGACAATAGAATCCCAGAAACACCCGAGACTTAATACATTAAAGATTTCATAAATGAGGGCAAACTTTGGAAATATAACCTCTAGCTTATTTTGGAGGTATTACTGTTACTAATAATAAAAGAAAATTATTGAACCAGTAGTAGATTGTTTGACATTAAGAAAATTAACCATGCAACTTCTTATTTTGATCAAAATTTATATAAATTTATATAAAATTACTTTGATTTTTGATTTTTATGACTTTTAAACTTTATATATTGCTTTTAGGACATGCTCTCTAAAATGGACTGAATCTGTAATAGACACTTCCTAACAGCGTTACTATCTTCTCGATCGATAACCGAAATCAGTTTAACTTGTCCTTTGAAGCATAAATAATGTTATCTGCACACCCATTAATTTCGTTATGTCTCAACCAAACTAAAACATGGTACCATATAGAGCCAATCGTGGCTTATGGACACAAAGTGTGACTGTAAACGCGACTGGTTGTGGATTCAATTCCCACTTGAGCTATGGAAATGTTTAATATTGCCATTTTCTTCGCTTTAGTGTCTCGAGGCAAAAGCGCGGCGTTAAGTATCGCCATTTAACATATAATGCCTTCCCAATTTGGCAGAAAATAAGGAACGGAGCGTCTTAACACTACCTACATTTAACATTTCCCTCTGCCTACCCTGCTGTGCGTGGGATATCGCGTGACGCTAAAAAAACTATAGAGATGACTTTTTTTTTTAGCTTCACGCTGAATCCCGCTTACAGCAAGGTAGGCAGAGGGAACCTAGTGTTAAGACACTCCGTTCCCCACACACCGTCGAATTCGGAGGCTTGCGTGTTAAGCGGCGAAACTTAACGCCACGCTTTACCTCGACACCAGAGCGAAGAAAATGGAAATATTAAATAATTCCACTCCTCGAGTGAGAATCGAACCCACAACCAGTCGTTTACAGTCACACGCTTGTGCCACTGCGCCACGACTGGCCACCTGAGATGACTTGGGATTGTAATTTTTATATTTTAGAATTTAATAAATTATATGACTTTAAAGACCCTAGTATATTAAAGGAGTTAAAAGAAATTGTAACAGCAAACGTAAACCTGAATGTCTCACACAGCGATGCCAAATCTCTTGGTGCTTAGCCAAGAAAAAACCTAGGCATTCTGGCCAACATCTAAATAGCGTAGTAAATCATTAACAATACATGCACATAGAATATGTTCTGATAAATTGTTATTTGTAGTCTTTTATTAGGAAGAAGTGTTAGAGAGATCTAATAAATATTATAATTTTTGAATCGTAGTCTAAATCTATTTTTTTAGCTTTTTTTCAGGCTGTATCCCGCACACTGCAGGGTAGGCAGAGGGAAGTTAAAACGAACATTGTGTGTTGAGTGGTGGAACTTACGCCGTGCTTTGCCTCGATACCAGAACGAAAAAAAATGGAAATATTAAATATGTCCACTCCTCGAGTGGGAATGGAACCTACAACGAGCGGTTTACAGGTCAAACGTTTGTGCCACTGCGTCACGACTGTCTCCAATATTAATTAAACTATTTCAAAATACCACTGTATGGTGCAATATGTAAGGTACAGACAAAGCCTTTAACAGATACACTATCATACTCTTTCTAGCTTACCATAAATTTAGCGTTATAAAGATAAGAAGGTACAAAAAAAAATATTTCAGATTCTTTTAGATTTGAACCCGTGACTCGTACTCGGCCTAGGCCGAATATTCTTTAGACGCATTTAACAAACAATATATGATGTAAAAGGCGTCTCAACGGCTGTATAAACAATTCAAAAGTACCATATTGTTTTTATTTACGAGTTAAGCTAGCTGAAATAGAACGTTACTTTTATAGTCAGTTAAATTCGATGCTACCAATGTATGGTTGGCGTAACTTAAAGGCGGAAGCGGAAAGAATTTTTTTTCTTTTAGTAGTAACGAGAACGAGTGCCAGTACTCAAAGCCACCATAAGTCTCGCTAGAGCAGCAAATATTAATATCCCCTCGTGTGGGAATTAATTTGGTTTTGAGTTAAGATAGAAGAGACAAATTACAAAACAATACGTATAATTATTTCCATATTATAATGCCAAAAAATATAGTGCTTGTCAGCGTCTTACTTTACCCCATACCCAGCAGGAAGAGCTTAATAATAATAGCTTCACGCTATATCCCGCACACAGCAGGGTAGGCAGAGGGAACCTAGTGTTAAGACACTCCGTTCCCCACTTTCCGCCGCATACGGAGGCTTGCGTGTTAAGTGGCCAGTCGTGGCCCAGTGGCACAAGAGTGTGACTGTAAACGACTGGTTGTGGGTTCGATTCCCACTCGAGGAGTGGAAACTATATTTCCATTTTCTTCGCTCTGGTGTCGAGGTAAAGCGCGGCGTTAAGCAGGAAGAGAGTATCTAGTATTAACACGTTGACTACCATCGCGTTCAGTGCTGACTGACTGCTTGCTATCCCAGGCCAAGCAAAAATTTCATTTCCATCCAAATGTCACTATTTATGATGACATTAAACGTCGGTCAGCACTTGAAATTATCATCTGACATCCAAGTATTTTACATTTTTTAAAAACCAACTTATTTTAGTGAGCCACGTGGGTTAATACTTGCGGGTTTTTAATTAAATAACAATGACCTACGGCCTGTAAGTACCCGAAATCGCGGTCAGTACCGACCAACGAAGCCCGAATGGGAAGATGTATAATTTTTCTTAGCGTTGAACGTGTTAAGATACTCCGTTCCGATGAATTCTGGAGGTAATGGAATTTAAACTCTTTAGGAAAGTGAAAATGTATAAAATATAATTTCAATTTCCTAGAGATTTCAAATCTATGTGGGAATCGAATCCACAACCACACGTTTATGGTCACACTTTGTGCCCCTGCGCCTTGACAAGCCTGCCACACGAAATTAAACGCGTTAAGAAGAAATAATGTTAAAACTCTCCGTTTTCTACTTTCTATGAAAGCAAAAGAATACTTTTTTGGCTTAAAATATTTCCTCAAATGGGAATAGAATATATAACTGACATACAATAAGCCCCCACCACCATCCACTACACTATCCACTTCATCGTTTACTTTGATTTTGTAATATTAATAGTACAATAAACTTATACGGATTTCAATAAAATTGAGATAACTTAATACATTTAGTCCACACACAAAGATTGGACATATAGCTGTAACAGGACAAAGGTCCTGCGGAATAGTACGCGATTATTTGAACGTGGGACCCGATATGTATGTTTTCATTGTACCACACGTTAATTTTTGTTAATTTTTGCTGAATATATGTAATTAAATTTAATTTGTTATTAAAAGAGCAAAAAAGCTAGCTCGTTTTTTGCCACATAGCGGGGTAGTCAGAGAGGGCCAAGTGTTAAGACACTCTTTTTTTTTAGCTTCACGCTGTATCCCGCATACAGTAGGGTAGACAGAGGGAGCCTAGTGTTAAGACACTGTGTTCCCCACTTTCTGCCAAATTCGGAGGCATTGCGTGTTAAGTGGCAGAACTTGACGCCGCGCTTTGCCTACATACCAGAGCGAAGAAAATGAAAATATGAAATATTTCCACTCCTCGAGCAGAAATCGAACCCACAACCAGTCGTTTTACAGCCACACTTCGTGCCACTGCACCACGACTGGCCCCTGTAGCCATTTTAGTAGCTATTCAAATATGATTTAAGTACAAAGCAAGGTACTTGCTCGAAAATAACCTAGTGTCAAGATACTCCGTTCTCCCCTTATTGCCCGAATACGAGACATTGTGAGTTGATAGCTGGACGGCAACGATGTGCTTTGTCTTATTGACCAGAATAAAAAGAAATCGAAGAAATAAAAATAATTAAATTATGATAATACAAACGAGTGGAAATCGAATCCACAAGCAATCACAATTACAGTCAAGACCCTGTCCTACTGCACCACGATGTCTTTTTTTTAACTTCACGCTGTATCCCGCACACAGCAAAGTAGGCAGAGGGAACCTAATGTTAAGACACTCCGTTCCCCACTTTCTGCCGAATTCGGAGGCTTTTGTCGTGTTAAGTGGTGGAATTTAACGCCACGCTTTCCCTCGATACCAGAGCGAAGAAAATGGAAATATTAAATATTTCCACTTTTCGAGAGGGAATCGAACCCACAACCAGTCGCTTTCCACTCACTTTGTGCCTCGTAATTAACTATAATTGAAGTAAAGTGGAAACAAGTCTTATAAGATTCTGTAACGAGTACATTTAGTGTTAATGATGGGGCCATATCTTTACGCTTCGTTTAGGAAAGGGATATAGTCGAGATAACAGTGGTCGAGATTATTAAGGAGAGATTTATTTGTGCTTTTTGTTACTCTTTTTGGTTCTTTAATTAAATTGGTATTTTTTTTGTATAATTGAATAATTAAGTGTTGAATTTTGGTTATATTAATTTGGTTCTGTTTAATTGATGTGGTTTTCTAGACTTTTAAAATAATATATATATATGTATATCAGAAATATATGTATATTATAATTATAATTTACTAAGAAAATTTTAAGGTTAACTAAGATTTTTACGTTTATTTTTTTATCTTTTCCCGCACACAGCAGGGTAGGCAGAGGGAACATAGTGTTAAGACACTCCGTTCCTCACTTTGTGTGTTAAGTGGCGGAACTTAACGTCTCGCTTTGCCTCGACACCAGAGCGAAGACAATAATATTTAATATTTCCATTCCTGGAGTTCGAATCGAACCCACAACCACACGCTTGTACCACTGCGCCACGACTGGCTCCTCTGACTGGACGTTTATTTCATAAATATACAAATACTAACCTACAACTTCTTTTGCGTCAACTATAAAAATATAAAATGTCCTTCTTTTCCCTCATATGAATTTCGTGTCTCAGTCCCCTCGTTAAGAAAGATACATGTTAAATTTTATCTTCTCTCTTCTGCACTCAATATTTTCCGCTGTACTTTGACTGCCGGTCACTTAGCAATTACATATGCAAGCATATGAACGGTTTAACATCTTGTATTTAACACTATTGCAATTGTCATTAAAAACTATGTTTCCAGTAGTATTAATTAAATGATCTGAAGTTTTTAAAACATTTTTCCTACTTTTAAACATTTTTAGAGTGTTATTCCACACTTAGGAAAATTGAAATATACATTTAGAAAACGTTGAACACGGCGAGATTCGAACCCGCGCCTCCTTAAACCGTCCAGGCGCTCTGACCGCTAAGCCATACGTTTTATTACCAGTTACGTCGAAATTCTTATACGCTTTATACATTTATTTTTATACATTTTCTATATGTCTTTAACATTTTTACTTTTCATTCACACAAGGAAATTGACATTTAAAAAAAAATTGTACGAAAACGGGATTTGAATCCGCGCCTATTAAGAACCGACTAACAGTCGTCTCGGCTTAGCGGTAAGACTTGAAATAGCTTTCAAGAGGTGTCTATTCAAATTCCGCTGTACTGAAATTTTTAAGCATTTTCTAAACATATTTTTCGATTATCCAAACTGTGTTAGAGTAATTTTAAAATTAAGTATAATTTCCATTCAAAGAGATCTTCAATCAAAAATCAAATACAAGACCGTCAAATTGTGTTCAAAGACGAAAGAACTTTTTGTAGAATTCCATAGAATTGAAATTGGTATCGCTGTATTCAAAGTAACGTATCCTCTATACGTTATATGTATTTAAGTGGACGATGTAGAATATGAATTAAAAATGGCATATACATTATTTACTTATCATTTATTGCCCCGCTTCTAACCTTTTTCGTATTGAGGGGTGGTCAGATAGTCTAGTGTCAAGACACTCCGAATTTTGCTTTCCACCTGAAATTTTTATTAGCTTTACTCTGTACCCGTACACAGCAAGGTAGGCAGGAGGAACCTAGTGTTAAGACACACCGTTTCCCACTTTCCGCTGAATTCGGAGACATTACGTATTAAGTGGCGGAACTTAACGCCGCGCTTTGCCTCGGTACCAGAGCGTTGGAAAGAAACGGAAACATTAAATATTTTCACTCCTCGACTGGGAATCGAACCCACAACCAGTCGCACTTTGTGTCCCTGAGTCACGACACGCCCCAATAAGCTTATATCACTTCTATATTTCCCTATTCTTAGCCGAACGATGTCCGCACACACCAGCTTCTGCATTTTGCATATCCTCTCACATGGCCCTTTGAAATTTTGCAATATTCATGAAATATTTTTAAACTCTTTGGCTCAAAGCTCTTTACAGATTATTTCTATTACGTTCAGTCATGAGTATGATACATTCAATATATAGATAGAATATGGTATATATGTACGTATTTTGATTAACCACAAGAGTTACTTTTATATGAAAAATTAAATAAAAATTAAATAGCTTCACGCTATATCCCGCACACAGCAGGGTAGGCAGAGGGAACCTAGTGTTAAGACACTCCGTTCCCCACTTTCCGCCGAATTCGGAGGCTTGCGTGTTAAGTGGCGGAACTTAACGCCGCGCTTTACCTCGACACCAGAGCGAAGAAAATGGAAATATAATTTCCACTCCTCGAGTGGGAATCGAACCCACAACCAGTCGTTTACAGTCACACTCTTGTGCCACTGGGCCACGACTGGCCACGAAAATACCTTAAAAATGAAAAATTGTAATATATTTTTTAGTTTTAAGGTATTTTCGTTCAAAGATGTGAATCTTTTTTCTTTTTTTTATTTATATCTTCACGCTGTATCCCGCACACAGCAGGGTAGGCAGAGGGAACTTAGTGTTAAGACACTCCGCTCGCCACTTTCCGCCAAATTTGGAGGCATTGCGTATTAAGTGGCAGAACTTAACGCCGCACTTTTTAATGATGACGATGATGAAAAGAATCTAATTGATGTTTAAAATTCGGATAAAAAAATTACACATTTTTCTTGAGGGATACAGACAAAAGTCGAAGAAGAAGACAAAACTCTGCATATATCGTTACAAACGGTTTCTGAGTCAACACGGAAATTTGATCTAATCTTTTTTAATTAAAACCTTTAAGAAAAGTGACTTTACCCTTTTTGCTGTATAGCAGGATAGTAAGAAACATCCCTATTGTCAAGAGCCTCAATTTTCCGCCTGAATTCGTAAAAGCAATATGTTAGGTTCGATTCTCACTCGAGGAGTGGAAATATCTCATATTTCCATTTTCTTCACCCTGATATCGAGACAAAGCGCGGCGTTAAGTTCCGCCACTTAACATGCAATGTCTCCAAGCATCGGCCGAAAATGGGGAACGGGGTGTCATAACAATAGGCTCCCTCTGTCTACCCTGCTGTGTGCGGGATACAGCGTGAAGCTAAAATAAATGTTAAGTAGTGGAATATAACACCGTGCTCTCTTTTAGGCACCAGAACGGACATTGAAAATTATTTTACACTTAATCACCCGGAGCGTGATGAGCGAGAAACGAATCCCCATCTAATTGTGTTTAGAGTAAGACGTCTCGCTGCGCTATGATGGCTGTTTTTTTATTTAAATGGTTATTTTAGCTTCACTCAGGAAAGGGAACTTAAGTTTCTTTGTTTTATGACACTCCGTTCCCCATTTTCCGCTATTTTTTGGAGACATTGCGTGTAACGTGGCGGAACTTAACGCCTCGCTTTGCCTCTGATAGCAGAGCGAAGGAAATGGAAAGAAATATTTCCATTCCTCAAGTGGGAATCGAACCCACAACCAGTCGCTTTACAGTCACACGTTTGTGCCAATGCGCCATGACTGGCCTCTGTATAAATGTTTAAATTACTAAATTACTTTTATAATTAAACATAATCAGCACTCCAACATAATTTAGCTTAAAAGTTAGAACTAACGCTTTACTTTAAGACTTTACCCTGAATTCAAGAAATTTAAGGATCTGAGATAAGAAACGTCTAACGTGATGTCGACGAGCAGGAAGTCAGCATCCACTAAAAGCTTAATCTTGTAAGTTCTAGGCTTTGGGCCAATTAAGCTCTCGAATTTGCTGTTTCCAATGAAACGGAAATTTCTAAAAGCTATATTAGATTAGCTTGGAATTAGAAGATATTTTTAATTTTGTACCAAGAAAATATATATTTTTTTGTGGAAATGTTCTCCTCCTTATATATATTATACTGTGTATCTGTGTACTGTGTATCCATGTTGGTCAGAATATGGTCGAGTTTTTGTACAAGATGGCTGGCAATCTTAAAATAATTGGTTTGAGTTATAGTGTTGATTATATAGAATGAAAATATTCTTGAATATGAACACAGTATCGACGATACTGGAGGAAGGTCACGTAAAAAGCATGAGGACCCCCCGGAGGGCGTGTATGAAGAGGTTGATGACAGTGGACGAGGCGATAGAAGTATGCAGGGACCGTAGTAAGTAGCGTTTGGCGCTCCGTTGTCTCTGACTACCCCGCTAGGGATACAGCGTGAAGCTATAAAAAAATATTATATATTCTTTTCTTGAGTTTCGGAAATAAGCTTGTAACAAAAAAAAAACAATGAAGTATCTTCAAGCTTCTGGTGCTTTTATTGATTTCCTGCATTCAGATACATATACAGCTCATTATAAATACTGCCTTAACACAAATGAATAAAACGAAAACTGCCTTAACATATATATTTTAAAATAATTTTATAATTTTCACCAAAAATCAGTACCAAATTCAAAAGAATTTGCAAATTCATCATTATTATTATTATCTACGTTATCGATCGTTTCGTAATTGGTCAAATCAAATTTATCAGCTAAAAACGTATCTGCTGGATAAGTGGTAGGTTTTTCTGTTGAAAAGAATTCTTCTACTTTATAAAAAGGTTTAAGTACAGGTTTTGACAAAGGTTTGTCATTTTTTACTACTTCATTATCCTCTTTTGATTCACTGCTCAAACTTTCTTCTTCAGATTTTTTGGAATCTTTTTGGTTATTATTCTGAGCAGGTTTAGGTTCAGGACGACAGAAATTGTCCCAGAAATACCATCCGTGTGGACAAATAAAAATCTGAGGATACAGATTTCCATGTTTAGAAAGGCACACGTAGTAATGATTGGGACTGCCAGTTAATGCTTCCGATTGACCAACTTTCGTGCATTTTGGTATTATTTTTTCACTGCATTGACCGTTCTTCAATTTTATCTGAAAACAAAAATGTATTACTTGTTATATTTTCATATATTTAGTGTTAAAATCATTTTAAAATCATGTTAAACAAAGCGTATTTGTATTTTTTTTTTAGCTTCACGCTGTATCCCGCACACAGCAGGGTAGGCAGAGGGAACCTAGTGTTAAGACACTCCGTTTCCCACTTTCCGCCGAATTCGGAGGCTTGCGTGTTAAGTGGCGGAACTTAACGCCGCGCTTTACCTCGACACCAGAGCGAAGAAAATGGAAATATAATATCCACTCCTCGAGTGGGAATCGAACCCACAACCAGTCGTCTTTACAGTCACAAGCTTGTGCCACTGGGCCACGACTGGCCACATATTTGTAATTTAGTATTAAACGTATATGTGAGGATCTTTTATATTTATACATAAATAATTATTGTAATGTTATAAAAATTGCAATATTAAAACAATTAAATAGACAAATATTCATAATACTTATAGTAAAGATAAGTGATAAACATTTTAACGTCTTGATTTTTAATTTTTTACTGTTATTTACTAACTTAGGGTAAAAAAAAAAAATTTTACAAAATGTATTAAAAATTCTAGGGAACTATTGCTTATAATTTTTGTTTATTTAATATATTTCATTTGTACGTTTATTTATTACTACAAATTATCATACCTTATTTATTTATCGTTTACATTTTATTATTTACTTATTATATCAATACACTATACATAATATAATATCATATTTACGTATTTAAGCATTATAAGTATTAGAATTTAGTTTATGAATAAACGTACAGATGAATACGAAATAAACAATAATTATAATTATAAAGTGGGGAGCGGAGTGTCTTAACACTAGGTTCCCTCTGTCTACATTGCTGTGTGCGGGATACAGCTTGAAGCTATAAAACAAAAATAAATATAAGTAATAGTTCCCTACAAACTCGTACATAGCTGAATCCCACCCTGCGGCTCTTGGAAACTGTCCAGGTATACTTAGTCATACGAAATTCCAATTTAAAAAGAAAATGGAGAACGGAGTGTCTTAACACTAAACTCTCTCCCGCCTGTTATTTGGAAAAAAATTGAAGCTAAAAAATACATCTTACCGAGCATTGAGCAGTACTTGGATCATATCCATAATGTCTTGGACACAACGCTGTTCTGTGTTCCGCAGGCTTCCCGTCAGGGAGTCCGTCAGGCGGTGAACAAAGGTGAAACTTTCTACAATCGTATGCATCTGGAAATATGCCCACCTGGAAGTAATAAAAAAAATATATACGTTATCTTATTTTTTTATAACGTTTTTAAAGTATAACTAATAACAACTAATTTGTTATTAGTTCTAAGGGGTTGGTACTGTACGTCGTAATACAGGTTTCCTAGTACGGCGACAGTCGTATCCATAAATATTTCGTGAAAATTGTCTTATCCATAAATATTTCGTGAAAATCTAGTAATAATTCGGGCAGAATTGCCCGAAAAAAAGAACGGAGTGTATCCATCTATTGAAATTTAAACTTACAACCATCATAAGTCAAATATGTACCAGCTGCAAGACGATGGCATCTTAATAACAAGAAGTTAAACCTCTAAATTGTATTATATATTATGCGCAATAGATGTTTCAATTAATTTTCTCTGAACTTACAAAGTGACCGATAATTGACAAATACACATTTTAATTTCTCGTAAAATCTCGTCGTTTAAATTCATGGCCAGTCGTGGCCCAGTGGCACAAGCGTGTGACTGTAAGCGACTGGTTGTGGGTTCGATTCCCACTAGAGGAGTGGAAATTATATTTCCATTTTCTTCGCTCTGGTGCCGAGGTAAAGCGCGGCGTTAAGTTCCGCCACTTAACACGCAAGCCTCCGAATTCGGCGGTACGTGGGGAGCGGAGTGTCTTAACACTAGGTTCCCTTTGCCTACCCTGCTGTGTGCGGGATATAGCGTGAAGCTAAAAAAAAAAAATATGGTATTTAAGACAAAACTCGGTGTTGATTTCTGCCACTTAAGACACAATGTCTGGATTTTAAAACTTGTGGAGCGGAGTGTCTTGACATTATGTTCTCCTCGATTACCTTGTTATGTGAGAAAAAGCTTATTATTATATAAGTACCTTCACAGTTACCCACACAAGCAAAACTCCATCAAAAGCCCCATAACAAAAGGAAAGCTCAAAAATATAAATCCCCAACATGATTTCAAATTGTACTAAAGGTATATTTTTGTTCCAGCTTAAATCTTTATAAATACACGGACTGTACACAACAGGTACAGGAGAGAAATCAATAGAGATTTGTGGAGCAAAATTTTATTTGTACATATGAATACACATACATTCGATAAAGCTTCCACTCATATACGGACGAGTATGGGGGCTTACTGTTCGGTGTATGAGTGTTTTAGTGTTAACCTGAATTTTGTAACCGTTAACAAAATTATTTTTTTTTCGTCTTCACGCTGTCTCCCGCACACAGAACAAAAATTGTTTGTATGATTTAGTATTTTCATATACAAATAGATTCCAAATAGAATTTGGGCCAGTCGTGGCGTAGTGGCACAACGTACCGTCAAACATCGGACAGATTACCCGGAACAGAGAGATATAAATTATAAATATGTTATTTTGGTATATCTACCGCATTTTACACATTACATTAAGTAAAATTTTAATATTACAAACTGACATTTAAATTTTATTTATATACAAAAAACAAATATTTTCCAAATAAGGGAATTAAACCATAACTACCAAGCGAGACACATTTCACCAGTGCTTCTATAGCGTCAGTTATTCGTACAACAAATATGCAGTTAGTTTCTTACATCACAATCGTTAATTTTGCAGACTACAGTGCACTAAATCTCCTTGACATTTTGATATTTCAAATTTACTACAACCGTAGTCGCGTATTGCTGTTTTTGTTTGACTAAATAATGTGATATGAACTATTATTTACACTCCCGTCTAAAAGTTTAGAAGCACTTTCAAAAGTTTTTAGGATCGTAATTTGCGAAATAATTTAATCTCTGACTATTCATTTATATATGACACAAGAAACAAAAGGAAAGAAGACGAAGATAACTCCAGGATCCTTACGATTCGACATCATTTTCAAACCCACTAGGGAGAAAAAGGCACAATCATTATAGCTGTGAATTTATGCAAGAATTATAAAATGAACTCAACTAAAAATAAAGTAAATTTCAAAAATAAGTAATAATCTTTACCACTTAATAGACTCTAGTAAAAAATATCTTTCATTGATCAAAGTTTATAGTCAAACGCTGTACAATCGGCTTACGACAGCACAAGGTATTTGATATTTTTTCATTTTTTTTAGTAAATAATTCTCGAGCTCCCGAATTCGGCGGAAAGTGGGGAACGGAGTGTCTTAACACTAGGTTCCCTCTGCCTACCCTGCTGTGTGCGGGATACAGCGTGAAGCTATTTTTTTTTCTATATATTGTTGGCGCTTCCGAAGCTTTGGACGGTAGTGTAAATAATAAACGTAATATGCAAGTATATAGTAGTATATACGAGTATAGAGGTGATATCTAATTAGATACTTATAATCAAAATGTACCTCATTTAAATAAGCTATTTTCAAGTACATTTTATAATGTCAGTGAGTATAAAAAGTCAGTGTTATCAGTCCTTTAGAATGATATCAACTTATACACTAGGCTATTCTGCTGACAATGAAGCGAATGAGAAATTTAACAGTATCTTTTTTTTAAACTAGTAGTTAATATTATTGCCATTTCACTTAATATAATAATAAATAGATTTAGAAAAAATATACCAAGACGTAGAATTTGCTATCCAACACAAGTTTATTGAAATTCTTTTAAAGTATACAGCTTTACGATATTACCTATACAGTAGAGTAGGCAAATAGCAATAATTCCTAATTTCCTCTTTCCACTCATCCCAGCATATTGGTTTTTAAGTGGTGGAACTCAACGATGCGTTTTGTTTTACTAAAGATGGTAAATCCTAGTCCTTCTCTGAGTGAGGAGGGCATGTATGATGATGACAGTGGACGAGGCAAAAGTTTGCAACCGTATAAACTCAACGCTCAAGTTAATACGGGTTTTTTTTATGAATAAATGAGCAGAAGGGTCATCTTATGGTAAATGGTTATCATTGCCCATGAATATCTACAACATTAGAGGAGGACAACATGTGGATACGTTGTTGGCATTGGGGGTGAAGGCGAGAGAAGGTGAGAAGGGATAGGGTGAAAAAAACATATTATCAGATATTTGGTGGTTCGTTTTTACATGAGAACGAATCTCCTACCACCAAGTAGGGACGCTATCCAGCAACAGAAATAACTTATATTCGTAACCCATAGCCAGTAGAAAAATCTTTAAAAAACTTACTTGTTCGCAAATATGACGATATTTCAGTGTAGTAGCATCGCATTCAGGAACAGCCTCGTTGGAGCACTGACGGGTGTGGGCATTGCAGGTTTGGCCATCTGAACATTGTTGGAGAGGAACCTGGTCAAAAAGGTTTATTTATTAAAACAAACATTTACTTAAAAAGTATTCTTAATATTTTATATAACGATAAGAGAATCAGAATAAAAAGTACGGATACAACGGTACAAAAGTACGGATAGTATTATAAGCTTTATTACTCTGCTTTCTCATATGTTTCAGACCAGAATGACTTTAAATAGTTTAAATAACAATATTTTAAGTCATCGAGGGTAGATAATAAAAAAATATGACAGTAACTAAAACCCAACAGGTATTGTAATAACCAAACGCACTGTTCATTCAATTATAAGTATAAACTCTAACAGTAATTAAACCATATTTTAAGGAACAAATATTTATATTTTTTCTCCACATTTTGCAGCGTTCCTTTCTTTAGATACGCAAAGAAATTTTTACATCACGCCCTATATATAGGGTTACTTGATATAGGAAAGTAACATTTTTTTATGTGCTTTATCGTAGTACAGTGCGCGATCGTTGTGGGTTCGATTTTTTTTCGGAGGAATGAGTATATTGGATTTATTTTTAATTACTTGCTCTGTTAAGACAAAGCGCGGCGTTCAGCTCCGTGTTATAGAATTCGGGTAACAAGAGTAGTGCAGATTATTTAGACATTATGTTCTCTTTGCCTAACTTAGTATGCAAAAAGCATGAATCTGCATTTGATTTATATATTATAATAAAAATCTAAAAACTTATACTAACGAACGCAAGACTTTGGACCCTCTTTACAAAAATTAAGCAAATGGAGAAATATGAAGTTTGACATACATAAAGTTTATATGGAAAAGATGAGCAGATAGCCAATATTTTCCATTATAATGTATTAGAAATATATTAAATTAAAATTTATTATTTTAAGGAATTTCAGCTTATATTCAAGTTTGTACACCAACCAAAATTCTCGTATGTTTGATAGGTTTTTTTCTTTTTATGGTAATGGTTGCCTGGAAGAGATCACCTGTGGTAAGGCCGCCTTTACACCAAAATTGCATTTTTTTACTTTTATTATTATTATTTTTTGTTAATCCTCCTGGTGTAATAAAGTATTTGAATAAGTAAATATAGTACACTTTTGTTTACAGTTTACGTTGCCAAGGTAATGCATAAGTCAACGGAGACAATAGACACTCCGTTCCCTACTCTCCGCCGAATTCGGAGGCATTGCGTGTTAAGCGGCGGAACTTAACGCGCTTTGCCTCGACACCAGAGCGAAGAAAATGCAAACATTAAACATTTCCACTCCTCGATTGGGAATCGAACCCACAACCAGTCGTTTACAGTCACAGGCCCCTACTATACATATGTATATATGGACATTAACATTCGTATTAATAAACGCTTATAAAATATTATCAACAATGACGTTCGATCAAAAGGAGCATCGTAACAACTCAAGTACTGTGTTCAATATGACTGACATTTTGCGAACATTCCATAAGTAAATGCTAATTTAGTAATATGATTTGACATTTATACTAAATGTATTAAATAGGCGCGTAACATTTACAATACTTTAAACGCCTTTTTTTTATTTTTATCTTGTGTTTTTATGATGAAATACATTTTTTTTTCTTGTTTCTTAGCTTCAGGTTTACGCTTTTTTAATAGCAGGGTAGTCAGAGAGAACCTAGTGTTAAGACACTCCGTTCTCCATTTTCCGCCTGAAATAGAACATTGCGTGTTAAATGGCGGAAGGCGATGCCACGTAATAAATGTAATACAAAAGTCGTATATATTTATGCTTACAGTGGAACAGCGTCTTATTGTAAACGCTATATACAGGTTCGATATCCGCTCGGGGGAGTGGTTGTATATTATTTTCATTCCTTCACTCTGGTATCTAAGACACAACTTAACGAAGTTCCGCCACTTAAAACGCAATGCCTCGAATTTAGGCGGGAAGTGGGAAACGGAGAGTATTGATACTAGATTTTCTCTGACCACAAATTCATATTATAATTAAATACATTATAAATGCGAAGGCTATATGGCTCTCTATGACTTTTTCACGGCTAATCTGCGGCCTTCAGTTGATATGAAATTCAAAATGAAAATAATGGAATACCTAGGGTTAAACATAGGCTATGTATTTTTCAAAAATCAATCTGTAATGAGCGGAAACAGGGGATAAAGATTTGTAAGAAAAATCTAAACTACTTAACCGATTTCGATGAATTTTCTCATTACGACTCAAGGACAAATATAGGTTATTTTTTTCTATATCTATTTTTAAGGGACTTAAATACGGGGGACGATAATTTTTAAAAAAAATAATAAACCGCTATAGGTATGTAGATAATTTAAGGAGGAGAAACCGCGAGCAGATCGCTAGTTTTAACATAAAGACAAAAGGAAATAAAACGAACAATGTTATTATAAGATACTCGAATTTCGATAAAAGAGGAAAATGGAGTGTCTTCACACTAGGACACTATCTCTCTGACACTACTAAGAGAAGAAAAACCTAAAATAAAGATAAGAATAGAATAGAATAAATCCGTCATTTATACCTATATATTACAAGCGGAACACTTAAATCGTCCCACATGCACTCAGAAGTCCACTTCATTATCTCTAGTGATAATTACGAGTGAATTAGAGCAAAACGACTCAACTTTAAACGTAAATATGTTTATATTTTTGTCATATTTCTAGAACAAACGTTGTTCATGATTCATGGTTGTGACAATGATAAAGGAAATTTTTGGCTGGTAAATTTTGGTCAATATATAAATGTATAAATTATTAAAAATGTTTAAAATTTTGTACTCGTTGGGATTCGAACCCGCGACGCTTGGAAACTATCCAACCGCTAAGCTATATGTACTATTTCAGTACGATGTTCGTTGAGTTCAAATACATATATTCACACTTTTTCTTTTTTTTTTTTCTTCTTCTTGCATAGCAAAGTAGTCAGAGAGTACTACTATACTACGTCCTCCACTTTCCGCTCGAAATACATTTTGCGTGCCGAATAGCGGAACTTAACGCCGCGCTTTGTCTTACGTTCCAGAGCGAAAAATGAAAATTAAATATAATTATTCCACCGAGTGGATATCGAACCCGTAACCATTGCTTTTACAGTAAGACGCAATCCAGTTGTGGCCACGACGGTGTCTTATAATTATATTTTTTATATCTTTTCTAAAAATGTTTCTTCAGTTTTAAATGTGTGAATGTTTTTAAAGTGTAAAAAAATTAAAACGATTAAATGCGTTTTGAAAACCATCTAGGTATAAATATTATTTTTTTACATAGCAGGATAAGAGAGAGAATCTAGATCAGACTATTATACTCCGCTATCAGCCGCAGAGTATGTCATGATAAGTTGAGTGGCGGAGCTCAACACCGCGCTTAGTCGTATCACAGTGGAGTTACGAAATTAATTTAAATACATTTTTTCCATAAGTGAAATGAAAATCAGTACAAAATACAGTAAAATAGGTTTTTTTTTTCTTTTTTTTAGCTTCACGCTGTATCCCGCACACAGCAAGGTAGGCAGAGGGAACCTAGTGTTAAGACACTCCATTCCCCACTTTCCGCCTAATTCGGAGGCTTGCGTGTTAAGTGGCGGAACTTAACGCCGCGCTTTACCTCGAACCCACAACCAGTCGTTTACAGTCACACGCTTGTGCCACTGCGCCACGACTGGCCTCAAATACGATAATATTAATAAAATGTTGCATATATGAATGTAAAATGATAATACATTTCATTTTTATTATCATATATACAGATACAAAGGTACGCTTATACAACCGCATAGTAAATTAAGTAGCTTTGTTCAAAACAATTCCCTTAGTAGTTGGACCGCGGTGTTTTATTTTATGGCTGAAAACGCGTGAAGCTGAGAAAAGCTTCACGTGTTTTCACGCATATCGGGGTACCGAATGTCAAAACACTCTGTTCGATTTTGACATTACGTGCGTGCAATCTTGACATTGTTTATCACTAAAGGTAATATGTGTAAGTTGTTTATTTATAATATTTTTTTTCTTTTTTTTTAGCTTCACGCTGTATCCCGCACACAGCAGGGTAGGCAGAGGGAACCTATTGTTAAGACACTATGTTCCCCACGCACCGCCGAATTTGGAGGCATTGCGTGTTAAGTGGCGGAACTTAACGGCGCACTTTACCTCGACACCAGAGAACGAAGAAGATGAAAATATAATTTCCGCTCCTCGAGTGGGGATCGTACTCACAACACAGTAGATGTAATTTTAAAAATATTCTGTTTTTTCCAGTAAAAAGTAATAATTAACTAATGAATTCCAAACTAACTAACTAACTTAACTTTTAAAACAGGCGGAGAGCTAAAAACGGAGTGTTGTAACACTAAGTTCCTCTACCCAGCCAGAAACACTCTAGAGAATATGCTAGTACGTACATACATATATGTTTGCTCCCCGCATACTAAATTAAGCCAGCTTTGTTCAAAACAAAGGTTTAGATGCACATAAAGAAAGCGTCTAAGTAATGTTATACAGTTGCTATCCTCATTTTCTTTGAAACGAGAAAATATTGTTTACTTAAGTTAGGTTTAACCGAGTTGAAATAAGAGGGAGTATATTCTTCATTATGGTTTTATTGTAATCGTTGAAATGTTAATTTGATTTTAAATATTTAGGTAGGATATATTTATATGTATTATAAGATAATTATAACAAAAAAATAGATTTACTCCTACATGGAAGGGTAGTCAGAGAATTCTCTCCGAACACTCTCCGTCCTCCACTTTGAAGGACGTTTATAATACTTTAAAAATGTGCATATACTACCAGCGGCTCGGTTTAATCCTGGGTTTATTTTCTTTTTTAGCTTCACACTATAACCCACATTGTGCAGGCAGGGGGCAAGTAATGTTAAAACACTTAGTTCTCCACTTTCCGCTGTATTCTGGAATTCTTTCGCCGCATTGCTTGTTAAGTGGCGGAACTCAACGCTGCGCTTCGCCTCGACACAAGAGCGAAGGATATGAAATATTGTATATTTCAATTCTCCGAGTTGGAATCGAACCCACAACCTGTCCTATTTTCAGTCACATTTTACCCCACGACAGGCCTCCTATGTTATCAACTATGTTTATGCCAAAATTCGCTATAAACCGTCGAGCGGTGTGAATTTTTGGTCCCTAGTTCGACTGCTGTTGATTTTTGAAAAGAACAGTAGCTAATGTTCCACCTTGGATCTTAAACTATTTTCATTTCGTACTTCATCCAAATCTGACCAGCTAAGAGCTAATAGATTAGCCGTAAAAGCATAACAGACAGACAGACAGACAGACAGATTTTTATATTTATAATATAAGTATGGATAGTATTTCCACATTTTCATGCGGCATGCTTGGGGTGGGATTATAAAGGTTCTCAAATATAGCCACAACACAATTCAACATGAGTTTCTTACATTATATTGTAAATCTCCAAAATCCTTCACAAAGAGTTGATGGTTTTAGCGTTTTGATAATATAAATAAATGTAAACGGACAAAGATAGAGGTAAAATCGTCTGACTGTAAAGCGATGCTTGTGGGTTTGATTCCCACTCGGGGAATGAGTATATTTAAATTTTCATGTCTTCGGTCCGGTGTTTAAAACCAAAAGCGGCGTTGAGTTCTGCTACTTGACACGCATTGTCTCGATTTCAGGCATTAAGTGGAGAACCCGGAGTATCTTGACACTAAGTTAACCCGACTAACCCGCTATGCTATGAAAAAGCGTGAAGACAAAGATATCGAACAATGTTTTAATTTTATTTTAGAAAATTATCTAAGTTTGTTTTGTTCTAATTATTAATCTACTATTACTAAATATATTGATTGGTTTTCGAGCTTTATGTTCATTCGACTATACAAATGTACATGCAAAAGTCAATTAAATAAAGGATGTTATGCGTGTAGGCAGTGGAACAGCGTCTGACCGTAATTAAAGTGGTTATGGATGCAATTCTCGATAGAAGGGATTATATTTAAATTATTTTCATTTCTCCTCTTTGGTACTTTACTTCACAAAGCGTGAAGTGGAGTTCTACCACTTTTCTCGACTTAAGCTTCTCTTTGGTTACTCAGCTATGCAGGTAAAATCACAAAACAAAAAATAAAATAAATACACATTCTATTCACACAATAAAAAAAAATAAATATACATTCCCTAAAAACAAAAACAAACAAAATCAAAAATATTACCTTAAGCCATCCAACAGGTAAAGGTATACAGGTAACGGAGTTAGTGCAGTTCTGGCACGCCATGCCAGCTTCCTGGCACACGCCTTCGATGTCCAGCTCGCCTTCCCCCAGAGACCTGCCTAGAGGCACCGCTGCCATACGGTTACCTGCCACTATGCCACTCACGTCAAATGAGTGAGATAACTGGAATGGAAGAAAAAATAATTATAATTTGGATTCGAGCTATGGAGTATTAAATTTTCGTTGTGGTAAGGCAAGGTGCGGCGTTAAGTTTCGCCATACATTTAATATTTTAAGGTTTCTGAATTTCACATTTTTTTAATACAATAATTAGAATAAATCGAAAAGCAGTTGTAATTTAAATTTCAATATTTTTATATTAAATTTTTGCTCTGGTAACCCAAAGAGTGGCGTTAATTTTCACCTAATGTGTAATGTTTTCCATTTTACATATAATAAGAGAAATTTCAATTAAATTAGTGCACCAATGAAAACATGCTTGAATATGTTTTGTAAAAAAATAAAATTGTTTTTAAAACTATCTATGGCTTCACGCTGTATCCCGCGCACCCTCTCCCTACCCTGTTAAGTGGGAACCTAGTGTTAAGTCACTCCGTTCCCCACGCATCGCCGACGTCGGAGGTTTTGCGTGTTAAGTAGGGAACTTAACGCCGAGCTTTGCCTCGATACCAGAGCGAAGAAAATGGAAATATTAAATAAAAAAATTGAATTTGTGAGAAAATCGTATCTATAAATATAATAATGTTTGTCTGCATGTTCTATATTGAAATGTATACTATATTTTTGGTCTTTAGCAAAGTTGTTGTACATAAGCCACGAAGATTTTCGAGTTGATAGTCGACCAATTTCGAATTAAACAATTTGTTACAATTTTTAAAGTACGAAGTGAGCAATATCAATAAAATTACTGAAAATAAATTGAATACTTGAGTCATATCAGTTTCAAATGTCTTTCCTATAAAATCATTTTTCTTAGTGGCGTAATTAATGTTAAAACACTCCATTCCCCACTTTCCACCAAATTCGGAGGCATTGCGTGTCAAGTGGTGGAACTTAACGCCGCGCTTTGCCTCGACACCAGATTTCCACTCCTCGAGTGGGAATCGAACCCACAACCAGTCGTGGTCTCGTCATTTTTTCTAAAAAAAAATATTTTTTCGAATATAATTCCCCCAAATGGCAATCGAACCTATAACCATCTTGTTACCAATCTTACATTTCGTAAACAAATTGTATCCGCAAATATTTAACTTCATATGAAATTTAATCTTTGTATAAGCTCTAGACCGGACGTCGAAATCTAATTACTCTAGGGACAATGCATTCACTAAACATGTTAATTTCAACGTTTGTTGTTGAAATGTGTTCATATAATATCTTAAATAGACATTATGAAGTATATTTGTAACTAAAATATATGCTAGAGGCCAGTCGTGGCTTGGGGCAATGGATTGTGAGTTCGATTCCCGCTCGAGGAGGGGAAATTGAATGTTGAATATGACAATTTGCTTCGTTTTGGTGTTGAGGCAAAGGGCGGTGTTAAGTTTCGTCACTTAACACGCAATACCTTCAGAATTTAGCGGAAAGTGGGTCCTAACACTAGGTCCCTAACCTGCTGTGTGCGGGACATAGCATGTAGCAAAACAAAAGCTGTTTGTAATAAAAAATAATAAGAAACGAAAATAATTCAAATATAATCATTTCCTCGAATTCAAAGTCATTATGTATAGTCAGAATTTAGCCTTTGTTTCACTATGGAGCGATAGTGTTGGTATATCAATCAATATATTAAAAATGACGGGAAAGGAAATATGAAATCTTTGCTGCCGTTCTGAGGATTAGCCGGAACAAACCGACAGATATACATTCCCAAAAAATTAACATAAAATTTCTTTTAATATATGCACCTATATATACGTATGTATTAAATAAAAAGCTGCTATTTTAATATTACAAACATACATTCCAATTTTATATATAAGTATATATTTAAAATAAAAAAAACTTACAATAGAATTGCACCCAAAGAACGATATCAATAGTAATTTTAACCACATTTTTAACAAATATTCTTTACAATGTCCAATATAGAACTAAACACGCAAATTATTTTGGAGGCCAGTACACTCTGACCTTATTATCTTAAACTTAAAACATTGATATGGCTTATATACAAACATATATAAAAATAGATATAAACGTATATATGTATAGATGGGGCCAGTCGTGGCGCAGTGGCACAAGCGTGTGACTGTAAGCGGGTGGTTGTGGGTTCGATTCCCACTCGAGGAGTGAAAATGTTTTCATTTTCTACGCTCTGGTATCGAGGCAAAGCGCGGCGTTAAGTTCCGCCACTTAACACGCAATGTCTTCGAATTAGGCGGAAAATGGGAAACGGAGTGTCTTAACATGAGGTTCTCTCTGCCTACCCTGCTGTGTGCGGGATACAGCGTGAAGCTAAAAAAAAAAAAAAAAACATATTATTTATAGCCAAAGAGAACCTAGTGTCAAGATACTCCGTTCTCTACTTTCCGCACACACAATTGAGAATTTATATTGCTTGTTAAGTTGCGATACCCCCGAATGTCTAAGTCATATATAAAATTATTAAAATGATAGCTCTAGCTCAAAATTATTAAATTGACATTAAAATTGGTAGTTATAAGCCTAAATATGTATGTAATTTATAAATAATAAACAGCGCCTACCTCATATCGAAAAGCAAAATTGTCATTTGACATAATTACTATATATATTGGACATTTTTGTTACAAAGTTCTTAAACTATACTACTGGACAGAGATTACGGGTTCAAATCTATAAAATACGGGGGATGAGAGTATAAGGGTGAGTAATAATAAGGAGAGCAGAGAATTTTTACATTAAACAATTTTTTATACACTGTAGAAATATAAAGGCCAGTCGGTTTTTCAGTCGGGCAGTTTTATCACGTACTCGGGTCCCATTAGAATTTTCTGAATTTTCTATTCAATCATAATAAAATATAGCCTTTAGCACTTCAGAATAGTGTAGCTATGTAATTGTGAAAGAATGTAATAATCGGTTCAGCATTTCTGAAGATTACCACTTAGAAACAAAGTTACAAACTTTACATCTTTATTATATTAAAATAGATCGAAGTACATTTTTATATAAGTAATTATAGTAGTTGAATTCAGACCAAATAAAGTTTGTAGGCTTCACAAGTAAGAGTGAGATGACGAGCAGAGTGTTTGGGTACTACGTTTCTCTCTTTGTATATTTCTGTGTAAGAGAGATTCTTTCTTGAGATAACTTTTCTTAGTCTCAAATTTATTAATTACTTTCATCTTTTCAAAATTGTAAAAAACATTTACGCTTAGCTTCACGTTTTATTCCTTGCGGGGTAGTCAGTGAGCATTGAGCTCCTAACCACTATCATTATCCTCTTCATTCACGCTCTCCGCGGGGTCCTCATGTTTTTTGACCCGTGACCTTTCTTTAGTATCACTGATACTGCGTCTCGAAACTCGAACTCTTACCACTCTCTTTTACTTTGCATCTCTTGTAAAATAAATGTAAATAAATAAAATGAAATAAAAAATGAAATAATCTGCTTTTCTTTACAAAATTTCCAACAACTGTTAAGTCTCTTAACGATTTTAGTAATAAGTTTGTCATTGCGGAACTCTGAAAGGAAATTGACCCGCTAGTTAACAAGAAGGGAGAAATTAGATTTTAAGTTGTTGGTTTTTCCTTAAGTAAAACAAAAAGTAACTACCGAGCAACCTTTCTTGGCTAGGTGGCACATTGTTTTGCATTTTGCAGGATGTTTTTCTTTTGATTTTTTTATCAACTTTTAAGCAAGGTTGTCGAAAGAAATTAAAAAGTCGAGACGTTCGGTACACCACCTCTTCCTTGAAAACGCGGCATAACGGAGTTCAACGCCGCGCTTTGACCTTTATATACGAGTAGTAGTACATATATACTGTAAGTAAAATTTAAGTAAAATCAACGAAACGTATGAAGAAGTGTTTCATTTAATAGATTTACTGAATGATTCTATTTACAAAATCGCCTTTTTTGTGTTTTACCCTCATAAAAAAATCTAATCTCTGTCAGAGAGAATCTAGTGTCTTGTTTTGACTTACTGTCACATGGCTTCTAAGTGTGAGTCATTGCAATTAAATATAATTATTTCACTGAATGCAGATCGACCCTACAACAACCAATCGCAGTTACAGTTAGATTGCTGTTTCGTTACGTCATGGTCTCTAGGTTTTTTTTAGGATAGATACATATTACTTGACGCCTTTTCCCTCAAAGCAGCATAGCCAGAGAGAACTAAGTATCAAAATATTCCCTATCCCGCACACAGCAGGGTAGGCAGAGGGATTAAAACACTCTGTTCCCCACTTTTCGCCGGAGGCATTGCTTGTTAAGTGGCGGAACTTAATGCCGCGCTTAACCTTGACACCGGAGCGAAGAAAATGGAATTATTAAATATTTCCACTCCTCGAGTGGGAATCGAACTCACAACCAGTTGTTTACAGTCACACGCTTGTGCCTCTGCGCACGACTAGCCCTTACTAAGATATATTACTATAATGTAAAACTAAAACTAGCGAAAATCTGTCAAATGTCCTAGAATGACTAATTTCATGGATTCTCTCCTTAAGACTTTAGTTGCAGAACATCTTTAAAGGTCCGTAACTTTCAGAGTTAATAAACAATGTTGGGATGGTCCTACCCTCTATCACCCTTTCCGCTTCACTTGTTACTAATTATCTTTAGACCTATTCATATTTAGTTATTTATTTCAAGTTCACGTTTCTTCACATTATGGCGCAGTGGTAAAGCGACTGTAAACACGGTGGTAGTGTGTTCAATTTCCACTCGGGGATATGATACCTAAGACAAAGGCCGGCGTTGAATTACAACGCTCAACACGCAATGTCTCCATTTTCTCGATATAATACTGGAGCGAAGAAATGAAAATATTCCTGATTTTGAATTTCCTTTTCTACATAAGAAGCAAAGCGTTGATATCTGCCACTTAGCGCCGTGCATGTAATATCTTGACTTTAGACGGATAATGGAAGTCTGGAGTGTCTTTACTAGGTCCTGGAAGGAGAAAATAAAGCTGCTAAAACAAAGACGCCTCTCCTCGCACAGTAGGGTAGATAAGACAAGAGAGAGCCTTGGTCCAAAATCCTCCATTCTCCACTTTTCACCTGAAATTGAGATGTTGAGTGCCGGAACTCGAAGTCTAGCTTTATCTTAAGTACCAGAACGGAGACATGAAAATTATTGAAATGTTCTCCCGTATGGAAATTGAACCCCCAATCAATCGCGTTTACACTCAATCGCTGTCCCACTGCACCACGACGGACTTAGGTGTTTCTTCAACTGGAAACGTAAGATAAGGAGAATTTGATGATCAATCTAAAAAAATTTAAAGTATTTTATCTTTTTGCAGAATTACCAGATAATGTTAACTGGCCATTTCTTCTATGCAGTAACATACATAAATATGTATATTTAAAGATTTACATATGCAATATATGAATCATCATGTTTCAGTTTAACACTGTATTTTGTATTGGCACTTCGTTGTGGGTTCCATTCCCGCTCAGAAAAATGACCTTATTTATTATTTTCATGAAGCCTATACAATTATGTATATAATAAAATATCTAAAAGTTATTTCAAGCTCGAAAAAGACATTTAGAAAACGTATAAAAATTTGTCGAAAACATATCGTATTCGAACTTGCGCCTGCTGAATACCGTCCAGACACTATCACCATTGAGCCATGCGTTCTACTACCAGCTGCGTCGAAATTCTTATATGCTTTATTACAACTTATTTTTTGTTGTTAGCATTATTTTTTTTTAACTTTTTAAATTATTTATTTTTTTTTTATTTTTTTTCTAAATGTCTTTTTCAATTTTCCTAAGTGTGGAATAACACTTTAAAAATGTTTAAAAGGTTCAAGCTTTTTTTTCGCATAGCGGGGTAGTCAAAGAGAACCTAGTGGCAAAACACTCCGTCGTCTACTTTCCACCCGAAATTGAAACATTGGAAGTTGAGTGGCGGAACTCAACGCCGCGTTTTGTCTTAGATACCAGACTGAGAAATGAACATTTAAATATAATCATTCTCCGAGTGGAAATCGAATCCACAACCATCTCTTTACAGTCTCACTGCGCCACAAATACATCTAATCATATGTATATTTTTTTGCTTTACGCTGTATCCCGCTCACAGCGGAGTAGGCAGAGAGGAACCTACTGTTAAGACAATCCGTTCCCCACTTTCCGCCGAATTCGGAGGCATTGCGTGCTAAGTGGCGGAACTTAACGTCGCGCTCTGCCTCTGATACCAAAGCGAAGGAAATGGAAATATTAAATATTTCCACTCCTCGAGTGGGAATCGAACCCACAACCAGTCGTTTTACACTCACACGTTCGTGCCACTGCTCTGAATCGTATAACTAGCGGTATAAAAATTATTTTAAACCTTATATTCGGCTATATTTCTATTAGAGGCTGGATATCTGCAATGCCGCAACACGTAGAATAAATTTGGCTAGGTCGCGTCCCGCCTTGCCAAAACTATCTCAATTTTAAATTGATATCTTTATGAGAAATAGGAAAATTTCAAAACTCAGTCCAGCATATGATTGTTCTCGTATAATATCCAGAGTTAGTGGAGAATGTTGAAAAACTTTTATGATTGAAGCAGGTTTGAATTTCGTCTTGGATTTTTTTAATATTATAATTTATACATTTTTATTCTTTATTCTTGCAGTGGCAAGTGGCGATCCAACCCACAACCAAGCGCGTTTGCATTCAAATGCTTTCAGATCATTTCAGATCAGATAAATAAATATTTTTGTCGAAATCCTCTATGGGGCCAGTCGTGGTGCAGTGGCACAAGAGTGTTACTGAAAACGAATGGTTGTGGTTTCGATTCCCAGTCGACGAGTTAAATATTTCCAATATTTAATAATTCCATTTTTTTCTTTGTGGTTTCGATTCCCAGTCGACGAGTTAAGCTCCGCCGCTTACCACGCAATGCCTCCGAATTCGGCGGAAATTGGGGAACGGAGTGTCCTTAACACTAGGCAGAGGGAACACTGCCTACCCTGCTGTGTGCGGGATACAGCGTGAAGCTAAAAAAAATAAACTTCTATTCTCCATTATCTGACTAATCCAATAATATTCCGCGATTGATGACCGAACTCTGCGCCTCTCACTAGTAAAAAACAAAGATGAAAATATTTACTTTTTACATTTTAAACTGTTATTCACACATTAAGGGAATTAAAAAAGATTTTTTTAGAAAACGTATAAAAAAATTTTTGCACCGGGATTCGAACTGCTAACAACATAAATAAATTGCAATAAAGCATATAATAATTTTGACGCAGCTGGTAGTAGAACATAAGGCTTTTGCGCTTGGACGGGTTCCAAGAGGCGCAGGTTCGAATCCCGCTGCGTTCAAATTTGTAAATTTGTATACGTTTTCTAATGAAGAATCGAATCTATTACCATCGCGTACAGAGACTATTCCACAGCACTACAATGGTCTCTATATTACTTGACATATTTCCTATTACGTCACATTAATACAAGTTTTTTTGACAGGTATAAAAGTTCAGAATTATCCAAAAAAGGGCAAAAATTGCGAAAGTTCCCAACAGTTGGGCAAGTCGAATCTTGTTACATTTAATTACTAGCAAACTTTTATCCTTAAGTTAATGGAGGGTTGACTCAAAGACGTTAGTAACAGATGATGTGATTGTTAAAGTAACTTCATTTTGGTAACTGAAAGTTGAAATTTCGTGTTAAATTTTGATTGTGGGATGAAGGGAGTGATCAGGTTTTTTGGGCACGTGGAAAGGATGAGTGAATTTTGATGACGAAAGAATGATAAGAAATATTTATGAAGCAAAGGTGAGTGGTAAGAGAGGCAGGGGGAGATCTGGAGGGGGTGTATGAAGAGATTGATGACAGAAAACGAGGCGAAAGAAGTATGCACGGACAGTAGCGTTTGGCTCCGTTCTTTCTGACTACCCCGTAAGAGATACCGCGTGAAGTAAAAAACAAAAAAAAAAAGAAAATTGAATGATAATGATTGTATGAATAGGATTTGAATACGCTTTTTCTTACCTCGATTTTAGAAAGTAGAGTGTTAGTGCCAAAATACTCCATTCTCCTCTTTCCAGCCATATTCGATATCTTCCACATAATAGATCTATTTATATAGATTTTTTGGACTATTATTTAAATTCAAAACTCTTCAGATATGTATGTATGTAAGTAAAAATATTCATTTTTAAATATTTATTATACAAAAAACATGTTTATAAATATATTTTCCGTTTCTCTGCTTTTTTCAATAACTCATATGCTTTCATGGTTACCCGTAAGAGAATATTATCACAAGGCCACCATAGCTCATGTAATATACATTCTTTATGCGAACCGTATAATATAAAGTTTTTTTTAGCTTTACGCCGTATCCCGCACGCAGCACGGTAGGCAGAGGAAACCTAGTATTAAGACATTCCGTTCCCCACTTTCTGCCAAATTCGGAGGCACTGCGTCTTAAGTGGCGGAATTTAACGCCGCGCTTTGCTTCGACACCAGAGCGAAAGAAAATGGAAATATTAAATATTTCCACTCCTCGAGTGGGAATCGAACCCACAACCAGTCGTTTACAGTCACACGCTTGTGCCACTGCGCCACGACTGGCTCACATATAAAGTGTTATTATTGTTAGGCCTGAGCAACGTTAATTGCAACAATATATAGATGTATACAGGATTCCGATATTAGATTCAGATTCTCCCAATTCCTAACATTGATAAGCGAACCTACAATAATGTAATTATATGCTGCTGCATTTCATTATCCTATGGCTATAACTTATTATTGGTGTATAGAAAATAGACCAATATATCAAATTAAATTCTTGTATATACTATCTCTCTGTAACTTTTTTAATGCTGCCAAAACACGGCGTTAAGTTACGCCAATTAACACACAATGCCCTGAAATCGAGCGAAAAGTGGAGAGTTGAAGTTGAAAGAGGTTTTTGTTACTAGTTTTTCTCTGACTGCCAATTCTGATATACTGACTTCCGTTGTGTGACCAAAAAACCCTTATGAAAAAAAAATCCTAAATATTGGGGATATTAAATTAGAGGTATATATTAAACAGTCGTGAACGCAGTGGCACAAAATATGACTGTAAACGTTGTGGGTTCGATTACTACTCGACGAATTCAAATATTTGATAAATTAGAAATATCAAAATCATTTTTAAAACACGGTTTCAAAATCCCGCAGGAAATCGAACGTTCAAGCGTGTCAAGAAGGGCAATAAAACGTTTACGCATAGCATAGTGGTCATAGCTTTTGAACCGTTTTCACAAGGCGCGAGTTCAAATCTATCTACGGTAAATATATATATATATTATCATTTTTTTACACATTTGCCAAATAAATGGTCACCAAACCCATAACCATTGTGTATAATCAGATACTTGGCGCCAGCCGTGGCGCAGTGGCACAAACGTGTGACTGTAAACGACTGGTTGTGGGTCGATTCCCACTCGAGGAGTGGAAATATTTATAATTTCCATTTTCTTCGGTCTGGTATCGAGGTAAATCACGGCGTTGAGTTCCGCCACTTAACACGCAATGCCTCCAAATTCGGTGGAAAGTGGGGAACGGAGTGTCTTAACACTAGGTTCCCTCTGCCTACCCTGCTGTATGCGGGATACAGCGTGAAGCTAAAAAAAAAAAAGGAAAAATCAGATACTCTTAGTTAAAACTAATCTAAAAGCTACTTAAATCTATACAAAAGGCAAACCACATTCAACTAAACCACATACAAATTCACACTTCATTTAAATAGAAGTTTTAAAATTTAACCGAATGGAATAACAGTTAAAACTGAACTACGGTTCCGAGCCTCGCTGAGTTTGTTTAACCGCACTGTGGCAATGCAGCTTGGAATTGGCTCAAAATTCTATACAATATACACCAACGCTACAAAAACAAGGCTATCGTGGCGCAGTGGTCACTGTCTGTTTGTAAATTATGGTTTTGAATTCGATATTCTCCTAATAAAGGAGAAATCATAGTGTATTGTGGCCAGTCGTGGCCCAGTGGCACAAGCGTGTGACTGTAAACGACTGGTTGTGGGTTCGATTCCCACTCGAGGAGTGGAAATATTTAATATTTCCATTTTCTTCGCTCTGGTGTCGAGGTAAAGCGCGGCGTTAAGTTCCGCCACTTAACACGCAATGCCTCCGAATTCGGCGGAAAGTGGGGAACGGAGTGTCTTAACACTAGGTTCCCTCTGCCTACCCCGCTGTGTGCGGGATACAGCGTGAAGCTAAAAAAAAATCATATTACAATTAGGAATCTAACCTCTTTTTAGTTTTTTTTTTTGTTTCATGCCTATATAAACCGCTGGTCAGATGCATCTGTCATATTCTGTTCGTAGATTTCAGAGCTGATTCTTTTCGTTGAACTAGTTTCTCTAGTTTTACTTCTAATTGAGTTAAATTATTTAATATTAATTGTTAAATGTGCTGCCATTGTTAATACTGAGTAAATCATTATGTTTGTTAGATGTAGTTGGTGTTTTACTTTGCTAATCGATTTGAAACTGTTTAAAAGTTCTAAACAATTGTTACTTTGGTTGATAAATTATATTTTTGTAATCTTTCCTTAACTATTTAATATACTTCACTCCTGTTTCCTAATTGTATTTTAATTTCTTTCTTATAGCAAAATAAAATGTGTTGTTAGGTTGCTTGCTTCAATACTAAGTTCTATCTGCTTATTCTGCTAAGCGAGGCTCTTTTATATGCTTATCTTATAAAATTTTGGACACAAAAAGTAGAGAACGAATTGTCTTGACATTAGATTATCTCTGCTTGTTAAGACATTACAAAATACCATATGATACATGCATGCTATATTATGTCGCACTGGATATGCCACAAAATATAATAGGGAAATCGAACCCATAACCAGAGGCTGTTACACTGGACCATGACAGTAAATACCATCTTTGTATTTTTATACATTTTCTAAAAATATACTTTTTAATACTAAAAATCATTTCCACTTAACCGCAAGGACACAAAATCGTTAAGATCATTAGAAGACCCATTTTAAAGTGTTCCTCACATTCAAAATTGTTTACGTACCTATCTCGTAACCACAGGCGA
Source organism: Dryas iulia moderata (assembly GCA_019049465.1). NCBI lineage: Eukaryota > Metazoa > Arthropoda > Insecta > Lepidoptera > Nymphalidae > Dryas > Dryas iulia. The sequence continues at coordinate 662,730 of CM032422.1, read as the reverse complement.
CGCAAAATACGAACCCTCATCAAAAACTCATTCGTGACGGTTGGCTTGTTTATCACCGCTGATACAATGTATACAGTCACCACTACTGTAGTAACGTTTTAACTTGTATAAGTTCACTGAAGTTAGCTGAAGAGAATGTGCTGTGAAGACACTCCGTTCTCCACTTTCTGGCTTTACGTGACTTGGTATAATTTAAAAACGTGGTTTGTTTTTCTACAGTAAATAAAGGGGCCAGTCGTGGCGCAGAGGCACAAAGTGAGAGTGTAAAGCGACTGATTGTGGGTTCGATTCCCACTCGAGGAGGGGTAATATTAAATATTTTTAATTTCTTCGATCTGGTCTCGAGGCAAAGCGCGGCGTTAAGTTTCGCCACTTAACACGCAATGACTCCAATCGGAGTGTCTTAACGCTAGGTTCCCTCTGCCTACTCTGCCATGTGCGGGATACAGTGTGAAGCCACAAAAACAAAAAAAAAAACTTAAAAAAATTAATAAATATTACCGGCCAATCTTACTAGTCAACCCACTAACTAAATAGCTGCGTTAAAGACCTCAAACAAAAATTATTTATATGTTTTGTAAAAAATTATACAGAAAAGCTTACTAAGATAAATGGAAAACAAAATTACGATGGTCGGAAAAATTAAATCCCCAACAAATCCCCAACACATGCCATGAGAAGCTTGCGGCCATTGTGACGCTGTGGAACAGCGTCTGACTGTAAACACGACGATAATGGGTTCCATTCCAACTCTGGGTAATGATTATATTTAAATTATTGTCATTCCCGGTACCTGAGGTAAAAACATGATGTTCCTAGATCTTAACGTTGCGTTTAAAAATAAATATTTATTTATTTTGAATGTAAGTGTACAAGTGAGGCCAGTCGTGGTCCAGTGGCATAAGTGTGTGACTGTAAACGACTGATTGTGGGTTCGATTCCCACTCGAGGAGTGGAAATTATATTTCCATTTTCTTCGCTCTGGTGTCGAGGTAAAGCGCGGCGTTAAGTTCCGCCACTTAACACGCATGCCGCGAATTCGGCGGAAAGTGGGGAACGGAGTGTCCTAACACTAGGTTCCCTCTGCCTACCCTGCTGTGTGTGGGATACAGCGTGAAGCTAAAAAAAAAAGTGTACTAGAAAATAAACTACAGATTCAAGTATTAGAGATACATTATATCCATATAGGTACATAAATAATACACTGACAGACCGCACGTGAACTGCATTTCCGTTTTGGTACGTTGCTATCCTCGGGGGTGGAATTTTGAAAAATAAAGTAGCCTATGTGTAACCTTGGACTATCAACTATGTTTATGCCAAGAATCATTACAATCGGTCAAACGGTTTAGATAAAGTCAAAGCCAGTTTCAAAGTCAAAGTCAAAAACAAACAATTTTATTCAAAATAAAAAGATACAGTACCCCGCAATAAATAATGCACATCGATGCTTAGAATGAAACAGTCGATTAGCTTCGACTTCGTAGAGCGTTGTCTCCGTCGCTTAAAATAATAACAATGAGAAACGTCACATACCAACTGAGTGACAAAGACAGCGCTCTACGAAACCGAAACTGACCGACTGTTTCATTCTAAGCACGATGTGCATTATTCGTTGCCGGGTACTATACATGCTTCATTTTTACCCGCGACGGAACGGCGACTGTATATGTGTTTGGGGTGAGAGGTTGTTTGTTTGTTTGTTTGTTTGTTTGTTTGTTTGTTTGTTTGTTTGTTTGTTTGTTTGTTTGTTTGTTTGTTTGTTTGTTTGTTTGTTTGTGTGTTTGTGCAAATTACTATGTCAATTATTTCCAAAACTATAAGTCCAATTTTGATACGGTTTTCTATGATAGGTTAAGGTTCAATTGACGTATGTTCTTAGATATGTCTTATTGCCTTAACTCACCAGGGGGCGCTGCAGTAAGCATTTTACGTGAAAACGAATGTTTTCAATTATCTCAAAAAATAGTAGTCTGATTTCGATAGATTTTCAGTGATAGATTCAGGTTTAATTGGTGGATGTTCTTAGATATGTTTTATCGTGTCAAGCCACCAGGGGGCGCTGCAGTAAGCATTTGTTTGTACTTTTTTTGTATTTATTTATCTAAAACCGAAACTACTGATCCGATTGAAAAGAGTTTTCGGAAAAAGATTCAGCTTTGCTTGATGCATATTTTAAGATTTTTCTTTTTTTGTTACGGGGAAAATTCACTAGGGGGCGCTGCAGTAAACATTTGTTTATGCAAATCAAAAACTACTAGTCCAATTTAGATGTAACCTTCAAGGGTAGGCTCAGGCTTAATTGGTGCGTCTTTTCATATATATGTTATGGTGACCACTCATCAGGGGGCGCTGTAGTAAGCATTTGCTTCTATTTTTTTGTGTAAAACCAAAATTTTCTCGTATTTATTTGTCTAAAACCGAAATTACTTATCCGATTGGCTAGAGTTTTCAGAATTAGATTCAACTTTGCTTGCTGCATATTTTAAGATTTTTGTTTTTTTGTTACGATGAAAATTCACTAGGGGGCGCTGCAGTAAACATTTGTTTATGCAGAGCAAAAACTACTAGTCCGATTTAGATGAAACTTTCAACGATAGATTCAGGTTTGATTGGTGCTTCTTTTCATATATACGTTACGGTGACCACTCACCAGGGGGCGCTGCAGTAAGTACATTTGTTTGTGTAAAACTAAAACTACGAGTCCGATTTGAATTCAGTTTTCAATGATAGATTCAAGTTTACTTAGTGCATATATTCATATATGTGTCATGTATGTTTACTTAGTGCATATTTTCATGTATGTGTCAACTCTCTAGGGGGCGCTGCAGTAAGTAGCTGCTTCTATTTTTTGTGTAAAACCAAAACGACTAGTACGATTGTCAAGAGGTTTCAGTATTAGATTCCGCTTTACTTAGAGCATGTTTTTAAATTTATATTACGGTGACAAGTCACCAGGGGGCGCTGCAGTAAAATATTGTTTGTGCAAAGATAAAATGACGAATTTGATTTGGATGCAGTTTCAATAATAAGCTCAAGTTTAATTAGTGCATGTTCTTGGATATGTTTTATCGTGTTAACTCACCAGAGGGCGCTGCAGTAAACATTTGTTTGTAATATTTAATGCAAAACCACAACTACTAGTCCGATTGGGCAGAGTTTTTAGTATTAGAGTTACCTTTACTTGGTGTAAGTTTTTAGGTTTTTTTTCACGTCAAGAACTCACCAGGGGGCGCTGCATTAAACATTTAATTATGCAAAGCTAAAACTACAAGTCCGATTTGGATGCAGTTATCAAAGATAGGATCAGGCTTAATTAGCGCGTGTTCTCGTATATGTGTCATGGTGACACCTCACCAGGGGGCGCTGCAGTAAGCATTTGCTTGTATTTTTTGTGTGAAACCTATTTAGATGCGGTTTTCTGTGATAGGTTCTGGTTTAATTGCTGCGTGTTTTTATATGCCATATCACGAACTACCACGGGGCGCTCCAGTATATATTAGTTTGTTCAAAATCAAAACTACTAGTGGGTTTTGTGATTTTCACTGATTTGGTTAGACTTAAGTTTCGTGAAAATGTTACGGTGACAATCTCCCAGGCGCTGCAATAAGCATTTGATAACCAGAAAGCATTGGGTTTATAATTTCTTTTGGGTTTGCATGAACATTAATATAAAGTATTTCGATATTATGTAATAATATATAATGTGTATCTATTCACTTTAAAAAGCTTAAAATAAAAAGCAAAATTAAAAAACCCACGACGGTTTAATTGTAATTGTAAAAGGATAAAATAACTATAAATCCCCCGCCTAAAAGAATATATGTAACGAGATGATAGGGACGACTTCGTCGGGGGCTGCCAGTCGCAACCTCTATTTTAAATATAGTAGCTAACAGTATAGATTTCGTTTTAAAGTCTTTAAAATACCAGTTATCAAAACTGTAAATTCATATTAATATTTATTTTTTTTGCCAAACCTGTTTTAACAGCAAGAAAACCTATGAGAAGGTTTGTGCAAACTTAAAGTAATGGCAGCCCCCGACGGCGTCGTCCCTATCATCTCGGTACATATGTTCTTTTAGGCGGGGGATTTATAGTTGTTTTATCCTTTTACAATTACAATTAAACCGACGTGGGTTTTTTCAAAATTTTTAATTTTGCTTTTTTTTTTAATGTTATATAGTTTCCCACCGGTTCACTAAAGTTAATGCCTCAGACATATCCTATGTCATTTCCGCTAAATCTAAACCTCCTGGCTTATTGTTAGTTACACATACAAATCGACAAAGGGTCATTGCTTATACATATAGTATATGACAGCGAGGCTAATGAAAGTCTTTATATGACATACAATAGTGACCGCTAGTTAAGCCAAAGCCAGTATTTGCGGCAAGAACGTTGTAATTAAAAGTTGGGGATGATATCAATGCTTATTAGAAATGAGCAAAGGTTAAATAAGTAATGTTTAAGGCAATTTTTATCCATTTACTACAGAGAAAGTAGTGTTAAAATATTCCGTTCTCCACTTTTTCTTTTGAGATTTAGAGGCTGTTAAGTGGAGGTGTTCAATGCCGTGTTTTAATTTGTTAAGTTTTATTTTGTTAATCAGAGAGGATAAATTAAAATAATTTAATTGTAAATATATATTTTTTTAACTTCACACTGTATCCCACACAGCTAGGGTAGGCCGAGAGAACCTAGTGTTAAGACACTCCGTTCCCCACTTTCCGCCGATTCCGGAGGCATTGCGTCTTAAGTGGCGGAACTTATAGCCGCGCTTTACCTCGGCACCAGAGCGAAGAAAATGGAAATATTAAATATTTCTACTCCTCGAGTGGGAATCGAACCCACAACCAGTCGTTTACAGTCACACGCTTGTGCCACTGCGCCACGACTGGCCACTAGTTAATTTAATTTACTTAATGTTAATTTAGTTGTATAATTGAATATAATTGAATTTTATTATTATAAAACAATTGATCATTTTTTTTTTTTTTTTTTTTTTTTTTTTTAACGTCAGGAAATCCTTTACGGATACCAGCCCGAGTGGGGACTCGGGACGTGGTTATGTGGGACTCCGGTGAGGCAAGATGGTAACGCCGCCGTTACCCACTAAAACCTGACGGTGCTCCTTCTCGACCGCCATTAGCCGGGCCACGGGGACCGAAACAATCGTCCGAGGACACCGGCAGCGGGAGCCTGCAAGGCACGTCGCGGAGTCAAGGGTGGTGTAGGTCACCCTCGACGGCCTGCTCGGAGTAGCGCGCGGGAGCGACCGCGCACGCCTACTCGGGCCAGGTGAGTAGGCGGTCAGCTAGCCCCACGCTGACCGCCCTCTGGCCGGTTAGGGCGGAAGGCGACGATCATGTGCCGCCCTCCGGCGACCCGGTCGTTTGCGGCGGACGGCAAGGTTGGAGAAGACCTCCCTCGCCCGTTCCGCCGCCTCCTTCTCGAGCACCACCGCCTCGCAGAAGGCTCCGACCGCATCCCACGACCTCTCGCTCTCCACCATGGCCTTCACCACGGCTGGAAGGGAGAGGTCGTCCCCAATGACGCCGCGCAGAGCGCGGCGTTGAGACGCCCAAGCTGGGCACACCTCCAGCGTGTGCTGGACCGTCTCTTCGAGACAGTCGTCACAGTGGTGGCAGCGAGCGTCGGGCTCCCTCCCAGCTATCCGACACAGATACTTCCCGAAGCAACCATGCCCCGAGAGAACCTGCGTGGTGCGGAAGGTTAGGACGCCATGACGCCTCGCTAACCACTGGCGGAAGACAGGACGAACTGCCTCGATCGTCAACCGGCCGGCGGATGGAGTTGCCAGCCGGGACTCCCACACTTCGTATGCGGCTTCCCGCGCCTCCTCGCGTAGTGCTGACTCTGCCGGGCCCCCGGAGCCCAGGCCTCGGCGCCGGAAATAGACCGACGCCAGGACAACGGCTTCCAGGTCCCACGGCAGGACTCCTGCCAACACACACGCCGCCTCACCGGAGATGGTCCTGTACCCCCGTATCACCCTGATGGCCATCACCCTCTGCGCCCTTCGCAGCAGGGGGACGTTGTGCCTGTTCAGGGCGTCCGCCCATACGGGAGCACCGTACATCGCCACAGAACGGACCACTCCGGTGTACAGCCGACGACTCGACGCGCACGGCCCACCCACGTTGGGCAAAAGTCGCGCCAGAGCCGAAGCTGTTGAAGACAGCGTCGGGACCAAGGCTGTGAAGTGATCCCGAAAGCTCCATCGGTTGTCCAAGACAAGCCCAAGGTACTTCATGCTCCTCTTCACGTCGATCTGCACACCACCAACGACGATGTGGGCATCCGGTGGTGCGGCCCTCCTCGGAGCATTGAAGTAAATTGCCTCAGACTTGTCTAGGGCAACCTCCAGACCCAGCCGTCGAATCCTCTCGACGACCTGGGCAACTCCCGCCGTCGCGAGCATAGCGGCCTCGCTATAGGTCCTCTGCTGCGCCAAAACCAGCGTATCATCGGCGTAACAGAGGACCTCCACCCCGTTTAGGGTGCTGCCCCGCAGCACCCAGTCATAACCGATGTTCCACAGGAGCGGCCCTAGCACCGATCCCTGTGGAACACCGCACGACACCTCCCAGGAGCCCCAGCCAGCGCCCCCTGGAAAGGTCACAGACCTCTCGGAGAGGTAAGACCCGATGACGCGTCGCAGGTATGGAGGCACACGGTGATATGATAGTGCCTCCACAATACATGACCAGGGAATGGAATTAAAAGCGTTAGCGATGTCTAAAGACACCGCCAAAACTCCGTTACCCCGGGCCACTGCCTCCTGCGCATGGGACTTCACCTGCAGCATGGCATCCACCGTGGAACGTCCACTTCGGAAACCATACTGACGGTCCGAGAGATCTGGACCTGTCTGCTCGAGGTGCTGGATCAGCCTCGCTGCCACCACTCGCTCGAAGAGCTTGGCGATCTCACTCAACAGCACAATCGGCCGATATGCCGAAGCCGAGTCCACCGGGCGCCCTCCCTTCTTGATGAGGACTAGTCTGCCTGTCTTCCACCGCTGTGGAATTATGGCTTGAGCCAGACAGGCAGTAAATAGCCCTCGCACTCTTGGCCCCAGGATTTCACGGGCCAGAGCGATCACACGCCCGGGGATGCCGTCAAGACCAGGGGCGGTGTTCTTGCCCCTGGATCGCTTAACCGCTGCTTCGAGCTCCTCCTCCAGCACCTCTGGTACGACGCTCTCGTATTCCTCCTCAATACGCGCTGCAGAGCGGGCCATTGACGGAGGTGTAAAGTTGGCCCGCTGCGGGAATAGTGACGACAGCACTCCTCGGAGAAAGTCCGGTTGCAGTGTCTGTGTCAACGGGGGAGCCCAAGACCGAAGCTTCCCCCGCACCATCCTGTACGGTGTCCCATACGGATCTTGGTCTATTCCTGCGATGAGTCGGTCGTTCGATTCGCTTTTCGCGCGACCGATTTCCTCCTGCAGCCGCGTCCTTACCTCGACGTACGCGAGGTATAACCGGTCCTCCTCTTCCTCCCGCCGGTCTACCCGCCGCCTGCGATAGTGCGTGTACTGGCGTCTCGCCTCAATGCAAGCTGAACGCAATTGAGCGATCTCGCCCGACCACCAGTACACGTGTCGCCGCTGAGGGCGACGCCCGGAACGGGGCATTGACGCGTCACAGATACGCGTCATTGCCCTCTGCACCCAGACAGCGGCGTCTTCTACAGACGCCAAGCTCTGGGGCAGCCAGGCCTGCACTATCGCAGCCTCCTTCAACAACTGCACGTCGAGGCACCTAAGTTGCCACCGCGGTCCGCCCTCACGCGAGGTCGGAATGGAAGTCGACTGCACCGCTGAATGTGTAGAGATCTCAAACTGGATGTAAAGATGGTCCGAGAGAGTCTCCACATCGTCCAGCACTCGCCAACCCCCAACACGGCGCGCTAGGGCCGGGCTCGCAAACGTAACGTCCACGATGGACCCGCCCAGCTTTCGCACACACGTGTTCGTCGTCCCCCGATTGAGGACGGACAAACCGGAGGCAACTACCCACTCCGAGAGCGCCGTACCACGAACAGTCGTCGTTGCGGAGCCCCACACGCTCGATTTCGCGTTGAGATCCCCCGCGATCAACACCTCCGCTGGACGGTGTCGGTCCACCATTTCCCCCAAGCGGATTAGGTACTCTTCAAACTCCGCAAGAGTCCTATTGGGGGAAAAGTAGACACCGATCACAACTAAGTCGCCGACAAGCGCTGCGACGCATCCAGCACCCTTCTCAACTCTTGAGAAGGGATGGGAGCCCGCTGCTACCTGGGTGGTAATAGCCACCACCCCGGTGTTGTCTGCGACCCAGTTGTCTCTCGCGGGGACACTGTAGGGCTCCGCAACAACCGCCACATGAATGGACCACTGCACCAGGCTTTGGACCAATAAGTCTTGGGCCCTGGCACAGTGATTCAGATTTCCCTGCAACACATGGAGAGCCAAAACACACACACACAAAACAATTGATTCTACCGAGTGGGAATAGAACCCATAAGCAATAACGATTTCAATTAGGCGCTTTCCCATCAGGGCCTAACTTCTATGTATTTAAGAAATTGTTTACATTCTATTTCTTGTCTATTAAACTGAAATTCATTGCATATAAACAGGATTAATCATAAAAAATGTAAACGTACCTTGGTATGAAACATATTTCTCCCAAACAACGGTGACTACTTGCTTGCGGCAACGGATTACTGTAGTTTACCAAAAGTCGAGTTAACTAACGCGATTAATCCAATTAAAATAGTTTCGTATAAAATGAACAAAGTTTACTTAATGATGTATGACTTCCCCATTTTCCTTCATTTGCTTTGCTCCGTCTTAGTAAGTCGAATTTAAAAGAAAAGTAAAAAGTATATATAATTTATTGAGTAAACTAGTGGCCCGCTCGCGGCTTTGTCGCGTGAACTACCTAGCTGTTTCGTTATATTGCAACCTTCGAGGGCGGATTTATGAAAAAAACAGCCTATGTTTATCTTTTGATTATCAACTATATTTATGCTGAAATTCATTACAATCGGTCAAGCGGTGTAGATTTTTCATATAAACTTTCATCCCCTATTTCAACCCTTTAGATGTTGATTTTTGAAAGAAAGAAGTAGCCTATGTTTTTATTTTCACTATTTTAATTCTAAATTTCATCCAAATCAGACCGGTAGATTAGCTGTGAAAGCGAGACAAACAAACAGGCAGACATTCGCATTTATAATATAAGTATGAATATGCTACTTAAATAGATAGAAGAAAGTTCGTTATTACGCAGTAATCTCATTGTAAGCGATGATTGTGTGTTCGATTCTTTTTCAGGAAATGATTGTTTAAATTACTTTCATTTTTTGATACTGTGAAGACAAAACGCGAAGTTGAGTTCGACTACTTACGTAATGTTTTAAATTAAACCGGAAATTGAGAAAATGGAGTATTGTCACACTCAATTCTCTGGGGCCAGTCGTGGTGGGGCCAGTCGTAGGTATGACTGTAAACGCGACTAGTTGTGGATTCGATTCCCCCTCGAGGAGTTCCTTCGCTCTGGTGTCAAGGTAAAGCGGGGAACGGAGTGCCTTAACACTAGGTTTCCTCTGCCTACCCTGCGGTATGCGGGATACAACGTGAAGCTAAAAAAAAATATAATAATCCTCTCTATTTTCTAGATTTTGTGAGAAAAAGCATGAAGATGTTTCTTAAATAGATAGAACTATCGTAGTAGGGGTATCAAAAAAGACCCTAAAAGGTCAGATCGACAGGCGGGTCGCTAACGACCGCGTCGATTTATGTCCTCATTGGCACCGGAATTAAAATTGAAAACTGTTCATTTATAGCACAGCTTGGGAATATGAGGTTTTTTGTAATTTTCATAATGTTTTTAAAGTTTATATTTTTTTTATTTATGTGTAAGTTAATGGTATAATATGTTGAGTAAAGAAACTTTACGCTGCTCTTTATTTTATATGACCTGAAAAATAAAAATAATTGAAATATAACTCACAAGGCAAGTCGTCGAGCAATGGCACGAACGTGTGACTGTTAACGACTGGTTGTGGATTTGATTCCCACTCGAGGAGTGGAAATATTTTTTATTTAGATTTCCTGCGCTCCGGTATCAGAGGCAAAGCACGGTGTTAAGTTCCGCTACTTAACACGCAATGCCTCCGAATTCGGCCAAACGTGGAGAACAGAGTGTCTTAACACTAGGTTCTCTCTGCTTACTCTGTTGTGTGGCAATTAAACATTATATAAAATAAAAAAGAAATTTATTTCAAAAGTCTTATAAAAGTTAGATTAATAACAGCACTATTAATTTAAATATTTACATACATATGTGTAATAGAGGTCATCGTGGCGCTATCCGACAGAGTCTGACTGTAATCGTGGCTGGTTATAGGTTCGATTCCAAATTGAAGGTGTGGTGAATTGTGGTGTAGGTGAATTTTCTTTTTTTAATTTAGCTTCCCGCTGTATCCCACACACAGCAGGGTAGGCAGAGGAAACCTAGTATTAAGATACTCCGTTCCCCACTTTATCCCACTCACCGAGTGGGAATCGTACCCACAACCAATTGTTTATAGTCACACGTTCGTGCCACTGCGCCACGACTGTACCCATCGGTGAAATGTACACAAGTAATACAGTTTATAAACGAATAATGTAGAAATTAACACTAAGCTTTAACAGAATTATAAAATCAAAAATGTGAGGCTTAAAAAAGATATGTTCGTAAAACATGAAAAAGTCGAATAAAAATTATTAAAACGGGAGTCAATTTGAAAAGGTTATTGAGTTGAAATATTTTATACTTCACGGTGATCTGGCGACTCAATGTATGAATATTTTAGTGTCCAATCAAATGTCGTATATGGCGCCGTAAAATTTACTTTAAAACTTATTTGCACAATTTTAAGAGGAAAATGTAGTAAAGTGTGGCCATTCGTGGCCGAGTGGCACAAGCGTGTGACTGTAAACGACTGGTTGTGGGTTCGATTCTCACTCGAAGAGTGGAAATATTAAATATTCTTCGCCACTTAACACGCAATGCCTCAGAATTTGGCGGTGCGTGTCTTAACACTAGGTTCCCTCTGACTACCCTGCCGTGTGCGAGCTTCACGCTGAAGCTAAAAAAAAATTTAAAAGTGTATTGTTTAACAGGTTAGGTAGAAAGGAGGCTAGTCGTGGCGCAGGGGCACATAGGTGTGACTGTAAACGTGACTGGTTGTGAGTTCGATTCCTGCTCGAGGAGTGTCGAGGCTAAGAGAGGTATTAAGTTTCGCCACATAATATACAGTGCCTGCAGGATTTGGCGGAAATTGAGGAATGGATTATTCTAACAGTAGGCTCCTACTGCCTACCTTGCTGTGTGCGGGAGAGATTTATCACTAGAAGCAGTCTAGTGATAAATCTCTACACTTTGTCAAATAGCCGAAAATTTTCTTTTTTACAGCTTCACCTTGTTTTCTCACATACCATGGTAGGCAGATTTTCTATCTGGCTATAAGACTCTCTCTTTCTCCGTTTTCACAGCGGGGCTAGAAATGTTTGGAAACGTTTTTGGAAACGTCCAAGAGCTTTAACTGTTATACCATGTGTTTTCTATATGCATGTTTTCTAACGGGAATCGAACCTACAATCTTCACAATTGTCAACTGAGCTAGCTAGCTGAGTAGATCGCTTTTACACAAGAATATAATACAAGTAATTCATAAGAAACAATGTGACATGACCATTTATACACAGGGGAAATCTACCTTACACTAAACGTGAGGGTCGAAGGAAAGTTTTCACTAAGAATGAATTTTTGAAGCTGCCGTGACTCAATGGGACTGACTGACTGACTGTAAAACGATGTTTGTGGGTTCGATTCTCATTCGTGAGAACGTTTTAAAAATTTCATTTCTTCCTTCTGGTATCTAGCACAAAGCGCGGCGTTGAGTTCCACCACGTAATTTAAATTTCGGGTGAAAAATGGATGACGGAGTGTCGTGACACTAGCTCTTTTCTGACTAAGCATGAAGTAGAAAAAATATTTGTTCTTTTTCAGTTTCACGATGTATCCCGCACACAGCAGGGTAGGCAGAGGGAACCTAGTGTTAAGACACTCCGTCCCCCACTTTCCGCCGAATTCGAAGGCTTTGCGTGTTAAGTGGCGGAACTTAACGCCGCGCTTTACCTCGACACCAGAGCGAAGAAAATGGAAATATTAAATATTCCCACTCCTCGAGTGGGAATCGAAATCACAACCACTCGTTTACAGTCACACGCTTGTGCCACTGGGCCACGACTGGCCACAAAAAATATTTGGAAAAAATATTTCTTTTTACACATTACGGAAACGAAAATTAAATTATTATTTAAGGTAAGCCGATTTCGTAAATGAAGTTGTTTGAAACGCGTACTGCAAAAGATTTTTAATAATTCCAGTTAAAATTTTGATGCTGTTATATACATACATAGTCGTAATGTGATGCTTTGCGATGGCTGTGGGTTCTAATCTTTCCCGTGGGGGGACGGGTTAAGAATACAATTCCCCCCCGCCGCTGGGTAGCGTCCCGTAAAAGGCGGGTAACCCAGTAGTTTGGTGGTAGGAGATTCGTTCTCCGACTGGCTCGCGACCACTATCATGTCAAAGACGAACCGCCAAATATCTTATGATGTGTTCCGGTTCGATGGCATGTAAGCCAGCTCTCCCTATTCCCACCATTCCCATCCTTCCTACCTCCTTCTGTCCTACATTCCCAAGGCTGGCAACGCATCCATAACTTGAATGTTGTGGATGTCTATGGGCGAAGGTAACCACTTAAGGGCCTTCAGCTCGTTTGCCTCATTCATTCCATAAAAAAAAAATCCTGCTTGTGGTAATCTTCATGTTCTACATGATGTCATTCAGGGAATAATTATATATTATTTTCATTTCTCCGCTATGGTGCCAGACAACGTCTCGATTTCGGGTAAAAAATGGAGGGGGTGTCTTAAGGGGACAGGAGGTTCACTCATTTTCTTTATAAAATAAAGAGTTCAGGTTAACTGAACTCTATATTTTCTTTATCTCTTGAACACGTACTGGTTTACAAATTCATATTTTTTTATTTTTACATATTGTAAAATATATTTGGTATAATAAAGAAAAGACAAGAAAAGCATCTTCAAGCTTTTTCCCGCACAGTGTGGAATGAACCTAGTGTCCCCTTAAGACACCCCCCTCCATTTTTCACCCTTCAAATCAGACGTTGCGTGGTACCATAGCGGAGAAATGAAAATAATATATAAGCATTCCCTCGAATGAAAATCGAACTCACTAACCGCGTTTAGATTAAGATAGATATCCCACTGCGCCACGACGGTCAAAAATTTCTTTTTAATTTTAATCCTTATACATCTAACTCGGGGTAGCGTTAAACAAAGTATTTACAAAGAAAATCTTCATAAAATGTGAACAATTTAACTTAATAATTGTTTTTAGCTTAGAATTTGGGCAAAATTTTGTAAAATTACGTCAATCAACGTTATGTTAAGGACGAATTCACGTTTTACGTTCACGAGGAATGCTATGCGCCGCGTCACCCCTTTTGTAATATTCTTTATGTCAGAGTTTCTCAAAGTATATTTGTCTCTCGCCGGGACGCTGGTTGCTGCATAGAGGGGTCTAAATTTTAATATTTCTAGTCTTCTTTTTTTTTTTTTTTTAGCTTCACGCTGTATCCCGCACACAGCAGGGTAGGCAGAGGGAACCTAGTAGTAAGATACTCCGTTCCCCACTTTCCGCCGAATTCGGAGGAATTCGGAAGCTTAACACGCTTAAGTGGTGGAACTTAACGCCGCGCTTTACCTCGACACCAAAGCGAGGAAAATGGAAATATTAAATATTTCCACTCCTCGAGTGGGAATCGAACCCACAACCAGTCGTTTACAGTCACACCCTTGTGCCACTGGGCCACGACTGGCCACTTTTTTTTTTCTAAAGTCATGATAATCAAATAATCTTATTGTTATAGGGGAAGCCATTGAGGTATATAAACCCCATTTACCTTATTTATAATAGATCTTAATATTCTTTAAGTCAATCTTAATCCATACTTATATTATAAATGCGAAAGTCTGTCTGTTTGTCTGCCACGCTTTCACGGCTAATCTACTGGTCGGATTTGGATGAAATTTAGAGTCAAAGTAGAAAATAATCTAGGGCTAAACGTAGCCTACTTATTTTTAAAAAAATCAACCTCTAAAGTGTTGAAATATACGACGAAAGTTTATATAAAAAATCTAAACCGCTTGACCAATTGTAATGAATTTTGTTATATACATATACATATATAGTCGATATATATACGGTTAAACATGGACCAATGTATTTACCAAAAATCCACCCCCCGCTGGTTGCAAATGTAGTTAAAGCGGCAAAACCGCGAGCGGGCCGTTAGTATTCTATAAGTCAGAGTTTCTCATTCCTGTCTCGCCCGGGACCGTTGAGGCATAGGAGGAATTCATATTCTTTAGGTTAAAGTTTGTTGACCACTGTTTCTCTAACGGGATGTCACGCCATTGAATATTTATAAGGCAAAGTTTCTCAAATAATTTTTCTTTCTCACCGGAGACCATTGAAGCATAGGAGGACTCAATCATAATATTGTTTTACTTAGAGTTTTTTTCAACCACCGAAACAATCCACACTTCACTTATTACAACTGGATGAAATTCAGAATTAAAAGAGAAGAAGGTTCAGGGTCAAGCATAGGCTACTATTATTTTCATAAATTAAACTCCAAAGGATTTAAGCTGGGGATGCAATTTTGTACGAGTAAGTCGCTAGTAATTTGTTTTTGTTTTATGTTATGCTACTCGTTATTATATACATGAATCTACTGCTTTTTTAAACTTACCTAAAAAATGCCTATGAATAGCTTATTTTTCAAGGTTCTCGCTGTGGTTCTTCAAAGTTTTAAGTACAAGAAACAATAAGTTTGAGAAACTGTGCCTTAAGTAATCCAAATACCGTCTTGTACTTGCTACTTTGTACTTGCTACCTAAATTTGCTACTTTGAAGTGAAAACTAGATATTGCAATCAACTTTATGAGAACTAGCTTTGTAAAAAATACAGTTTCATTTTTTTTCCAAGTAGCGGGGTATTCAAAGAGAAATGTTATCGTGGGACTGTTTGACAGCGTCTGACTCTAGAAGCGATGGTTGTATGTTCATTTACCACTCGAGGGACCGATTACGTTTAAATTTCTATTTCGTTACGTAGATTTTCATTATTAAAAATATAGTGTGGCCAGTCGTGGCCCAGTGGCACAAGAGTGTGACTGTAAACGACTGGTTGTGGGTTCGATTCCCACTCGAGGAGTGGAAATTATATTTCCATTTTCTTCGCTCTGGTGTCGAGGTAAAGCGCGGCGTTAAGTTCCGCCACTTAACACGCAAGCCTCCGAATTCGGCGGAAAGTGGGGAACGGAGTGTCTTAACACTAGGTTCCCTCTGCCTACCCTGCTGTGTGCGGGATATAGCGTGAAGCTATTTCAAAAGTATAGTAGTCGCTATATTGAATATATATAGAGTATATATAGATATCACCATCATGGCATAGCTGTTAAATATGTATATGACTAGACTGACTGTTGCTATATTTGTTGATTCGATTTCCTCCAATATATAACTTAATTAACATAATTGACATGACAGTAGCTTGGTGGTAGGAGATTTGTTCTCCGACTGGCTCGTGACCACTATCATGTCAAAGACGAACCGCCAAACATCTGATGATGTGTTCTGGTTCGATGACATGCAAGTCAGCTCTCTCCCTAATTCTACCTTCCCCGTCCTTCCTTCCTCCTTCCTTTACCTCCAAGGCCGACAACGCGTCCACAACTCGTCTGACGTTATGAATGTCCATGGGCGAAGGTAGCTACTTACCATCGTGTGGTCCTTCTGCTCGTTTATCTCCTTTATACAATAAAAAAAAAATCGTAGTGTCAAGACACTCCTTCAGGCACTAGGTTCAGACACTCAGTTCTTTCTTCCGATATCAAAACATTGCATACTCAGAGGCGGAATTCAACGCCGTGTTTCATCCGCAATTTGTGTGATGAGAAAGATTACAAAGAAACCACATTAAATATTTTATTCACTTATAAATTACAAAGGCATTTTTAGCAGAAATTCTTATAAGTTGACCGTAATTTATATCTTAGATAAGAAATGTGCGTATTATAAAAGGTTCTGGAGCCACCGTCAGCAGTCTTTAAAGCTGCGATATTTGGATTAACTTTGCTTAAAAAAAATATGATAATTCTTTTTTTTTAATATTTTTTACTTTTGGGGGTCAATTGTGGAGTAATAGGATAGTTTCTGCACGATTGGTTGCGAGTTCAGTTCCCATCGGGTGAAAGATTATGTATAATTAATTATGTTTCCTTGCTCCGGTATATACTTCGTTTATATTTAAATTTTTATTTCTTCGTTCTGGTACCAAAGATAAAACGCGGCGCGTTTCTGCCACTTAACAGGCAATATCTTGATTTTGGGCGGAAACTGTAGGACTGAGTGTCTTGACACTAGATTCTCTTTGTATACCCCGCTATGCGTGAAATAAAATAAAATTAATTCTTTTTTTATATATTTTTTTTTAGCTTCACGCTGTATCCCGCATGTAGCAGTAGCCAGACTGAACCTAGTGTTAAGACACTCCGTTCCCTACTCTCCGCTGAATTCGGATGTTTCGCGTGTTAAGTGGCGGGACTTAATGCCGCGCTTTGCCTCGACACCAGAGCGAAGAAAATGGAAATAATAAATATTTCAACTCCTCGAGTGGGAATCGAACCCTTAACCAGTCGTTTTACAGGCATACTTTGTGCCTCATAAACAAAACCATATTCTTTTGACATCGAATCCATAACCACCGTGTTTCCCAAAGTCATACACTTTGCAACTACGCCCAAAGTGTCTAAAAATACTAATCTGAAAATTATCAACGTCTTTAAGAGCTTTATTAAAAAACTTTCTATTTATTCAACTGAAACTGGAAAAAACTTGGGGTAATTAAACGGGGCAAACAAAACTAAGTTGTTCTTAGATTTTTAAAACTTTTCTTTTGGTAAACTAAATTTATCTCACGGGTGTGTGAATATTGCACATTGAAAACAAAAGCTTTTTTTAGCTTCACGCTGTATCCCGCACACAGCAGGGTAGGCAGAGGGAACCTAGTGTTAAGATACTCCGTTCCCCACTTTCCGCCGAATTCGGAAGCATTGCGTGTTAAGTAGCGGAATTTAACGCGGTGCTTTGCCTCGACACCAGAACGAAGAAAACGGAAATATTAAATACTTCCACTCCTCGAGTGGGAATCGCACCCACGACCAGTCGTTTACAGTCACACGTTTGTGCCACTGTACCACGAGGGCTATTAAATATGTTTTGATTTATAGCAATAACGTACCGTCGTCGTTTCCCCAAGCCACGGCTTAAAGTTATTGCTCAGTCCCAATAATTTACACATAAGCTTATCTCATATGACGCCCGACATTCCCTAACGTCGTTTATATCTGATTTAGAGACTAATATTTTTTTTATTTACGTACGTTGATATAGACGAGTAATGTTAAGACACTCCATTCTCCACTTTCGACTCAAAATCGACGCCAAAATATTTTTTTATGGGAACCTAGTGTTAAGACACTCCGTTCCTCACTTTCGGCTGTATTCATGCATTGCGTGTTAAGTGGCGGAACTTAACGCCGCGCTTTGCCAAATTCATTTTCTACAAACAAAATATTTTTGAGGCCATCGTGGCACAGTGGCATCTGACTGTAAGCGAGATGTTTATGGGTTCGATTCCTACTTGAGGATATGATTATTTAAAATTTCATTTTTTTATCTCTGCTGCCAATAACAAAGCGCGGCGTATACTTCCGTCATTGAACACGCAATGACCCGATTTCGGGCGGAAAGTGAGGGACGGAGTGTCTTGACACTAGGTCCTGCTAGCATGCGGAAAAAATATTTTTATTTATTTTCGACATTATATATTGAAATTGAGACAAAAGCATTTCTATTTATAATTCAATTATTTTCGTTTCCCTGTTAACAACTTAAATTACGATGTTAAAGCCGGAAAGAGTGCCACTCGCCATGCAATGTCTCGAATAAGGGCAGAGAGTGAAGAAAATTGATTAATTTATTAAATTTATTCTTTATTTATTTAAAATTTATTAAATTTATTATTTATTTGTTTAAAATTTATTAGTTTTAAAATTTATTTATTTAAAATCTATTTAAAGTTAATAGGCCTCTTAGGCGTCTCCCTGTGAACTGACACCACTGACTGCATTTTTAAACGACTGTGGCATTGCTTGTGATATTCTAGTAGTAAGCTTGTAGTTACTTTACCAAATTCTTTAATATACCTACTAGTTTCATAGTAATTTAACTGTTATGTTGAACTTATTTATTTAATTAATTATCACTTAATAAAAATTGCGTTAAAATTAGTTAGTTCCACGTTGAGCTCTGCCACACAACACGCTATGCCGAATTCAGAAAAGTGGAGAACGGAATCTTTAGACACCACACTCTCTATCTAAAAACATTCAGCTCTTGCTAAATAAAGAAAAAAAAAGATTTTTAAAAGCATTTCTATTTCTTTGTCCTTATAACTTTTAATTAAGCTGAGAAATTTCATCAGGGCGTAATATTTACAGTGCCTGAAGTCTAAATAAAGTAGGCAAAGGGTAATTAACGTCTTGGCAAAGTTTGAAGGCGAAGTTCATTTGCATTCAAGCCACCTGATCTAGTAGACTTGTTTTAAAATCAATATATTAAAAACAAGAAAAGGACCATCTTTGGGTAGCAGAAATTTGTAAAAATCTCTCTACAGAGATGCTAACAACATATATAAGTTGTAATAAAGAGTATAAGAATTTCGACGCAGCGGCTAGTAGAACGCATGGCTCAGTGGTGAGAGCGGTATTCAGGAGGCGCGGTTCGAATCCCGCTGCGGTTAAATTTTTATACGTTTTCTTTAAATGTCTTTTTCATTTTTCCTAAGTGTGGAATAACACTTTAAAAATGTTTAAAAGTAAGAAAAGGACCAGTTGAGGCCAGTCTTGGTGGAGAGGGACAAAGACTGGGCGTGGGTTCGATTCCCACTAGAGGAATTGAAATATTTAAATATGCTATACTGTGCCCGCGACTTCGTGGAATTTGTGAATAAGTTTGAAATCAAAGTAGAAAAATATATTTTTAAATTATTGCATATGTATGTTTTATTCTTATATATAAGCTATATTATTGTAAAGTTTCATTAAAATCCATTCAGTAGTTTTTACGTGAAAGAGTCATAAACTTCCAATTCATTTTCTTCTCTCTGGTGTCGAGGCAAAGCGCAGCGTTAACTTCCCACACTTAACTAGCAATGCCTCCAGATTTCGGCGGAAAATGCAGAACAGAGTATATTAACTTCAGCTTCACGCTGCATCCCGGACACAGCAGGGTAGGCAGGAGGAACCTAGTGTTAAGACACTCCGTTCCCCACTTTCCGCCGAATTCGGAGGCATTGCTTGTTAAGTGGCGGAGCTTAACGCCGCGCTTTACCTCGACACCGGAGCGAAGAAAATGGAAATATTAAATATTTCCACTCCTCGAGTGGGAATCGAACCCACAATCAGTCATTTACAGTCACACGCTTGTGCCACTGCGCGACGCGTGGCCCCATAATAATAAGTTGTGTAATTCACACAAAGCCGTGAGCGGGCTGCTAGTTGTAACTTAAATAAGTAGTTGCCGTTATCATATCGATCGTTTATCGACTCAAGGGTTTGTATAATCTCTTCTATGAGTTGTTTAAACAAGATAATGTGTTTCATTTGAAAACACTCGATAGATATTAAAATATAACACGAGCAAAGCATTAATACACTTTTTAGCTTCACGCATTATCCCGCACACAACAGTTCGTTCGTTCGTCACTTTCCGCCGAATTCTGGATACATTGCGTGTTAAGTGGGGAACTTAACGCCGCGCTTGGCCTGTCGAGGCAGAGTGAAGAAATTGAAAATATTAAATATTTCCATTTCTCGAGTGGGAATCGAATCCACGACCAGTCACGCTTACAGTTACACATTACGTGCCTCTAAATAAATTTGGTATAACATATAATTTTCAACTATTACAAGTTGGTTATTTACTTTCACCTTTTGTGACTATTCTGGCGCATTGGGGTAATCCCAATCCCATTTAGCTTTAAATACTTAGTAGTGTAGACTGTAGGTTCGATTCTCACTTGAAGGAATGAGTAAATTATTGAAAAAGACATTTAGAAAACGTATACAAATTTGAACGCAGTGGGTTCGAATCCCGCTGCGTTCAAATTTTTGTACGTTTTCTAAATGTATTTTTCAATTTTCCTAAGTGTGGAATAACACTTTAAAAATGCATAAAGTAAATTATTCTCATTTCTCAATTTTGGTAAGACAAAACGCGGTGTTAAGTTCCGTCTGATTGGCAGATCTTATCACTGTGCAATATGCATTGTACCAAATTCAGGAAGAAAGTGAACAACGAATTGTCTTAACATTAAGTTCTACCCTTTGAGTACAGGTTCTCTAAGACTCTTTTTTGTGGAAAAAAACGTGAAGCAAAAAAAAAAAATATGCACATATTAAAAAAAAACAATATCTATTGAAAATATTAATAATTTATTAAAACAACATTACAGATATAAATACATTACATAAAAAGAATTATATATCCTTAGCCAACACTAAACCAACGAGCAGTAGAAGGAGGGATGATACTTGCAGGTTCACTCCACTATCGGTCTCACATTCTTCGGCGGAGTGACTAGACACTACCCAACTGGCGTTAGCAAAGTCCGTAATAGTAGCTAACACCGTATTTATCGTAGTATTTGTTACACTTGATACTACAGTGTTCCTAGTGTACACTTGTCCGTATACTGAAACAGAAAAGAATATTACAAACATATAGATATACCTGCGAACTCTTCGCAGCATCGCCCACGTGACCTACACTATAATCGCTCTGTATTTTCGGCCTGCATTACCCCTCTTTAAATTAAGCGTATTATATTTAAACAAACTTTCATCCCCAATCAGCCCCTCAAGAATTCTATGACTTTGCGTCATAAACTATCACTGAAAAATATCAAAGAATTGGTCAAGCGGTTTATATTTTTCTTACAAACTTTAATTTCCTAATTCATACTTTCAGAGATTGATTTATAAAAGTAGCCAATGAGCCTATGACTATTTTCAATACTAATTTCATCCAAGTTGGACTGATAGCCGTGAAAGCCTAACAGACAGGATGCATTTATAATATTAATATGGATTAATTGTGGCCAGTCGTGGTTTAGTGGCACAAGCGTGTGACTGTAAACGACTGGTTGTGGGCTCGATTCCCACTCGAGGAGTGGAAATATTTAACATTTCCATTTTCTTCACTCTGGTGCCGAGGTAAAGCGCGGCGTTAAGTTCCGCCACTTAACACGCAATGCCTCCGAATTCGGCGGAAAGTGGGGAACGGAGTGTCTAGGTTCTAGTTACTAGGTTCCCTCTGCCTACCCTGCTGTGTGCGGGATACAGCGTGGAGCTAAAAAAAAATATGGATTAAACCTACTACATACCAGATTTCGTATTATTATTTTCGGTACAGCCATGCAATATAACGTAATTCACATAATCAGTTGCCTTAATAACCATATCGTACGTAATGCCATCTGAAACATTTATTAGAATTAATAAAAATCAAAACATGTTTGAACACTTTTGAAGTGTGATACACTTATCAAATTAAAAAACATTTTTAGAAAAGATATAAAAAATTGTAGGCAGCGGGAAACGAACCCGCGCTCTCAACACTGAGCCATGCGTTCTACTACCAGCTGCGTCGAAATTCTTATTCAGAAGTTGACGGAAAGTCGGGAAAGGAGTGTCTTAACACTAGGTTCCCTCTACGTACCCAGCTGTGTGCGGGAAACAGCGTGAAGCTACAAAAAATACAATGATAATTATTAGTGGCCAGTCGTGGCCCAGTGGGACAAGCGTGTGACTGTAAACGACTGGTCGTGGGTCCGATTTCCACTCGAGGAGTGGAAAGTATATTTCCATTTTCTTCGCTCTGGTGTCGAGGAAAAGCGAAAAAGTTCTGCCACTTAACACGCAAGCCTCCGAATTCGGCGGAAAGTGGGGAACGGAGAGTCTTAGCACTAGGTTCCCTCTGCCTAACCTGCCGTGCGCGGGACACAGCGTGAAGCTAAAAAAAAAACAAATAAAAAAAAAAGATAATTATTACCTGTGTAAGTTATAGTTAGAATGTTGGCTTGCTTTATTACAATCGTAGCGTTTCGTGTAACCAGTTGCCTATTCGCGACAGACGTGGTAGTTATGCCAGCTTCTCCAGTGGTCGCATTAAATGCAAAATTCAATGTTAGACATCTGCCATCTACACTGCCTGTTTCATTTATTCTTTTCAACTGTTTCCATTCACCGACGAGCTGTGAAGGCGTTGAATATTAAAAAAATATATTTTTAGATAACGTATAAAATTTGAACGGTCGAGATTCGATGCGTTATGTTTTAGCTTTACACTGTAGGGTAGGCAGGGGGAAGCCAGTGTTAAGATATTCCGTTCTACACTTTACGCCAAATTCAAGATGCATTGCGTGTTGAGTGGCGGAAGTTAATTTAGCCTAGACCAGCCTAGGCCAGCCACCTAGCCAGAACGAAGAAAATGCAAATAATATATATTTCCACTCCTCGAGTGGGAATTGAACCCACGACGTCACACTTCGTCATATTTATGTGCGACTGCGTTACGACTAGCCTCTTCCGTTCTGTTCAAATGTAATTCTGTCTTTTACAGCGAATAGTGGAGAACGGAGTGTCTCAACACTAGGTTCCAAAAGAGACCGTCACAAGATGGCTCTGACTTACGTTTTGAGGCGCCACGGCCTGCGTCGACTGGAGGCTACATGTTCCTTCCAGACTAATTTGGCCAAACACGGTGGCTGCAAGACACAAAAACGCTATCAAAGTTAAAAACTTAAACATCTTGTATAACTTTATTACTTGATTACTTGTTAACAATTAAAATTGTTATTTTAAACTGGTTGCTTATCTCGTCTAGTGCTTACTTAAATACTATTATGTTATCTATAAAGATAAATGCAAAGTATTGATATTGATCTTTATTTAACACTAGCGACTTTATCGCAACCCCGCCTTTATATTTTACACAAATTTTCATCCCCTATTTCAACGGCTTAGAGATCGGTTTTTGGTAGCCTATATTTGACCTTACTTCATTAATTTCGTTCCTGAGGAAAATATTCAAAATCGGTCATAGATTTTTCATATAAAGTTTCATCCCCTGTTTTTGACCATTTAGGGGTTGATTTTCAACTATTTTCTATCAGAATTTCATCCAAATCTTGAAGATAGATTAACTTTATTGAAGCGTAACAGACAGACAGAATGTTTAATGAAATTTTATTTCATTTATAGTGATTTTTTTCTCGAAACTTCTATAGTTGTTGTACTCAGTTTTGACATACTGCGGAACCCAACGCCGCCCTTTGTGAGTGAATGAAAATAATATCATTATAAGAATTGAACCCACAACCATCTCGTCTACAGTTCTACTGCGTCATTACAACAGTTTACGAGATAGATACACCAAATATCCATACTTATATTATAAATGCCGAAGTCTGTCTGTTTGTCTGTTACGTTTTCATGGCTAATCTACCGGTCCGATTTAGATGAAATTTAAAATGAAAGTAGTAAAGAATCCAGGGTCAAACATAGGCTACTTATTTTTTTAAAAAACAACATCTAAATGGTTGAAATAGGGGATGAAACTTTATATAAAAAATCTAAACAGCTCGACCGATTGTAATGATTCTTGGCAGAAATGTAGTTGATAATCCAAGGTTAAACATAGGATACTTTATTTTTCAAAAATCTAACCCCGAGCGTTGCAATATAACGAAACAGTTATGTAGTTTACGTGGCGGAGCCGCGTACGAGCCGCTAGTTGTTATATATAAACAATATAACACATATAATTGGGGCCAGTCATGGTGGAGTGGTACAAGCGTGTGACTGTAAACCACTGGTTGTGGGTTCGATTTCCACTCGAGGAGTACAAATAATTAATATTTCCATTTTCTTCGCTCTGATGTTGAGGCAAAGCGCGGCGTTAAGTTCCGTCACTTAACACGCAATGCCTCCGATTTGGGCGGAAAGTGGGGAACGGAGTGTCTTAACACTAGGTTCTCTCTGCCTACCCTGCTGTGTGCAGGATACAGCGTGAAGCGAGAAGCTATATAAAAAAAAAGATAAAGTTATAATATAATTATTTTCATTTCTCCGCTCTGGTAACACAAAGTTCGAAGCTCAGTTTCATCACGCATGGTCATTGTTTCGGTCAAATGGACCACGGAGAGTCTTGACACTAAGTTCCTTATGCGATAATATGAAACATTTTTTTTAAATCGGAAAAGAAACTTCTCGTGGAATGAGAGTCTAACGGAAACTTAAATTAAACGTCGATACGGTATGCGAATTCGATTAACAGTACAGAGGGGAGGGTGACCATGTACTCTATATATTATTTAATATTTTGTTCAGAATTTTTAAATATTTGTTCTGTGCTCTGGTAAGACTAAATGTGTCTTAACTTAAAACGTTAAGAATTCAAGGGAATTAGTGATGAGATCGGAATGTCTAGTCTCTCTGTCTAATGTCACTGTTATGCGAGAAACCTCGTGAAGCTGCTTTATGTAACATTGTTTGACTTCTCACTTTAAAGACATATTACATCTATAATTAAATGGCCAAAAACAAAATTGGCTTTTGTTTAAGAAAGTTATTGATTAGAAAATTATTTCAATATGCAAGATTGTTGTGGCCAGTCGTGACCCAGTGGCACAAGCGTGTGACTGTAAACGACTGGTTGTGGGTTTGATTCTCACTCGAGGAGTGGAAATTATATTTCCATTTTCTTCGCTCTGGTGTCGAGGCAAACCGCGGCGTTAAGTTCTGCCACTTAACACGCAAGCCTCCGAATTCGCCGGAAAGTGGGAACGCAGTGTCTTAACATTAGATTCCCTCTGCCTACCCTGCTGTATGCGGGATACTGCGTGAAGCTAAAAAAAAAGATCAATTTGAAATTGAAAGTCAAGATGGTTGTACCAGTAGCAAATTTAGATTCTTGATGTAGTCGTCATCCACAATATAATTTACTTGAAATATAAAGATTGCCCGCCTAAAACATAAGATGTTTTCATGTGTTACAAATTTTACACAATTATAGGGTTTTTAAAGTATCTCATAAAGCTTTAAACATCTTCCAATAAGATTTTTTTGATGATTCTTGCACAGATAAGCTGTTTTAAGGATGGCAGCCGAGAAAAGCTATTGTAATTATAATTGTTATGTTTCTTGTCAACTCTTCTCAGTAACTGCGTTCTCTCGGCAGCAGCTTCCGGTAGGACTGACAATACTGACATTTTAAGCTAAATGACGATTCGATTCGCTTGTTGACCAACAACGTACCTACTTGTATATTTTAATAAAGAACGCCTACTTTGATTTCGATTTTAGAAGTTATTACTAGAAAATTAAAATATATATATATTAGTTCTCGAAAATTCCTGAAAATTGATGTCACCCTATCAGTGTAACTACAATGTATACAGCAATGAAACGGTATTTTGGAAACTATTCGAAAACGATTCGCTCTATGTTTCAGTTCCATTTGTAAATTTGGTGGTGCTGTCATCATAAACATTGCTTTCTATAGAAACATTCAAATTAATTTTGAAATAACGTTATTTTAGTCTTTTGTTTATTTATTTATTATGGACAACTAACAAGACAAACACTAATACCAGATACTAACACAATAAAAATAACATATATTCTAAATGTTGACTTAATTATAAATCGCCACGACATACATAGGGACGGTAAAAAATAAAAATCTAAATACGCTAATATTAATAATACATACAAATATTTCAGAGAGGGTACCTAGTGTTAAGACACTCCGTTTCCCACTTTACATATACAAGGTAATTATAAAAATAAAAAAAGTTATAAATAATCACATTCAAAATAAATAAACATAAACACATTAAATATTGTATAAAATGCTTTTTGTGTACATATTCAAATATTTTTTTAATAATTTCTCTCTTTCCCCGCATAAGAGGATAGTCGGAGAGAACCTATCACAACGCAACGATCTCGGCTTCATCCGAAATGGACAGATAGCTTACTGAGAGGCGGAACTGTACTCTGTTTTCTCTCTTACTAGATATATGAAAGAAGAAGGCAAATAAGCGAAAGGACTACTTGATGGTAAGCAGTTATCTTCGCCCATGGACATCTACAACAGCAGAGGAGTTGTGGATGCGTTGCCGGTCATGTGGGAGGTACCTGTACACTCGATTAATTGTCATTAATTTTAATCACTTCTCCTACCGGAGATCGAACTCGCGACCATCGCGCTTATTTGGACGGTGTCCCATGCCTCTGTGCCATGAAAACCTGAATAGATGAATAAAACGTCATAATTATAGATAAAAAAATCCGTCAAAGGATTAAAATACGTATATTTACAGTTATTTCATGTTTAATTTGCAAGTTGTGCTTGAAGCTTGTGTTTTTACTGTCTACCATGTCGAAACACGCCAGCAGAAGAAAAGCGAAGAAATTAATTATGTTTTTATGGTCTCTCTGTTACTTTTAGGAATGCGGGGAGTATACATCACTTTTTCTCTTCCTTTTTACAAGGCACTTTATTCCGCATTGGTGGTCAGAAAGAACCTGATGTCAAGACTTCTCTACTTTCAATGTCAAGTCCAGACATTGAATGGGGAGTGGTGGAAAAGGAACATAATATAAATATTATCATTCCCCCAAAAGAGGGAATCGTATTCATACAAACACGTTTATAGTCAAATCCTGACGCTTTTTAAGATAAAAAAATATATGGCATCTGTGACATTTCAGATTATTCAGTAAAGGATTTTTGCCTCTTTTTATTTTCACGCTTTATCCCTAACGGAGAAGTCAGAGGCAACGGAGCGCTAACCGCTACAGTCCCTGTATACTTCTTTCGCCTTACACTGTCAACAACCTCTTCATACACGCCCTCCTCGCTCTGGGGGGATTTTACATGCTGTTTGCATGACCATCCTCCAGTATCAACAATATTGTATTATCGAAGGTTAATTGAGGTCTCCCCCTACCTTCTAATACTTCTCCTAATTAAATTTCATAAAATATACAGTATTCTCGGAGGTAAATCGAGGTCTCCTCATACATCTTATTATTCAGTTTAATTTCATGGAACACTAAAAATGAAGAACGTAAGGAAAAGAAGGGCTGCAAGGAAAATATTTCAATAACAGCCGAAACGATTATACAGCCTGATGCAGAGTTGTTGGATTTGCATATTTATGCACGTTGGCACAAAGCCACGGCCTGCCTTGACTGCAACAATCAAAATAAATTTTATTCAACTAACAAATTAATATTAAAATTTGAAAGTTTTATATAAATATGTATGGGGATGAAAACTTATATATCTATATAAGTTTTTATAGTATTAGTAGATAGTATTTTTTTTTAATTTTGCACCTTCAAGCTTTTCCGAATAGAGGTAGTCAGAGAGAGTGTAGTGTTAAGACACTCCGTTCTCCAATTTACGTGTGAAATCGAGACATTACGTGTTGTGTGGCGGAACTCAACACCGGGTTTTTGTTTGGTACCGAAGTGAAGAATCACTTCTTCAAGTTTTATTATTTTTTTAGCTTCACACTGTATACAGGCAGAGGGAACCTAGTATTAAGATACTTCGTTCCCTACTTTCCGCCGAATTCGGAGAACTTAACGCCACGCTTTACCTCGACACCAGTGCGAAGGAAATGGAAATACTAAATATTTCCACTTCTCGAGTGGGAATCGAACCCACAACCAGTCGTTTACAGTTACACGCTTGTGCCACTGGGCCACGACTGGCCACAAACATTTGATACTATTGATAATGCTGATAATGCAGAACACTTGTCACTATGCACTTTTAAATGAAGTGTTTATGCGTTACAGTAATATATTTTACAGCTTCAGTACCTACATTGTTAGTAAAAGACCAAGGTTACATTTCTTATGCAATATCTAAGTATTTTTTCCTAATTTATCTATGCATCTATACTAATTAAATAAAGTTTGTAACTTTCCGCTGTTCTACTATCCGCTGCGTCGGAATTCTTATACGCTTTATTACAACTTACTTTTGTTGTTAGTATCACTGTAGAAAGATTATTACAAATTTTTGCTACCCGCACACAGCAGGGTAGGCAGGGTAGTGTTAAGACACTCCGTTTCCCACTTTCCGCCGAATTCGGAGGTTTGCGTGTTAAGTGGCGGAACTTAACGCCGCGCTTTACCTCGACGCCAGGCCGAAGAAAATGGAAATATAATTTCCACCCCTCGAGTGGGAATCGAACCTACAACCAGTCGTTTACAATCACACGCTTATGCCACTGAGCCACGACTGGCCACAGATTATCCTACGAACAATCATCATTTCAATCATTTTTTACTTTTTTTACCCGCGACGGAACGGCGACTGTATATGTGTTTGCGGTGAGAGGTTGTTTGTTTGTTTGTTTGTATGTTTGTGAAAATTACTATGTCACTTATTTCCAAAACTATAAGTTCGATTTCGATGCGGTTTTCTATGATAGGTGCAGGTTCAATTGGCATATATTCGTAGATATGTTGCTCTAAGAAGTCGAAACTGACCGATTGTTGCATTCTAAGCAACGATGTGCATTATTTACTATACGTCATATGACATATTCAAACAAATATATAACAAAAAATCTAATAGTATCTATTTTAGTAATAAAATATTCCTTAGAAAAGTGAAAGGTTCCACACATATTCGATCAGTAAAACGTGGAAGCGGTCAAGATAAGTGTAAGATAAGTAGAAGATGATAATACTGCGTCCGTATCGAAATAAAGATATACTCGTATTTCGATAACTAACGTTGAGTCAGAAAATTTCACGCTGTGACAGATTTAAGAAAAAGTACTTGACATATAAAATGTCGATAAATACCATTGTGGCACAGTGGGACGAAAGCTGAATGTAAAAGCGATTGATTGTATGTTCGATTTTCACTCGAAGAAATAATTTAAATTTTATATATTTATTTATGTAATATATAGAATGTTTTTTTTTATTATGTTTATTATTTGAAAAAAAAAAAAAAAAAAAAGGTGCAATTCATGTTTGTACACCAACCAAATGTCTAACTGTTTTTCTTTTCTTTCATTGGTAAGGTTGCCTGGAAGAGATTACGTGTGGTGATAAGGCCGCCCTTACACCAAAATTGTATTTTTTTTTTTTCCTCTTATTAATATTTGTTTTTATTTATCCTTCTGGTGTAATAAAGCATTTAAATAAATAAATAAATAAATATTAAATTACCTATTTCCATTCATCCGCTTTAGTTAGATGAAGCACTGTGTTGGATCGTTGTCAACTCGACACGTAGTGACTCGTCACAAATTGAGACGAAAAGTTGAGAACGGAGTATCTTGTTGTAAGTAATCTTCGAAAATGTTGAACCGATTATAAAAATTCTTTCGCAATTTATTAATTCCGAAGATTAGCCCTTACAAACAAAGTTACCAACATTACCTTTTTGAAATATTAGTATAGATTAAAATAATATGATAAAAGAACAATAGGTGGCCAGTCGTGGCCCAGTGGCACAAGCGTGTGACTGTAAACGACTGGTTGTGGGTTCGATTCCCACTCGAGGAGTGGAAATCTTTAATATTTCCGTTTCCTACGCTCTGGTATCAGAGGCAAAGCGCGGCGTTAAGTTCCGCCACTTAACATGCAATGCCTCCAAATGCGGCGGAAAGTTGGTAACGGAGTATCTCAACACTAGAGGAGATAAAAAAAAATAACCTACAAAGATGTTACTAACAAAAATAAATTTTAACAAGCGTATAGGATGTTTGATGCTGGATATAACGTATGACTCATTGGTAAAGTCGGTCAGTTTCAGATTTCCAATACACGCAGGTTCGATTCCTAGATTTGCTTTCATTTTAAATACTCGATATCGGGCAGAAAGTGGAGAACGGAGTGTTTTTGAATTTTGAATTTTTTTTAACAGGGCAGTCAGGGATAACCTAGTGTTACGATGCGATACCACATGCGGCACTCGGTACCAGAGCGAAGATTGATAATAATAATTGTTTTTTTTTTTACCTTCACGCTGTATTCTGTTTCCACTTTCCGCCGAATTCGGAGGCATTGGGCCGTGTTAAGTGGCGGAACTTAACGCCGCGCTTTGCCTCTACAATAGAGCGAAGAAAATGGAAATAATAAATAGTGCTTGTGTAGACTGGTTGTGGGTTCGATTCCCACTCCTCGAGTGGGAATCGAACCCACAACCAGTCGCTTTACAGTCACACTTAGTGCTACTGCGCCGCGACTGGCCCCATTGTTTTTACAATGTATTAAAATCTAGAAATCTCAATATTGATATGAACTCAGCCAAATAATTATTTTAGGGGCTATAAATGCCATAGGTCATTACTTGTGCTATAAAAGTTAATCTTATTAAGATATAAAGGTGGTATTAAGCATGGCCACCATAAACAATCCATACTTATATTATAAATGCGAATGTCTGTGTGTTTATCTGTCACGCTTTCACGGCTAATCTACTGGTCCGATTTGGATGAAATTTAGAATGAAAGTAGTAAAACTGACTGGGTCTAACATAGGCTATTTAGCTTTTCAAAAATTAACCTCTAAAGGGTTGAAATAGGGGATGAAAGTTTATATGAAAGTTTATATGAAAAATCGCTTGACCGATTGTAATGAATTTTGGCATAAATATAGTTAATAATCCAAGGTTAAACATAGGCTAATTTATTATTCAAAAATCCACCACCGAGGGTTGCAATATACCGAAACAGCCCCGCAGCTCACGTGGCGAAGCCGCGAGCGGGCCGCTAGTATGCCATATTTTTAATTGAAATAATTAGGGTGAAAAATAAACTTCTAGAAAACTTACAAAGATTAAGTAGTTAGAGGACCCTTAATTTCAAGACACTCTGTTTTCCACCTTTTATCTAATTAGATTGAGATTAGATTGAGTGTGGGTTTCGCTCGATGCTGCGCTTTGCCTTAAAGATTAGAGTGAAAAATGAATCATCTATATGTATATGTATACTAATAAATAAAACTGAAGTTTGTTAAAATATTAAAATAACTGTTTTTTAATAAATACATATGTATATTATATACGGTATATATACTAAAACAATTTTGTTTAATTTTTTTCAAAAATTTAATGGAATGAAACAAAAAACCGCACGATGGATTGAATCGAAACTTTTTAGATTTTTTGTAGATATATTGAACTGTAAAAGGCAATGTTCATGAACTGTCAATATTACCGATTTTCTAAATATATCCAACTTAACGCCTGATTATCCCGAAAGCTACCAAAAGTAGTTTTTTTTAGGTTTTTAAAAATAATGTAACGAAGAAGATACTTTTTTTCTCATAATCCGTAGCTGGTTTTTATAGAAAATTTATCGAAGACTTCATAATACTCTTTACGTTTGTTGTACGATCAGCGGTTGCTGAGATATTCATAGGTAAATGCAAAAAGATCCTTTTCTGTTCAGAGTTCGATATCTCAGCGAACAGTGGATGTATCGAGCTTCTAAAAACAGCAAGTTGAAGCTGGATAAACAAGTTATCCGATCCATATAGTGGTTAAGTTGAAAAAAATAAAATTACAACTTCGTAGACCAAAAGATAGAACTGAAAAAAAAATCAAATTTATTGTGTATCGGTATTCGCCGAATATCGGTCGCTTGAAAAATGTTTTCATCTTACTATCTAAAAACTAAAGTTTTTAAGCTTTAAAATGCTGTTTTTTAACTTCCATTACGACCATTTTTGAGTGAAACAAAGCCACTTGAAATCCTCAAAAAAAAAAATAGGAATTATTTTGTGATCCTTTATTTTTTTCCGCTAGTATAAATAAATATATAGTAATTACTTCAATTTAAAAGTAAAATCCCCGAGTAAGTAATAATGCTCAAATCAATTCATATTATGATGTCAGGACCACTTCAATAAGATAGCAAGAGACTTATCATTTTCCTGTCATACTTTTGTTTTATGACTTATGGTAGCTACAAGTACTAGATGAATCATAATAAAATAAACATGTTATTTTATAATATTTCAAAATGTTACTAAACCGTGG
The DNA here is from genome assembly GCA_019049465.1 of Dryas iulia moderata. Taxonomy (NCBI): domain Eukaryota; kingdom Metazoa; phylum Arthropoda; class Insecta; order Lepidoptera; family Nymphalidae; genus Dryas; species Dryas iulia. The sequence goes on along the minus strand of CM032422.1, from coordinate 630,355 downwards.
GGCAGTGGGATAGCGTTTGACAGTAACGTGATGAAAAAGACATTAAAAGAAAACGTATAAAAATTTGAACGCAGCGGGATTCGAACCCGCGCCTCCTGAATACCGTTGAGGCGCTCTCACCACTTGAACGCATGCTCAGTGGTGGTGGTCTTTTTCAAATTTCCTAAGTGTGGAATAACACTTAAAAAATGTTTAAAAGTAACGTGATGGTTTTATGTTCGGTTCCCACTCGGGGAATGATTGAAATTAAATTTTCATTTCTTCACTCTGGTACCACTGACAAAGCGCGGCGTTAAGTTCTGCCTGTCTACACGCAATGTCTCGATTTGGAACGATGGAGGATGGATTGTCTTGATATTAGGTTCTCTCTAACTTCCTCGGTATGCGGGAGAAGGTGGCACTGTAAAAAAATTGTTATTAACATAATTAGGTTGAATATTTTTTTGATTAGATTTCAGTATTTTGTCAAAATTAAAGTCACTTTATTTCATAAAAATAAAACTTAGTCCTGACAACTACAAACGTGCGTAAAAACTTCAGGTGGTTACTTTTTTCATTTTTAAGTCAATTTCACAAATATTTATTAGTGACAAAAACTTGAAACAGGCTGGAGTAAAGATTTCTTTCTCATTATTTAAGAAAAGCTGCTTCACGCTTTTTCCAGCACAGGAGAGTAGTCAGAAAGAGCCCAGTGTCAGGACCCTTCATTATTCACTTTCCACACGAAATCGATTGTATGATGAGTGGCGGAAATCAACGCGACGCTTTAAGATATCAGAACGGAGAAATGCAAGTAATACATATAATAATTGAGTGGAAATAGAACCCACAACCAATCACGCTTACCTCAGAGGCTGACCACTCTGAGCCACAGTTTTTTTTAGCTTCACACTGTATCCCGCGTACAGCAGCAGAGTAGGTAGAGGAAACCTAGTGTTAAGACACTCCGTTCCCCATTTTTTTCCAAAATCTGGAGACTGCGTGTTCAATGGCGGAACTCAACAACGTGCCACAACCTTGACACCAGAGCAAACAAAAAGAACATTTTAAATATTTTCCCTCCTTGATAGAGATATCGAACCTAAAACCAGTCGCGTTACAGTCAACCTTTGTGCCCACAAGCCACCCATTGACCACAGTTTTTCCTACTGTAACTACATTGAAAATTAAAATAAAAACTATATTCTATGAAGCTCCGGGCTCGAGGTTATCACAATGCCAAAATTCATTTATTTCCATCCAGTTGTTTTTGTGTGATTGACGCAAAAACTAACAGACTGATGGAAGGATAGAAATAACAATGACGAAACAGAATTGACTTTTCTATTTTTTTTATTATTTTTATATGTACTATGTAGATATCACATACGTGCACATATATGTATGTACATACATATTTATTTATTCAGGTTTTTTGTAAAAAATATTGTTTAGAACATGATTCGTTTAGCTGTTATTTAATATATACTAATATTACAAAAGCGAAAATCGATATATGAAAAAAAAATATGTATGTATGACTGCCTGCTGTCCCTTAAGTTTTTACGGCTAATCTACTGGGCCGATTCGGATGAAATTTGGAATGAAAATGGTTGAAGGCCTAGTTGAAGGTTAAACATGAAAAAATGTTTTCAAAAATCTATCTCAAAGAGACTAAATAAGGGTTGAAAATTTGTATCAAAACATAAACCGCCCAACTAAGCAAGAACGCGGGCAGCCGAAAATATGAAGTTATTGAATATTTTTAGGAAGTAATAAAAAAATCTATTGAAAGTTTCAAATGTTCTTTACTTAAAACTAAGTGAAACTGTTATGAAACACCTGCTGTATACCCATTGAACTTAACACTAGGTTAAGTGTCATTGTCTTATCACTAGGTTCCCTCTGCCTACCATGCTGTGTGCAGGATACAGCGTGAAGCTAAAAAAAGTATAACAAACACCGGCGTTAAGTTACGCCATCTATATAATAATATCCCCATAAATTTGACTGAGAATTGATTTTACAAATATCTTATACGTACGTTTAAGCCTAATTTTCCTTAACACAAATTTAGAAATGTATTTGTCGAATAGATCACGTAAATAATATTGAGGTCGCAAGAGTGATAAATGTGGCAGAAAATGGTTACAGGGTTGTAACAAAATTTTATTTTAATTTATTTTTCTTCTTCTGATTTATTCTTGGGCAGTCGTGGCCCAGTCGTAGGCACAATCGTGTGACTGTAAACGATTGGTTGTGGGTACGATTCCCACTCGAAGGGTGGAAATATTTAATATTTCCATTTTCTTCGCTCTGGTGTCGAGGTAAAACGCGGCGTTGAGTTCCGCCACTTAACACGCAATGCCTCTGAATTCGGTGGAAAGTGGAGAACGGAGTGTCTTAACACTAGGTTCCCTCTGCCTACCCTGCTGTGTGCGGGATACAGCGTGAAGCTAAAAAAAAATATTCTTCATATGCTTCAGTAAATTCACAGCGTTCTTCGGTAGACGCGGTTGGTTGCTGATTTGTTTATCTGTCCTGGTAAATGAGACGAAGTGGAGTTCCGCAATTCAACGACTCCTTGAATTGATTTTTTTAGTTTCACGGATACAACATCCCGCACACGGCAGGGCAGAGGGAACCTAGTGTTAAGGCACTCCGTTCCCCACTTTCCGCCGGATTAGGAGGCATTGCATGTTAAGTGGCGGAACGTAACGCCGGGCTTTACACTCGACACCAGAGCGAAGGAAATGGAAATATTAAGGATTTCCACTCTCCGAAATGGAATCGCACCCACAACCAGTCGCCTTACAGTCACACTTTGTACCTCTTCGCCACGACTTATATTGATGTAAGGCGGAAAGTGGAAAACGGTGTGTCTTGACATTAGGCTCTAGTCTAATTCAGGGGAAAGCATGAAACTCTCCTAGTTCTTACCTACAATACCTAAGAAACCAATATTATAACCATAATAATTTCTTTAGTTTAAGCCGTTCGTTGTATGTCAGTCAGTTAGTCAATAAAGTCTATTTTTTTACCTTCACGCTTTCTCCAATTCTGGAGGCATTGCGTGTTAAGTGACAGCGAAGAAAATAGAAATATTAAATATTTCTATTCCTCGAGCCAGAATGGAACCCACAATCAGTCACGTTTACAGCGTTGACTATTTTTTTCGCGTATTAAAATGAATACGTGCAAAGAAAACCTTTGAATCCTGTTGCAAAAAAAATAAAGGAAGATGAAACATGGCATGATTGTAATTTACATAGATAAGGAGCGTAAAAAGCAAATAATTTATTTCATAATGCATTAGACACACATATACCACTGATAATAAAAATAAATATTTTAATAATATTACACGTGATAAGGCCGTCGTGGCGCAGTTGCACAGCGACTGGCTATGAAAAGATGTGGGTTTGATTCCCATTCGAGGAAAGATTATATTTTGAAGAAGACGGTTGGAAACTTTCTACCACCTGGGACCCAATTCTAAAACTTTGAAGTCTCAAAATCACCACACCAGAGGGCATGATACAGTCAGCTCATTCTGCAAGAATCCAGGGCAGTACGCGAGGCAACTAAGAAATCGTTGGCGGTAGTTTGATATAATAATGTATCAACTGACAGACGAATGCCACCTCAGTCTACCTGTGACCACGGACTACTGTAAAGTGTTCGAAACGTCGGGTTTCTAAAAATGTATTTTCGAATACCAATAATATACGCGATTAATCCGGTTAAAAATAGTTTCATTTCAAAATGTGTAATGATCGCGAAAACAAAAGATCATATTAAGATTACATTTATTTACTCTTATTTCTTAACTCTGGTGCCAAAGACAAAAAAGACAAAAGGCGTTGAGTTACGCCACTCCACCCAATGTCTCGATTTTAGGCGGAAAGTAGAGGATAGTGTCTGGACACTTGGTCATCACTGAAAGAACAGCGTCAACATGCAAATTTTCCTTCCAGTAAAACAAAACTGTAAATAAAAAAAAATAATAATTCGGGACCAGTCGTGGCGCAGAGGCACAAAGTGTGACTGTAAAGCGACTGGTTGTGGGTTCGATTCCCACTCGAGGAGTGATAATATTTATTATTTCCATTTTCTTCGCTTTGTTGTCAAGGCAGACTTGGGGTTAACCTCTGCTATTTAACACGTAATGACTCCAAAATTAAAAAATTCGGTGAAAAGTGCAGAACGGAGTGTCTTAACACTAGGTTCCCTGTGCCGACCCTGCTGTGTACGGGATACAGCGTGAAGCGAAAAAAATAAGAAATTGCAACCCTGTTTCATTATAAGGGAGTCTACAAGACTCGAGCTTTATGCAAGGACACGTTTCTAGCCTTTGCGAGTCACTTGAGGGCGTATTGCGTTCACTAACCCTCTGTATTTGGCCGTATTTACTATTTTTATTTACTTTTTTTTAAACTTCACGCTTTATCACGCATAGCAGAGAAAAGTTAGTGTTAAGACACTCATCCTTTTTTTTTTTTTTTATCTTAACCTGCATAGCAGGAAGAGAAGCTTGTGGTAAGAAAATCTAGTTTCACTTTATGTCCGAAATCGAGTCATGTTAAGTGAAAGAACTCAAACATTCTTTGTCTTAGGTACCAGAACCGATAAATGAAAATAATATTAAACCTACAAGTGACATATAAACTAATACTAGAAATGATAATATATTTTTTTTAATTACTTGATTTTTTTATGTAACATTGTTCCCTAATTGAAATCTTTTTCTCGTGAAACTTTGTTTTGCTGGAATTTTTGCCTAAATGGAAATCGAACCCATAACGAATAGTAATTACAGTCTAACGCCATTCCACTACGCTGCGATGGCCTCCAAAATGTGTGAATAATTCTTTATAAAATTAAAAATGAAATAAATATGAAATAATAACAATGTATTTCTATTATGTTTTTCATTAGTGGCCAGTCGTGGCGCAGTGGCACAAAGTGTGACTGTAAAGTGGCTGGTTGTATGTCCGATATCCACTCGAAGAGTGGAAATATTTAAAATTCAATGCCTCCGAAGTCGACGGAAAGTGGGGAATGGAGTGTCTTGAACCTAGGTTCCTTCTGATTACCCTACTATGTGCGGGTTACAGCGTGAAGCTAAAAAAAACAAAAAAAATACTATAATTTTATCAAAGATTTTATGTGATTATTAATAAGTCACTATGCACTTAGCTAACAACTTATAGATAAAATGCTTTTATCATGGGTTTATACGTTGATCGATAAATGCCTGCCTGGTCAATTAATTTAGTTAGCTTCATAGTACGAAATTTACAAAAAACCTAGCGATAAGACACTTATATTAATAATAATGCTTTACTTCCACTCCTCGAGTGAGAATCGATCCCACAACCAGTCGCGTTTACAGTCACACTTATGTACGTGCCCCTAAGCCACAACTGGCCCCAAGAGTGGAAATATTTAATATTTTCATTTCTTCGCTTTGGTATCAGAGGTAAAGCGCGGCGTTAAGTACCGCCACTTAACGCAATGCCTCCGATTTCGGTGGAAAGTGGGGAACGGAGTGTCATAACACTAGGTTCCCTCTGACTAACCTGTGCGGGATACAGCATGAAGCTAAAAAGAAGAAAAGATAAATTACATGTGCATATAATAACGTTACATTACTAGTTACTTAATTTGGGTTAAAAAACTTTGCGTGTTGAATGGTGGATTTCAACGCCGCGTAGAGCAGACAAGTGAATATAGCTTAAATATGTAGTCATACACCTGCATGGGAATCTCGTTAACATTGTTAAAGCCGCAATGGTCTCATTAATTAATTAAAAAATCTAGTTGTATAATAAGTTTAGTAAATCTAGTATTATAATAATTTAACTCATCGTTGTGCCGACATATATAATTTTAATTTCCTTCTCTCTTGTACCTAGCCAAAGCGCGTCGTTAAATCCCGTGAATTAACACGCCATATCTCAATTTTATACAGAAAGCGGAGAACGGAGTGTGTTAACACTAGGTTCCTTCTGCCTACCCTACTGTGTGCGGGATAAAGCGTGAAGCTTCACACTTTATCAGCTTTTTATGTAAATTAGACATACTGGTGGATGACTATTTTCTTGTCAACATCAATATACGCCGTGACATTGTAACCTACATTCGAAGAAACGCTCGTGACATTCTTTGACAAGGAGCTCAGACCGAGTGATTTTTAATGTACAAAAAGTGTGGTGGAAATTTTCGATTTTTGATGGGAAAAATGCTATATTAATAATTTTAGAAAACGTATACTAATTTTAACGGAGCGGGAATCGAATCTGCACCTCTTGAAAGCTTGGTGTAGCGGTCAGAGCATTTGGGCGGATTTTAAATACTTGGGCGGATTCAAATACCGCTGCGTTCAAATTTTTATGTTTTCTAAAAATGTTTTTTTGATTTTCTAAGTATGTAACATTTTAGAAATGTAAAAAATATATTACTAATATTTTAGTCGGTAGCATATCTGTAGAGAGATTTTTTTTACAAATTTCTGCTACCCGAAGATTATTTGTACCAGTAGCTGTTTGGAAAATACGTATTTGCCAAATATTTTTACTAATGTTTTCTTTAAATGATTTTTTTTATTATTTATACTGCGACCTGCACTCGGCTACTTTCACGTCAACTACTATAGCTGTTTCAAAATTTCGGCTCATGTTCTCAATTAAACAACCAATTTTCACGCCCTATTTCAGCCCCTTAGTGGTTCATTTTTAAAAAAATAGATAGATAGCCAATGCTTCACCATGGTCATCAATTATCTTTCTGCGAAAATTAATCGAAATCGTTCAAGCTGTTTTGAATTTTTATACAAACTTTCATCCTATATTTCAACCCTTAGGGTAGATTGGGTTCGAGTAGATTTTTGAAGAAAGAGGTAGCTTTCGTATGACCCTAGGTTTTCAACTATTTTTATTCCTAATTTTATTTAAATCGGGCCAGTAGTTTACTCGTAAAAGCGTAACAGACATACAAACTTTCACATGTATAATATTAGTAAGGATTTTTTATTGTCATTGCTTAACTTTAACTTAGTATTATTAGCTAAAGACACTCCTTTCTCCGCGTAACATTAAGTTCCCTCTGCTTCCCTGCTGTGTGCAGGATACAGCGTGAGACAAAAAAAAGATATAATAATATTCATCTACAACATGATAAAAAATAGTAGAGTATAAGCAAAAAAGCCTTTCCATTGGTTGGGGTCATTCTGGGTACCACTCACTTAAGACGTTATAATAGGTGCTCAAATATCAAGATTCCCCCGTCGTTTTATATTGTAAAATACATTTTGTTCCGGCAGCGGAGCAAAGTGGCCTAACTGACACTCATTGTCTCAATTTTGGGCGAAAAGTGGAAGAGGGAGTGTCTTGTCTCTAGATTTTCTCTGGTATTTTGTTTTATGAGAAAAATCTTGAGGCTGTTTTTTCTTTAGATGATGTATTTTCTTAAACTGAAAGTAATTATTTAATTTGCGTGATTATGATGAATAATGAGACACTATTTCAAGAATTAGGGGCGAAAAGGAGGGTTTTCTGGGATATAAAATGAACTCTAAAACTTAGCCATTGGACATTAGCAGCTGTCGTTGCACACGTGATGCATATGAAATTACAGCCTGATATAAAATGATAGCAATTATTTGGCAATACTGAATTGCTTAAAAATCATAATCTGCTTCACGCTTTTTTCTGCACATCGGAATAATTAGAGAGGTTCTTGTGTCAAAACAATCCTTCATTCATTCTCCACTTGAAATCGAGCATTGCATGTTCTGTGGCGTAACTCAACGCCACGTATTGTCTTTGGTATCAGAGAGGAGAAATTAACATTTTAAATATAATCTTTCCCCCGGGTGGGAAACGAACCTACAATCATTGCTGTTACAGTCAGACGATGTTCCACTGCGACATGATGAAATCAAAAATTAAATCTTAATAAAAATTAGATGGTTTACAATAGAGGCGGGTTCGAATCCCACTGCGTTCAATTTATTATAAGTTTTCTGAGATTATTTTTTATATTATTTTGGCTTAGGCCACTTCTTCGTTCGGCTTCATTTATAAATATTAAGCATCAAAATGGTTTCAAAGTGCTAGAAGATGCACTTGACCGATTTTTATATTATATTTCGTCTCTTTCCCTTGATATATCTTTTTGCATTAAAATTTTCCACTGAATCTAAAACGTGAATTAACTGTAGTAACAGGTTCGAAACGTGTGTAAAATATATGTTAAATATAAAAATACGTTTTGAATTAAGGTGAAAACATTCTTTTGGGTAATTAATTAATAATTATATTTATGGAATATGAACTTTTTATCGTATTTTTTCTTTTTTCTTCGTATGTTTTTTAGCTACTTGTTAAGTTTTCAAGCGTTCGTTTTTTAGCTACTTGTTAAGTTTTCAAGCGTTTTTAAAAATATTAAGGCATCATTTAAAACACTGTTATTCCTGTAATGTGAATAAAGGAGAACAGGCACTGGACACTGATACTGAAATCGAGTGGCGTAATTTAACACCACACTATGTCTTACTAGAGATCGTAAATTAGAATAATTTCTCACGAGTGGACATTGAGCAAAGTGGACACTCACTGAACCTGCCTACTTTTTAGGACACAACATTCTTCATTTTAGATATTACGAATTGACTGACTGAATTCAACATTGCGTTATGTCTCACCAGAGTGACGAAATATTTTTTTTTTAGCAGTCTAAATATAATAAGTACAATAGTAATTATCGAAAGAATTTCGAATGTATAACCACCTTTTTTTAGCTTCGCGGTATCCCACACACAGTAGGGCAGGCAGAGGGAACCTAGTGTTAAGACACTCACTTCCCCACTTTCCGCCGAATTTTAGAGCAATGCGTAATAAGTGGCGGAACTTAACGCCGCGCTTTGCCTCAGTACCAGAGCGTCGAAAATGGAATCTTTTTTTTAGCTTTACGCTGTATCCCGCACACAGCAGGGTAGGCAGAGGGAACCTAGTGTTAAGACACTTCGTTCCCCACTTTCCGCCGAATTTTAGAGCATTGCGTATTAAATGGCGGAACTTAACGCCGCGTTTCGCCTCGGTACCAGAGCAAAGAAAATGGAAAATATTAAATATTTCCACTCCTCGAGTGGAAATCGAACCCACAACCAGTCGCGTTAGTCACAATTTGTGCCACTGCGCCACGACTGGCCTCCAATATTTAAGCTACATAAATTATTATATAATCTATTCTAAATATACATTAGTTAGTAAAGTTCTCACCTCATTAGTTAGGGCCAAGCGCAAATTTGCTCACCCTCTAAAACAATTACCCCACTGTCGACTCGCAAAGGCAACAAGATTTACTGCGGACGCACGTTCGGAATGGAAATTAACTGTTCGCCTTATTATATTAAAGTATTTAAATGGGATGTAGGTTCGATTTCTGGTTTACTCTGTGTTAAGTTGCGTAACTCAACGCCGTGGTTTCGCTAGTTAATTATGACTTTGAATAAGTGGATTCAATTTTTTTGTATATCAATGCAAATAGGCTTTAAAAAATGTATGACTGAATGTTAAAATAAAAATAGCTTTATAACAGATAATGTAAGATAAATCTGTTTTCTAAGTATGTGTTACTCCTTATTATATTAGCAATTGCCCGATGAAAGTCCTATCAAAATTGGTCCAGCCATTTTAGATATTAGCCGCAACAGATAGATAGACAGACAAAATTTACAAAAAAAATATATTTTTTTTTTTAGCTTCACGCTGTATCCCTTGCGGGGTAGTCAGAGAGAACGGAGCGCCAAACGCTACGGCCCCTGCATACTTCTTTCGCCTCGTCCACAGTCATCAACCTCTTCATACACGCCCTCCGGGGGGTCCTCATGCTTTTTACGTGACCTTCCTCCAGTATCATCGATACTGTGTTTTCGAAAGTCAACCGAGGTCTCCCCCTGCCTGTCTTATCACTCACACACACAAACAATTACAAAACAAGACAAAAAAAAATCAATTTTGTTATATATACCGTGTATATAAAGATGTGCATTTAGTAAAAAGCTGTTATTTTATTATCACAAACACACTTTCATTGTATTTATATACATAAAGACTCGCATAGGCACTATTTACACATACTTTCATAAAACACTTTTTTCAACTTTACGCTTTTGCCTACATTAGTACAGCAGGTTAGTCAAGGAGAACTTAGTACCAAGACACTCCGTTCTCCACTCTCCGCCTGAAATCAAGACATTCTGTCTTTAGATAACAATACTTGTATCTGACAAACAAAAAAATGGATTTCAAATGATTAAGACAAAAGATCTGTATCCATACTTATATTATAAATGCGAAAGTCTGTGTGTTTGTCTGTCACGCTTTCACGGCTAATCTACCGGTCCGATTTGGATGAAATTTAGAATGAAAGTAGTAAAAGTGACTGGGTCTAACATAAGCTAATTATTTTTTCAAAAATCAACCTCGAAAGGGTTGAAATAGGGGATAAAAGTTTATATGAAAAATCGTAATCGCTTGACCAATTGTAATGAATTTTGGCATAAATATAGTTGAAAATCTAAGCTAAACGTAGGCTACTTCATTTTTTTAAAAATGCGCCCTCGAGTTTTGCAATAATATACATAAAATTTTCACTCGGCGGAGAACACCATATATTAGCAAAAAGAAATAACTACTTCCCAAATTAACTTAGCTCCTGATAACACCAATCGGTTTCTAAACCTCTCAGTAAGTTTTTATCAGTAACAACTAACAACCTTTACGTTGTACCGCCGCCGCCGTCGAGAACATGGCTTTGGGCTGCGGCCAATAGTTGTATATAGCAGGCCGTATATCTTCCCACTAAATCGACAGGCCCTATAGATTAATACAAGTGGAAAAAGACAATTTTGGAAGAGCATTTTCAAGATTCCTAAGGTTATGAATTTTTTTTTTAGCTTCACGCTGTATCTCGCACACGGCACAGTAGGCAGAGGGAACCTAGTGTTAAGTCACTCCGTTCCCCACTTTCTGCTGAATTCGGAGGCATTGTGTGTTAAGTTGCGGAACTTATCGCCGCGCTTTGCCTTGATACTAGAGCGAACAATTGGAATATAAAATATTTTCACTCCTCGAGTCAGAATCAACCCCACAACCATCACGTCTACAGTCAGAAGCTGTCTCATTGCGCAACGATGATGTATACCTTAGAAATCCTTAGACAACGTTTCTGTAAAGTTGTGTTTACACTTGTACGAGTTTACGTAGGATCAGTTGAAATTAACTTACAGCATTATGCGTAAGTGGAAATATTTAGTATTTCCATTGTCTTTGCTCTAGTACCCGAGGTAAAACGCGGCGTTAAGTTCCGCCACTTAACACGCAATGCCTCCAAAAATAGGCGGAAAGCGGGGAACGGAGTGCCTTAATACTAGGTTCCCTCTGCCTACCCTGATGTGTGCGGGACACAGCGTGAAGCTTAAATTTAAAATTATGCATTATCTAGTATAGTTCGTGGTAGGAAAAGAGAATTCAGTATTAAAACACTTGGATTAATAATTTCGTGTATCGAGTCATAATGTGGTGTATCGTGGGTGGCGGAACCTAACGCAGTTATATCTTTCTTCGTTCTATGCCAAATTATTCGCCATTTAAATCTACAGAACCACATTTGCTTGTTGACTTACGATTAAGCGCCTGTTCTTGGTACAACTTGTTTCTTCTAGTTACTTTTACTATTGTATCTTAAAAATGTAATCATTCGCCCTAGCGGGACTTGAAGCCCTAGGTAGACTAGACTAGGTACCATTACAAATTAAGAAAGACACTGTCACAATACACGGTCACGATTACGTTAATATCTTACTACAATTATATATTTATTTGTTCTTAAGAAGCAATGGATGCAATGCTATATTGCTATATATTTTATATCAGGCGTTTTAACAAAACAACATGGTTTTGTTACACTTGTGTTAGTAGATATCATCGTATAACGTGACCTTAAGCGAAATTTCGGACTTTAAATACTTTCATTTCTCCAGTCGTAGTGCAATGGCACAAAAGTTACTGTAAACGCGACTGGTTGTAGGTTCAATTTCCATTTGAGGAATTAAAATATTTAATATATCAATTTATTTAATATTAACCTATTTCCCACCATTCCTATCCTTCCTATCCTCCCACCGTTCCCATCCTTCCTCCCTCCTTCTGTCCTATATCCACGAGGCTGGCAACGCATACATAACTCTAATGTTGTGTATTTCTATGGGCGAAGGTAACTACTTAACACCAGATGGGCCTTCTGCTCGTTTGCCTCCCTTATTCAGGAAAAAAAAATTCGCTTCGCTCTGGTACTTGACAAAGCACGGCATTGAGTTCAGCCGCTCAACATACAATGCCTCCATAATTCGACGGAAACTGGGAAACGGAGTGACTTAACATTAGGTTCCCACTGCCTACCCTGCTTCGTGCGTGCAGCTAATTCGGATACAGCGTGCAGCTAAAGAAGTAAAAAGTCATTTCTTGAAACGCAAAGTTGAATTTCGCCGTTCTCCATATCTGCGGAAACTGGTTATCCGCTGAAACTGAAAAACGGAGCTCTAGGTTCATTTTGATTCCTGATTTATGATAACCTGCTATCCACAAAAAGGATGGGGATCAAATCCTCTACCATAGCTTGGCCTATTATGATTACACTAGGCTATTTACACCCCTATTTCATAATAGAAATCGAACCCACAACCATCGTAATCATTTCACAAAAATACCCAGTATTTTTCAAAGAAACGAAACAAAATAACAAAATTACACCTTTTCAGTTTGCTAAAATTGTGAACTAGAGAAATTTTTCCCCGTAGAATACAGGCTTAAGGGATTCAGCGAGTGATTCACGCGGCAACAAAAATAGTAATATTCTGTAATAGCATCGGTATAGGGCAGGGATAAATGTTGGAGCGAGATTTTATTAAACCTAGGATATATTTGTGTCTGAATTTAGATTATTATATTAAATAAGGTTAGAAAAATAGAAGCTTGTTTTGGCAACGGCCTTATCTAAATTATATTTTTTTTGCCAGACTAAGTCAGACTTCTTAATGATTGTACATAAGGAACAGCGTTTGAAGTGTCTGGCTTCTCCGCACTCCACGCCCTACCCGAAACAGAGACATTGCGTTTTGAATGGGGCCAAGCTCAACAACGCACTTTATGTTTTTTCTAATAGCTTCACGCTGTATCCCGCACACAGCAGGGTAGGCAAAGGGAACCTAGTATTAAGACACTCCGTTCCCCACTTTCCGCCGAATTCGGAGGCATTACGTGTTAAGAGGCGGAGCTTAATGCCGCACTTTATCTTTACTGAGAGAAAAATGTAAATTTAAATATGTGAATGGGAACAGAACCACAACCATCACGTTTCAGTCAGGCTCTGTCCCACTGCACTACGACGGCCTTGGTCTATGTAGTTCGCATTCATATGGCATGTTAGAATAAGTCTCATTTAATTTGGTTGAACTTAACATATTAGGGGGAGAATATATGCTAGGGCCAGATTTTAATTCTTGCAAAAGTTATATTTTTTTTAGTGCTATGTACTTTTCTCCTTTAGAGGACAATACAGTGTTAAGATACTTTGTCATCTGTCAATTTTAAAGATAAAGTAATAATAAGGAGGGCTTAACCTTAAGTACTATTAATATAAAAATGTCGGTTCGATCAGACCTACAGGACTGGGAATAAGAATTTTATTTAAAATTATTTTCTATTCTAATTCATATATTTAATTTACTTATCTATCCTGAAAGTCTAGATTAAAGAATACTGCTAATGTGTGGAACAAAAGCTTTTGATATTCACTATAGGGAGGCTAACAATAATTGTAAACTTATTGTAAAATTATATTTGAAAAAAAAAAAAACACTTCTGAGTCGTCAACTTCCTTAATCAGAACTGCCTTCCGAGCCGATGGCAGCTTCCGGTTTCAGAAATGTCGGTATTATTAATACACGATATTGACATCTCTGTGTTAATTGACGATTCCAAAGTGCCTAAAAATATTTTTAAGTGTAAAAAGATTTTTTTTTAGCTTCACACTGTGTCCGTCAGGGTAGGCAGAGGGAACCTAGTGTTAATACACTCCATTCCCTACTTTCCGCCGGAGTCATAGGCACTGCGTGTCAAGTGGCGGAACTTAGCGTCGCGCTTTGCCTCGATACCAGAGCGAAGAAATTTTCATTTTCATTTTACGGTACATACATTTAAAAATTAAATTTACATATATTATTTTTATGGTATTCAGAACCCCCTGATGTTCTTTTACCATACTAATAACATCCAATAAAAGTGTAGTGTTAAGTGTGTATGTGGATCTATTATTACATTATAAAGTGATTTAACTAACCAGGGGTTCTTAGTGTCATCAATATTAATATTGTTGGAAAAATCTGTTTTTTTTTTAAATGTATTTGATTTCATTCACTTGAAGTAAAATCAGCTATACTAACTATTTAACATTTTTATTTATTTACTAGTGATTGCTTTGGACCTTCAATTTTTTAAAAAAAATATTTATTTACTAATAGTTGTCTTGAACCCTCAATGTTTATGTGTAAATAAATAAATAATTTTTATCACGTTGGACTTTTTTATATTCTTTTTCCTTTTCTCTTAATTTAGCTGGATTATTATGGCTCTATTATTATCTATATGACTAAGATATTTAATCATCTAAGTCATTTAAATACTGAGCTATGTAACAAGAAAGATTTCATTCTAATCCGTCCAGTAGATCTGAAGATATGTGCACCTATGTTATTTTTAAATAAATATTTTTTTTTTAGCTTCACGCTGTATCCCACACACAGCACCCTGCTGAGAAAGGCAGACGGAACCTAGTGTTACGACACTCCTTTCCTTGCGCGCTGTCAAATTCGGAGGCATTGCATGTTAAGTGGCGGAACATAACGCCGCGCTTTGCCTCGACACCAGAGCGAAGAAAATGGAAATACTAAATATTTCCATTCCTCGAATGGGAATCGAACCCACAACCAGTTGTTTACAGTCACATGCTTGTACCACTGCACTACGACTGGCCCCTAAAATAAAAAAATAAATTAATAAAATATAATATAATATAAGGTATCAAAAGTAAAAGGTAGGGTTCAAAGTAAATAAACACAAGCTTTTACAGACTTTGATTTATTTCAGTGAATTACTGATTACATATTAATAATAACATATAATGCCTTAACCTATTGATTCTAAAAAAATCATTTCCAATATCACCTTACCTATTTATTAAATTTTGGATTAATCCTTTTAAAAGTACCGATTAATTAAGTTATTAGCTTAAATAAAACATGAATATTAATAAGAAATACACTTTGGTAAGTGATTTCGTAACTAACGATATACCTAACCGTTACTTTAAACTTAGAGGACCATCCTAGTCCGAGAACTGAAAATCTTTGGTTTCATTCAAAATTAACAACAAAAACTATTATAATAAATAAATGTTATAAATAATAAACAAAAATAGAAATAAACTATGAAAACAGTGACGTCTGAAAATGGTTTGAACGATATAATGATGATAATGCAACGTTAAGAAGAAAACTTTGCCATCGCGATACTCCCATCAGAGTGCGGTTACTTAATCTATTTACTAGAATATTTTAAATAAACTCGTTACTTTTATATATTTTTTTATTGACTACGGCTAATTCTCTGAATTGCAACTTTTATCGTATAAGTTAACAAACAACTTTTGATTTTTGTTTTTTTTTTCCTTTTAATTTATCACTAAAACTACTAGTTACTCACTAAATTTCTAAATTTAAAACTATTCTCGACCAAGAAAGGACAGTTATAATAACTTATAAATGAAGTCGAAAGAGTCAAGATACGAGAGGTGAGATAGTTAAGCAAGAGTGGAATGTTGTGATGGAGATAACAGGATGTGTAGAAGGTGTTGATGAAGAAGCCTACGTATATATGTCTAAAATATTGATTGTATTTGAAACATTATTGTCGGCATTAGCAAATTCAAACGCCAATGAGGAGCCTCTAAACAATCGGGAAGTATTCACAGCCAGAATGATTCTTCATAGATCGTGTCTAGATATGGTAAGGAAGAAGGTAATTTTTAACATTTAATTTTAGATTTTAATTTAATCTAAGTAACTACAGTGCTTTATTTAAATTTTTCTATTTAATGAAATTTAGGATTAAATGCAATCCGTTAATGGAATGCTACATTAGCACTACTTGAGATAATATATCTAATGACTTTCTTTAACTAAACGACACTCCCAACAATTTGGTACACAAGATGTGTTTAATCAAAGCAAGTGTTAGCATATCTTAGATATTATATATAAATTTAGAAGAATTTTATTTTGGAAACTACGAGATAGATAGTTCATTTTAGTGAATAATTTTCGTGATAGGTAAAGTTACTTCGATTTAAATTTTGAATTAATACTAAGCTATTCAAGTGCTAGATTTAAAATTGTAGTCAATAGTTTATTTATCTAAAATTTATATGAGAGGGGAAAGGGGGATAGTGTGTGATCAGTGATCAAAGATCAAACAACACATCATCATACGAATGGGGAATCTGGTGGATGTGACATACAACATAATGTACTTAAGAATAATGACGAGCGTAGAAGACAAGAATCTAATAGTATATAGAAGCATTACGAGATAATGGCACCGCGGAATGTACCACCTTTATAAAAAATTACCCTAAATCAACTTATTATTATGTTAATTTACGTTTTTTTCGAACGAGAATATGTTTGTATTTTATCAATGATTATCTTATATATAATTTCACTGTCCTACGTTTAACATTTTGTCATTTTAACTTCGTCTACGATCTTTATTGCCAATACCTAATTTTAAATCTTTATTAGCCTTATGTCTGTGATTCAGCAAATAGTTGTTAAGTTGTGATGTGCGATAATACCCTATATTTTAATTATTATTATTTAATAATACATCGTTTAAATATAAAGATTCATGAGCTCACTGAATCTTCATATTTAATTTAGTCATTTATCAACTAGACGCGATGGCAAAGTTTTCGTTCTAGATCAGAACATGGGTTAAGATGAGTTAAAAGTGACCGAAGTAGAAGAATCACTTTCTGTTTACCTCGGTCGGTTGACTTTAGAATCCAGGGCGGAACCACGCAAATTTCTAAGAGGAAGTTGCTTTGCTTTGCATCGAAGCGCCTGGATTCCAGCTTGTTTTTTTTTTATCATTCCAACCATTTCGAAGACGCCCCTCTAACCCAAATCGATAAAGACGTCAAATAACGTCGGTTCATTGTTTAAAATTTTTATTTTATATGTTCCAACGCGTCCACCATTTAACTTTCCCGTTTTACTCTACCGATAGACTCCGAACGTTACTTTACTAGAAATACAAAATTTAACGTATTTACAACCATTTTTTTATCTTTTAACAAAACATTCATAAATAACATACTCGTTTCGCGCACAGTCAAATTGTACATTTATAATATTCGTATTAAGAGGACTAGACTTTTTGGGGAACAAAAACCGTATATTGAAAAACGTCGGTAAACGAATCTAAAGTTTTGGCCTTTTGGACTTTTTCACTATGATTCTGACAGCTCGTCGTATTGTCTGGCAGGTTCTCTGACTCCAAACCGATGATCTGGTTGTCCTGATATCCCACACCGATGTTGCGACCAGACTAATAACTAAATTGTCGTGCCAAAACATTGTTTAGAATTTTTTTTTGGTGATATTTTAATACTTTTACTTAGATTATGATTACATGATGATGCATTTCCCTTTCTCAGCCCAAGGGTTGTTTTTCTTGTCAGGGGCGTGTATAAGAGGATCATTTTTCTCGTTTTCCTCTACGTACTCCCTCATCCTGCAACAAAATTAGAATTAATGTTATTATTTTTTTATATTTACTTATTATGCGCAGAAATTTCGGGGAGATTTTATGAAAGATGACTGCTTTCTTTTTTCGGTTAACAAATGCCTTTGCTTGTTTGTCTCTCAATAAATTTTACTTTGAACGGTATTCGAAATCAAAGGATACGTCCTAACTTTGCAACGATGGACTAAGTTAGGACGTATCTGATATATAACAATAGTTATTTCGTAAAATAAATGTTATTGGGACTTGCACATGGCTGATGGAGTAAGAGAAAACAGAATAAGTAAAAAAATATGATTGGTTGAGTATTTTTGTAGGGAAAATCGATTTGCCTCAAGGATTTATCTTTTTAGTTTGTACTAAGTTTTTGTTCGACGGCTCTACATCTCGCCTTATCTAGGGCGGGAGATATGTAAGATATTGTATGTGTATTTAATACTGTCAGAATATCTATTACATATACATGCATTTCCACGTTGGGAGGCAGAAAGTTACCTAGAAATTTGTTTCTCTGTCAAAAATAAATCGTATTCAAAGGAAAGTAAGTAAAATAGTAGTAGTAAAGCTTATAATTAAAAAAATGTATATACAAGTATGTAAATACTTTCTAGTGTTATAAGAAGTTAATTATTATTTATTCAGCTTTTTACTTTTCGCACATGTAAAGAAAACATGAAATAAGTAAAGAGAAGTTATCATAATCACTGTTCTTTATTTTTTGCCCAAGCTGCAGACATTGCATATTTATGGCGGGTCATAACACTAAAGTTAATTTTGAAATTTAACTTTCATGATTAGTTTATGTCACCATTAAACTTGGAGACTTATCCCCATTTGTTGATTTACATTTTCCAGATATCACACCCTTTACTAAGAAACTCAGATATGTATATTCCTACTAGCGGTCCGCTCGCGGCTCTGCTGCGTGGCTGAACGTAAACTATATTTATGCAAAAAATCATTACAATCGGTCAATGGGGTTTAGATTTTTCATATAAACTCTCATCCTTTAGAGGTGGACCTTTAAAAAAATAATTAGCCCATGTTTGACCCAGGGTTTTTTAATACTTTAATTCTAAATTTCATCTAAATCGGACCAGTAAATTAGCTGTGAAAGCGTGACAGATAAACAGACAGACTTTCGCATTTATAATATAAGTTTGGATATACGCAAAGATAATATAAACATGAGCATCAAAGACTGATTGAAAAGAGAAACGGTGACAACAACAAACTAATATTTTGGTTGGCGAAAGAATCGTCAACTTTTTATCATATATCATTTCATCGACTTTTCTGAAAAAAATTACTTCATATTTCAAATGACATTTATTTTGTGTTTATTATTTAAAATTTCCTTTTCGTCCATAGAACATATTCTATAATTTTAAATATTGTGACTAATATGGTGGATATGAAACCTGCGCTTAGTCTAAAATATGTAATTATTTTTTAGCTTCACGCTGTATCTCGCACGCAGCAGGGTAGGCAGAGGGAACCTAGTGTTAAGACACTCCGTTCCCCACTTTCCGCCAAATTTGATTGGCGGAACTTAACGCCGCGCTTTGCCTCGGTACCAGAGCAAAGAAAATGGAAATATTAAATATTTCCACTCCTCGAGTGGGAATCGATCCCACAACCAGTCGTTTGAAGTCACACGTCTGTGCCACTGCGACTACACTGGAACCCATAACCATATCGTTACATAGCCATAGCATTGATTTTACTCGACTGGATGGTATTTTTAAATATTTGTTTATGCTTTATCATTTTTTTTGTATAGCAAGGTAGTCAGAGAGATCCTAGTGTCAAGATACTCCGAACTCCACTTTTCGCCCAGAAAGCTATGACAAGATAAAGCTCAAAACGAATAAAATAAAATAATTTTAATGTAAAACCTGGGGCCATTCATCGGGGAGTGAAAATATTTAGTATTTCCATTTTCTTCCCTCTGGTATCGAGGCAAAGCGCGACGTTAAAATCCACCACTTAACACTCAATGCCTCCTATTTTTTTGGAAAGTGGGAAACGGAGTGTCCTAACATTAGGTTCCATCTGCCTATCTTGCTGTATGCGGGTTCCAGCGTGAAGCTAAAAAATAATCATTCTTCCTAGTAAGGATCGAATCTACTACCATTCGTGTACAGGCAGACGCTATACCACTGCACCACGAGGACCTCTCATTCAAATTATAACTAAATTTATTTTCCACCTGCTTTCTTTTGAAATACAAAAAGAAACATTTATACATCGTTCTTCATATAAAAAAAAAATAGCTTCACGCTATATCCCGCACACAGCAGGGTAAGCAGAGGGAACCTAGTGTTAAGACACTCCGTTGGCCACTTTCCGCCGAATTCGGAGGCTTGCGTGTTAAGTGGCGGAACTTAACGCCGCGCTTTACCTCGACACCAGAGCGAAGAAAATGGAAATATAATTTCCACTCCTCGAGTGGGAATCGAACCCACAACCAGTCGTTTACAGTCACACTTCTTGTGCCACTGGGCCACGACTGGCCACAAACGTTCTTCATATAAAAATGTATTTGTAAATCGATACACGTAATATACATTAAGAAGCCATTTCCTAAATGGCCTCTGCTAATCCAATTTCGTTATGAAGCCGAGTGTATTGGAACGATATTTCTATTGCATTTTACTTAACTATTTTCTCGTATATTGTATAGCAAGAGAGGCGCGGGTTCCTGTATCCCGCACACAGCAGGGTAGGCAGAGGGAACCTAGTGTTAAGACACTCCGTTCCCCACTTTCCGCCGAATTCGGAGGCATTGTGTGTTAAGTGGCGGAACTTAACACGCAATGTCAATTTTTTATATGGTCTGAAAATTATTTTATATATTAAGTACTAGCTAAGAAGTTGTTATAACTGTTAAATCAAAGAAGTCTACTTACTTGATATTTTGGACGATTGACAAAATATATTTATAAATTGTAGTGTATGTTTTATTCTGATGTATAAATTATATTATTGCAAAGTCTCATTAAAATCCATTCAGTAGTTCTTACGTAAAAGAGTAACAAACATACTTACAAACTTTCGCGTTTATATAATATTAATATTTATTAAGAATGTACATAACTATTTTAGGCATAGGCGTATATTTTGTTATTTGAAGCTATCGTGGGGGAGCAACAGTATCTAAGTGACGTGATTAGTTCTGAGTTCACTTCTTACTTGGGGAATTTAATTTTAATTTCTGGTACTTATGACAAAATGTGACGTTGAGTTACCCTATTCAATAGAAGCAACTGGACTGAAAATTTTTCGGGCGGAAAGTGGATAACGTAGTGTCATTACACTAGATTCTCTCAGAAAAAAAATCATTTGATTCATGTTACCATTTGATTTGTGATCGCAGGTGTACTAGGTAGATTGTTACATATCATATTGTATCAGTCTATTAATACGGTTAAAAAAAACATTTAGAATGACCGAAATCCAAAGATCTAATTATATTATATTCATGTTTGCATATATTTTTGAACATTACGCATTTGTTATTTATGTAAATAGAACACCACAATTTTATGTCACTCCGTTGTCTAATTTCCATATATATGAGATATCGAAATTCTAAGGTAAACTTTCCCCCAAGTAGGAATCGAACCTATAACCGTCACTTGTATTATTACACACTTGCAAACTGCACTATGATGGCTTATTTTGAAAAGGACGACTACTTCAAAAAATATAATGCAATGTAGCAAACTATTTAAAATAAAATTTCTTTCAGATCTGATATTTAAAAATTGAAGTTCATCGTTCATCGGTAAAGAACTGTGAAAATAGAGTGGAGAACGGAATGATTTACCATTAAGGCATTCACTTACTTTCTTTACGGTTAAATATGGCAAGAATATGCGTAGCAAGTTGGGCAGAGAGAACTTGGAAAATCTCACAACATATTGTTCTTTATTCCACTTCGAGGGGCGGAAGTCAACGCCGCGCTTTGTAAACAAAAATTAAAAAAAAAAAAAAAAAAAATTACATTTCTAATTCAAATAACCACTTACGAATTGCCCATTAACATCATTAAAATCAGTCTAATACCAGAAGCTATCAGTAAAACTTTAACAATGGTCGTATATACATACATACAAACATATTTGTGAGATTAGCATATCTAGATTTAGCTTAATCTATGACCAGCTGTATAAACACGTTGTATTGGATTATTATCAATCAATACGCTTAATGGATTGCACGTTATAACTTGCGAGTTGCACGCAACTTCGTTCACGTGTTTTTTTCTGGCTTCACGCTTTTTTCCCGCAGTAAGAATGAAGAAGGGAGTGCTCATGTGGTTTGGGTACATCGAGAGGATGAGTGATGAAAGAATGGTAAGAAAGGTATATGAAGCAAAGGTGAGTGGTAAGAGAGGCAGGGGGAGACTTCGGTTGATCTTCGAAAACACAGTATCGACGATACTGGAGGAAGGTCACGTAAAAAGCATGAGGACTCCCCGGAGCGCGTGTATGAAGAGGTTGATGACAGTGGACGAGGCGAAAGAAGTATGCAGGGACCGTAGCGTTTGGCGCTCCGTTCTCTCTGACTACCCCGCAAGGGATACAGCGTGAAGCAGGCTAATCAGAGGGAATGTAGCACTTCGTTCTTCAGTTTCGGACCGATATCGAGTAAAGTAAAGAAACTTAACGCCACTCTTGTCTTAGTTACTAGAGGGTAGAAATGAATACTCATTTCTAGCTTTTATGAATAAAACACCCACTTTTAAGTCATTCCGTTCTCTAATTTCCATACAATCATGATATCACATACGAAATGGCGAGATTTAATGCCATCAACGAAAATATCATTAGATAGACATTTCCCGCACGGGAATCGAACCCACGACCGTTAACAATCAGTCAGCCTCTAAACGTTCATATAGATTTAATAAACCAAATTTGAGATTTCTACGCCCAGTGGTTTCGGATATGTGTATCATCTGTCAGTCACTTAGTAACGAAAGAGTTTTTATACATTTAAACATTTTTAAAGTGTTATTCCACACTTAAGAAAATAATTAGGAAAAAGACATTTAAAGAAAACGTATAAAAATTTGAACGCAGCGGGATTCGAACCCGCGCCTCCTGAATACCGTTCAGGCGCTCTCACCACTGAGCCATGCGTTCTACTATCCGCTGCGTCGAAAAAAGAAAACGTATAAAAAAAATTTTATACGTTTTCTTTAAATGTCTTTTTCAATTTTCCTAAGTGTGGAATAACACTTTAAAAAAAAAATGTTTAAAAAGTATTTAATAAATAGCATTCTCTCTTGCCAAATGATTGTTTAGAATAATCTTTGGGTAGCAGAAATTTGTAAAAATCTCTCTACAGAGATGCTAACAACATAAATAAGTTGTAATAAAGCGTATAAGAATTTCGACGCAGCGGATAGTAGAACGCATGATGAGAGCGCCTGAACGGTATTCAGGAGGCGCGGGTTCGAATCCCGCTACGTTCAAATTTTTATACGTTTTCTTTAAATGTCTTTTTCAATTTTTCTAAGTGTGGAATAACATTTTAAAAAATGTTCGAAAAAAATCACTTGATTTTCCACTGTATGTTCGAAATTGATATGAGAACTCAATACTGGTTTTGTCGTACAAGATAATTTAACAGATTTACTGGGCATTTAAATATACCTATTTATAATTACAAGAAATATATCTATTACTTTTATGTACTAATGGCCCGCTCGCGTCTTCGCAGCGTAAACTGTGTAATTGTTTCGTTATATTACAACCCTCGGGGGTGGATTTTTTATAAATAAAGTACCCCATACATAATCTTGGATTATCAACTATATTTATACCAAAATTCATTACAATAGGTCAAGCGGTTTACATTTTTCATATAAACTTTCATCCCCTAGTATAACCAATGTTTACAGGTTGATTTTTGAAAAAATAAGTAGCCTATGTTTGACCATAGATTTTTTACTACTTTCATTCTAAATTTCATCCAAATCGGATATCAGCCTTGAAAGCGTGACAGACAAACAGACAGACTTTCGCATTTATAATATAATTATGGATAACATAATATAAAGTTCATAAAATTAATTCTTCAGTTATAGTTACAAAACTCTACTTACAAAGAATTTTAAAATGAAATTATAAGATCAGTCATGTTGACTGGTCAGTTAAATCTAGTGTTCATAATAATTGTTCTCGACTGGGAATCGAACCCAGAACCATCGTGCTACAATCAAACGTTGTCCCACTGTACCACAATGCATTTACGGTAAGTTAGTAAAGCAATAATTACAAGAATGCTTTACAAAGACTTGCTCGCTGTAAATTACTTAGGATCACGTCGATGACTTTACAAAGCCCCTTTGTTCCTAATATTGATTTTAGACAGACGTTTGCTTATGCGGTGCCTACATGGAACTTATGACCCTACCAACTTAGTGGTTAGTTTTTTACCTTCACGCTGTATCCCGCACATATCACGGTAGACAGAGGGAACCTAGTGTTAAAACATATCGAAAAAACGGAGGGTCTCCATTTATTCGATATGGGACGGCAGTTTAAAGTTTAAATTCTAATTAAACAAAATCTTTATGATGTTCAATGAAAGAAATTGGATTTTTTCATCTAACTGTTTGACACAGAACTGTGGGTTTGATGCCCACTATGAACAATAATTATATATTTTTTCTTTTTTTACACCCTTTTATGTTAGTTCTTTTCTAGCGTATCCTATTATTTTAGTTGCCTTTTAAAAAATACTTTTAGTTATAAGGTTGTTTTTAGGAAAGTTATGTTAAGTTTTTTAATTGTACTTTGTGTCTGTTCATTGTGTGCGCAAAGCACTCCGCTACTAAACAGCAATGTCTCGATTTCGGACGGAAAGTGGAGAACGGATAATCGTACCACTATGCTCTCTGTACCTAATAGCTATCTAGGCTTCTTTTTAAAAATACACGAAAATTGTTCTGTTCAACCTGAAATAGGCTTATTATTGAAACTGAGTAACTAATAAAGTAATTAGTTTTATTTTCTCTTTTATGTAAAATGCACGAGCCAGAAAGCCAAACATGAACGTGTACAGGACGTGAAACCACTGGTTGTGAGTTCGATTCCCACTCGAGTGGAAATATTTAATAATTCCATTTCCTTCGCTCTGGTATCAGAGGCAAAGCGCGGCGTTAAGTTCCGCCACTTAACACGCAATGCATCCGAATTCGGCGGAAAGTGGGGTACGGAGTGTCTTAACACTAGGTTCCCTCTGCCTACCCTGCTGTGTGCGGGATACAGCGTGAAGCTAAAAAAAAATAAATAAATAAAGCCAAACTATATATTATTAGACTATGATAAATGATATAAAACGTAGACCTTCCACCGAAAAGGCATGAGTATTATGATATGGGTCAAACAAAATTTTCGCATGTCAAAGATTACACAAAGGAAATAAAAGCCTTTGGAGTATAAAATATTTTAGTACTAATTTTTAAAACGGTTTTACGCTTTTTCTACATAGCAGAGTAGCCAGAGGGAACCTAGTGTCAAGACACTCTGTTCTCCACATTCTGTTAGACATCGAGACATTTCGTGTTAATTGGCAGAACTCAATTGCCCGTTTTGTTTTAGGTTCCAAAGCGGAGGCACCGTTCTTCCACTGGCCTATGATAATCTCAACGTATTAACAATAGCACTTAAACCTATGTTAATATTATAAATGCTAAAGTGTTTTTGTCTGTCTGTCTGTAACGTTTTCACGGCTAATGTACAATCCAGATTTGGACAAAAATAGTTGAAGACCCTCAAAATAAACCCCTAAAGAGTTGAAATAGGGAATGAAAGTTTGTATGAATAGCTTATCAGACGGGGAACTGCTAAAGCAACTAATGTTATATTAAAAAACACTATTTTTAATCAGTAATTGTTATGTTGTTATATTTTTTCCTTAAGTATGTTTTATGAACACATACTTTTTATAGATAATGTGTAGATACTAACTCCGAAATATGAAAACTCCATTAATACATTCCCGTTAAATGTAATTTCCCGCATAATACGCTCTTTTGCGCGATTCCCTATAGTTATAAGTAAGTCTAAGTTTATAGCATGTTTTTGTACAATTTTTATATGCTAAATACAGTTCACTATCCCGCTTAATACGCTATATGTGTTATATACGGCAGCAGCAAATGAATAGCTGAAATACAAATTCTGAGTCTCTTTGTGGCCTCATTGGAGGTTAGTTATTAAGGACTTAGTATTGGAATTATTTATTTATATTGTTTTATGTACATATGGATGTCAATCAAACATATTGAAAACTCATTGCTAAATTTTTATTATATTTAATTAATTTATTTTTTAAACAAAATAAATTATAGTCGAAGAAACCTAAAATAAAGAATTATATAATAAGAATTATATATAATAAATAGCAAGTAATAAATAAATGTGATAAAACATAACACTACAGTAAAATTGATAATATTTACACTTTCACAAATATATTAGTTTTGTAAAGACTTTATATTATACATATGTTTATTTCATATCTTTATTTAATAAGTATATAATATTTTATTTAATTTCCGCTTAATAAGTCCTAACGCTTAAAACGCACATGCACGCATTTTTTACTATATAAAAATATCATTTCATTTTTTTCTGAATCAAATAGTAGGGGAGAAATCTAGTACGACATTTCAGAGAAAATTTAGTGTTAAAACATTCCGCTCTCCACTTTCTATAATGTGAGACATAGCTTGTAAAGTGACAGTATTCAATGTCAAGCTTGAAAAAATAATGCTATCATAAAAAAATTCTGGAGGTTTTACGTCTTAACTCGCGGAACTTAACGCCGCGCTTCACCTCGACACCAGATCAAAAGTCATAGTCAAAGTCAGACAAATCATTTTATTCAAAATAAGAAGTTACATGCTTAATTTTTTGAACGTAAAACAATTTACCACCGGTTCACTAAAGTTAATGCCTCAGACCTGAGAAGAACCGGCGCAAGAAACTCAGCGGGACGATCTTTTATTCATTTTTTTTAAGTCAAGCATTTACATGTATTATATAATGATATATTGCCAATGATACCTTTGAAATAGCCTGCAGCGAGCATTTCATTCCCAAGGCGTGTGTCAAAAAATTGAATATTCCAAATTCCTCGAGCGAGTATCGAACCCACAACCATTTGCCTTTACAGTCACACTTTGCGCCCACAAGTCACGACTGACTTCATGTATTTAATAGTACACATGTACTACTATTGTATACTTTTATTACGACATCGAGAAGAGGAAAAACTTATAAAACCACAACATGTTGATAAAATTGTTATTTCATAATTGTTTATACAAAACATTAATTACTTTCCGTATATTGTAAATATCATAATATGTAATAATAAATACAGGTCATCGAAATCGCGACTGGTTATGGATTCGATTCCCACTTGGTTAAATTATCATATTTTTATCATTTTCTTTTTCTTTTTTATTAATTTCTTCGCTCTGGTGTGCAAGACAAAGCGCGTGGTTAGGTTGTGGAAAGCCGAGGGCGGAGTAATTCTTGTAATCGTGTTAATATTTAATAATATTCTAAATATTTTTTGAAATTATGCGCGGCGCTAAGTTCCGCCACGTAATACGTAATGTTTGGTTTTCGAGCCAAAGGTGGTGAATGGAGTGTCTTGGCACCAGATTTTCTCTGCCTACCTTGCTCTGCGAAATAAGACGTTAAGTAAAAACATGTGGTAAAGTTAATGGATGAATAACGAAAATATAATTAAATTTGAGAACGTAGTGGCAACTCATTACTTAGAACTCTCTGCTCTCTGCCTACCAAATGAAATACGAAAATTGATAATAATATAAAACCATACTTTAATATATCTATTTAAAGGAAATTTTAAAAAATACGACACCATTTCTGCCATTTCTATTATATTACACATAGATTATTTAAAAGTATATACATACTGTATATTACTTATACAGTAGTCATTCACAACTTTATTTATGGCAAACTTATGAGGTAAAGTCCCTTTTTTTTCTATCGAAACCTCTTAGTACTTCCCCATGCTTCAAATTTCAGATTTCTATTCACATTAGATATTAACTTAATAGAATGTTTTTTTAGCTTCACGCTGTATCCCGCTCACAGCAAGGAAGGCAAAGGGAACCTAGTGTTAAGACACTCCGTTCCTCACTTAGAAATGAAAAAATATTTTGTAATACAAATAATATTATAAGTCATTTCCCTATAATGAAGTTGATGCGATTGTTATAATTAATACTAAATAAAAAAAAAAAAAAAATCTTATTATTAATATTAATTTCTCTGTTTGTCCCATATAATAGAGTAGACAGAGAGTGGACACATTTCACCAAAAATCGAGATATTGTGTGTTTAGTTGCGGAGCTCAACGCTGTTTTTTGTCTTATTGTGATGAAATATAATAACTTATATCATTATAATATATTTCATTTTAAGTATCATTATACCTTTCATTCATTGAACGTATTTACAGGTAGGTTATTTAATGATGAATTTCTTAAACAAATCTAATATATTGTATTAGAATAAATTAGAATGATGGCACGACTCTATTTATAAAGAGAGATTCATATTATAAAGACACTATATATCTTAACACATTGCACATAACATTCAACACACAAATCATGAAATATCACAATTTTTGACCAAAAATACAAAAAGCTTTTGAATTTTTATATTTGAAAAGCGAAATTCGAGGTAATTATATGAAATTAAAGCGGAAACTTAGGACCTACACGTTAGCGAAAGCTTCATTTTATCCTGCAACGAGCTTTACATGGCGGTGGAAAATCGATAGTTTTCTTGTCACGCCAATACAACGTACAATTTTACTATTTAGTATTCAATTATTAATATTTGAAATGTATTTTAATTGTTAATTTAGATGGTTTGAATTATTATTTGTAATTATATTATTATTAATAATGTGTCAAACACATATATATTGATAAATACACACAAAATTACACGTTTAAAAACAATTTGATAAATTGTTCAAAAAACACATATTATATTAAAAAAAAAATAAAAAAACAAAAAAAGAAAAAAAAACCGAAACCAAAAAAAACCAGCCACGTTCACTCAAAAAACCACTCCCTAACCAAACACTGGTGACATCATGCTGACGTCACTAACGGTTACAACTAGAAAACCTAGTAATAAGTAGTTGTTTGTACTCACGCTGCAATACTTTTCGATAACGGCCAGCGTTCCATAGAAGCTTGGTACTTCATGTTCTCAATCTGCTTTTTTAGTGCCTCCTTGTCCATGGTCGCAAGAACACTGGGATCCATGGCGCAGAATCTGTGGAATAAAATACGCACACACACAAATGTTAGTCGGTGTATAGGTAATGCGCATGTGTGGGTAACGATGTACAGTCGGTTGGAATGGTGATATGATTTTTTTTTTAATTTGTTTTTTTTTTTGAGTAAGTAAGTAAGTAAGTATTTTAGTGATACGTCACTGTGTTTTTCATGAGATTTGATAATTTTGTGGTAATATTTAG
Source organism: Dryas iulia moderata (assembly GCA_019049465.1). Taxonomy (NCBI): domain Eukaryota; kingdom Metazoa; phylum Arthropoda; class Insecta; order Lepidoptera; family Nymphalidae; genus Dryas; species Dryas iulia. The sequence continues at coordinate 600,884 of CM032422.1, read as the reverse complement.
TGACCAAATTCAAGTAACCAAAATTGTGAAAATTGTTATGTTATAAAAAATGTATATTATGCTATGAAAATATTGGCCAGTTGGCCTTGTGAGCACAAGTGACTGTAACCGAGAAGTAGAAATATTGATTATTTCCACTTTGATCGCTCTCGTGTCAAGGCAAAGCGCGGCGTTAATTTCCGTTACGTAATACGCAATGCCTCCAGAATTCGGCGGCTAATTTGGAGCGGAGTATTTTAACACTAGGTTCTCTCTGCCACCCTTGCTGTGTGCGAAATACAGGGTGAAACTAAAAAAAAGAAAAAGAAAAAAGATATTTTGATTTTTGATATAACAATACTATACAGTAGATATTTTTTTAAAGAGTTAAAACTTGCAATAAATATATTCATTAATAATTCGTTAATATAAATAATATGTAATTTATCCTCAAAACATTTACTCTTCTTAATTAGTTTTGTTATATCGTTTTTTGGTTTAAATAAACCATCTTTTTCAAAATTTCAATTAATAATATCGATGTAAGCAGAGCATCTGAACCTCACTCTTTATAACTATTCAAACGCCGCCGTATAAACTGTACATTTCTGTCGCATATTGTTCTTCCTGCATTATGAGGTAAAACAATCAGATAGATGGGGCCAGCCATGGCGCAATGGCACAAAGGCACACGCCTGTAAAACGACTGGTTGTTGGTTCGATTCCCACTCGAAGAGTGAAAATATTTAATATCGACACCATTGCAATCGAGGCAAATTGTGGCGTTAAGTTCCGTCTCTTAACACACAATGCCTCCAACTTTGGCGGGAGGTGGGGAACGGAGTGTCTTAATCTAGGTTCTCTCTGCCTACCCTGCTGTATGCGGGATACAGCGTGAAGCTAAAAAAAAATAATCAGATATTACCATTTGTTTGAAATCCATTATCACTATTAATAAAATTAACGTTATTTAATATATCAACACCGTTGTGATATTCTATACAAACGATTTTCGTGGGTTCAATTCCCACTCGCGATGATGTGATGATGAACAATTAATTTTGAAAGATGTTTGTGTGTTTGTGTCATTCTCTCAGCTTTATTAATCAATGCGATGTGTTTGGTATTACTCGATATTATCTTAATATCTGAAATAACTTCACGCAGAATAAAAAAAATTACAAACAAAAAAAAATATAAAAACCGTAAACAAATTTCCATTCAACAGTACATAAGCTATCTCTCTCGATAAAAGGGGAGATTTTTGAGGGTGTGTGTAACATGACTGCGCGCGCATGGAGTTACAGTTTCTATGACAACCACCCCACACACACACTGGTAACTTGCGCAAATTTAGTTATAGCCGCATCCAAGTCAAACCTAACTCTATCCCGATAGTACAGGGTTCATTCCCGTTTGATGCAAATTGTGTAAAATTAATGAATTAGACGTAATGCTCGGTAGTCGGCCGTGTTTTGTATCCCATTATTCTTCATCTTGTGCCAGAGGAGAGGACCATCTGTCAAAATGTAAGCAACTTTGATAATCGTTATGTGGTTATGATAAAGGTTACTTTGGCTTGTCCCAGACGTATGGTATGTGTATGACTGAATATGCATCGAATGCGACTGGATTGAAGCGTTTTAAAAAATTTTCTTTCATTGTCTCGCGGAAAGCTCGATTGCTTTAAAGGGTATGTGATGACCTTATTGATATATGATGTATCTATAAATGTATATATTGTTCTAACAAAAAATAACAATAATTTTGTAAGAAAATACTTTTTAATAATCGAAAAGCTTATAATGCTTTGAAAATATTTTTTTAATTTATACATAAAAGAGAAGCTTTATTCAGATTTAGATGAATACGTTAGTTAGAGAGAGTCAAGACACTACGTTCGTTTCTTTCCACATTAAGTCAAAACATTGTATGTAGTTTACTTTAACATTGGTACCAGAGCGAAGGAAGGGAAATTATTAAAAAACAATAAATATTATTTCTGTGGACGGGAATAGAACCCACAAGCAATCGCGTTTACGGTCTGACGCAGTCCCACTGCACCACGCTGGCCTCGAAAAGAAAAAAAAAGGTTACTATTTCAATTTTTCTTTGGAAATTAAGCTTAGTTCTCAGGCGCTTCCATGTGTACTCGAGCTCTTATAGAATAATAATTAGTTTAATAATAATAATTTATTTAATAATAATAATTTATTTAATAAGAATAAGACATAGAAGTGGCAACCTCGTGGCCCAATGGCACAAGCGTGTGACTGTAAACGACTGGCTGTGGGTTCGAATCCCACTCGAGGAGTGGAAATTATATTTCCATTTTCCTCGCTCTGGTGTCGAGGTGAAGCGCGGCGTTAAGTTCCGCCACTTAACACGCAAGCCTCCGAATTCGGCGGAAAGGGGGGAACGGAGTGTCTTATCACTGAGTTCGGCGCCCGCGTCCACCCTCTTCAATTGCTATTGTTTGTGGGTTCGATTCCCACTCAGGGGGAATAAAATGACAGTGCGGCATGCAAGTCATTTCACTTAACACGCAATGAATCGAATTTGCCCAGAAAATAGAGCACGGAGTGCCTTCATACTATGTTTTCTTTGAATACCCTCCTATGCGGATTAAATCATAAAAAATGTTTATATTTAAACAAAGAAAGCCTAACCTTAAGGCGAAACCTAACACTGCGTTGTTTCTAAATCTAATTTGATCAAAACAGCGTTAAGTTACGTACTTTTATTGAGATATATATCATAAAATATTAAATTAAACTTAGCCAGCCATATGGAGCTTGCAATAAATACTACATACATATTACATAGTGCAAATTAATTGTACTAAACGGCAATTAGCTTTATAGAAACGCCCTCATTCCGTAAATTGTACTTGCCCTTAATTAAATGGTTGAAGTATTATGTACAATATATCGTGATATTATTTTTTTCTCTGCATTTTATTGTAATAGGCAGAGAGAAAATAGTGTTAAGACACTCCCTATTCCATTGGGCACTTGAATTTACTTTGAACTCTAAATGAATGTAAACTCTATACAAACAAAAAAAATTCAAATAAACAAATAGACATATTTATATTATAATACAGCTGCTTTTTGCAAAAATGCATGCATGTGCATTTACACAGTACATATATCGAAATAACAATTTTCATTTATTTTATAATATGTCAGTCTGTCAGTCTGTCTGTCTATTTGTTTCTTGCAGCTTATGTCGGGAACGGCTGAACCAATTTTGACGCGAATACCACTAGCAGATAGCTGATGTAATAAAGATTATTTTTATTTTAGAATTATTTTTTTTTCTTAATTAGTAAATAATATAAGCATATCTTTATGTACACTTGACGATTCAAAAGTACTTACAAAAGTCTATTAGAATAAAGATATTTTGAATTTGAATTTGAATTTAATGGGTATCGAACCCACAACCATAACGTTTATAGTCAATGCCTCACTGAACCACGATGGCATCAGTCAATGGCTTCATTTGCAATTTCATTTTACTTTCATGATTAAATTGCTTTTAAAATTAATGGATCTCTTTTATATGCCTTATGGGAACATTTTTAATAATGCTTAAATACGATACAAACATCAATTTAACTTGAAACCTCTTATATGAGAGAAAGAACTATTTAAGAAATAGCTAAAAGCTATTTTTTAATAATGTTTTTTCATTTCATTAGTCTGTTATTGGGGTCAGTCGTGGTGCAAAGGCACAAACTGTGACTGTAAAGCGACTGGTTGCGGGTTCGATTCCCACTCGAGGAGTGGAAATATTTATTATTTCCATTTTCTTCGCTCTGGTGGTAAAGCGCGACGTTAAGTTCCGCCACTTAACACGCAATGCCTCCGAATTCGGCGGAAAGTGGGGAGCGGAGTGACTTAACAATAGATTCCGTCTGCTTACCCGAATGTGTGCGGGATACAGCTTGAAGCTAAAAAAAAGTTAGTCAGAAAAAGAAATGAATTTAAAATGATAATGATGTGTAGATCAGAGTGTTTGAACACTAGTTTCCTACTTTCAACGTTTCCCAATATGTTTAACAAAATATTTCCATTGTTAAGTTGAGTAAAGTATTTTTTATGCAGCTTTACGTTTTTTTTTCACGTAACAGGGAAATCAAAAAGTATCTGGTGTCAATACACTCTGTTCTCCTCTTGCTGTCCCAAATCAAAAGCTTCTGCGTTGGTTGGCAGATCTTAACGCCGCACTTTGTTATATTTACCAAAGCAGAGAAATTTAAAATAATTAAATTATGATCATTTCACCGACTGGAAATCGAACCTCATCCAATCGCGATCACAGTCACTCTTTGTACCATTGAGCTAAGTAGACTCATATATGAATAGTATGGTAAAGTAACTAATCTTATTATTCTTTTCTAAAAAAAAAGATTGTACATAAAGATAACAACAAGCAAATATTCCCACGCTCGTTCTAATTGAAAGAACTTACATATCAATGTTTTTTTTAAATTAATTATGAAAATTTAAATTTTCTCACAATCTTAACAATGTTAGATTCTTTTTTTATTCATTATATAATACTAGCTGTTCCCGAGACTTCGTCTGTTTGAAATGTAACGGAATTGTTATATTTCTAAGTTCTTTGGCCAAAATTACTCCTTATTTCATTAACTATCTTCCAGCGAAAGTCATGTCAAAATCGGTCCAGTCATTTCAGATATTACCCGGGACAAACTAACAGACAGACAAAAATTGAAAAAGTTATTGTATACATTTAGCAAAAGGCTGTTATTTCAATTTAAATTATTCGTAAAGATGTTTAAAATAATTTATTGTTGTTTGCGACGTGGTTGGCTGAACTTAGTTATTAAAGGTTTTAAAGATCAGAAGTGACCCAGCTCCATGATAGATGAAGCCTTTTTTCAAAAATAGGTTTTTTTTGCAACCCACAATTAACTATGCGTGTGAAAGTATTATTTTTTATATTAAATTTTTATAGTAAGACAAAAAAGTCCCATTGAGTTCCTTGCATCGGTGCCGATCTGAAGCATTAAGTGAACTGGTGATAAATTATTTTACCATTAAATAAAAAATATTTTTTTTTATACTTCACGCTGCATCCCGCACACACCAGGGTAGGCAGAGGGAACCTAGTGTTAATACACTCCGTTTCCCACTTTCAGCCAAATTCGGGGGCATTGCGTGTTAAATGGCGGGACTTAACGCCGCGCTTTGCCTTTCAATAACAGAGCGAAGAAAATGGAAATACAAAATATTTCCACTCCTCGAGTGGGAATCGAAGCCACAACCATTCGCTTTACAGTCACACTTTGTGCCTCTGCCTCACGACTGGCCCTAAAGATATGGAATGAATGAATAAGAAATACATTCTTAAAAAAATGGAAAAAAAGAATAAACGCAGCGAAATTCGAACTTGCGAATTTTGGTAACCGTCCAAATGCTCTAACCAATAAGTCATTCGTTAAGCACATCTCTTAATAATTTATGAATACCATTTTAAAAATATAAAAATACTAGACCGCTCGAGGCTTTGCTGCGTGTACTACATAATTATTTCTTTATATTGCAATCGTCGGTGGTGGATTTTGAAGAAATAAAGTAGCCTATGTTTAACCTTGGATTATTAACTATATTTGTACCAAAATTCATTACAATCGGTCAAGCGATTTAGATTTTTTATATAAACTTTCATTCTTTAGAGGCTGATTTTCGAATAAATAAGTAGCCTATGTTTGACTTTGGATATTTAACTATTATCATTCTAAATTTCATCCAAATCGTACTGGTAGATTAGGCGTAAAAGCGTGACAGACAAACAAAAAGACTTTCGCGTATATAACATAAGTATGCATTCATGTATCATTTCTCAATTTGTTTCAAAAATAGGACTAAATTTAATGTTAAGAAGAAAAGTCAATACAAAAACTAGTATACCAAAAATATATTATATAAAATTTACATAGAAACGTCACGGCGCTATGTAAAGAACACGCCCCGAACCGTAACTAATTAAGTGTAATTTTAAACAGACAAGACTCAAGTGACGAATTGAGTGGAGCAAATGTATGTAAAATCAAAATGAATTCTTTCTAGTAAGATTTTCATTATAAAAGTATTCATTGAGGCCAGTCGGGGTTGTGAGTTTGATTCCCGCTTGAGGAATGGAAGTATTTAATATTTTTATTTTCTTCGCTCTGGTGTTGAGGTAAAGCGCAGCGTTAAGTTCTGCTTATTGTCACTTAACACACAATGTCTCCAGAATTTGGGGGAAAACGGGGAATGGAGTGTCTTAACACTAGGTTCCCTCTGCCTATCCTGATATGTGCGGGATACAGCGTGTAGCTAAAAAAAAGCATTCATTAATATTCTTTATGGCCATATGGCCATTATGGTGCAGTGGCATGTCTGGTTTTAAACTTGATGATTGTCGGTTCTATTTCTATACTGGGTTATGATTATATTTAAATTATTTTAATTTCTCCCCTCTGGTAACTAAGCATTAGTTCCATTATTTAGTTCACAAAGTGTTTCGATTTCGGGAATGGAGTGTCTGTCTCTCTATCTGTAGTCAGCAGTGTACTGCTTTAGGAGAAAAAGCGTGAAGCAGACAAAAAAAATATAAGAAAACAAAATAATCTAAGTCTACCTGTGACCACGGACTACTGAAAAGTGTTCGAAACGTCGGATTTCTAAAAATGTATTTTCTAATACCAAAAATATACGAGATTAATGTCCAGTCGTGGCCCAGTGGCCCAAGCGTGTGACTGTAAACGACTGGTTGTGGGTTCGATTCCCACTCGAGGAGTGGAAATTATATTTCCATTTTCTTCGCTCTGGTGTCGAGGTAAAGCGCGGCGTTAAGTTCCGCCACTTAACACGCAAGCCTCCGAATTCGGCGGAAAGTGGGGAACGGAGTGTCTTAACACTAGGTTCCCTCTGCCTACCCTGCTGTGTGCGGGATACAACGTGAAGCTAAAAAAAAAATAATCCGGTTAAAAATAGTTTCATTTCAAACCAAAGGAAATGTTGAGAAACACATGGCTTTTAGCGGTCAGAGTCCTTAGACAAGAAGCGCGGGTTTGAATCCCGCTGCGTTCAATTTTTTAAACGATTTTTTTTCAATTCTCTATGTGCATGAAGAACTCTTTAGAATATTAAAACTATAAGAAAATATAAAGATTATTTCATACTAACTACAAGGAATTTTCAAATGACTGGCGAAGACGGTGTTAATTTTCATTAATTGTATGCAACGGGCAGCGCTCGGATGATAAATTCAATCTTCCTCCTATCTCCGAACCCTGCTTTATCTAGTTAGTGTCTATAAATATTGTTAAATTGTTAACTAAGTGTTCAATTTTAGTTAAATTGATTCATTATTTTATAATAGGGGCTAGTCGTGGCGCAGTGGCACGAACGTGTGACAGTAAACAACTGGTTGTGGGTTTGATTCCCACTTGAGGTGTGCAAATATTTCATATTTCCATTTTCTCTGATACCACAGCCAAAGCGCGGCGTTAAGTTCCGCCACTTAACACGCAATGCCTCCGAATTCGGCGGAAAGTGGGGAACGGAGTGTCTCAACACTAGATTCCCTCTGCCTACCCTGCTATGTGCGGGATACAGCGTGAAGGAATCGAACCCACAACCATCGCGATTGCACTCACACAGCGTCAATATAACATACATAAAAGTATATATCCATTGCAAGAAATAGGTTTTAGCTAGTCAAAGCCTAAATTACTTTTGCAGTGTACGTTCTGGCATCGTTCCCGTAGATTAGACCCCGTATTGATACTCTTTGAGATCTATTTAAAATTCATTTTGAAATTCTTCTTTATGCTGGTACTTGCTCTTTTAGAAGGTAGTTAAAAAAACTGTATTTTTTTATCGGCCATCGTGGCGCAGTGCGACAGAATCTGATTGTAGCCTTAAGTATTTGGCAGTATACATATATATAGGCAGTACAAGTATACATATATATAGGCAGAGGGAACCTAGTGTTAAGACACCCCGTTCCCCACTTTCCGCCGAATGCGGAGGCTTGCGTGCTAAAGGGCGGAACTTAACGCCGCGCTTTATCTTGACACCAGAGCAAAGAAAATAGAAGTATAATTTCCACTCCTCGAGTGGGAATCGAACCCACAACCAGTCGTTTACAGTCACACGCTTGTGCCACTGGGTCACGACTGGCCACCACCCATGACTGGTACACACTTAAGTATATTTGATTCCTAGTTGAGAGAATTAATATATTAAATTTGTTTTCGTTTCTCCACGCTGGTAAGATCAGTTGTGGCGTTGTGTTACGCGACTCAATGTAATGTCTCGAATTCAGATGGACAGTGGAGTATCTTGATATATTGTATTTTCAAACATCATTCCTATACGAAAACATTTGCTGCTGTATAGCGGGGTAGTCAAAGAGGAGGTACACACTCCACCCTCTCCCAAAGCGTGATAAGTGGTGGAACTCAACGCCGAGCTATGTCTATATTACCAGAGCGAAAAAAAAATTCAAATATAACCATTTCGTCATAAAAAAAGTACATATAACCATTTTCTCATTGAAAATCGAACCGATAACCATCACATTTACAATCCAACACCATCACTGTGCCATGGTGGCCATAAAATTAGTATACGTAACAATTAAATAGGTAACTCAAGTTCAAAGTACCCATGGACGTAATTGAATCACGCTGAGTGGACGCACTTGACCCTAAGAAGACCGTAGGAGATCGTTCATTTAATATGAACTTTCATAAGCATCGCTTATCTCTGCATCATTTATGCTTTCTTGACTAACGTCTGAGTGCTCTATATAAGGACTGGAATTGTTATAGTGGTTTTTTTTTATGAATAATATATATTAACTTTGTATGTGTGATTTTTTTTTATCTTTTAAAGTGAAAACTTCTTTAGGCGCGTTGAGCGTTTTGGTAGAGGGTAAAATCCTCGGTTCGCGTCACCGACATGCGACATGATAATAGTATATCTATAGCTATGGAGAGCCAGACTAGCGCACGCGCAGTAGCCTGTGTACACGTATAATTAATGTTCAAACTTGAATTTATTGAAATTCGTGTAAATATAAATACTATGTATAATTAAGATAATTGTATATTAATTATTTTTTCAACCACTTTGTATTTATATTTTGTTCATGATTTGTTTAACCCATCATATGTAACTAATAAATAAAACATAAAAAATTTCATATAATTTTTGCATATAGTTTTAATTACACTCAACTTAATAGTTCCGTTTTCACTTCTATCGGCAGTCCCACGACTGCTACTGTTTTTTTTTTAGCTTCACGCTGTATCCCGCACAAAACAGGATAGGCAGAGGGAACCTAGTGTTAAGACACTCTGGAACAGCTGAACTGATTTTGACGAGACTTTCCCTAGCAGATCGCTAGTGACACATGTAGTAAATAAGGGACAACTTGGGCTATTTTTATTTTAGAATTATAAATTTACTGTGGGGCCAGTCGTGGCGCAGTGGCACAAGCGTGTGGCTGTAAACGACTGTTTGTGGGTTCGATTCCCACTCGAGAAGTGGAAATATTCAATATTTCCCTTATCTTCGCTCTGGTTTAAAGGCAAAAGCGCGGCGTTAAGTTCCGCCACTTAACACGCAATATCTCCGAAATCCGCTGTGCGTGGAGAACGGAGTGTCTTAACACTAGTTTCCCTCTGCCTAACCTGCTGTGTGCGGGATACAGCGTGAAGCTAAAAAAAATATGTATGTACTCGTATATCGAACCATAAATACCTTTTAAATATTTTGAATATAAAATTATAGTTGTGCTCGTATCAGGCTAATTAATGTTATGAAATGTTGAAAGCAATTAGCGCATAATTTTTAATTGGTCGTTTCTGGTGTTTTGTGGTGGAAGTTAAATATTATGATATCATGTCTGTCTGTCCGTCGTGGTACAGTGGACGCGATGGTATTAGGTTCGATTCTCATTTAGAACAATTATATTTTATTTGAATGGATCTTGAACCGACAATGTTAGAATTGCCCTGAAGCTAGCCTAAATTTTTAACGAATCGGTTAATTGTGGCTTTAATATAAAAAAATATTAAAATATTATTATTTTGACGCCATCAGAAATGCAGTGAAATATCATTCGAAAATTATCTGTATAAGCGATGGTTATGAGTTCGATTCGCATGTCAAACGATTATATTTCAACTATTTAATATCTATTTTATTGCTCTAGTAAGATAAAACGCGGTGTAGAACTCCACTATTCACGTTTTTTTATAGTATAGCAGGGCAGTGACGGAGAACCCAGCATCAAGACATTCTGTTCTCCACTTTTCACCTAAATTTCAATCCGGAGTTCATTCCCCGAATGGTAATTTAACCTAGAACCATTGCGTATACAGTGAAATAATATCACACTGCGCTACAAAGGTCCATTATTTTTTTTTGGCATCAGGGTTTTCCCGCACAGCGAGGTAGTTAGAGGAAACCTAGTGTCAATACACTTCGTCCTTTATTTTGCCCCTAAATTGAAGTATTGTGTGTTAAATGGCGGATCTCAACGTCAATATAATAATAAAATATTCCTCCGAATGGTAATCGAACCCACTACCATAGCTTTACATTCAGGCGCTGTCCAACTGTTCCACGATGGCTTTAATTATCTTTTATTATAAACTAGCGGCCCGCTCGCGGCTTCACCGCGTGAACTATATTGTTACCCACGGGAATGGATTTTTGAAAAATAAAGCAGCCTATGTTTAACCTTTAATTATCAACTATATTTGTGCCAAAATTCATTACAATCGGTCAAGCGATTTAGATTTTTCATATTAACTTTTATCCCCTATTTCAACACTTTAGAGGGGGATTTTTGAAAAATTAAGTGGCTTCCAGGGAAAACCTGGATTTTTTACTACTTTCCTTCATAATTTCATCCAAATCGGACTGGTAGATTAGCCATGAAAGCGTGACAGACAAACAGACTTTCGCATTTATAATATAAATATGGATTTTACATACAATTTTGTATTTCACCTATAAGGATATAGTACCTACACCATAGTTTCAAACTACAAGTAAATCTCGCAACGTAGTCGATTTTCAACGTTAACGTTACACTCGGCGTTTGTTTGTATTTACCTTGATTAAGTGCAAGCGTCTGTCGAACTCAAACTTCAACAGATACGTTTTATGGCGTTTGTCCCAGACTTAATGCGTTCATTTACTAATCATATCTTTGATGTCAGTTTTGTTTTGAAAGCATGCATTTTGTTTATCACTAGATTTACCAGGTGTCTAAATATATTTATTCACTCTTTTAGCAGGGTAGGCAGAGGGAACCTAGTGTTAAGACACTCCGTTCCCCGCTTCCCACGGAATTCGTAGGTGTTGCGTGTTAAGTGGTGGAACTTAACGCCGCGCTTGGCCTCGACGCCAGATCGAAGAAGTTGGAAATATTAAATATATAAAATTACATAACAGGGTAAGCAGAGAGAACTTAGTGGTAAGTCAGTCCGTAAAAGGAAATTATTTATAGTCAATTTATTTATAGTCATATATTCTTGTGGGGATCGAAGTCTCTTTTCCTCTGGGATAGAATTTTAATATTTAGTATCCCAAGTATGTGAACAACCTTAGGTGTATGTTTCTTTTTAATTTTAAAGTAATATTACATGGAAAAAATTTACTTACTTTCAAATTCTTTTGTGATATCAAAAAAACGTAAAGCTGCTCCTTGAGCGATTTGCTGCTGCTGCTATCTGAAACAATATTATGCCATTTAATTGGATATTCTGTTAAAAAAAATGTAAAATTCAATATATACAATCAAAAGTTTTATTTCCCTTTCATATATGAGTATTATAATAATGTGCTCGTGACTCTCTCCACGTAAAAATTCTTATAAAAAATTGTGGCCAGTCGCGGCCCCGTGGCACAAGCGTGTGACTGTAAACGACTGGTTGTGGGTTCGATTCCCACTCGAGGAGTGGAAATATTGAATATTCATTCTGGTGTCGAGGTAAAGCGCGGCGTTAAGTTCCGCCACTTAACACGCAAAGCCTCCGAATTCGGCTGAAAGTGGGGAACGGAGTGTCTTAACACTAGGTTCCCTCTGCCTACCCTGCTGTGTGCGGGATACAGCGTGAAGCTAAAAAAAAATATATAAATGTAACCCCTGGAGAATGTTGGGCTAAATTCAGTTTTTTTTGCAATAAAATGTTGCCCTTGGACCCTTTAATACAAAAAATATGAAAAAGATTATGACGAAAGAGGAGTATGCCTTTTGACATAGTTACTGTTTATAAGCAGATGTGAAATAAAGAGGTAAAGTTTGTAACTTTGTTTGTAAGAGGTAATCTTTGGAAATCAACTATTTTTTTTAATTATTAGAAAGCTACATTATTCAGGAGTGCTATAGGCTATATTTTATTGTGATTGTACCGACAGTTCAGTGAATTAAAAGTTAAAGATCACGAGGGTGGGTCGCTGGTATTTTATAGGAATGAATTAGAAATACATTAAATAAATTATATTAGTGTCCCCAGTGGCGGGTACAAATGCGTTACCTTAGCAATATATATGTAACACTGTATGTAGAAATTCACGGCAGTGCGTATTACGTTCATTTCATTACTTAACTAGCGGCCCGCTCGCGGCTTCGCCGCGTGAACTACGTAACTGTTTTCTTATATTGCAACCCTCAGGGGTGGATTTTTGAAAAATAAAGTAGTCTATGTTTAATCTTAGATTATGAACTATATTTATGCCAAATTTTGTTACAATCGGTCAAGCGGTTTAGATTTTTCATATAAACTTTCATCCCCTATTTCAACCCTTTAAAGGTTGATTTTTGAAAAAATAAGTAGCCTATGTTAGAACCAGTAACTTTTTCTACTTTCGTTCTAAATTTCATCCAAATCGGACCGATAGATTAGCCGTGAAAGCGTGACAGACAAACACACAGACTTTCGCATTTATAATATAAGTATGGATGCATTATTTTAAAATATGTATTAGTATAGTGTGGCTTTAAAGTGACTGGTTGTGAATTCGATTCCCACTCGAGAAGTGGAAATATTTTATATTATCTTCACTCTGATTTCGAGGCAAAGCGCGGCGTTAAGCCCTTAACACGCAATGCCTCTAAAATTCGGCGGAAAATGGTGAATGGAGTGTCTAAAACAACTATACTGTGTACGGGATCCAGCGTGAAGGTAAAAAAAATGATGAAATTAGTACTTCTACGCTTAGACAGATCAATTTTATAATATAAAATAGATATAGATAAAAAATACACAAACTAAATCCTACTTGGATGTCAAACATTGGATTATATGTATGTTATATTAGACATACATCTTATTAGATATTTTTTTTTTTTTTTTATGGAATAAAGGAGGCAAACGAGCTGAAGGCCCATCTGGTGTTAAACGGTTACCTTCGCCCATAGACATCCACAACATTAAAGTTATGGATGCGTTGCCAGCCTTGGGAATGTAGGATAGAAGGAGGGAGGAAGGATGGGAATGGTGGGAATAGGGAGAGCTGGCTTACATGCCATCGAACCGGAACACATCATAAGATATTTGGCGGTTCGTCTTTGACATGATAGTGGTCGCGAGCCAGTCGGAGAACGAATCTCCTACCACCAAGCTACTGGGTTACCCGCCTTTTATGGGACGCTACCCAGCGGCGGGGAGGAATTGTATTCTTAACCCGTCCCCCCACGGGAAAAACTAGAAAATTAAAGACTTTTATTATAAATAACAGGCAAAGTCACGGTAAAATATAATACAAAATCCACATAAATAACCATTTCCAAGTAAACAATAAAAATATGTACATACATAATAAGTAACAAGTCAACTCGTAATAACTCATTAGATAATATTAAAATAAATTAATGATGATTGATACACTTCAACGAACAATGTTAACTTTTTTCTTTTGAATTCGAACATGAAAAGATATCACGCGAAATGGTAATGTTATATATTATAGAACATTCTAAACACGATACTCGATTTTTTTAAATATTTTTTAACTGTTATTCCACACTTAGGAAAATTGAAAAATACATTTGGAGAACAATTGAACGAATCCGCGCCTAGTGAATACCGTCTAGGCTGCACTGCTGAGCCATGCGTTCTACTACCAGCTGCGACGAATTAATTATACGCTTTATTACAACTTATTTATGTTGTTAATATCTCTGTAGAGAGATTTTTACAAATTTCTGCTACCCAAAGATTATTCAACGAACAACCGGCACGAGAATTCTATTTAATAAATATTTTAAATATTTTTAAGTGTTATTCGACACTTAGAAAAATTGAAAACGACATTTAGAAATTATGTATTTAAAATTAACTTTTAAATTTGAATGCAGCGGGATACTCGTAATTTTTACTTCCCGCTTTTCTTGCGAAGAACTAAGTAACCGAAGTAAGTGTCAAAAGTTTGTTGGCTTCCCGCATAGCAAAAAGAGCGTGAAGCTGAAGTGTGGTTAGTCAGAGAGAGCTTAGTGTAGAATGGGAGACATTACGTGTTGAGTGGCGGAGCTCAACGCCGTCCGTAACTATGGCATATACGGCCATTATGGCCCTCAATATACATCTTAGGCCAAGTCATTTTATAAATGCCATTTTTCTCTTAAATATTTACACGATTATTTAATACAACTTGTAATAATAACTATTTATTAGTGGTAATCCCACCAATCTTATGAACCCATAACCAATCGTGTTTACCGTTAGATGCTGTCTCATTGCACCACGTTGGCCAATAGTAAAAAGGTAATATTACGCATAATTTATGGAAAAACAAATATTCTACGTGGCCAGTCGTGGCGCAGAGGCACAAAGTGTGACTGTAAAGCGACTGGTTGTGGTTTCGATTCCCACTCGAGGAGTGGAAATATTTCATATTTCCATTTTATTCGCTCTGGTTCGCAAAGCGCGGCGTTAAGTTCCGCCACTTAACACGCAATGCCTCCGATTTCGGCGGACAGTGGGGAACGGACTGTCTTAACACTAGGCTCCCTCTGCCTACCCTGCTGTGTGCTGTGCGAAATTCAGCGTGAAGCTATAAAAATATAAAATATATATATATGTATATGTAAATACATACATATATTAAAATTCTTACACTGTCTCATACACGCAGGTACCAGCTAATACTCTAATGGCTTAATTGACTGAATCAGCATTAATACGTTTCCTTGACTTAATAAACGTAATCTAGTTAGTGGGGCCGTTACGTTTGCTCTGCGGTGTAAAAGTGTTGGTTTTTTTCTTTACAATGTTATATTTGAAGCTATAAATATGATAAATAGGGAAAATATGGTTTATTATTTATAATATTTTAATGATGTAGGTAGGATATGAAAAATTGCACATCTTTGACGGTTCCCAAAAGGTGCGGGTTCGAGTCCGACGACATTCAATATGTTTTCTAAGAACCTTTTTTATTTATAGCTTAAATTAAATAATATTTTTTATAGCTTCACGCTGTATCCCGCACACAACAGGGTAGGCAGAAGGGACCCAGTGTTAGGACACTCCGTTCCCCACTTTCCTCCGAAATCGAAGGCATTGCGTGTTAAGTAGCGGAACTTAACGCCGCGCTTTACCTTGCGAGGAAAATGGAAATATTAAATATTTCTACTCCTCGAGTGGGAATCGAACCCACAACCAGTCGCTTTACAGGTACACTTTGTGCCATTGCGCCACGACTGGCCCTTAAATTATATTATATTGTTATATTATTGTTACCTTGTATTATTAAAAGTATACCTTGAAATAAGCCACTAATGGGCAGATAGATAATAGTATTAAAAAACTGTACTATTCTTTTTTTTTACCTACAGGCTTTTTCCCGTATCACCGTGAGGTTTTAGTGAGTATACGGACGGCTCAGTCCGGAGTCCCACATAACCACGTCGGAGTCCCCAATCGTGCTGGTATCCGTAACGGATTTCTTCACGTAAAAAAAAAGAAGGCAGAAGAAGGCTTTTTGCCGTATAGCGGGATATAGTTGAAAGGACGTAGTGACAACACACTCCGTTTTCCAATTTCTGTCCGAATTCCCACACGTTGCTTGTTAAGTGGCGAAACTCTTTGTCTTCTCTACACTCGATCAGAATCAGACTCAGAATTTGACTATCCACGCTTCAGCTTTAGCTTCACCCGTGTTCTACTATGTCGGAATACGTGTCAAACCAAAAGTGAGTGGAAAACGGAGAGTTTTGACACTAGGTTCTGTTTCACGTGAAAAAAGGGAAATTAACTTAAGACAAGTGGTGGTTCTCTCTGACTACCCTATAATAACAATAATAATATATGTTTTTAATAATAATATTGATTTAAATAGTGAGTACATAATTATAACATTTTATAACGATAATGCGGGAAAGAGTGTAAAGTTGTTTTTCTCCCCGCCGCTGGGTAGCGTCCCGTAAAAGGCGGGTAACCCAGTAGTTTGGTGGTAGGAGATTCATTCTCCGACTGGCTCGCGACCACTATCATGTCAAAGACGAACCGCCAAATATCTTATGATGTGTTCCGGTTCGATGGCATGTAAGCCAGCTCTCCCTATCCCACCATTCCCATCCTTCCTCCCTCCTTTTGTCCTACATTTCCAAGGCTGGCAACGCATCCATAACTTGACTGTTGTGGATGTCTATGGGCGAAGGTAACCACTTAACACCAGGTGGGCCTTCAGCTCGTTTGCTTCCTTTATTCCATAAAAAAAAAATGATCGTTCCTTTCCTCTTGGAAGTCTTTTAAACACTTCACACAACTTTTATACGTTTTCTAAATATATTTTTAATTATCTACATCTATACTAATAAATAAAATTGGAGTGTCTATTCGTAATATTAAAATAACTACTTTTTACTAAATAAATATGTTCACACCACACATATACCAAAACATTTTTTAATTTTTTTGTCTTTTTATGTGTGTCTGTCCGTCTATTTGTTCCGGTTATTCTCTGGAATGGATGGACCGATTTTGAGGGGGCTTTCACTGGCAGATAGCTGATATAATAAGAAGTAAGTTAGGCTGCTTTTATTTCAGAATTATTACTTTTTGGTAAATTCCTCGGCGACGAAATCGCGAGTAGGTACAGTTAATATATAATATATTTATATAGTTTTCTATCATTTAACGTATCTTCTTATAACATCGCAAAGGGAAATTAATATGGAAAGCCATGTAGTATGTACAATGCAGTCATAATGTCATCTCGTCGTTGTATTGTTTAACGAAGCCTATAGAAGATTATGTTAAAAGCTATATTGGCGCAGTTGCAATATTTATACACGAACGCGATGGTTATAGCTTCAAATACATAAGAGACATGATTATATGTGTATAAAATTATATACATTTACAAATCTAATGACAGAAAACAGCGTTAAGTTACGTGGTAGTAAGGTACCTTCTGTTTTTTCTTTTTTATAAAATAACTTTAGGAATAATTTAGCGGGACTATAAAATATTGTTTTATATATTTTAAAGGACGTTTATAGAAACATTCAATTTAATGAGTTAGTTAATCCATACTTATATTATAAATGCGGTTGTCTGTGTGTTTGTCTGTCACGCTTTCACGGCTAATCTACTGGTCCGATTTGGATGAATTTTAGCATGAAAGTAGTAAAAATGACTGGGTCTAACATACACAATATAGTTTTTCAAAAATCAACCTCTAAAGGGTTGAAATAGGGGATGAAAGTTTATATGAAAAATCTACACCGCTTGATCGATTGTAATGAATTTAGCCATAAATATAGTTGATTTTCGAAGGTAAAACATAGGCTACTTTATTATTCAAAAATCCGCCCCCGAGGGTTGCAATATAACGAAACAGTCAGGTAGTCAACGCGGCGAAGCCGCGAGCGGGCCGCTAGTAGTTAATAAAAGACCAAAAATATTGAGGCGTCTGTCTAATTGTACTCCCAATTCGATCCACAACCGTGGATTCGATTCTCATTTCGAGGAATTACCTCTTTTTTTTAGTTTTATTATTTTAACGACATCCATACTTATATTATAAATGCGAAAGTCTGTCTGTTTGTCTGACACGCTTTCACGGCTAATCTACGAGTCCGATTTAAATGAGATTTAGAATGAGAGTAATAAATAATCCAAGGTCGAACATAGGCTACATATTTTTCCAAAAATCAACCTCTGAAGGGTTAAAATAAGGGATGAAATTTTATATGAAGAATCTAAACTGCTTGACTGATTATAATGAATTATGGAATATATATGGTTGATAATCCAAAATACTTTATTTTTCCAAATTCCACCCCCGAGGGTTGCAATACAACGAAACTGTTATGTAGTTCACGCGGCGAAGCCGCAAGCGGGCCGCTAGTATTAAGATAACTTAAGAGAACCTACTGCCAAGACATTCTGTTCTTCACTATTCGCCCGAATTCAAGACATCACGTGTTACTTAGCGGAGCTTAACACCGAAACAAAATGGCGAACAAAAACTAATTTAACCTAAAACTTTAATTACTATAAATATAGTAACTTTAAAATATTTTATCTCGTTCAATTATTCCTAATTTTATTTTGTGGCAAGTCGTGGAACACTGGCACGAGCGTGTGACTGTTAACGACTGGTTGTGGGTTTGATTCCCACTCGAGGAGTGGAAATATTTAATATTTCCATTTTCTTTGCTCTGGTGCCAACACGCATTGCCTCCGAATTCGGCGGAAAGTGGGGAACGGAGTGTCTTAACACTAGGTTCCCTCTGCCTACCCTGCTGTGTGCGGGATACAGCGTGAAGCTAAAAAAAAATTATAAAGTAACTACAAGTGTGCTACTATTATAAATATTTCAAGCAATTCCACAGTCGTTTAAAAATGCAAAGTCAGTGGTGTCAGTCAGTAAGTCAGTCCGCAGGGAGAGGCCACTTTATAAATTTCTAAT
Organism: Dryas iulia moderata; assembly: GCA_019049465.1. Lineage (NCBI taxonomy): Eukaryota > Metazoa > Arthropoda > Insecta > Lepidoptera > Nymphalidae > Dryas > Dryas iulia. The sequence goes on along the minus strand of CM032422.1, from coordinate 581,940 downwards.
ATGTAAATCCCTTAGCGTCATACTTTCTACATAAAATGTAATACTTTCACTAGTACTAAGCTTAAAGAAAAAGACATTTAGAAAACGTATAACAATTTGAACGCAGCGGGATTCGAACCCGCGACTCCTGAACCGTCCAGGCGATCTCACCACTGAGCCATGCGTTCTTGCGTGGTGAGAGCGTTTGGACGGCTTAGGAGACGCTGGTTTGAATCCCGCTGCGTTCAATTTTTTATACGTTTTCTATATGTCGTTTTCAATTTTCCTAAGTGTGGAATAACACTTTAAAAATGTTTAAAAATAAATATACTGTTCTTTTTGTTTCATTCTTTTCCGCATAAGAGAGAACTTAGTGTTAAGACACTCTTTTCTTTCTACTTTTTGAAATCGAGACGTACAGATATTGAATGATGGAACTTAACGCTGTATTATGTCTTCTTACGAGAGTGGAATAATCATTCCCAGTTGTTCCCAATCGAGTTGGAATCGAACCCACAACCAAAAGCGCTTGCAGTCTAACATTGTCACACTGCTGCATATTTTTTTTTATTCGTTTAAAGAAAAACTTAAATTAATTAATTAGTAATATAAAAAAGAAAACTATGTCTAGAAACTACTGGAATTTTATATAGAGGTATATACTTGAATGGAAGTAAGCCAGATTCAAACTTGCACCTCGTAACAAAGTAATTTAAATGGCTACTTAAAATATATCTATCATTTTATAATTAATTGTTCAAATAATATAAAATACTATATATTAATGCATCTATATTTGAATATTACAAAAATACTGTTTCAATACTTTTAATTCAGAAAAAGCAGGAGAGTGGAGAGAATAAGGAGAAAAAGCACAAGTCTCTGTCCTCCTACTGTATATCATTACACATACACACATATATAAATACACATATACATACATGTATTTATATTTCTACACACAAATACACATAATGATAATATAAAAAGCTTACACAAATCCTTAGGGACACTTTACACAAAATTGAACTACGAAAACACGTTATAACACATAGAATACAATGGTGATACAATACCTTAGCTAATTTAATTAAGCCTAATTATATTACCAGGGGAAGCCAATGTGTAACCACTGTATATAACTATATAATAAATTACACACACAAACACACTTTACAGTCTATTTTCTCTATATTTTTCTAAAAATATACTAACTAGATTTAAAATCGGAAAGCGGAGAGCGGAGTGTCTAATAGTTTTTTTTTTTAAATATATATATGTTTTTTTTATTACCGTGATTAAAGCAACCGATCTTGAGTGGCACTGGTGGTGTAATACGAACCTAGTATAGTTTCCACGCTCCATTTGTATGACGGTTTTATGCATGTGTAAACCAAACTGTTAAGTAGGTAGATGTCAAAAAAAATATAATATATGATAGTCGTTAGCCAGTTTCACGCTAGAAAACACTTGGTTGCGGCATTTTTTTTTTAATTTTATGATTATTTCTTGCAGTGAGAATTGAGTGTTCAGATATTCCGTATTCCGCTTTTCTACTCTTTTTTTTAATACTGTTTTTTTACTCTACGGACAAAAGGTCTGCACCTATTTTTAACATTATTCTTTATTATATATATTTCTCACTTTAACTTCAGTACTTTAAGTACTGGCTTTTCTACTTGCAAACTTTTGGATTGGTTAAATTCGTCACTCAAAGCTACACGCTTCGAGTGACGAAACTCAACGCCGTGCCTTGTCTTAACAGAGTAGTGAATTATAAATAAAATTTATATAATCATTTCCTTGAGTGAGAATTGAACCCATTACACGTTATGATAAGAAACAATATGTTATGTCATATGTATGTTATGTCTCGCATAGCAGGATATTTAGACTAAACTTAGTATTGGCTTGGGGCCTGTCGTGGCGCAGTGGCACAAGCGCGGCGTTTAGTTTCGCCACCTAACACGCAATACCTCCGAATTTAACGGAAAGTGGGAAACGGAGTGTATTAACACTAGATTCCCTCTGCCTATCCTGCTGTGTGCGAGATACAGCGTGAAGCTATAAGAAACTTAGTATTGTGATACTCTCCGTTCTCCACTTTCCGTCCATAGTTGAGACATAGCCTGTTGAGTGACGGAACTCAACGCCACACTTACAAAAAATAAGAATATATAATTAATATTTTTTCATTATTTCCCTCCCTTCTTAGATTTGAATCCAAAATCAACACTTTAAAAAAACATGTGCCATTTGTGCACAGACGGTGTCGACGATACATTTTAATTGAAATGCTAATAACATTCTTTCTTAGAAATTTCGCTGAATTCTATATACTTGACCTTGTTTATTTGTATGGAAGATTTGTATTAATTTACGTTTGAGAAAAATTAGCTTTGAATTTGCATTTAAAATGTTTGTTTAAAAATTATTGTTTATTACAATGTATATATTTTATTTTTAGCTGTATTTAAAATAATAGAACATGCAGAGAGAACGTAGTGACAAGACACTACAATACATTGCGTGTTGAGTGGGGAAATGAAATTAGTTGAAGTATAATCATAATTCAGAAGAGGCATTTAGTGTAACTGTAAATCGACTGGCTGAGGGTTCGATTCCCACTCGAGGAGTGGAAATATTTAATATTTCCAATTTCCATTTTCTTCGCTTTGGTGTCGAGGCAAAGCGCGGCGTTGAGTTCCATCACTTAACACGCAAGCCTGAGAATTCAGCGGAAAGTGGGGAACAGAGTGTATTAACACTAGGTTCCTTCTGCCAACCTTGCTGTGTGCGGGCTGACTAATCACTATGCAGAAAAAAACCAATTAATTAAAAAAATAATAAATTATATTTACTTTTTAATAATCATTGCATAATACCATCCACAAGGGCCATGCACACAAACAAACATCGCACACTACAACTGTCCATACACGATGCATATTGACCGTTTAATATCTACGTATGGGTAAGGTGAAGCGGACTCGTCTCCAACGGCAGGTGTTTATATAATAAATAGTGATTTATTATTCTTTTTGAAAAACGGAGAGAAAATAATAATTTTCGCTTCTAATTGTATGTTGTTATTTGATACACTTTTTAGGTTTCATGATTTTTTTCTTATGTTACTGTGTTTGAGAGAATCGAGAATATAGTGTAGAGACACTCCGTCCACTTTCTGTTCGAAATTGAAACATAACGTCATTGATAACGTAACTTAACGCCGCGCTTTGTGTTAAGCGGAGAGCGCAAAACGGTGAAATAAAAATGATTTAAATATAATCCTAATTCATAATAAATTAATTAAAGTAAACCATTTGACTATTTGTTTCACATAAAAATACACGAAAACCTTTCAAATATAATGCAAAAAAACAAACAAAATAAAAAGTATATTTCTAATCTTATTAATTATTTAAACTAACATGTATGAGCGCAAATATTTGCCTCCATCAGAAATCGAACTCCCTACCTCCAATAAAAACAATACCTATCAACTAACTTACATAGTTAACAAAGCATGCATGCAAATCAGTTGGAATGGAAACACACACGATCCCCTATACTGTATACGATCGCAGTACAAATGTATAATTAATACAGTGTCTGCAAATGCAGGTGCAAAATTGTTTAAAAATTCTCATATTAACAGTTAGTCGTGACTTGCGAGCACGCGATCGGGTTTTTTTCACGCTTCACTTTTTTCCCGCATATCTAGTCAGAGAGAATACTAAGTTTTCTTTGTTATCAAGACTAAGAGCGGAGATATGATTTTTTTAGCTTCACGCTGTATCCTTATTTAAGTGGTGGAACTTAATACCGCGCTTTGCCTCATGGAAAAATGGAAATATTAAATATTTCCACTCCTCGAGTGGGAATCGAATCCACAACCAATCGCTTTACAGGCACTTTGTGCCACTGCGCCACGACTGACCCCAGATATACATATAATCATTCCCATCAATGGGATTCAAACCCGTAATACGGTCACACGCTGACCAAATGCGTCACTACTTCCCTAAACCCATAGCTTTGTTGTTTTCTAAAAAGAGTGAATTCCAAAGTGGGAATAACAATTTAAAAATGTTAAAAATATATAAGTAATAGTCTTAGTAGCTTTTTTGCCAAACGATTGTTCGCATAAATAATCTTTAGGTAGCAAAAATATGTAAAAATCTCTCTACACAGACACACAGCTAAAAAAAAGTTGCAATATATAAGATTTTGACGCGCTAGATGTAGAACGCATGGCTTAGCAGTAGTCATAGTGCTTGCACGGATTCCAAGAGGCGCGGGATCGAATAAGAATCGATCGAACTTTTTATACATTTTTTTTTTTTTAGCTTCACGCTGTATCCCGCACCTAGTAGGGTAGGCAGAGGAAACCTAGTGATAAGACACTCTGTTCCCCACTTTCCCCCAAATTAGGAGGCACTGCGTGTTGAGTGGGCGAAGAAAATAGAAATATCAATATATTTCCACTCCTCGAACGGAAATCGAACCTACAACCAGTCGTTTGTAATCACACGAGGCACAAGGCCTCTGCACCACGACTGGTCACTTTTTATACAATTTATTGATACTCACTTGGGAGATTAGTTAAATTTATTTTAACCAAATTACTTAAGAAATACAACAAATACTGGCGTTGAGTTCCGCCATTCAATGTGCGATATCTTGAATTTCATTTAGCAAGTTCACTCTATCAATATTTCACAGAGTAACAAAAAAGCGTGCCTCTAAAAAGTCATATGATCAGAATATCTAGAATTGGATCAAAAAGTGGAGAGCGGAGTGTCTTGACACTAAGTTCTCTCTACCTACTGTGCTAACAAAAAAATATATTAATTTAAACTAAACCTTTTAAAACAAACATAACGTACGCAAATCAATATAGAGCGTAACGTGACATGGTTCTATATGACGTCTCTTAGCTATTGTGCTTGTACCCTTGTCGGAGTTGGCAGTCGAACAATTATTGTCAAACCAGTTGTGTTTATAGGGATGTGTATAAATGAATTATTGCTTGGAATTTATATTGCTAATTGTAAAATGGATATTTGAATTTTAGTAGAAGTTCGATAGTTGTAGGTTCGATTTCATTTCATGGGCAAAAGTGTTATCTTTACAATGTAAGGCATAGTTACTTTCCAATTGAATCGTCTTACTTTGGTTGGAAGTGGAGAGCAGAGTGTCTTAACTTAAGTGTTGTAACACTAAACTTTTCCTATAATGCAATGCATAAAGAATAGAACTTCAATTTAATATAACTTATCAAATTAAATTCAATAAGCGGCAACGCGCTTTGACTCGACATCAGAGCGAAAAAATGGAAATATTACATATGTACTATTCGAAGGGTGGAAATATTTCCACCCTTCGAGTGGGAATCGAACCCACAACCAGTCGTTTACAGTCACACACTTGTGCCACTGCGCCACGACTGGCCTCTAATGAATATAATTTTAAATTGTCGACTTTTTTTGAACTCACACTTCACGCCTTTTATAGGTTAACTGAGAAAATGTAGCTGAGAAACCAGTGCGTTTTCTATTAACGTACACTTCAAAGTATTGTTTCTTGATTGACGGAACTAAACGCAGCAAACGAACAATGACAAGACCTATATTTTTAACATGAGTATCTCTATAAGAATTGTATACACGTGTTTCGGGTCACAATAGAGTATTGTAAGGCTATACTGAATATGACACTCCGATCCCCACTTTCCACCAAATTCGGAGGCATTGTGCGTTAAATGGCGGAACTTAACACGATGGTATCGCCAAAAAGTTTATTTATTTTTTTTCTTTAGCTTCACTCTGTATCCCGCGCACTCAGCAGGGTAGGCAGAGGGAACCTAGTATTAAGATACTTCGTTCTCCACTTTCCGCCGAATTCGGTAGCATTGCGTGTTAAGCGGCGGAACTTAACGCCGATTTTACCTCGAAGAAAGTGAAGTGAAGAAATTTCCACTCCTCGAGTGGGAATCGAACCCACAACCAGTCGTTTACAGTCATACGCTTGTACCACTGCGCCAAGACTGGATCCATTTTTTATTATATGTTAGTATACTAAATGTCCCCTGTATTTAATTAATATTAGTCGCTGCACCCACCACATAAGCTAGCCGAAAGGAATCATTAAACCAGTAAAACATCGAACTACAAGTTGTATCTGTTAAAACGACCCGAAGGATCTTTAATAAAACAAAACTGATTTTCAACAATTATATTTTTCTAGCTCTAACACTTCTTTCACTACTGAGTGGTAAGTTGTAACTGTGTCAACGTCAAACTAAAGAAAAGCCAAATTACCCCCTGTTCATTATAGATGTAAACTACTAAACAGTGGCGACGAGGATGGGATTAAAAAAAGGGGGACGAGATGTACTGTTTCCCTCCTGGTAAAATAAATTGTGGCGGCGTTAATCTCCGCTAAAATACATGATATTTCTATAACAGGCGAAATGTATATAAAAGGGATGGGATTAAAAAAAGGGGGAAGAGAACAAGTTAGACAACATGAATGTTGATACGCACTGGTTTAATGTAAAATTTCTTTCGTCGAGCGTATGTTATGGGGGCGCAGCTATCCACTACAATTATTCGATACCACTGATACTTTGAATATATGAAGCAAAGCCAGATAAAATTGAATTGATTTGAAGAGAGGGGAGATCTTTATGACAGAGGTTCACAAAATGGCGTAATTAACATTAAATAAACATACGAGTATTTCTGATATTATGTACTTTTCAGTTATTTCACATTTTATAAGTTTCTGGAGGGAGGAGCACAGCAAAAAAGCGTCGAACCCACACTCATCGTGTTCAATAAGACGCTATTGCACCACGATTCCCCGATTATCCTTTTAAAAGCCAATCTCAACTGTCTAAGTATAAAGGTAGTACTGACAAAGTTTGTAACTAACGATTCTGTTGGACATTTAGACGTAAAAATCCCTTCAAATAACTTTAGAAATCTAAAGAGAATCTATAAAAGTTTTTTTATTTCTACTTCATGCTTCTTAGTCGATTAAAATCTCTGTCAAGAGAGTCGAGACATTTCGTTTTACACTTTTCCTCGCAATTAAGACACTGATTTTTGTGTTTTTTAAGTTCCACTACTTAAAAGCAATGTTCTGACACGTATCAGAAAGATGGAATTATAACTCTAAGGGGAGATCGAAGCTTTAAGCTTCAAAAAATATCGAACTAAGCTTTTCAAAGAACTATAAAATACTAAAATTTAGTAATTTGAATGTATACCAATAAATAAATATCTATTTGTAATATTAAAATAATCGCTTTTCACTATATGTATTCGATACGAAAATTTTGGTCGTTCGTTCTATTTGTCTGTATCTTGTTCCGGTTTTTCTCTGAAACGGCTAAGCCGCTTTTTATGAGATTTTCTCTAGCAGATAGCTGATGTGATAAGAAGTAACTTAGGCTGCTTTGATTTTCCTTTTGGATAAATCACGCACGCATCAACGCAGACAAAACTGTAAGCACTACTAGTACCTTATATGAATGAAGAATAGTTTAACTTTAAACCTACAATACTTAACCATCACATAACTATGTTCTTAGTAGTTCCAAATATTTTCTACATTTTCGCTAAGCACTAAAATTCTAACACAGCAATTCAATTTGTCAAAACTTCAATATTACTAACCTGAGACTTGTTAGTCCTTGAAAAGCTAACGCTTTTATATATCGACGCGGGTCCCGAATCGCATATACATAATTGTTCACGTCTACACAGATCTCTCTACGGACTTACAATTTACAAGACGTACGTTTTTTTTCCTTTCGTTTAAATTAAATTTACCTATATCTAGTTTCCTTATGAGTACACTGGTGTACCTGACTGTACTCGAGGAGGTAGGGGGTTGGATTCTCACTAGAATACATGTGTTTATTTTCCAACTTCAAGGTTTAGCCTTTTTTTCGCTGGGAAATGCCGTTTACGCAGATCATCTGTACACAAGGAAGACAGAACTGCCTTGCATACGAATGATACTGTGAGGTCCGATACTACTCACTAAAACCCAGAAGAAACCCTCTCCACCCTCATGAGACGTCGCATGGCAGGTTAGCCCAGATGAACCTAGTGTCAAGACACTCCGGTGTTTTTTTCGTGAAATCGAGACTCAACGTCACACTTAAAAATATTTGAACCGTGTATATTAAAATTATTCAGTTTTCTGAAAAGACGAAACACACCTAACTTGTATTTTGTACTGTAATATACATACATATATTTATTAGCCACACGCTTTAACCCAAGCAGTATATCCAGAAAGAAGCGCCAGACGCCACAGTCCCTGCATACCTTCCAACACGAATTCCCTTCATTCTTTCAAGAAAAATAGTTTCATTTCTTCACGCTGCTTCCAACTTAAATTCCAGTAAGGTAAAATTCTTAAAAATCCTCCAAAGCGAGCTTTCCAAGCTTTCAAGCTATTCCCAATCTTCGAATAGTGTTAAAATTTGTCCCCATAGTTCTATGTAGGTGATTGCGCGCGTTTGTACTGAATGCTTTTGGGACTTAATTCCAATTTAAAGGGGGATGACTGTCATTCATTCGACTTTACTTTTGATCTTGCTCTTTTTTTTGTACGTTTTAGGTTCAGTTTGGTTTGGTTTAGATAGTTTTTATAAAAGATTAAAATGACAATACTACACTTTTGGGGCCTGTCGTGGCGCAGTGGCACGACTGGTTGTCGTTCAACTCCCACTCGAGGAGTGAAAATATTTCCATTTCCTTCGCTCTGATATCAGAGGCACAGCATGGCGTTAAGTAACACGCAATGCCTCTAAATTCGGCGTAAAGTGGGGAACGGAGAGAACTTAATACTAGGTTCCCTCTGGCTACGCCGCTGTGTGCGTGATACAGCGTGAAGCTAAAAAAAATATCATATGGAATAATCGCATTTCGAAATCAAATATCATGTAGATCCGGTAAAACTATGAAAATGGAGAAGGAAATGTATTGGCACTGGGTTTTCTTTGTCTAATTTTCCTATCTTGTATAACTGATTAAATGTAAGTTGTTAAAGTTGGTGTTTACATTAAATCGAACATGTTATCAAATAAATTATTACAAATATATTACGTAGAAATCAAACATTACAACCTTATCTTGGACATTTACGTGAGATTCCTTTATTTTTTTAACGTCACATTATATCCCGCACACAGTATGGTAGGAAGAGGGAACCTAATATTAAAACACTCTGTTCCCCACTTTCCGCCGATTTCTGAAGGCATATACGTTTATACAAAGCGAGAATACCGTTGCTATAGCAACGTATATTTACGCAACAGGGGTCACTAGTCAAAATTTATTATGCGTCAAAATATGATTTTTTTTCATAATTTTACGCATTTCCTCATTTTCAGCCCTGAAATGAAATTAAGTACAGTTTGTATAGTGGTAGTCATAATGCCGTCCGTGTCTATTTACGGGCATACTTTTATTACTAAGACACCATTGTTAACTAAATAGTGAGTAATTCTATGGGAATTTTGTTAATTTTTACTTAGAAATAAATTTAAAGGGGTCTAATTTAGAAAGGACAATTATTTATGTGTATATAATTTGTATAATGTGGCTTCAGACTGTATATGCGATTGTTTTAGGCTCGACTCCCTCTGGGGGGAAAAATAAAATTAACTTATTTTTATTAAATATAAATAATTTATTTTTATTAGAAGAGATACACAGAATGACAGGTATTAGCGAGAACGTCATAGTAAGAATGAAGAAGGGCGTGCTCAGGTGGTTTGGGCACGTCGAGAGGTTGAGTGATGGAAGAATGGTAAGAAAGATATATGAAGCAAAGGTGAGTTGTAATATGTAATATGTGTATAAAAATAAATTTTTAATTTTGTTAATAATTAATATATTCTGGTGACAAGACTACGCATTGCATTAACATCTGCCACTCAACATGCGCATGATGACGCAGGGATACGGTAAAAAGGGCAAAGTGGAGAAAATAGGAACCTGCTTCCTTTTAGTTTTAAAAAGTGTTAAACAATAAAATTGTACGTTAACGCATGTATAATTTAAACTTAAAGTGAAATACAGGTATTGTGAATGTTAAACAAATGATACTTTGATGATACGCTTCAGCCTGACTAGCCAAGTCTACATGGTAGTTGTAGGTTCGATTCTTCGAGTAAAACCTTTTTAATATCACTTATAAATAAATTGTGGCGGAATTAATCTCCGCTACTTGACATTTTCAACACCCTGGTATTGAAAATATCAAGTAGCGGACTAGTGTCGTACGCCTGCGAAATAAAAGTATACAAAAACACAAAGAAGTATGCAGGGACCGTAGCGTTTGGCGCTCCGTTCTCTCTGACTACCCCGCAAGGGATGCAGCGTGAAGCAAAAAAAAAACAAAGTCACTAATTAATTTAATATATTTCAAGATATAACTTTCCTACAATTCTACAGCATCTTTACATTTCAATTACTTCAAGAGAACTTCTTATCAGTACTTTCATAGTATTAAGATAACAACTGAAGTAGGCCATCGTGGCGCATTGGGACGGCGTGTGACTGTAAACGACTGGTTGTGAGTTCGATTCCTACTCGAGGAGTGGAAATATTTAATATTTCCATATTCTTCGCTCTGGAGTCGAAGCAAAGCGCGGCGGTAAGTTCCGCCACTTAACACGCAATGCTTCCGAATAAGGCGGAAAGTGGTCAAAAAATAGCAAAAAAGCGGTAAGCGATAACGTTAACCCATCATTGTGATATTTTTAGCAGGGTAAGAAAAAAAATATTAAAACGTCATTTTCCCCCGAATGGAAATTGAACTCCCAACTACAACATGTAGCCATAAGTTTATTAACTGCGCCTCCATAGCTTTTTATTAAGATTTCATACTAAAAAATAAAATATTGAAGAAAATATCTAAAAGAGTGGAAGACCATTGCCTTTGAGTTCATACACTTTGACGCATCGGCCACTGAGAGAACATTTATAGCAATAACTCCGATATTGCTCCAGTCTTTGACAAAGATTATTCTGAAGACGGTATATGGATTTTGGTTTAAAAATATATAGATAGATTTTAATTTACAAGTACTAATTGAGAGTCTGATTGCAAATTGTGGCCAGTCGTGGCCCAGTGGCACAAGAGTGTGACTGTAAACGACTGGTTGTAGGTTCGATTCCCACTCGAGGAGTGGAAATTATATTTCCATTTTCTTCGCTCTGGTGTTGAGGTAAAGCGCGGCGTTAAGTTCCGCCACTTAACACGCAAGCCTCCGAATTCGGCGGAAAGTGGGGAACGGAGTGTCTTAACACTAGGTTCCCTCTGCCTACCCTGCTGTGTGCGGGATATAGCGTGAAGCTATTTAATTTAATTTAATTTGATTGCAAACGCTATTGGTTATAGGTTCGATTCCCGTGAGATTCACCTGCGTGTTTTAATTCTATGCTCTGGTAAGACATATTGTGGCGTTGTGTTCCGCTAGTCAACACGTCATATCTCAAATTAGGACGAAAAGAATAAAGAGTGCAGTTCCCTGACATTAGAATCTGCTAGCGGAGTGAAATGTGAAGCTGAAGACATTAATTTTGTATTATGATTTAGAAGAAATTTAACTAGTTTTGAAATTAAACATAAACTCGTAGGTAGTTTGTTATAAAATATTATTTGACATAATTATTTGTTTGTATGTAATACTTATTTTTGGAACTATTTGCTTTTTGGTACCTGAAGACCATTTTTCAATTATTTCCTAACATCTTATAGAGCTGAACTTATGTATAAGCTTTGAATGATTACTCAAGTTAAGTTAAAATTGAAAATTAACAACTAAATTTGAAACTGAAATAAATGAATTTGAATTCATATTTTTCAGGTACTCGGTGAATTTCTTTTGGTTACTCGTTTTTCCGCATAGTTAAGTAGCCAGAGAAAATCTAGGGTCACGACACTCCGTTCTTTATGGCCGAAATCGTGACATTACATCTGACTAGCGAAACTCAACGGGCTTTATCTTCAGTAACAAAGCGGAGTAAGAAATAATTTAAACATTCATTATGCCACGAGACCGTCGTAGCTCAATGCGACAACGTCTGACTGTAAAGTGATTGTTTTGGGTTCGATTTCTACTCGAGGAATTATTCAAATTTTCATTTCTTCGCTCTGATACTTAGGAAAAAAAGCGCGGCATCGAGTTCCGTCACTTAACAGGCAATGTTTTGATTTTAGGCGGAAGATGGAGGACGAACTGTCATGACACTAGGTCTTCTCTGCCTAACACGCTATGCGGGAAAAAGCGTGAAGCTGCATTATGCCATGAGAGGGAATCGAACCCATAATCAATCGCGTTTACAGTCAGAACCAATCCCCAAAGTGACGACGGCTTTAAAAAGTAACATCTGCCCGATATCTCTTCTATATAATCTCCGGCCTAAAATCTGTATGAAGAAGTATTATTGGATTTCAGTTTAGATATTCCTTTTGGTTCAGTTCTTATTATTTGATCTGTCTAGCTTTGCAGTGCACCCTGAATGGAAACGCTTTCAATTTTTTTAATTTAGTATTTTAATTCATATTTATGAAGATGAAGATTTTAAAAAAATATTGCCTTTTTAAAAAAATTGCCTACTCTAAGAAAAAAATATAAGTAAATAAATATTTACTACTTTTTTACAATAAAGGTTGGCTTTGGTAGTAAATAGTGGTTAAAGACTATAGTTACGGTGATTATTTACTCTTTCTTATTTGGTATACGATGGTTAAGATATTTTATCTTGAATTTCAAGCATAAAGTATATCGAGTGCCTCAAGCTACTAAACTTGTCTGTGGAGTGTCTTAACACTAGATTCTCTCCGTTTTTGCGTGGAAAAGCGTAAACTAGACATTTATTAAGTCAAAACACAAAATTAAGTTTGTTATGAAACCTAAAATCTAGTTTTTTCAGTATTTCCTAGAATAGCCAGTAGAATGGGAGCGCAGCAATTAGGAGCATATCCTCGTGTGTGGCTGCGGGCTACGGAGGCGCAACATTGACTAATGATGGAAGCACTTAAGATTTGAACACGATGGTTTTATAAAACAAAAGATGGGAATTTTTAAGAAAATATGGTAAAAATATTGTTTATAAAATGTCAAAATTAAGTAAATACGAGTTGTGGGTTCGATTTCCACGCTGGGGAATGATTGTGTTTACACTATTTTTATTTCATGGCACTGACACCTTAGACTATATAGATTTTTAGTTTTCAAGCGGAAAGTGGAGGTCGGAGGGTCTTGACACTACGTTCTCTATGACTATCCTGCTAGGAGTGAAAAAGTATGAACCTGTGCAACCTGCAACTTCTTATATAATACGTATAAAAAAATATGTTGTTTTATGAAATTCGACATTAAGTTATTTTTTTTTCAGCTTATAGTAGTTGTTTCATTTATTTTAGCTTCACGCTGTATCCCGCACACAGCAGGGTAGGCAGAGGGAACCTAGTGTTAAGACACTCCGTTCCCCACTTTCCGCCGAATTCGGAGGCTTGCGTGTTAAGTTGCGGAACTTAACGCCGCGCTTAACCTCGACACCAGAGCGAAGAAAATGGAAATATTAAATATTTACACTCCTCGAGTGGGAATCGAGCCCACAACCAGTCGTTTACAGTCACACGCTTGTGCCACTGGGCCACGACTGGCCACAAATTAAATTTTATAAATATTTGTATATAAGTTAAATTTTATATACAAATATTTTCTAAAAAAATACTTGTGCAGCAATTTTTAACATATTTAGTCAAGTCCAAACACAACATCGCTGATTCTTAATAAAAAAAAACTGAAACAATGAAAATTGTTCGGCGATACGAGAAATTGGTTTTACAAATTCATTTACATTTATATTACGGCGGTTATCTCCACGTTTGTTACTGTAGGAAAAATTAAAAAAATATATATTGCCGGGTGATAATTAAAGATTGATATATGCGTATACATGCCGTCATGGCGTTATTTAATATCATCTGACTTTAGGCAATGGCTGCGGGTTCGATTCCCACTTGAGGGAAGGTTTACTATAGTTTTTATTCTTCATTTATTTAAACTTCATGCTGTATCCAGCACACAGCAGGATATGCAGAGGGAACCGAGTGTTATGACACTCTTTTCCCATTTTTCTGCCTAATTTTGGAGGCATTGCGTATTAAGTGGCGGAATTCAATGAAACTGAAGCTTAACCTAATCTAAAACACTTCTACACTCTCATTCACTATCTATAGTAAAATATTATTTTTTTTCAGCCTGTTGCCATCCACTGCTGAACGTAGGCCTCCCTCATAGAGCGCCAATCTTCTCAAGTCCTGGGCAGCCCTCATCCATCCGCTGCCAGCCACCCTTTTCGAGTCATCTGTCCATCGTGCTGCAGTACCGTGTGCAATAAAATACAATATAATAATTAAAATCTTATATTGAAATTAACACAAATCCATATGTAAATTATAAAATAAAAATAAACTTATTTTCCTATTACTTCTTCTTTACTTCTTGTTTCTTCTTGGTAGCAGACAGTATTCTGAGAGCTTCTTGAGCTACTGCCTCGTCTCGTTCTTCTAGTACTCTAGTTAACTCTGGCTTCCACTGGGCATCTGTCAGTATTTTGCAATAATTATTTTACAAAATAATTTTTAATTAATGTTTAAAAATTTGAACGACGCCGGAATCGAACCCACCTCTTTTGGGAACCGTTTAAGAGCCCAGACCGTTATATCAGTTTCAGTAAATCACATTAAGTTAGGGAGTTGAAAAATATAAAAAATATTTCTCAATTGGCCAGTCGTGGCGCAGTGGCACAAGCGTGTGACTGTAAACGACTGGTTGTGGGTTCAATTCCCACTCGAGGAGTGGAAATTATATTTCCATTTTATTCGCTCTGGTGTCGAGGTAAAGCGCGGTCTTAAGTTCCGTTACTTAACAAACACGCAAGCCTCCGAATACGGCGGGAAGTGGGGAACGGAGTGTCTTAGCACTAGGTTCCCTCTGCCTACCCCGCTGTATGCGGAATACAGCGTGAAGCTAAAAAAAAACTCAATTTTCTAAGTGTGCGAATAACTTTTTTTCTGCTTCATCTTTATCTCGCGTCAAAGATAAGGCAGAGAAAACCTAGTGTTAAGACACTTTACACTTAAGCATCGGTTCTTTCCACTTAAGACTTCATTCGCCTTTTTTATAAGTTTCTTAATAGTTACTTAATTTATAAATGGTTCTTAGGAAAAAAATTGAAGTCTCGGAACTTGCTTCGCTCACCAGATCGAGATAAATGAATTAATATTATAAACATAACCTCGAGTGGAAATCGAAGCCACGACCACTCGTGTTTACAGTAAGACGCTGTACTACTGCATAATGATGGCCTCATCCCACTATTACTAATCTTATCTAGAAACATAATTACTATCATTTATTTAACGCCTTAAGTTATATATATTTTTTTATATTTTAAAAGAATTATTCATACAGAATGAAAAAAAAACATTAAGACATAAGAAAATCAAAGAAATTCAAAATTTAAACTAAAAACCAGATCTCTTGGAAAATAAGGCGTTACCAAGAATAGTGGGTTCAAATACCGCTGCGATCAAATTGGTATACGTATAGTATTATTATATATTACTTCTTTTAGCTTCACGCTGTATTCCGCACACAGCAGGGTAGGCAGGAGGAACCTAGTGTTAAGACACTCCGTTCCCCACTTTCCGCCAAATTCGGAGGCATTGCGTGTTAAATGCCAGAACTTAACGTCGCGCTTTACCTCGACACCAGAGCGACGAAAATGGAAATATTAAATAATTCCACTCCTCGAGTGGGAATCGAACGCACAACCAGTCGCTTTACAGTCACACTTTGCGCCACAAAGGTTTTCCTTTCTCTATTAGTTTATATTACTTCCTATTATTATTTCTTTTAAAACATCCCTCAGCCAGCCCAGTTTAAACAATTTGAAAAGGTCTCTGCCATATACAAAGTTAAAATAAACACAATGCTATAGAAACGAGTGAAGTGCGGCCATTTAAGTTGAACAGTCACGTTTTTCAACTTGGGCACCGCTTGAGTTTAAGTGTAACTTAAGATTGGGTCAATATATCTATTTTCATATATTTTTTTAATTTTTTAATTTTTTTTTTTTTATTATATGCTATTGTGGCGCAGTGGGTCTGTATACGGTTGGTTGTGAGTTCAATTCCCGCAGTATCCCGCACACAGCAGGGTAGGCATAGGGAACCTAGTGTTAAGACACTCCATTCCCCACTTTGCGCCGAATTCGGAGGCATTGCGTATCAAGTGGCGGAAACGCTGCGCTTTACCTGGACACCAGAGCGAAAAAAATGGAAATATTAAATATTTCCACTCCTCGAGTGGGAATCGAACCCATAACCGGTTGCTTTACAGCCACACTTTGTCCCTCTGCGTCAAGTCTGGCCCCAATAAATATTTAATGACACATATTGATATTATGAGATAAGAATGCAGGATTTTATTATTTTTCTTATTAAATTTATAGTGCTTAAAGTCTTTAGGTTTATAAATATGTTATTGGAATACATCAAAACGGGTATAAAATATATATTCATAGAAAAGAGCAGATTAGGCTAGGTAAAGCCTGAAGCTGAAAAAATAATATTATATAGTATTATACTTTATCCTAACCAACAAATAGTTTCTCCAAAAGTTGACACCTCCTCTTTTGCCTCCCAAGCACGTACACCTCGTTGTACTCTTGCAACTCTCTCATACGTTCTAGCGCCAATTTGATTCGTTCTTGACGACGAAGCTGAGCTATTTCTGCCATTTCGAGTGTTAATATTGTTCTGGGGGAAAGAAACGAAATAACTGTTATATATAATAGAATACATGAAAATTTGCTGAATGGATTTATATATTGTTAGTTAAAAAATATATAGTAAATATGTATATTTTGAATTTAATTCTCTCTTGAGAAGTAGAAATATTTATTTTTTTCTATATCTTCACTCTGATCTCATGGCTCAGCACGGCGTTAAATTTTGCCACTCAACAACACAAATGTCTCCAGAAATCAACGGAAAGTTAACAACGGAGTGTCTTAACACTAAGTTTCCTCTGCCTACCTTGCTAGGTGCGGGAGACGGCGTTAAGTAAAAACAAAATAAAAAGAAATGTATTTCCTTTATTTGTATGTGTTTTAAACATACAATTTAGTGACAAATTACTCCCTTGCCCATTTCTCTGCGTTAAAAGGCACTATGTCTCGTCTTTAAGGTAAGGCTGCCTTTTATCTAAGAAGACAGATAGAAAAAGACATTTAGAACATGTATAAAAATTTGCCATCCAGGCGCTCTCACCGCTGAGTCAACCGCTGAGTCAAGCCAATTTTTATACGTTATCTAAACGTCTTTTTCAATTTTCATAAGTGTGGAATAACACTTTAAAAATGTTTAAAGACTGATAGTAAAAGACATTTAAAGAAAACGTATAAAAATTTGAACGCAGCGGGATTCGAACCCGCGCCTCATGAATACCATTCATGCGTTCTACTATCCGCTGCGTCGAAATTCTTATACGCTTTATTATAACTTATTTATGTTGTTAGCATGCGTTCAAATTTTTATACGTTTTCTTTTCAATTTTGATAAGTGTGGAATAACACTTTAAAAATGTTTAAAAGATTGATAGAACTTTTATAAATGTATATTTCAAACATTATCTATTCTTAGAAAATAATTTTCTTCAAACCATTAATCTTGTAAAGTAAGTAGACCATGTGACGTAATTTTTAATTAAATAACCGTTGTACTTAAATTAATAAGCTGATCAATATTTTTTTTTAGCTTTACGCTTTATCCCGCAGCAGGGTAGACAGAGGGAACCTAGTGTTAAGACATTCCGTTTCCCACTTTGCGCCGAATTCGGAAGCTTTGCGTGTTAAGTAGCGGAGCTTAACGCCGCGCTTTACCTCGATACCAGAGCGAAGAAAATGGAAATATTAAATACCGACAACCAGTCGCTTACGGTCACACGCTTGTGCCACTGGGCCACATAAGTACATTTATAAGCTTTATATATTAAGTTGCGTTAAGGGCAACCGGTTCAAAAACGCAACGCAGTGTAGTGCGTAGGCAATGGCTGCGGGTTCGATTCCATCTCGGGGTTCGATACCAAATGATTATATATTTTTTTATTTCTCCGCTCAGGTATCTAGGACATAGCGCGGCGATGAGTTCTGCCATTCACCGTGCAATGTCTCGGCAGGATAAAACGTAAAAATAAAAAAATATACAGAGAAAGCAGAGAGAATATAATATTCAAGACACTTCATTGTTCCCTTTTCGCCCAATTTCATGACATTCCTCATTGAGTGGTGAAATGAAATACCGGCCTTCATCTTAGCAGAACAAGTAAATAATAATATTATCACCCCCAAGCGATAATCAAACCTGCACTCATCGCGTTTACAATCAGAACTCAACCACAACGGCCACAATGGTTACAGCTTTTTAGTAGCTAGCTGTTAGTGCTATAACGAATGTTATATTTACATAATGACAGCAGGTAGGCGTAATGTTCGCTCATTTGAAATGCAGGCAACATTATGTATACAACTGTACTGCTTTCACTTTGGTGATAATAAAAGCTTTTGAAATTTCGTATAAAACATATATGTATATGTGTGTCTGACTGTAAACGTGGTTGTGGGTTCGATTCACTCTTGGGGGAATGGTTATCCTTAAATGAAATTAAACACGCAAACTTCGAATTTGGGCGGACAATTTCATGCGGGCATAAATCGCGAGGCTGCTTTTATACGGTGTAGATTGTGGGAAGATAGAACGAAAACATCGAATATTATTATAAAATGCTTTGCGTTCGATATTTGTTTAAATATAAACATAAAAGATTAAATTAAATTAATTATTGTGAATAAACATAAGATATTTAATATTAGTAAAACAGCTTATATATTTTATGAAAACAAAATGTTTTACTACTATGAAAATTATACATAGAAATTAGAGACTTAAGAGATTTAGCATTAGCTTAGCGTAACAATTTATCTTATTTTTTTGGAGCTTCGCGTTTATTCTAGTGGGAATAGTTGTAGAAAGGTAATCAGAGAGAATCAAGACACTCCGTTCTCCACTTTCCGCCCAAAATTGAAATTTCGATGTGATAAAAACACTTTTTTATACACGTTGCCATGGCAACGTGTTCATACGCATACAACAATACTAATACTTTTTAAAATGTTATAAAACTTTCCTTACTTTTCGTTTTCATCAAATTCTCTCGTACAAAGCGGAACAAAATACAACGGAATAAATTTGTCCCTCAGCTGTTCAGGCATAGTCAAATACATGGCTTCCTCTTGACTTTCGACGGACATTTCTAAAACTGGATAAATAATATATAGTTAATAACCTCTTTTTTCCTCGACTTTACACATTTTGTTAAACTATTTTAACTGAATTAATCGCGTATCCTTTTGGAATTCGAAAAATATTTTAGAAAATACTGTGATTCGACACTTTACAGTAGGCCGTAGTCACAAGTAAATTGAGTCTACCATATCTACCTGTACTTCTGCCTCTACCTCTAGTTTACCTTTAGTCTGTGTATGACCACGAACGACTGTAAAGTCGAAACATCCATACTTATATTATAAATGCGAATGTCTGTGTGTTTGTCTGTCACGCTTTCACGGCTAATCTACTGGTTCGATTTGGATGAAATTTAGCATGAAAGTAGTAAAAGTGACTGGGTCTAACATAGGCTACTTATTTTTTCAAAAATCAACCTCTATAGGGTTGAAATAGGGGATGAAAGTTTATATGAAAAATCTAAACCGCTTGACCAATTGTAATGAATTTTGGCATAAATATAGTTGATAATATAAGCATAAACCTTACCTACCTACCTACCTTATTTTTTAAAAATGCGCCCCCGAGGGTTGCAATATAGCGAAATAGTTCACGCGGCGAAGCCGAGGGCGGGCCGCTAGTCTTCTATATGTAGAAAATATATACGGATGACATTTTTGAAACTACTGAACGGTTTGTATAGCTTTTAGGCTTAGGCAGGATACAGGCTATTTATTATTGAATAGTAGAACACCTGATGCAGAACCATAATAGATATGCACATGGAAATTTAGTTTTAACAAGAGCTGTTCAATGGGTATTTTGGTCATTAAATCCAAGCGAACGAAGTTGCGAGCGGCTTCTAGTTAGAAATAAATGCAACCTAGCAATTCAGACACATAATGGCAAAAGTAATAAAAATATTGAATCGATCGACAGCCAATCATACATAAAATACAAAAAGTAATAGAAATATCGAAAATAATTTATCTTTTTCGTATACGGTAAAGCTACGAGTGTAAGAAACAAACTGGCAAGAAGACACTAATGTTCTGTTCCAACTTATAGTGGCATTGAGTAATGAGGCGAACAGACACATTTATAAACCATTGTATGTATATCTTATAGCATATATTCTTTACTAGCGGCCCGCTTGAGTCTTCGCCGCGTGAACTACATAACTGTTAAGCTATATTGCAACATTCAGGGGCGAGTTTTTGAAAAATAGAGTAGCCTATGTGTAACCTTGGATTATCAACTATATTTATACAATCGGTCAAGTGGCTAAGGTTTTTCATATAAACTTTCATTCCCTATTTCAACCATTTAGAGGTGGATTTTTGAAAAAATAAGTATCTTATGTTAGACCCTTTTTAGAGTTTTACTACTTTTACTAAATTCCATCCAATTCGGACTGGTAGATTAGCCGTGAAAGCGTTACAGACAAACAGACAGACTTTCGCATTTATAAGTTGGATAAATAATTTTAGAATTTTTCTCATATACCAGGATAAGTGAAGGTAGCATAGTGTCAAAACACTTCTTTCTTACTAACTGTCCGAATCTTAATATTGTGTATAAACGGCAGAATCAACATAATGCTTTGTTTTATCAGAGTGCAGAAATTAAAAATAATTGAAATATAACCACTCCCCCGAGTTGGAATTGAGCCCACAGCCAATCGTTTTTACACTCAGACTGTATCCTACTGCACCATGATGGCATTCTAACTTTGACATATATTTTTCATATTGTACTATATTATACATTTTGTGTATACTGCAAATCGCTAAGTAAAAGGAAAGTCTGGTAATGCAAAATGCAGGTTTTCCATTTCCTACTTATTTAACAAAACTAGCTGGTTTTCCTTAAAGTCAAATTGTACTGTATGAAATATGTTTTGGAACGGAAATATAAGGTAATATGTCTATTAGCCATATTTTTCGCTTCGCGCTTTATTTCTGTCGGAGTACTATCCTAACTCTTGGTACGTGGTCATCCTACAGTATCGATAATGCATTCTGGATTCTAATCAAGGTCACTTTCTACGTCACTCATCTCTCTTCTCACCATGAAATCATAATTCTAAATGATATATTGAGCGCATTAAGCAAATATTAAAGTTAGAAAAAACAGAAAATACAAAAAAAAAATAAAATATATAGATTTTCACTTACTGCCACTCTCTGTAGCGGGAGTAGGGCCCTGTTGCAACGGAAGTTGCTGGTCCTCTGAAATTTTTAAAGTCTTATAATATGAAATTCCGGTTTATGCATTTTATCTATACAAATGGGCTAATGGGGCCAGTCGTGGCACAATGGCACGAAGTGTGACTGTAAAGCGACAGGTTGTGGGTTGGAACCCACTCGAGGAGTGGAAATATTTAATATTTCCATATCTTCGCTCTAGTGTCGACGCAAAGTGCGGCGTTAAGTTCCGCCACTTAACACGCAGTGACTCCGAATTCGGCGGAAAGTGCAGAATGGAGTGTTTTAACACTAGATTCCCTCTGCCTACCATGCTGTGCGCGGGATTCAGCGCGAAGCTAAAAAAAAATATACTAATATAATAAAGAGGTCAAGTTTGTAACTTTGTTTTAAGGTCTAATCTTCGAAAGTACTGAACCAATCCTTAAAATTCTTTTACAATTAGAAACCTACTCTATTCAGGAGTACTATAGTGCTATATTATTGAACAGAAAGATCAGAGAATCCTAAAAGGGCATAAATAAGGGATAGAAGTTGCTAAACACACGGGTCGCTAGTGTTATAATAATTCTCTAACATTTGGGTAAAAGCCGCCTCACGCCCTTTATTAAAATTTATTCAAATTACGTTACAGATTTCATTACTAAATAGTCAAAATTAATTTGTACAAAATATCATTTTGCTGAAAAAGAGCTATAAGTAAGAAGAATTCAATGTTAAAGAAGGAAAAAGTCAATTTATTGACACAAGTATGTGATTTTTTTCAAATTGTAGCGAATTATACGAAATCTACAAAGAAACCTGCTATATTGACTTAATTCCCATTAACTACATTCCACACTTTTTTTTTCATTTAGCTTCACGCTGTATCCCGCACACAGCAGGGTATGAAGAGGGAACCTAGTGTTAAGACACTCCGTTCCCCACTTTCCGCCGAATTCGGGGGCTTGCGTGTTAAGTGGCGAAACTTAACGCCGCACTTTACTTCACTCGCCTCTGATACCAGAGCGAAGGAAATGGAAATATTTAATATTTCCTCGAGTGGGAATCTAACCCATAACCAGTCGTTTGAAGTGACACGTTTGTGCCACTGCGCCACGTCTGGCCTCAAAAATAACTAAAAAATAACCTATACAGAGGCATTAAATGGACTAAATAAAGATATATATAGATAACAAAGAACTAGAAAAAATAAACAACAACGAAGGAAAATTTCGAGTGAAAAATAACCTATGGACATTTTTACAACGATTTTTTTAGGCCAGTCGTGACCCAGAGGCACAAGCGTGTGACTAAACGACTGGTTGTGGGTTCGATTCCCACTCGAGAAGTGGAAATATTTAATATTTCCATTTTCTTCGCTCTGGTGTCGAGGTAAAGCGCGGCGTTAAGTTCCGCCACTTAACACGCAATGCCTCCGAATTCGGCGGAAAGTGGGGAACGGAGTGTCTTAACACTAGGTTCCCTCTGCCTACCCTGCTGTGTGCGGGATACAGCGTGAAGCTATTTTAATTTTTTCAACGATTTTATTAGGACAAAAGAAAACTAAGTAGAGAATAAAATAATACTTACTTCCATCTTCACCCATTATTTCTTCAGGTAACACCTCCTATAAAATAAAAAATATAATTTATAATACACGTTCGATTGGCATTTTCGAAAATAATTTCACATAAAAACGCCGTATAGCTGCATATACATAAAAATAAAAATTGTCGTGGCGCAGTGGCACAAATGTGTGACTGTAAACGACTGGCTGTGGGTTCGATTCCCACTCGAAGAGTGGAAATATTTAATATTTCTATTTTCTTCGCTCTGGTACCGAGGCAAAGCGCGGCGTTAGGTTCCGCCACTTAACACGCAATGCCTCCAAAATTCGGCGGAAAATGGGGAACGGAGCGTCATAACACTAGGTTCCCTGTGCCTACCCTGCTGTGTGTGGGATGCAGCGTGAAGTTAGAAAAAAATAAATAAGATTAAATGCATATATTACCTCTCCTACTATTTGAGAACTTTCAGAAGGCTGCACAGGAATGATCTCTAGAAATTCCGTTCTGAATTCTTTTCTAAAAACAATTCATACATTTGAAAAACACATTCAATGATATTAAATTTGTGCATTCCTACATTTTATTTTATATTTTTTATATGATTTTTATAGGCCATTGTAAAGCAGTGGGACAGCATCTGGCTGTATACACGGTGGTTGTGGGATCGATTCCCACTCGGAAGAATTGTATATATATACTCGTATTTATAATTTAGTTACGTTAATTTCTTCGCTCCTCGCCTCGTTATAATTTGTAATGTAATCATTCCTTAGAGTAGAAATCAAAGCAAGTACCAATGTATCTATTCCAATACGCCACTATCCTCATTTTTTATTAAGTTTATTTTTAATCACATACCATATGCCTGTATAACAGTTGACAATATTATGGGACATCTTATCCAAGGTTACCATGATTGAAAATCTCACCTAATTTCGGCTCCACGTAAATTGCGACCAGGCTCACTTGCATCCCAAGATTTCAAAGCCTGAGAGAATTCGACCTCCCTACCATCATCACGTTTAGCGACACAACTTTCTGATACTGAGCATTCAAGTTCTATATAGGCGTCTCCCGGTTCCGGTTGGTAGATGGAAGCTGGGATCGACTTGTCTTTGTCTTTCGCTGAACCCTGTTATTTTAATAAAATTATATATTTTTTTTTTTGTTGAGGTCAGTCGTGGGGAAGTGGCACAAAGTATGACTATAAACGTTACTGGTTGAAGGTTCGATTTCCACTTGAGAAATTAAAATATTTATATTTAATTTCTTTCACTTAGGTAAAAGTTGCCATTGAGTTTCGCCACTCCACACGCAATGTCTCGATTTCTGGTGAAATTGTAGAACGGAGTGTTTGAACACTAGGTCCTCTCTGATTACCCTGCTATGTAGGAAAAAGCGTAAGAGGAGGTGAAAAACAATAAAGTACTAAAAAGCTGACAACAAATAATTAAATGAAAATAATATGGCTAGAGCCAGCCATATGTGGAAGCGATGACTGGATATCGTGACACAGGACATGAGAGCCAATGGACTAACTACCAAGGATGTTGACCAGTCCTTGGTACTGGTACTAGACCAGTACTGGCGGCCAGACCCTGGCTAGGGGATAACTGCCAAGAAGAAGAAGAATATGGCTAGAGCCATACCAATCCACGCAAACGAATCTGCAGGCGACATCTAGTCAAATATAATTTCCAAATCGTTAACAGTAATATTTAAATTCTAATATTAATTATATTAGGCTATTTTTACCTTCTCTTTAGTCGGTTTCTTAATTGGCACATCGAGTTTCTTGTTCTCTTGAGAATTACGAATTTCGTCGACTCTGTACCACTGAGATATGGATAGAGGCCATCCATTCGGTGCAATTACTCTAATAAAATAAAAATTAACCAATTAAAAAGATCTTTAATTTTCGTGATTTTTACATATTTTGAAATTAAAGTATTTTTTTATTTAAGAAATTAGATTAATATTGAAACACAAAGGAAACTGGACTCTCTTAGGGTATATTTTATAAACTTAGTTAAATCTTACTTAGTTTTAAGCTCTGATATTGTGAAAGAAAAAGGTATTAATATAAAAAAAAGATTATTCTAAAAAAAGTTCCAGACCTTATGTCCATAGTGATATAAATCAAATTATAATATATAATATATACATATAAAAAAAAAATAAAGTCTTTTAACTGGTTTAATTGTATTTACAATCGTAACACGTTACAGTAGTCCATGGTCACTGGTACATCTAATAGTTTACTTTTGACCAAGGACTGCTGTAAAGCGTTTGAGGCGTCAAGTTATTTAATATGTAATTTTAAATACTAAAAATCGGTTAGTTGTAAAATGAAATTAGTAATCATAAGAAGGCTATTGTGGGGGTCGGTGGGACAATGTTTGATTTCATTACGACTTATGTAAATTATTTTTCCTGTCAAAACGCAGCGAATTTTCACTGTAGGTACCTAACTTTTATAACTTCATGACTTTTCCCACATTACAGGGTAGTTAGAAAGAACCGCGTCAAGCCTTTGGATGTTTAATTGCGGACCTTAACACAACAAATAAACTGCAGCAAATAATTGCTTATAGCAACTAAATTGACCCAATGAGAATCAAACCCAAAACTAATCACAATTATACACACACGATGTTCCACTGCGCCACGATCGCCTATATCAATAGGTATATAGTATATTTTTCACCTTAATCTAAAATCTAGATTAAAATTCTAGATATTGTATCTAGAAATTAGACGGAAAGTAGACAACGGAGTGTTTTGACACTAATGCCCCTCTGCTTATAGAGAGAGAGAGATAAAGCAAACATTTATTTTTACTATACCCTTATTGCTATTTTATATTGATGTATTTTTAACTGAGTTTAATACCTTATTATGCGCAATGCGCTATATGCAGACCTTGTATGGAACAGTGGAGCCGTCACGTATTTTAAATATAGACGTATTATATATAAACTGAATTATAAAATGGCAAATCATATTAAAATTATTTTCATTTCTCTACTCTGATATGACGAAGCGCGGTGTTAAGTTCTGCCACTGAACAAAAAAAATAGTTCGTTAGCCGGTTAGTTAGTCGTTAGTAGGTTACTTTTTTTATTGAATAAAGGAAGCAAACATCCAAACAACGTTGCCGATCTTGAAGGTGAAGGAGGACAGGAGGGAGCAAGGATTGAGATGCTGGGAATAGGGAGAGCTGGCTTACATGTCATCGAACCGGAACACATCATTAGATGTTTGGCGGTTCGTCTATGACATGATAGTGGTCGTGAGTCAGTCGGAGAACGAATCTCCTACCACTAAGCTGCTAGCTTACCCGCCTTACGGGACGCTACCCAGCTGCGGAGGGGAATTGTATTTTTAACCCGTCCCCCCATGGGTGAAAGTAGAATATCTCTAACTCGATGTGGAAAAGCGTAAAACTGTATACAACGGTTGTTAAATATATGCATATTTAAACTTTTAACGTAATAAAAATTGCTAATATTTCGTTTATTATTAAAATAAACAAAAGACATTGTTGATATTTTTACCCTCAGACAGAACTAACTAGTGTCAGGACACTCCGTTCACCATTTTTCGCCTAATTTATAAACATTTCGTGTTATAATAAGGAGAAGGGAATAATTATGGTTAAAATATTGCTATTGGACTCTTCAAGCAAAAGTGAATTTTGACTTCCACCAGATAAATAGATCTATGAACATACTCCTTTATAATTATTCGTGTTACATTATATGCACGTGAGGACAATGCTGCTCTTTAGAAAATACATTAAGGATACAAAGATCGTAATTCAATGGCAAGCTATACGAACAATATACAAATACAAATATTTTAAATGCAAATTCTCTTGTGCCACTGGGCCAGTCGTCGCCCAGTGGCACAAGAGTGTGACTGTAAACGACTGGTTGTGGGTTCGATTCCCACTCGAGGAGTGGAAATTATATTTCCATTTTCTTCGCTCTGGTGTCGAGGTAAAGCGCGGCGTTAAGTTCCGCCACTTGATACGCAAGCCTCCGAATTCGGCGGAAAGTGGGGAACGGAGTGTCTTAACACTAGGTTCCCTCTGCCCTCCCTGCTGTGTGCGGAATATAGTGTGAAGCTATTTAATTTAATTAAATGCAAATTCAACATTTTTGCAGAGATAATTTAGTAGTAGATCTTTCCGTTTCCTCCACTTTCTACTAAAATGCCCATACTTTTTATTAGCTCTTATTATTATATTATTAGCGATTATTGATATACGTGAAGATCGTACAAACATTTTTTCTTATCTTCATTTTGTATCCTGCACACAGCAGGGTAGGCAGAGGGAATCTAGTGTTAAGACACTCCGTTTTCGACGAACTGCTGAATTCGGAGGCATTGCGCGCCACAACCAGTCTTTTTACAGCCACACAATGGTAGACTAAAATTACCGTATGCGAGTCAAATAAAACATATTAGCAGCTACACGGTTTTTCACGGTTAGCGGCGTAGTCAGACACGATCAAGTAACAAGATATTCTGTCTCCGAGAAGAAATTAAATTTTAAACATAATCAGTCCTCGAGTGGGAATGGAATCTACAACCACGCTTTACAGTCAGACGTTGTACCACTGCGCCACGATGGTCAAATACAATATTAACTATTATTAACTTGACTTTCACTAAAATAGATCGATTTCCTTCAAATTTATATATCACAATACTTACTCAATAAAATACTGCTTTGGTTCCATCAGTACGATCTTCTCATCCCTTAACTGCAAAAATAATATTTTTTTCAAATTAAAATTAAAATTAAATAGCTTCACGCTATATCCCGCACACAGCAGGGTAGGCAGAGGGAACCTAGTGTTAAGACACTCCGTTCCCCACTTTCCGCCGAATTCGGAGGCTTGCGTGTTAAGTGGCGGAACTTAACGCCGCGCTTTACCTCGACACCAGAGCGAAGAAAATGGAAATATAATTTCCACTCCTCGAGTGGGAATCGAACCCACAACCAGTCGTTTACAGTCACACTCTTGTGCCACTGGGCCACGACTGGCTACAAATTATTTTCAATATAAAGAAAGAAATAAAAATATTACTTAAAAAAGTAACTTACACTGCACACTTCTATAATCGCTTATAGAAAACATATTCAACGTGCGGCTTAGCGTTCAAAGTGCTTTGAAGGTTTTCTAGAGACGCGGGTTTGAATCTTGTTGCGTTAAATTTTATAGGTTTTCTAAAAATATCTTTTAAATCTTATAATTAGTATCTTCAGCTTCATACTTTTTCCCCTATAGTATGTTCCTACCTGCTTACTAGCTGTCAAAGAGAACATTTAAGACACTCCGCTTTCTAATATCCGCATTATTTCGAAATATTGCATATTAAGTGGCTTTCGGCAACGCCGCGCTTTGTCTCCTTACCAGAGTGCAAAAATAATTTCAATACAATCATCCCTCGAGTAAGGAAACACCATCTATCATCACCATATTTCATTTCATTTTTTTTATCTTCACGCTGTATCCCGCACACAGCAGGTTAGGCAGAGGGAACCTAATGTTAAGACACTCCGTTCCCCACGCACCGCCGAATTCGGAGGCATTGCGTGTTAAGTGGTGAAACTTAACGCCGCGCTTTGCCTCGACACGAGAGTGAAGAAAATGGAAACATTAAATATTTCCACTCCTCGAGTAGGAATCGAACCCACAACCAGTCGTTTACAGTCACACGCTTGTGCCACTGCGCCACGACTGGCCGACCTTCATTTCATTTCAGAAACAAACAATTCAATAAACATATGTTTATTTTATAACAACATTCGGTTTACCTTTGTAGTTGATTTGTTTTTGCCTCCGGGGTACGACTGTTTTTGTTTCGGGCCTTTAAAAGATCGGGCGCTCGAAAATATAGATTCACGACCACCAGTCTGTGAAATATGAAATTATTTAATTATTATTTTAATTTCTTAAAGCATTTTTTTGCGTAGCAGGGTACTCAGAGAAAACTTAGTGTTAAGACACTCCGTTTTTTGGTTTTCGTTCTCTACTTTTTACCTAGGGGCGAGTCATGGCGCAGTGGCACAAGCGTGTGACTGCAAACGACTGTTTGTTGGTTCGATTCCCACTCGAGGAGTGGAAATATTTAATATTACCATTTTCTTCGCTCTGGTGTTGAGGCAAAGCGTGGCGTTGAGATCCGACACTTAATACCCAAGCCTCCGAACTCGGTGGAAAGTGGGGAACGGAGTTTCTTAACACTAGGTTCCCTCTGCCTACCCTGCTGAGTGCGGGATACAGCGTGAAGGTACAAAAAATGAATAAATAAATACTTACAGACGTCAAATTCAACTGCGACACAGAATGTTTCTTTCCAAATACATTTGACTCAATAGTTGGCTCTAGCCGTATGTACGGCCAGTACAGTTCACCGGTGCCCGAACATGTTCCTACTTCTTTTATTTCACCACTTTTGGATATCGTTTTTAGTATTGCTACCATTTTTAACTGAAAAAGGCGTATTATTATATATATTTTTTTTGCTTGTTAAGATACTCCGTTCCCCACTTTCCGCCGAATTCGGAGGCATTGCGTGTTAAGTGGCGGAACTTAACGCCGCGTTTTACCTCGGCACCAGAGCGAAGAAAATGGAAATGTTAAATATTTCCACTCCTCGAGTGGGAATCGAATCCACAACCAGTCGTTTACAGTCACACGCTTGTGTCACTGCGCCACGACTGGCCACATTATTATATTATTGACAATTATATGTGAGCGAGTGATCAAAAATGCGATTGGTTGTGGACTCGATTTCCACTAGGTGGAGTGGTTATAATTTAATCATTTTTTCTCCACTCTGGTGAACAAGACAAAGTGTGGTGTTAAGTTCCGCAACTCAACACGTAATATATCTCAAAATCAAGCAGAAAGTGGAGAATGGATTGCTTATATTAAAGATACGTGCATGTTGATGAAGGTATACAATCTCAATAACGTGGCGTCACAAATATGATTTACCATTCTAATAACAATTGTATATAACATTATTATTTTTTTGCAGTGTAATCCAGTGTAGCTGAAGTTCATGACACACTTTTATGAAACCCTTGCTGAAAATGGAACCTTTGATTTTCAATCGAAACTTGACTATAAGAAAACCACTAACGACTACACCAAGAGGGTCAAAATATACAAAATTTCCTCACTTACCTCAGGCGAAGTAGAAGCAGCTCTAAAACTGACAACCTCGTGTTTATTAACCAAAATCTGTATGCCACCCAAAATATTCCTTCTATTCGGTATAAAAATTTCATCTATATGGATTTTATTTGCTGTTGCAAGAGTCATTTCCTTGCAGAAGTCTTTATTATCGCATATGTGAAAAGAGTTGGCGATGGAAGACAGTACTGTTAGCTGCCAGTGACACTCTGAGTTGAAACCTGATGGCTGGCTAAGACATCCATGGCCTATTATAGTGTAACTAAAAATATGAATATAATTAGATAACTATGGTTTTCAAGGGGAAAAATAATTATTTAAAATGATATAATCGTTTTCGATACCATAGACTAATACTTTTGTATTTCTTCTATGTTCGAAACATCGTCGGGTTTTTATAAATATATTTTTGAAATATTTTAATATTTATTCAAGTGTTATTAACATA
Source organism: Dryas iulia moderata (assembly GCA_019049465.1). Taxonomy (NCBI): domain Eukaryota; kingdom Metazoa; phylum Arthropoda; class Insecta; order Lepidoptera; family Nymphalidae; genus Dryas; species Dryas iulia. The sequence continues at coordinate 551,144 of CM032422.1, read as the reverse complement.
CTTAGGAAATTGTAAAACATTTTACTTCGAAATTAGCCGGAGATAGTATTGTCAGTCCTTTATAAAATTATATTGGCTTGTAATAAAAAACATATGTCGTGATTGCCTTACCTTAGTGCATTTAATTATTAAAAAAACTGACATCTACTTTTTTGTTCCTAATCGGAATAAAAGAGCAATATTTCATACTGTTTCTTTTGCCATTATTATACTTCTACATTCAATAATAATAAATTTCCCTTATAAAATAAATAGTAAAACATCTCTCGCATAAATCTCATAATCTACTTTGCAAAATAAGAAAAAAAATCTACAACAACATTACCAAGTATAACAATAAACTTATATAATTACCCGAGCTCGTTGGGTTCAAAATGAAAAGTTATGTGGGCGTTATAAGCTTGAGGCATTTGTTCCCCTGTATCATTATTATAAACAGCTAAAGTACTATGCTGGATGGAACTTTGAACATCCAAATGAACTTTAACTGAGGTGTGACATGTAAAAACTCCTTGAAAGTACGGAATCCACTTGCATTTAGGAGTTACGTAGCAGGTACCGTTGTATTGCTGGAGACCGTAAACCCCACTCAGGGCAGATGCTACAGAATACGCATACTTAGCCCCAGGATACATCCTGAAGAATTCGTTCATCAACGCTGACAAAGCTTCCAAATTGCCAAAAGCGTTTTCCATTATCTAAATTGAAATGTAATATAATTACTGTTTGGTCGCATGCTTTGTACGTAAACTAATTTCGAAAAGAAGATTTGTACTGGATGGTTGTATTAAACTTTTGCGAGTGTATTTTAGGTGATATGAAAGGTAGTAAGTATAGTAGAAATGTGCCTGGTTAAATGTTATGGGTTAAGTTTTAATTTGGAAAATTAATTATTTTTTTACAGCAGGCGTATTCTTGATACACTGCTGTACTGTTCAAAATGTAATTTAGTTAATCAGCCGTAAGAGGAGAATTAAGCAATTTTCATGTCTCCTTATATCTTGCAAAACATATTTTTAATTTATATAAGTATTAAGTATGAAGTATCTAAGTACAAAGAATTCAGAAAGCTGTAAAATATATACGAAAGCATTCTCAATATAATTATTTTACCATGTAGTTAAGAATCGAACCTACTAAGATCAAATAAGGAAAAAATTACGTTACAATGAATGACGTGGCAACTGACCACTTTCAATACTTCCGGCGCAACAAGCACATGGGAGGTCAAACACTTCCTAGCCCAAGTTCCTCTCCAATGAGCTTGAATGATCGTAGCCGCCTCATGTTTCCTTATAACCTTTTCTCTTTCCTTTTTCAGAAACCCACAGGGAAGCTCTTCTGTAGCCAACTCACAAATTTGCGATGTTACTGGAGGTTTCACTGGTTTCAATAGCTGATCCATCATTGATTGGCTTATAGGGGACTTTTCTTCTTCCTACATATATTTTTTTAATTGAATTCATGAAAAACGATATAGGAAGGAGTTTCATACTGTTTATTTGATTAACGAGCTTGTACGCAGCGGGATTCGAATCTTCGAGCTCTTGGTAAACTATACAAGCGCTCTGACCGCTAAGCTACATGCTCACCGCGCGTCTTGGAAATCTAAGAGGCGCGGAATCCAATCCCGCTACGTTTAAATTTTATACGTGTACTAAAAAAAAATTAAGCTTATTTAGTTCTAGTTTAAACTAATATTATACTTGTTCCTCCAAAAGCTCCTCATGTATCTCTGCCTCCTCAGCTTCCGGCATGACACAGTCACACGGATCCATTAAACTGATGCCTCTCAAAGATTTACTAGGTGCAGGTTTTGGTGGGAAACCAAAGTCTGGATCGCATAAGTACTTTCTTAATACAGCGCAAACTGCTCGGAATTCAGTCGGTAGGAGACGTTTAATTAACAAAGATTGCAACGCTTGTCTGAACATCCAATGTAATAAAGTTTTGTCATAGCCAACTATTTCTGAATTCCATTCCAAGTCTGGTTGGTAAGATCTGGTTGAAATATATGACAGTTATTGTAAAATGCTTTTTATTTTAATGAAATTTTAGTTAAGTATACTATATGTTTTTGTGAATAAAATCTTAGAGAACACTAATTTTTATCAGAATAATTCATATACTATAAATTTAATCTTTGTGATTTTGACACTTTTCTTTGACTACCCTGCTGTGTGCGGAAAAACGTGAATCAGAAAAAAAAATATTAGATGGGCTATGTACCATTCATTCTTCAAACGCTCTAGCCAATTAACAATACGTTCACAAGTAAATTTCATACGTTTGTTACAATTTTTATTCTGTAGTACTTCGATAGAATGATATTTCTAACTTAATAGCAATTTTAGGTAACAAAGCTTTGTAAAATTTACTTCTGCGTATTGACTTGAGTATAACAGTTACAATATTTATTCTTTTCAAAATTACTATCAAAAATAGAAAATATATTACAAACACATTGATTTTGCTAAATACCTAAAAATATAATGTTCAGAAAAAACATAGTTCAAGTAATTTTTTAATAAGTTATTTAGGTATACCCTGTAGATATCGTGACAAAGTGTGAAAACGTCTGACTGAAACACGATGATTCCCACTCGAGGAATGATTATAATAAATTATATAAGAAATTAAAATAACATAAGAAAATATTTAAAATTTAAATTCTTCGCTTTCGATTTCGGGTGGAAAATGGAGAACGAAGTGTCTATATTTGGTTCCCTCTGGCTACCCTGTTACGATAAAAAGCGAGAAGCTCTACTTTTTAGTTTATTTTTCATATATACCTATAAAATTCTAAATCGCTTCCACCTATGGTCGTCGTTGATCTATTAACTTTGATCCATGTTGAAAAAGCACCACTAAGACTTGAGAGAAATCTTGACGCCCACGGACACTCTCTAACAGCGGCGCATTGGATTAAATCACGAGTGCCAAGTAAGAGCGATGATTCACTTAAGAGCATTGCATACCAATTTGTACGAGAGTGAATCCAAACTCTAAAAATATAGTTGAGATGGAATGATTCATTCATTGACGTGATGTGAATAAAAGCATAAGAATCATTTTAACTGTAATGTTGAGCATTTAGTGATGTGTTAGCTAAATTAAATGAACATTCTTCTATATTTAGACTAATACTACTATATTTAATTATACTACTTTTACCAATTCGTCAAATTATGAAAACCGGGATGGTTCACACGTCTTATTTTCCATACATCAAATGTTAATTTATTATAATTTATAACACCTTTTATTTATAAGACTATACATAAAAAAGTATTATTAATTCTAAGAACATTATAAATTATAAAAAATATTGAAGATTAAAGAGAAATTATCTTGCAATAGTCTGTTCTTCATATCTATTACCTTACCCCTTCCACTTAAGTCCAGACAAGGTTTGTTTTTATTGAATTATTTAACACATAATATTATATAGTTATTATTCTTCAAATTTGTATACTATTCTTACCAAAAATAACTATCAAAACCATACCTGCAAAAATGTCTACCAGGTGGAAGTTTGACTTCCACAGCATCATAACCCTTAGTTTGAATAAATGCTTTAGCTCTCGGCATTTCACAATCAATGAACCATTCAAATACTTCAAAGACTAAATATGCCGCATCAATTTCATCATCCATTGGCACACCACAGTTTAAAAGTACTCTAGGATTTAGGACATTTAAGGAAATTCTCAGTATGTTCTCATCAGGCCCATCTATTTGGAGATATAGTGGTCCATATTTTGGTGCCGGTATATCCAACGCTTTGTTTGGAGGTGCCTTAGTAATTCTTATGGGTGGATTGCTTGCTGCTGTTGTAAATCGGTACATGGATGGGTAATAGAGTATAGCGAGGTTTTTTGTTACTTTGTGTATCTAAAATAAGTTAGGATTTATAATCAAAAATATCTTAAAAGACATTTAAAGAAAACGTATAATTTTTTTTTATTATAAATTCTCTAAATTCTATCCCGCTGCGTTCAAATGTTTATACGTTTTCTTTAAATGTCTTTTTCAAATTTCCTAAGTGTGGAATAACACTTTAAAAATGTTTAAAAAAAAATATCTTATCAAAGCTAAGTTTCACATTAAGCTTCATATTTTTTCACATAGCAGGGTAGTGAGAGAAAGCCTAGTGGCAAAAATTGCTACGTTTTATCTTATCAGTGGGGAGAAATGAAAATTTCATCAAAAAAATCATTTTCTGGTTAGAAGATCCCACAACCACCGCGCTTTCAGTCGAACTCTGTACCACTGTGCCACAGTAGTTTTGGTATAATTTTATAAATACAATATCAGCACTCAAGTTATATACCAATACGTTACATGTAAATTCTTATAATTTTGCCCTCTTATTAATTTCAAATTATTTAGTAATTTTGTTTCACTATCAAGTACGCCATATCTTAAAAGCGGATAATGGAAAGCTTTTCAGTTATCAAGTAAAAAAAATACTATACATAATTATAAAAATATTAACCATATCATATTGAATCCAGTCGCGTAATTCTTCTTTGCTTTGTTGACCCATATTAGAATTGGCAGTTGTAGATCGATTTACATCTTTACCCAATTTTTTTGCCTGTGAAATATATAAAGTCAATATTAATAGCACATATACTACTAGACTAAATAACTAATACATAAATGATTCATAATCCAACATATATAAATTAAGAAAAAAAAAAACAATAATATTAATTCAAATAGTCTATTACAATTGATTTCAAGTCATGAATTAACAAAAAAAATCAGTTTTGTTAGTCTAAAACCAAGCTACCTTCTAAGCTAGCTCGAAAAGTAGATCTGCTAAGGGGGACCGGCGACAAACAAGGACAAACATAGTGCAGCGTTGGGTTCCGGCATATGCATCCAAATGTGTTTGATTTTGCCGCAAATGGAAAATGCCGGTACGTGCAAATTACATTTAAAAAAACTTCTTAAAATACATTTTAGGCAGAGGGAACCTAGCGTTAAGACACTCCGTTCCCCACTTTCCGCCGAATTCGGAGGCATTGCGTGTTAAGTGGCGGAACTTAACGCCGCGCTTTACCTCGGCACCAGAGCGAAGAAAATGGAAATGTTAAATATTTCCACTCCTCGAGTGGGAATCGAACCCACCACCAGTCGTTTACAGTCACACGTTTGTGCCACTGGGCCACGACTGGCCACTAACTTAAAATACATACACAAGTAAAAGCTATTATATCGCAGTCAGTATAGTTACAAGTTTTGTTTAAGAAATATTAATTATATATAAAATATTTTCACTCTCTTTCTCTGGTTACAAAGGACAGTATCGGCTTACATACCCAACACGCAATGTCTCGAGCTCGGGGAGAAAATGGAGAACAGAGTGACATAATGTTTAGATCTCTCTTTCGAAGGGATCCACTTCAGCTTTGAGGAATAATGCGTAAAAGCTATAAAAAATACAAATACAAATACACTTACAGGAGGATTGGTTTTATCATGCTCTTCCCGAAATCGAAACGTTATCTGTATAAGAATATAATTTAAATAAATATAAAAAGAAATATTTTTATTGAATTCAAATTAACTATGTATTGGAAATGAGGACAAAAAAGGAAATGAAAAAACAACTGAGTCAATTTTTCCTCCCTTACTAAAGAAAAGAAAAATCTCTCCATTAAGAATCTGTAATATGAATTATTTTTTAATATAATATTTTTCGATTTACAAATATTTAAAAAGTTCGAACTTTTACCACAAAAGTAAGTAAATCTCAATATTAAAAATAGAAGTTATAACATTAAAAATTGAAATTCTAGTACTTGTCTCTCATATTATTAAATAAAAGAGAAACATAATATTTACAGATTCAGTACTCTGCACATCCAGCAGATGGGGGGCGTAGGACAGCTTCAAAAGTCCATTCACAAAAAATTAAAGTTCAAGTACTTGTATCTCATATTATTAAATAAAAGAGAAACATAATATTTACAGATTCAGTACTCTGCACATCCAGCAGATGGGGGGCGTAGGACAGCTTCAAAAGCCCATTCACTTTAACAAATCTCGTTCTGGGGCAGTCGTATGCTTCGTAAAGCCCGTGATGGCGAGCCCACTCGACCCATCTAATAGTTTTCCATAGTGGAACATCTGAGAAATATCAAAGGCTTTTTAATTTTATAAATTTATTCTATAATATTACTAGCGGCCCGCTCGCGGCTTTGCCGATTGAACTATAGCTGTTTCATTCTCCAACTATTTTTATTCTGAATTTCATCAAATTGAGACTTTCGCATTTATAAAATTAGAGCGAATTTTAGCAGGGTTCTTTATTCTATATCAATAATATATTATACTATACAACTAATAAGAGTCAAGACGATCTAAAAATCTAGGAAAAAATTGACATAGGCAGAATGTTATTATCTTCATTTCTCCATACTGGTAAACAAGACAAGGCGCTGCCTTGAGCTACACCACTCAACAATTTCTCGTATTTGGGTGGACAGTCGAGAACGTAACGTTTAATATCAGTGATCCACTCTGACTGAAAGTGTAGACCTAAGTATGTAAGTCTTTGTATTTTAGATTCTAAGATCTCTCACATAAACTAGACAGAAAGAATTAATTTTCTCTGCTATTTCGAATTTTTGCTTATCGTAATCAGGTTTCTTACCCTTAATACTAATAAATACCGATATAGGAAAATGCAAATAATTAAATTAAAATGTCCTTAAAAGGGATCAAACCCACCGTATTTACAGTCAGATATCTTTATTAAATTTTAGATTTACTAACCTGGTTCAGGCAAAGGTTTCTTCACTGGCAGATCTCTGGCCATCATCACTAATAAGTCCATTTCATGTCCAGGAGATATACCTGGGAGGGTGTATGGCTGCATATTTTTCGTATCTTCAATTATTACTGATGTCATTGAACTTCGCTGTAGGAATAAACAAAAATAATTGTCACGAAAAAATTATATATGGGATAAGAAAAATTGTAATGATGTAGGAGGTCTGTGTATCCCGTTCGTACCCCGTTCGCTGTATCCCGTTCAGAGCAGGGTAAGCAGGGCGAACCTAGTGTTAAAACACACCGTTTTCCATTTTACACCGAATTCCGGAGGCATTACGTATTAGGTGGCGGAATTAAAAATAAACATTAGATATTTCTAATCCTCGAGTGGGATTCGAATCAATAACCAGTCGAGTTTACAATCTTACTTTGTGCCTCTGCGCTACGACTGGCCTATAAAAAGTATCGTTAGTTGATTATAGACATGACTTAAAGTTCCAATCGTATGAAATGGTAGTAATGAACTTAGTCATGACACAAGAACCGTAGGTCCACATTATGTTTTCATTAAATTATTAGTAACAGATCTAACATGCAATATTAAGTTTTACAAAATTCAATTCAATTTAAAAATGAATCCTCGAATTCGCCGCGTGAACTACTTAACTGTTTAGTTATATTGCAAACCTCGGCGGTGGATTTCTGGAAAATAAAGTAGCCTATGTTTAACATTGGATTGTGTTCTAGCGGTTTAAATTTTTCATATAAACTTTCATCCCCTATTTCATTCCTTTAGAGGTTGAAAAAATAAGTGATGAAAAATGAGTAATAAGTGACAATGAGTTTTTACCACTTTCATTCTAAATTTCATCCAAATCGGACCAGTAGATTAGCCGTGAAGGCGTAACAGACAAACAGACAGACTTTCGCCTTTATAATATAAGTATGGATACAATAATTAAAACAAAAATAAAAAGAAAGAAAAAGAAAGTTAAAAAACACAAGTGGAAATCAAATTCAATACATAAACGTAACCTACCCACTAAAACATATATTGCTGTATTATTTGCAAATAAATGTTTATAGACAATCTGATTCTAAAACAATCTCTTCTCCACTTTCTGCCCAATTGCTATAACTTATCAAAAGGCAGAATCCATATACAAAAAAATATAAACTTAAAAAGAAATTGGAGGCGCCGGGTATCGATCCCGGTACCTCTCGCATGCTAAGCGAGCGCTCTACCATCTGAGCTACGCCCCCGTTATCTTAACTCACGAAATACTACAATCCTTTTCGTTCCCAAGCATAATTATTATTCATATTGCATTTTATGTACGAGGACAATGCCTTTCACTGGAAAGAATTTTTAAAACAGACCACGTCTGAAGAATAAACTAATGTTCTTCTTTTCTTTTTTTAGCTTCACGCTGTATCCCGCACACAGCAGGGTAGGTAGAGGGAAACTAGTGTTCTAGTGTTAAGACACTCTGTTCCCCACTTTCCGCTGAATTCGGAGGCTTGCGTGTTAAGTGGCGGAACTTAACGCCGCGCTTTACCTCGACACCAGAGCGAAGAAAAATGAAATATAATTTCCACTCCTCTAGTGGGAATCGAACTCACAACTAGTCGTTTACAGTCACACGCTTGTGCCACTGGGCTACGACTGGCCACATAACCTAATGTAAATGTATAAAAATTGATAAACTGTCATATTTCTTCAAAAGTTGTGCTTATAATTCTTATATAAGGGGCCGTTCAAGTATTACGTGAGCACTATTGGGAGCTGGGGGACCTTGCTTTGCTTATTTTTAATGACATGAGGGGTAGGAGAGCCTAGATGATGATTACGTCATCTGAAACTCTTATAATATTTTAATTATAATATAAAAACATTAATTGAAAAATATGTATGTAAGCATGGAGGAGGGGGTAAGAGCTTTGCTTACTTTTGCTGACAACCCCTTGTCAGATAGGGGAGTAAATAATTGTAATAAATCTGCTTACGTATTACTTGAACGGCCACTAACATAGTGTCATGATAAAATAAATTTTAATTTCCCCCACAGTATGACAGAGTCTAGTGTCAAGGCACTTTTTGACTTCCATTTTGAATTCGAGACATTGCATTTTGAGTGACGAATCTTAACGCCGCGTAGTTAAATAACAATCATTCATCCACGTGGGAATGGAACACACAATCAATAATTATGATTAAAATCCAACAGGGGCACAAAGTCTACTGTAACCACGGCTGGTTGTGGGTTCGATTTCCATTCTAAAAATTAAAATATTTATATATATCATTTTCTTCGCTCTGGTGTCGAGGTCAAAGCTAGGTCCCCTCTGCTTAAATTCAAATTCAAAATATCTTTATTCAAATAGACTTTTGTAAGCACTTTTGAATTGTCAAATGTTGGTACATAAAGTTACCACTGACTCGGAACTATCCTACTGCGTCATCTCGATTCGGTCATCGTCATGGTCTCGAATAAATAAGTATAGGATAATACGTACTCGAACGAGTGCAGTTTCCTTAGTGGCAGGTTTCTTAGTGCTTCTAGACTTCGTTGTGCTTGCAAAGGTGTCGTCATCATCGTCCCACGAGAAGACAGGCACTTCTGATAAGAGCCGTTGCCATATATCTTCATAATCTGTACAAATAAATAATATTAGAGTGTCTATTTGTAATATTATATTAACCGCTTTTTAGTAAATGTATATTATGTATTTAAGATACTTATACCAAAATAAAATTATTTATAATCTTTGCCTACCTGTTTGTCTGCACTCATGGTGATCGATTTTTAAGATTTTTTTTCTGATAAATATTTTGCACATCCTACGTATGTTATTTTTTTTTCACTTCACGTTGTGTCCCGCACACAGCAGAGTAGGCAGAGGGAACCTAGTTATAAGACACTCGTCGAATTCGGAGGGATTGCGGATCTTAACGCCGCGCTTTTGCCCCGACACCAGAGCGAAGAAAATAGAATATTTCCACTGCTCGAGTGGGAATCGAACCCACAAACATTCACTTAACCGTCACACTTTGTGCCTCTGCGCCACGACTAGCCCCAAGTATTTTAATACCATTTAAAATGTTACAATACTTGTAGAATGAGACCATTCTCAACATAACTGCACCATTGAATCATTAAAACCACTTTTATACACTTTTAGCAAAAAAAAACAGTACACATATTTTCCTTATAAAACGGATTTACCAAAACTAAAAAGCTTAAATCATTTTCAAGTAATCGAATCTAGATCTACCTCCATATAAGGTCATATATCTTATAGGAAAATTCTTAGATTTTCTTTTAATTGTGCCCAAATACGGTATACCTTTTGGTCGAAACGAGTCTGATTCATTTTTAAACTATGGCTTAATTTACTAATTGTATCCTTATATCTATAATAGATATATAAAAGAAAAAACAAAAAAAAAATAGCTTCACGTTATATCCCGCACACAGCAGGGGTAGGCAGAGGGAACCTAGTGTTAAGACACTCCGTTCCCCACTTTCCGCCGAATTCGGAGGCTTGCGTGTTAAGTGGCGTAACTTAACGCCGCGCTTTACCTCGACACCAGAGCAAAGGAAATGGAAATATAATTTCCACTCCTCGAGTGGGAATCGAACCCACAACCAGTCGTTTACAGTCACACTCTTGTGCCACTGGGCCACGACTGGCCATTTAAAAGAAATAATAGCATAAAAACACTATACTTAAAAGGCAATAGGAAGCGTCTTTCAACTACATAGTTGTGGGTTCAGTTCCGACTTCGGGCAAAATTTAAATTATTTTCATTTCCCTCCTCTAGTGAGAAGACAAAATGTGTCGTTGAGTTCCTCCAATAAAAATGCAATCTCTCGAATTCTGGGGAAGGAACGATACTAAATTCTTTCTACCCTGCCACGCGGTGTACATTGGAAATCTCATAAAATAAATATATAAAAGACTTATGATTAAAAACAAAATAAATGAGATCTTGGTTAAAAATTTACATAATATGTTATGTAAGTATGTATATATTTTTTAATTCATATTAAAAATGTACCCACATGATTTTATATTGTCCCCTTCAAAGAAAGGCTTACATGGATTGCAGGAAAACCCATAGAATAAACAAGCTACCTAAACATATAATTGAAGATTCAATCTACTCTCGATTCCCATCTAGCTTTACGCTGTATCCCGCACACGGCAGGATAGGCAGAGGGAACCTAGTGTTAAGACACTCCGTTTCCCACTTTCCGCAGAATTCGGAGGCGTTGCGTGTTAAGTGGCGTAACTTAACGCCGCGCTTTACCTCTGATACCAGGGCGAAAAAATAGAAATATTAAATATTTCCACTCCTCGAAATATTAAGTATTTCCATTTCCCATCTATTAAGCTAATAATAAGATAAAGCCCGACGTTAAACTCCGTTACTCCACACACTGTATCAAAGTCAGACACAAAACGGAGAAAAATGTTGCATTTCATATCAACACATACATTTTCTCTCCATTTTAGTCTTTACTTTAGCCAAAAATACTAATTCAGACTTACTTACTTGACTACATTACTCACCTCGTTCTTTGTAAGTCAAATTCAAACCACCAGTCAAAGCGTGCAATATATCAAAATCTAGCACCAATTCGTCTTCGAACCCGCTATCTTCGTCATTCATGTCGGGGGCGGCGAGCTTCAGCAGCGCCTGTACAATTATCTTAGCAATTAAACATTAATGATTAAACAAGGCAGTGTTGGAACAGGCGCGAGTCAATTTTAATGGAAACGGTTTGATATTTTGTTGAATAATTAGTTATGTTTCATTATGAGTATGAGTAGGTAGATAAAAAAAGCACCTATATAGTGATAGTTAGAGAGAGCCTAGTGTCAAAACATTCCGTTTGTTTTAATATAATAATAGTACAAGATATTGTTGTGGCCAGTCGTGGCACAGTGGCACAAAGTGTGACTGTAAAGCGACTGGTTGTGGGTTCGATTACGATTCGAGGAGTGGAAATATTTAATATTTCCATTATATTTGCTTCGCATTTAACACGCAATGCCTCCGAATGCGGTGTTAAGTGAGGATCGGAGTGTGTTAACACTAGGTTCCCTCTGCTTACCCTGCTGTGTGCGGGATACTGCGTGCAGCTAATAAAAAAAATATTGTGATAAAAAAATATAGTGTAATTCATATAAGTTACTCATTTCTTCAGGTTCTGATAATTTAAAGATATGTTGTTGGCTACTTGCTGGCACATATCGTCTTATCTTCAGTTCGGTGAAATGAAAAATAGCTTTAAATATAATCATTACATTTAGTTATAAGAAAAAAACTAAAATATAAATCATAAAAAACATTTGAACTATTTGTTGGTTATCGTATGTGTCTTTCGATACACCGGGATAATATGATTCTCCTTCACGATTTTTCTCGCTTTGCAATGTAGTCAAAGAAAAAATAATGTTAAGACACTCCGTTCTCCACTAAATCACCTTAATCCGAGACATGGCATGTTTAATGGCGGAACTTAACCCCGCGCTTTGTGTTTACACCAGAGCGAATAACTAAAAATAATTTAAACAATTTCTGAATGGGTATCAAACCTACAACCATCGTGTATAGACTATCGCCCTCTCTATAACATAATATGATTAGAACTAATAAAAAATCGTGTATCTTAAAAAACAAAAAGCTTTTCCGTATAGAATTAATCGGTCGTGATATTTGGTAAACGTTTTTACTCCATTTAACAAAATATTATTGTTATCACTAAATTGAGAGGAAAGTTTTGATTTATAAATATTGTTTAGAAATCTATTTATATAGTGGCCAGTCGTGGCCCAGTGGCACAAGAGTGTGACTGTAAACGACTGGTTGTGGGTTCGATTCCCACTCGAGGAGTGGAAATTATATTTCCATTTTCTTCGCTCTGGTGTAGAGGTAAAGCGCGGCGTTAAGTTCCGCCACTTAACACGCAAACCTCCGAATTCGGCGGAAAGTGGGGAACGGAGTGTCTTAACACTAGGTTCCCTCTGCCTACCCTGCTGTGTGCGGGATATAGCGTGAAGCTATAAAAAAAAAATAAAAAATCTATTTCTTCTTTGACGTAATTTAGTAACAGAGGCAGTGGGAATTCTAACTGTAAGCATGATTTGTTGTAGGTTCGATTCCACATCGAGCAAATAATTATATTTACACTAGCGTCCCGGTCCCGTGAAGTACACAACCGTTTCGTTATATTGCAACCCTCGTAGGTAGATTTTTGAAAAATAAAATAGCCTATGTTTAACCTTGGATTATCAAGTATATTTATGCCAAAAGTTATTACAATCGGTCAAGTCAAGCGGTTTAGATTTTTCATATAAACTTTCATCCCTTATTTCGACCATTTAATTGTGGAAATTGAAAAAATAAGTAGCCTATGTTTTTTTTATCTTGGATTTTTTATTACTTTCATTCTGAACTTCATCCAAATCAGACCCGTAGATTAGCCGTGAAAGCGTGACAGACAAACAGATAGACTTTCGCATTTATAATATTTAATTTTTCAAAAATTCACCTACGAGGGTTGCAAATATAACGTAACGGTCATGTCGGTCACGCGAGCCGGCCTCTAGTGTAAACATAATTATTTCCTCGATGTGGAATCGAACGTACGACAAATCATGCTAACCTACAACAGTCAGAAGCCCCACTGCCTATGTAACTAAATTTCGTAACATTCTAGGAACTAAAGTTTTCATGTGTATTGAAATAATAATTTAGTTGCTATTATACTTGAAATTTACATAAGAAATCTCCATATCATATTATATGAAAATGTTAATATATTTTTTAGTTTATCCGCTAGAAATATATAAAATTATTTAAACAAAAAAAAACACATACTACCATATTTGACATTTATTTTTATATAAAGTTATATACGCGTTGCTAAGGCAACGGCGTGTATTACGCGTTAACGAGGCTCTTTACCTTTAAATAATTCAAAAGATTTGAACACATACCTCTTTGCCCCTTGTATAACATACGTAAAGGTATATATTTACATAATACTTACTTTAAATTAGCTTAAAAAGTAGTTCTATTTAAAATCAATAAAAAATCAGTATACTTTTCGAAAACCAGTACAAGTGGTTACATTAACCTTGTTTGTTAACGTTTAAATGTTAACAAACCAAACAAATTTATTTAGTGTCACATAATGCACATATGACAGAGAAAATCTAGTTTTTGGACACTCCGTTCTACACTTTCCGCTTATATTTAGTAGCATAGGTGGACATTTTTTTGGACATAAGGGATTACCGACTTATCGAGAATTCAGAGAGTACCTTTTTTTTAGGTTCACGCTGTATCCCGCATACAGCTGGGTAGGCGGAGGGAACCTAGTGTTAAGACACTCCATTCCCCACTTTCCGCCAAATTTGGAGGCATTGCGTGTTAAGTGGCGGTACTTAACGCCGCGCTTTGCCTCGACACCAGAGCGAAGAAAATGGAAATATTAAATATTTACACTCCTCAAGTGGGAATCGAACCCACAACCAGTCGTTTACAGTCACACGCTTGTGCCACTGTGCCACGACTGGCCTTAGACAGTACTTAATTTTTTTTTGGATTAAATAAAATAATTATAGAGGCTATCATGCCGCAGTGAGATAGTGTGTGATTTATAATCATCATAGTTTGAATCGATTTACACTGAAATGACTATTTATTTTAATAATAATCCCATTTAATATTGCTACGTCAGTTTGCGGCATTTTAATAAGACGCTCAACTTAAAGTCTTGAAATGTAAAGTAAAATGGAGAACGACGTGTCTTAACATAGGATATTCTGCTTATCCTTCAAAAAAATATTGAAGCTGAAAAAATACACGAATAATAATAATACTTTATTGCACACAAAATTATACAGCTTATGTTAAATAACAAGTACTTAAGAGCATAATATGTGCAATGGCGAAATTTATAGTGACAAAGTTTCTTTAACAGCCGAGTTTCTTCGTTTAAAGAGAAATAAAGAAGAACAGAGATATCTATTTGACTAGAAAATCTATATAGAAATAACCAAAACAATCGCTTCCAGTAATTCTTGTTCATTTCATTGTTCATAATTAACGGGATTGGCCTTACTTATTTAGTTACTACTCATAAATCTTTGTAACCGCTTGTGGTGTTCAGGAATTTGTATTGAGAAAGTACAAATGCTTTAGGCTTTAACTACAGAAAATTGAAACAAAAGAAAAAATATTTTTCTATATATTTTAAAAATTATTAATAATATTATAACTTTTTTTTAGATTCACGCTGTATCCCGCTCACAGCAGGGTAGGCAGAGGGAATCTAGTGTTAAGACACTCTATTCCCCAAATTTTTTTTTATTCTTTGTTGTTTATTTATTGTTGCTGTGTGTGGGACCCAGTATTAAGACACGTCATTCCCCATTTTCCGCCAAATTCGGAGGCATTGCGTGTTATGTGGCAGAACTTAAAGCCGCGCCTTCCGTCGACACCAGAGCGACGAAAACGGAAATGTTAAATATTTCCTCTTCTTGAGTGGGAATCGAACCCACAACCAGTTTTATGACTAGCCCCTTAATAATATATGATATGAGAAATTCTTAGTAAAAGTTTCTCTTAAATGTCTGTATGCAACTTCACGCTGTTTCTCGCAAACGGCAGGGAACCTAGTGTTAAAACACTCCGTCCTCCACTTTCCGCCCAAAATCGAGACATTTTGCGTGTTGGGTGACGGAATCTAGCTTCGAGCTTTGTCTTAGACACCAGAGCTTAGCTAGATATAAAAAAATATATATAATCATTCCCCTGCAATCCCCTGGAAATCGATCCCACAACCATCGTTTTTATAGTCAGACCCTATTCAACTGTACCACGACGGTCCTCCTAAGTGGTTGTTACGTAAAACGCAACAACCACCTACTTGTGTAATTGAAGCAATTCCACGACGCTTATATTATAATCATTTTATGATAGAGCAATATTAACTTGTAAATTGTAAACCACTGGTGAAATTGTTGTGAAACAATCTGTGCTGTTGCTTACAGTCAGTTCCGCATTTTTGATGGTTAAGAGTTCTTTTCTCTGGTGATAAATGGTTTGCCCATCGACGGTTATATTAACCTTTTTTCCTTAGTTTTAGTTTTTAATGGAGCCTGACCCGAGTAATATAAATAAACTACTTATGTGCATTGCTTATAGACTTTTGAATTACTGAGTTTTGAACTACTGAACGCTTTTTTGAACAAGTTGAAGCACGGCGTTGAGCTCCGACACTCAACACGCAGTATATCAAATTCGGGAGAAAAGTGGAGAACAGGAGTATCCTGGTAGTAAAAAAGAACAGATCAACCAAAATCATGCATTTTATCTCGATAATAGCTTCTTATAATTTATAAGGAATTTAAAGTTACCAACCTTACAAATAAGAAGTGGCCAAAGATGTACTACATTAGACGTAACAGCCGGTGCTTGTTTCACTCCTGGCTTTGTTGGACTGTTGTTTAAGAGCGGAGAGAATGGAAGGAGAGGAGAGTCAGTAGCGTCTACCGGAACTTGATCACTAATCCATACACAGCGCCATGCTCCAAGGTAGAACAGTCTTACTAGGTAGCAACCTGAAATTTAAAAAAAAAATATCACGGTTTAATCCTAAAGATAAAAAATAAATACTTTATAACTAAACATTCAAAAGGTAAAAAAAAATCAAATCGCCCTTAGAATTAAACTTCGATTCGACTAAGGTTCGATTACCAAAGTGCAAAATAGGTAAAGCGTGACATTGCATTGCTCTATCCTTTACTTAATAGCTCTGAGATATATAAGAAATGAAAAACGGAGTGTCTTAACACTAAGTTCTCTCCCAATATCAAAAAAGCAGAAATGTTTTTGCCAAATGGTTAAGAAAATTAATAAATTGAAATATTAAAATTTAAAAAAATCCGCACATCAAAATTCCCGCACTTTGTAGTTCTGCTGAACAACGACCACAAAAAGCTTACTTTATGAATCTATTGTAATTTACTACAAATTTTAATTCTGGAGGTACGGCATGACTTAAAAAGTGAAAAGAATACTATTTGTCTAGTATAGCGCTGTTTTCTTGTTACATCCTTGTTCCAATAATTTTATAAGTACAGAGATAGATATTCTTTAATTGTTTAAAGGAGGCAAACGAGCAAAAGGACCACCTGATGGTAAGTTGTTATCTTCGCCCATGGACATTCACAACATCAGAGGAGTTGTGGAGGCGGCGTTGTCGGTCTTTAGTGTGAAGGTACAAAGGAAGGAGAAAGGATGGGGATGGTGGGAATAACGGGATAGTGATCGCGAGCTAGTCGGAGAACGAATGTCTTTCTACCAAGTTCCAAGTTCACCCGCCTTTTTACCGCCGTTACCCAGCAGCGAAGGGATTCTTTTCACCGATTCAACTAATATATGAAGATATGACAAAAGGATATATCGTTGCGGTGTGTGCGTGCCATGTCGGCGGCGTCAAGCTTGTGTGTGCATGTGTGAGTGGGTTACTATTTTAAATAATATTGGTTTTCTGTATTTCTCAGTCCACATCATTTTCATAAAAAGGAGTCGAATATTTATCCTTATATGTTACCAAAGTAGTTATATAATATTTAGGATAAGGTGTGATAAGTTTTACCTATTATTTTTTATTTCAGCTTCACATTGTATCCCGCACACAGCAGGGTAGGGTAGAGGGAACCTAGTGTTAAGACACTCCGTTCCCACTTTCTGCCGAATTCGCAAAGAACATCCGAGTGAAGAAAATGGAAATATTAAATATTTCCACTCCTCGAGTGGGAATCGAACCCACAACCAGCCGTTTACAGTCACACGCTTGTGCCGCTGGGCCACTATAGGCCTACATCTAACATTTACCAATACATAAAAAAAACACTTCAAATACTTACAGTCAGTCACTTTTGTAACAAACATACGTACAACAAACATACATATATTTTTTCACAAGATTCAATTTAAGAAGAAACCGAAAGTATGAGGTCGAAATACACAAAAAAAATATTCTATTGAATAACAAACGTTTCCGTGGGATTTTCTCAAAGCTTCCGGAAATAGCGGAATTATTTACAATCTGTAGATTCATCTAAGCACTATAATTAATTACATACGATTCAATCGTTAGTGGTTAAAAATCGTTGTTTTTTTCATAAAAATACAGAAAAAGAACTCGCTATGTAGTAGTAGGTTCGATTACTAAAGTGCAAAATAGGTAAAGCATGGCATTGCATTGTTTTAACCCTTACTCAGTAACTCTGAGATATATGAGAAATGAAAAACGGAGTGTCTTAACACTAAGTCTCTCCCAATCTCAAAAAAGCAGAAATTAAAGAAGTTTTCGCCAAATGGTTAAGAAAATTAATAATTTTAAATATTAAAATTAAAAAACAATATACGTATAGCTATATAAAAGCAAAATGTCATTCGTCATGAAATATAAAAAAAAACACTTAATGACATTTAGCATAGATTATTCGGCAGGGCAGGAATAAAGAAATCTAAGGTCTTGAAAGTTTTTTTTTTATCATAGTTTTTTTTAGATGCCACAGACTCGAGGTCCGTGTACTTTCCAGCATTTTTTTCCTTTTTCTGTTTGTGATTTTTATCTTGAATTTATTTTAGCGACTCACTCGCTAAACACTCGGTGACACGTTTCTTAATTTATTTGTTTATGTAATAGAGAGACTGTAGCAGTCCCTCTAAGAGTCAGGTCCGGTGGTTGGTGCTATCTTCCCCTCAAGTTTATGAGCTAATAAATAATTTCATAACAGATCTAAACCAAGCTATGTGATCATAATTATGCAAACAAATTCACGAGATATTGCTAGTCTTTTATATTTTGAATACAAAAGCAGTTTTCATCATGCAATTTCTCAAGTATTTACAAATGTTTTATATTCGCTTGCACTATTTACATAATATAGTATGTATATACACAATAACCGTGTAATAAGTGTTAAGTGTTACGTACAAATATACTTTGCATCATAAGCTCGTCTTATTACTTAGGAATATTTTTGTCTTTTTTTTTATTATATAAAGAAGGAAAACCAGCAGAAGGATCACCTGATGGTAAGCGGTTACCTTTGCCCTTGGGCATGTACAGCATTAAAAGAGTGGATGCGTTGCCGGCCTTGAGGGTGAAGAAGGAATAGGGATAAAAGAAGGATGGATGGAAATAGAGAGAGCTGGCTTACATGCCATCGAACCGTCATACCTTTTTGACTTCATAAGGGCCGCAAGCCAGTCGGAGGAAGAATCTCCTACTGTCAAGAACCTGTGCTATCCGCCTCGTATGGGTAGCAGCGGAGGGAAATTTTATTTTAAGTTGTGGGTTCGATTCCCACTCAAGAAGTGCAAATATTTAATATTTCCATTTTTTCGCTCTAGTATCAGAAGTAAAATCGCGGCGTTAAGTTCCGCCACTTAACAAGCAACGCCTCCGAATTCGGCGGTGCGTGAGGAATGGAGTCTCATAACACTAGGTTCCCTCTGACTACTGTTGTGTGTGGGACACAGCGTGAAGCTAAAAAAAAATTATGCATAAAAGAATACATTTTGAAAAAGACGTTTAGACTACTTTACTTAGAATGAATTTTGATTTAACCTATCACTGTGTTCTCCACTTTCACTATAATAATATATTTACATTAACATAAATATAACATATTTCTAAATGCTATAATACTTTTATATTAGGTTAATTCTTTTGAGGATCATTTCATTAAGATATTACCATTCCATGGATATTGCCATTTTTTGATAAAGTCGGTCGATGCTGTGGTCCTCCACCTGGTTTCAGACCTGGAGAGTAGATATGGTATTTTGGTCTCCACCCTTCCGTTCCAATGTTGAAAGTGAAATTTTCCCACTGATGTTCCACCTAAGGCAATATTTTATAAACGATAAAAATAGTTCGAAAAAGACAGAATATTTTTGTTCTCCCGTGTATGTGTGTAGGACTAAGCGTGTATTTTTTTATGAGGGGAAAAATTCCTGGTTGCCGGAGCTTCCGGAAGACTGGGGTATTCCCGTGGTATAGACAGGGAAAAGGAGGAACACCGTGTATGGACCAGTCTACACCTGCCAGTCGTAAATCCTACATAACCCAGATAAAGACCAACCAGCAGATATCCGTAATGGATTTTGTCTTCTAATAAAAGAAACTGAATGAAATGTGGCCAGTCGTGGCCCAGTGGCACAAGCGTGTGACTGTAAACGACTGGTTGTGGGTTCGATTCTCACTCGAGGAGTGGAAATTATATTTCCATTTTCTTTGCTCTGATGTCGAGGTAAAGCGCGGCGTTAAGTTCCACCACTTAAAACGCAAGCATCCGAATTCGGCGGAAAGTAGGGAACGGAATGTCTTAACACTAAGTTCCCTCTGTCTACCCTGCTGTGTGCGGGATACAGCGTGAAGCTACAAAATAATTATAATAAATAAATAAATAAAAGAAGTAATCAGATCCTAATGTTCTTAATGTAACTATTGTAAATAAATTGAATGTATAAAAAAAAACATATACCATACAATTTCTTAACGCAGAAGCAAACAGAATAACAATGTTAAACCGTACTTAATAACTACTAATAATCATCAGATCTAAACTTCTGTACCGAAATACACTTAGAAAGTAATAAATGAATGAACAAATTGTAATAGAAACAATGAAACTCGTTCACAATAAAATTTCTAAATCAATTTCGCTGATTTTAGCTCTTAACATTTCATCCGTAGTCTATTATAGGTATTCGATTAAGTAGCATTTTTCTGCAGAAGGAATCTCTAATTAACGCCAACGCTCAGCGGGAAGTTAAGAAAATAAGCGTTGTTTGTTGAAATTTTATTCGTTGGCAATAAATGATGTTTAAATGAAAGGATGAATTATATGAAACTATTTTAATCGGATTAATCGCGTATCTTTTGATATTTAAAATACGTTGGTTGGTCGTGGCGGAGGGGCACGAACGTGCGACTGTAAACGACTGGTTGTGGTTTCGATTCCCACTCGAGAAATGGAAATATTTAAAATAAAATAAAACAAAAATTACATTTATTGCCATAAGAGAATGAAAAAAACAAAGGAAAACAATATACATGAAACACAAAAAATAATGAATTCTAGCTTATGGCAAAAGGTGTAACTCAGCTCTTGATGCTTGAGGTGAGTACCTCTGACATCGCTGGTTTTCAGTTTCACCTCGTTACTAGTATTTCCATTTCCTTCGCCCTGTTATCAGAAGCAAAGCGTAGCGTTAAGTTCCAACACCTAACACGCAATGCCTCCAAATACGGCGGAAAGCGGGTAGCGGAGTGTCTTAACGGAGTAAGTTCCCTCTGCCTACCCTGCAGTGTGCGGGATACAGTGTGATATTAGAATTTAGATTAGATCGTTAAATACGTTTGAGAGAGAAAAGAAATTGAAGTTTCGAATACTTTACAGTAGTCCGTGAATACACATAGGCCTATATATAAACTGATTGCGTTGTCTAAAATGTTTTTTTGGAAACTTTAAATATACAATTTTTGGTTTATTCGGTTAAACTCGTTTCAATTATAATGTATAAGAATCGCAAAACCCTACGAAAGATAAGATAGAATAAATTAATATCTGTTATGAATTCAATTTTTAAACAATAACAAAAAAATGTTCTGTTTTTAATTATTTTCATAAAAAACGATTTATAGCAAAGCAAGTGACACTGGTGATACTCCTGCACATTCCAGCCGGAACTGAGACACTGCGTGTTTAAAGTTTGCGACATGTCAAAACTTGATATTTTGTGTCATCAGGACAAGTAAATAAAAAAAAATAAACAATCACTTCCATAAGTGGAAATCAAACCCACAATCAAATGCGTCTACAGTCAAATGCTGTCCCCACTGTCACATGATCACCACTTAACACATAATGCCTCCAGAACTCGTCGGAAAGTGGGTGACGAAATGTTTTAACATTAGATTTCCTGTGCTTGCCCTGCTGAGTGTAGGATACAGTGTGAAGCTAAAAAAAATATTCCAATCTCTTAAGAAGACGAAAATAATTGACATAAATATTATTTTAATATGCCCACTAACCATTAGCCCGTCGACCCGTTCTAGTATATAGCACAAGGACAGGACGCGTCTGCAAAAAGATGACCGCAGCATAACTTGGGCGTGGCTCAACTGGATATCCATTATGGACATCTTTCCTCCGTTATTCTCCTGCAAAAAATATATTGTTAATATGCATCTATTTGTCAGGGTTGTAAAGGTCTTGGGGCATTTAGGTTTCAGTTTAGTAAGATGGACTAGAGTCTGTTCTGTCTAAAACAATTTATTATATTTATCATATATTATATTTATTTGGCCAGTCGGAGCCCAGTGGCACAAGCGTGTGACTGTAAACGATAGGTTGTGGGTTCGATTCCCACTCGAGGAGTGGAAATATTTAATATTTCCATTTTCTTCGCTCTGGTGTCGAGGTAAAGCGCGACGTTAAGTTCCGCCACTTAACAAGCAACGCCTCCGAATTCGGCGTAAAGTGGGGAACGGAGGGTCTTGTCCCTGCTGTGTGCGTGATACAGCGTGAAGCTAAAAAAATAAAAAAATAATAAATAAACTTAGACTGTGTTTACTAAATGCATAGGTATGTATTTAAGACACGATATATTGGTGGTAAACTATATGACGGTAAAGACATAAAGCATGTAACTTTTTATTTTGAATAAAATTATTTTATTTTGACTTTAACATTGACTTTAACATTTTTTTTTTTCTGACGGATGTCTGTATATTTGTTTCAGCTAATTTCTATAGAACTGCTGGACCAATTTTGATGGGATACTTATACTTGCAGGTAGGTGATCTAATGAGTAGTACAAGGCTATCTTTTTTAGCTTCACGCTGTATCCCGCACACATCAGGGTAGGCAGAGGGAACCCAGTGTTAAGACACTCCGTTTCTTACTTTCCGAGGAATTCGGAGGCGTTGCATGTTAGGTAGCGGAACTTAACGCCGCGCTTTACCTCGACACCAGAGCGAACAAAATGGAAATAATAAATATTACCACTTCTCAAGTAGGAATCGAACCCACAACCAGTCCCTTTATAATCACACTTTTTGACTCTGCGCCACGACTGAGTATTTTTATTTTAAAATTTTCGTGAAAACATTATCGTGAGCATGTCTACTCAATCTTTAGAAAAGCTTTATTTACTGCAAAAAAAGCATAATATATACCTATACATATATTAGAAAAACAATATCGCAAACCAAACACATTTTAATAAATTCAGTTTCACGAAAGCTTCTTGTATTGAAATTCTTTCGCCATGTTTCCAATTTTAAAACCAAACAAGGTTGTATCAGTGTTGGAGAAAACTTACGAGTATCTTATGAATACGAAATATACTTCAGATTTGAAAATATAAACATGAATATTTCTGGCCAGTCGTGGCGTACAGGCACAAAGTGTGACTATAAAGCGACTGGTTGAGGGTTCGATTCCCACTCGATGAGAGGAAATCCATATTTACATTATAAATGCGAAAGTCTGTGTGTTTGCGTGTTACGCTTTCAAGGCTAATCTACCGGTCTAATTTGGATGAAATTTAAATTGAAAGTAGTAAACAACCATGGGTCTAACATAGACTACTTATTTTTTCAAAAATTAACCGCTAAAGGGTTGAAATAGGGGATGAAAGTGTATATGAAAAAACTAAGCCGTTTGACCGATTGTAATGAATTTTGGAATAAATATACTTGATAATCGAAGGTCAAACATAAGCTACTTTTAACATAGTTTTAGAATTCGGCGAAAAATGGGGAACGGAGTGTCCTAACACTAATTTTCCTCTGCTTTCTCTTCTGTGTGGGGTTCATACAGCGTGAAGCTAAAAAAAATGAATATTTCTATGCGGAAAACATAACTCCTTTTCTAAGCAGTTTCTCGTATTTTTATTATAGTTTTAAGTACTCATTAGGTACTAGTAGTGGGTAGTTCTAATGTTTTATTGTCAGTTTGAGTTTATGACCAGGTCTTTAGTTAAAAGTTAAGACTTATTGTTTGCTTGTGTTTGGTTATATCTATAGAATAAAGGAATATTATCATTTCTTAAATATGCGTAAATGTAAGTAATATAACATATTTTAATGGACAGAGATTTCACTATTAAGTTTCACCGGTCTCTAAGGACTTATATATATTATTTATGTATGCATATCCCGCATTGCCTCCGAATTCGGCGGAAAGTGGGGAACGGAGTGTCTTAACACTAGGTTCCCTCTGCCTACCCTGCTGTGTGCGGGATATAGCGTGAAGCTATTTATTATATAAAGTCAAGTTGTAAATATTGCCAAAAAAAATGAAAAAAGTAATAAACATTGAAAAAATTAGAAAAGACACGGCCATTAGTTCCTAGAAAATCATGAAAAAAATAAAAAAGTTATACCATTCAAGACATAATTATACACTTTCTAATCAAATAATCTACGGTAAAACGTCTGACTGTAAACGCAAGGGATATAGGTTCAAATCCGCTTAGGGGAATGACTATACATCAATTACATTTGCCCCTCTGGTAACTAAGATAAAGCGCGACGTTGAATTCTGCAACTCAAGACACAACGTTCAGGAAGAAAGAATAGAACGGCGTAATTTGATACTGGGTTCTCTCTGACTATCCTGCTATGTGAAAAAAAGGGGAAGCTGTCAAAAAAATCTTTACTTTGCCTGTACTATAAAACCTGAACTTCCTTGAGGATAAAATAGGTAAAAATCTCGAAAAATACCTCAAAAATGACAACTTCAGCGTTCCACCGGTTCAATGCCAGTTCCTCAGCTCGCACCCAACTATGCAGATATTGTCTGGCAGATCTTGGCAGCGGTTGGGCTTGGTCATCCACCCATGTGAAGTCAGCCATGGACTTCGAAGTCTTACTTATAGTATGGCTTACTCGGAATGCTGCTGGACCCTGGTGAAAAGGAAAATAAATACTTTTTTTTAGCTTAACGGTCTTTCCCGCATAGCAGGGTAGTCAAAAAGGACTTGGTGTGACAAGAAACTCTGTCTACTTTCTGTTCGTAATCGAGACATTTTGCGTGATGAGTGACGGGACTTAATGTAGCGATTTGTCTTACGTACCAAAGTGCAAAAAGGATTCACTCAGAAGAACTGTGCCTCAGTTGGCGTAACTTAACATCGTACTTTTTTGGAATAGTATCTAAAAGTGTACAAATATTCCTAAACGTGGGAAAAGAACTCAAATCAAAGTCAAAGTATTAGTACTTTAGCGATAGAGAAGTTATATTAATTTAAGTGGCCAGTCGTTGCGAAGTGGCACAAGCGTGTGACTGTAAACGATTAGTTGTGGGTTCGATTCCCAGTGGAAACATTTAATATTTCCATTTTCTTCGCTCTGGTGCCGAGGTAAAGCGCTGCGCTAAGTTCCACCACTTAACACGCAATGCCTCCGAATTCGGCGAAAAGTGGGGAACGGAGTGTCTTACACTAGGTTCCCTCTGCCTACCCTGCTGTGTGCGGGATACAGCGTGAAGCTAAAAAAAATTAAATAATAATTTAAATAGAAAAAGAATTAAAGAAAAGAAGTTAAGTTATTTTAAATAGAACAATATAGCATAATATGGTATAATAGCATAAAATGTATGGGATTATTTAATTAAATGGTTGTCAATGTCAAAAATTTAATAGTTTATTTTTGCATACATTCACTAGACGTTTAATTTCCTGATAGTCTGCTGTTGATGGCTAATATTGAAAACCTAATGACATTAAAGCAAAGTGACATATTAGACAGGTATTTATTTATATTAAACGAGAGTAATAAACGAGAGTTGGCGAATTTAAAATAAATTTTTTTTTTTTTCTAAATATGTTATATGATCGATTCTCATGCAAGATTTATATTTAAATTATTTTATATTCTGTTGAATGTTAAGGAAAATCACGGCAATGAGTTTCGTCACTTAATTATACAATTTTTTGAATTCGGACAGAAAATGTAAAAAGTGATGCAAGGTCGCCTCAGCGAAAGTGGGTAAAGTAACATGTCTAAATATATGTTTAAGTTCTACCACAAGTGTCTCAGAATAGGTCAAAAAGTGGGAAACGGAGTGTCTTGATACTATTTTCTCTTAAACTACTGTGCTATACAAAAATAAATCATGACAATTTATTGAAAGTAAAATATGCACATAAATACGTGTACATTAAATTGATTACATAAAGCAATTAAATAAGAATTTATTTATTTAAATTACCAATCCCCAAAAGTCAGGAGAAAGTTCGTTATCTTTAAACTCCTTGTACGGACACTCCGCAGGATTGAATGTATGCACGAGAACACTTTGTTTTGCCAATTCACTCTTTTTCGCCATATTTTAATTATTTAAATATATATTAATTAAATAAAAGTTATGTTTTTGTCACAAAAACAACTGCTTTTGTTATAATGAGATTTGACATTTGACGTTTCAATTGAAAGGTTTAGTTATTTTTATTGTTATTAGAAACTTTTTTGAAATAGACTTTTTTTTTATTTGAATTTTAATAAATTAGTATATCATTTTTTTTTAAATAAAAGCGCTTGAATGTTTTAACTTGGTTAATAAATAATCTATGGTATAAGATATATGTATATGTAAAATTAAACAATTTTAGAATTCAACTTGATCAATTAAAACTATAGATCAAAAACATTTTGTTAAAGACGTTCAGCAAGAACACTTTGTTTGGCTAAAACACACTTTTTCGCTATATTTATTATTTATTAATATAATAAAAAAATAAAAGTTATTTAGTTATTTTTGTCACAAAAACAACAGCTTTGTATATAACAAAAATCAACTTAAACATTTGACGTCAATTAAATTGAAAGGTTTAATAATTTTGATTGTATAAATATTACAAACTTTAAGAAAAAAAAATCATTCTTTATTAAAATTTCAAAAGTTAGTATTAATAAAAAACGTATTTAAAAGTTTTATAATTTTTTCTTGATTAACAAATAACTTATAGGATAACGTATGTGTGTACAAAAAATCCATTAACATTTCAGATTAACAATCTGAGCAATTAAAAATAAAAAAAAATACACTATAACAACAGCAGTTTCACTCAGGCAAACAGAACTGAGTGTCAAAACACTCCCGATCTCCATTTTCCACCCAAAATGATCTTTGATGATTGGTGGATCCCAACGCTGCCTTTTATCTAATTAGAGCGGAGAAATGACCATTATATATAACCCTTCTACCCAGTAAGAATAGAAATTACAACCATCGCGTACATCGCAACCATACAGTTAGGCCAATGTCCAATACATTGGCCTAACTGTATGGTTGCATATGGCCTTAGTAACTTATTTTTAATGCTTAATTTACTGGGGCCAGTCGCGGCGCAGTGGCACAAAGTGTGATTGTAAAGCGACTGGTTGTGGATTCGATTCCTACTCGAGGAGTGGAAATATTTAATATATCCATTTTCTTCGCTCTGGTGTCGAGGCAAAGCGCGGCGTTAAGTTCCATCACTTAACACGTAATGCTTCCATATTGGGCGGAAAGGGGGGAACGGAGTGTTTTAACACTAGGTTTCCCCTGTCTACCCTGCTGTGTGGGGGATGCAGCGTGAAACTAAAAAAAAAATTACTAATCGTTATTCATATATGGATCATATTTTCATTTTTAAGTAATTGGCTAAACTACGAGGGCTTCCTTCCAATTATATATGATTGTAACAATTATATTATTGCAATTAAAGAGAAATATTTGTAATAAAGTATCTCTACCGCACCTGTATCCTAAATTGTAATACACAATTACGTACATTGGCGTGTTTAATTGTAATTGCGATTGGTTGTGGGTTTGATTCCTACTCGATGGAATGGTCGTAATTTAAGTTGTTTTTTTTTTATATTAAATTTCATGTAAATTTAATAACAAACCCAATATTTTAATGCAAGTATCCTCTATGTTTTTACAATTTTTAATGCAGATATCCTCTATGTTTATGTTTTAGGTTACCTCTAAGATATCACTAATAGTGATATGGTCGCCTTTGTATACTACAATTATTATTTATGTGTGTATTTTCTTGTTATTATGTGTTCTATTTTCTAATAAGCTTCTATGTGTGTAATAAAGTTTATTGTACATGATTAAAGTTTCCTTTCATTACTCCGTTCTGATGTATAGGATAGATTATTTTATTTGTAGTTTTTTTTCAGGTTCGTGCCATACAGTCAGTAGAGCCGAGAAAGAACCTAGTGTCAAGATACTCCATTGTTCTTTTTCTAAAAAAAAATTTAAAAATAATCATTTTTAAGGATGGGAATAGAACCCACAACTTATCACATTTAGAGTGAGACACTGGTCCACTGCACCACGATGCATATTTACACACGTAAATAAAATAGGAATATCTGATGAAGATAAATGATTTTTACTAAATGCATATAACAAAAACATTTTTTTAATTTGTCTCCCTGTCATTTTGGCTGATCTCTAGAACGGCTGGACCGATTTTGACGGGACTTTCACTTTTAAAATTATAAATTTGTTGTATCCACAGGAAGGGAGTCGCGGGCACAACTAGTTAAAAATAAAATCGGTTCAGGGTTCACAGTCACGGGAGAGTGATCCGTCATGCTCTTTTTCTTTCAAAACTGCAGTTTTATAACTTTTGTAATAATAAAAGTACATTTGAACGTTGCTAAATGAAACTTACGTTATTTTGTTACGTCTGAACGAAAACGTGGCATGGCGAAGTGCGCTAAAATAGCCTGTAAGTATTCGCTTCGTAAAATTTCATAATATTTTCGTCGTTTAAGCGTTCGTTTATTTTAAAGTAGATTTGAATGTTGGCTATTTATTTAGCTTTGTTTGTTTCGAGTGGGGAAAAATTACTCTTTGTAAATTTTTTGGCACTAGGTAGGTATATATTTAACTAGCGACCCGCTCGCGGCTTCGTCGCTTGATCTACATGGCTGATTCGGTATACTACAATCCGTAAGGGTTGATTTTTGAAAAGTTATGTAGCCTATGTTTAACTTTGGATTATCAACTATGTATATGCCAAAATTTATTACAATCGGTCAAGCGGTGTAGATTTTTCATATAAACTTTCATCCCCTATTTCAACCGTTTAGAGGTTGATTTTTAAAAAACTAAATAGCCTATGTTAGACCCGGTCATTTTTACTTTCGTTCTAAATTTCATCCAAATCGGACCAGTAGATTAGCCGTGAAAGCATGACAGATAGACACACAGACATTCGCGTTTATAAGTATGGATAGTCGTGTAATGTATAAGGTCATTGTTGCGCAGTGTAGCGTTTCTTTGTAAATGCAATTGGTTGTATGTTCGATTCTTATTCAGAATAATGATTATGTATTTTCTTTTTTGAGGCTTCACTCTTTCTCATACATAGTGAGGCAGGAGAGAGAACCTATTCTCAAGGCACCCTTCATTTTTCACCCAATAATTGGGACGTGTTGATTTTTTTTTTTTTTTTTTTATGTAATAAAGGAGGCAAACGAGCTGAAGGCCCACCTGGTGTTAAATGGCTACCTCCGCCCATAGACATCCACAACATTCAAGTTATGGATGCGTTGCCAGCCTTGGGAATGTAGGACAGAAGGAGGGAGGAAGGATGGGAATGGCGGAATAGGGAGAGCTGGCTTACATGCCATCGAACCGGAACACATCATAAGATATTTGGCGGTTCGTCTTTGACATGATAGTGGTCGCGAGCCAGTCGGAGAACGAATCTCCTACCACCAAACTACTGGGTTACCCGCCTTTTACGGGACGCTACCCAGCGGCGGGGGGGAATTGTATTCTTAATCCGTCCCCCCACGGGACAAAGTTGAGCGGCGAAACTTAACACAGTGCTTTATCTTTAGTACCAGAGCGAAGAGTAAAAAAGTTAAATAACAATTTCCTTAAGTGGGAATTGAACCCATAGCCTTTACGGTTACTATATTTATTACATTTTTTATTATATCTTAATAATTTTAATTTTTCCACACAGGTATCTAAGACAAATGGATAGAAGCGATTTATTTTGTCACTGCGTGTCAACGCAATGTCTCAATTTTGGACAGAAAGTGGAGAATGAAATGACATTACGTTTAAAAGCCTATTTACTTTTATCCAAAAATAATTCTAAATTATATTGATATAAAAAATATTCTACCAATACATCTAAAAAAAGCATTAAAAAATAATCATTTTTTAGTAGTTTTACTCTCAAACTTACTTTATATCGTAATTTACTTACAAAATTTTTACGTAACACGATTTTATTTGCTCAGAATGTTTAAAAAGCCAGCAAAAACAAGTCAGTTTAAAACAAATTGTAAGCAGCGATTACCACTTTCTTGAAAACAACTTCAACAGAGCTCTAGTAATCCTTAATGAGATGCTTAATTTAGAGCACAGAATTAAACATTACCTTGTTTTTGGGTAAACATTCATTTATTTATTTAATTTATGACATAACTTTATAAGGGCACGAACGTGTGACTGTAAACTACTGGCTGTGGGTTCGATTCCCACTCGAGGAGTGGAAATATTAAATATATCCATTTCCTTCGCTCTGGTGTCAGAGGTAAAACGTGGCGTTAAGTTCCGCCAGTCCAGTCGGTAACAGTAACACGTTCGTACCACTGCGCCACGACTGGCCCCACTATTGGCTCGACTACTTTGATATGCGCAAAAAATTGAAGCCGGAACTTTTTAATGTTTATTATCACATTAGAGGCCATCGTGGCACAGTGTGACAATGTCTGACTATAAACGCGATGGTTATAAGTTCGATTCCCGCTCGCGGAGTGATTATATGAAATTTTTCATTTATTCCGCCTAGGGCGCACACAAACTATTGGATTCAGGTAGAAGGTAGAGAACGGATTACCTAGGAGCCAGTTAGATTCTTTAATACTACCTTGCCATGCCGAAAAAAAAAAGTAAATTCGTGCTTATTTACAAACTAGCGGCCCACTCGCGGCTTCGCCGCGTGAACTACATAACTGTTTCGTTATATTGCAACCATCAGAGGTGGATTTTTGAAAAATAAAGTAGGCTATGTTAAACTTTTGATTATCAACTATATATATTTAAAATTCAAGCGGTTCAGATTTTTCATATAAGCTTTCATCCCCTATTTCAACCTTTTAAAGGTTCATTTTTAAAAATATGAGTAGCTTATGTTTGACTCTGGATTATTTGCTACTTTCATATTAAATTTCATTCAAATCGGACCAGTAGATTAGCGGTGAAAACGTGACAGACAAATAGACATAACTTCGCATTTATAATATAAGCGAGGATAATTTACATTCATAAAACTCCAAGATGGGGATTGTGGGTTCGATTGCCACTCGAGGAGTGGAAATATTTATTATTTCCCTTTTTTTCGCTCTGGTGTCGAGGTAAAGTGCGGCGCTAAGTTCCGTCACTTAACACGCAATGCCTCTGAATTCGGCGAATAGTGGCGAACGGAGTATCTTAATACTAGGTTCCCTATGCCTACCCTGCTGTGTCCTCACACAGCACAGCA
Source organism: Dryas iulia moderata (assembly GCA_019049465.1). Classification (NCBI taxonomy): domain Eukaryota; kingdom Metazoa; phylum Arthropoda; class Insecta; order Lepidoptera; family Nymphalidae; genus Dryas; species Dryas iulia. The sequence goes on along the minus strand of CM032422.1, from coordinate 519,730 downwards.
CAGGTAGAGCGTGAAGCTAAAGAAAATAAATACATTCATAAAACTCCAAGACAGTGCAGGTTCGAATCCCCAAATACACGAAAATCACAAATCGAATTAAATAAATGTCACAATATATACTACTAAAATTGTTTTAACTTTACAAAGCGTCTCTACGACGACGACGACAACGAGAACAACCCACCAACATTTATCTGTCTGCCCGTGACAAGATTTTTTGTGTGACCGACCTCGCCTTTGTTTGGCACCGGATGAAAAGCGCCCACAAAAGATTTTAAAATTGAAATCTCATGCTTTCTTATCAGATCCTGATGAAAATAAGGCTTTGATTAAATACTTTTTTTTTGCACTGCGGTTGGTTACTGTTAGTAATTTTGTTATTATGTTATGATATTAGAGGCTGATGGGTGCAGTGGTACTGTTTGAGTGTAAAGCGATGTTTGTGAATTCGATATATTTTTTTTTATTATTATATACCCTCACGCTGTATCCCGCATACAGCTGGGTAGGCAGAGGGAAATTAGTGTTAAGACACTCCGTTCCCCACTTTCCGCCGAATTTGGAGGCATTGCGTGTTAAGTGGCGGAACTTTGCCTCGACACCAGAACGAAGACAATGGAAATATTAAATATTTCCACTCCTCGAGTGGGAATCGAACCCAAAACCAGTAGATTACAGTCACACGTTTGTGCCACTGGGCCACGACTGGCCACAAGTAATATTTATATTTATAGAAGTTAATTTTAAATTAAATGTATATAAATACGTGTAATCCTAACGTATATTTTCTCACTATAAAGAGAGATAATTAAAATAAGAACGGGAAATCCCTTTGACGTAAATATTATATATATCCTTTTGCTAATAATTGATACATAAATTCATTAACGGATTGACATTTTTCTGAGCGGAGGCTTTCACGGCGAACCGGTGTGTGATTAACTTCCTGTCCTTTGAATGTCGAACTAAGTATATTCTTATTATAGTTTAGATATTATCAAGGAGTATATATTCTTTAAAAATATTAGACCATTCTTTTGATAACCTTTGTAAATTATATATTATACTATATTAAAACATTAAAAAAATAATGTGAAAAAAGTAGAAAAAAGTGAAGAATATTGTTTCTTGAATCTGATGGCTTTTCTTTTTTTTACAAATTAACATTTCCCGCGTAGCAGGATAGTCGGAGAAGACTTAGTGTCAAGACACTCCGTCTTCCACTATCCGTGTGAAATCGAGACATCGTGTGTTGAGTGACGTAACTCAACGCAGCCCTTTGTCTTAGAAATCTGAGTGAAAAAGTAAAAAAAAAATATGTTATTGTTCTCCCGAGTGGGAATTGACGCCACAACTATCCCTTTACTGTCATTCGCTGTACCACTGAGCTACAATGGCCTCGTGGTATTGTAATTATTTAATTTGCTTAACCTTAAAAACATGTTTATATCAATCATAAATGTTTATGTCAATACATTATTATTTAATTTAAAAAATGTTTTTTTTTTGGGACCAGTCGTGGCACAGTGGCAAGAACGTATGACTGTAAACGACTGGTTGTGTGTTCGATTCCCACTCGAGGAGTCGAAATACTTAATATTTCCATTTTCTTCGCTCTGGTGGTAAAGGCAAAGCGCGGCGTTAAGTTCCGCCACCTAACACGCAATGCCTCCGAAAGTGGGGAACGGAGTGACTTAACACTAGGTTACCTCTGTCTACCCTGTTGTGTGCGGGATACAGCGTGACGCTAAAAAAAAATATATATATCTCTCATCTCATCTCTCTCGGCAATTCTCATATTCGGTCAAATTATTACTTAAAGTATCACACAGGCGTTACATATTATATAAATTAATGTCAGCCAGTCAGTAAGGAGCGTCTGAATAAACACAATGGTTATGGGTTCGATACCCACTTGACGAAATTATAATTTTATCATTTTTCCGCTTTGGTACCTAAGGATTCGCGCGGCATCGAATTCTACCATTTAACATACAATGTCTTAACCTACGTCAGAAAGTGGAGCACGAAGTGTTAAGACACTACTAGACTAATCTGTAAAGTAAACCATTTCCATACCCATCAGATTCAGGAAAGAATATTCTTCACTTTTTCTACTTTTTACAAATTATTTTTTTAAAGTTTAATATAGTATAATGTATATTTTACAAAGGTAATCAAATTAAAGGTCGAAAGGTTTATAAAGAAAATATACTTACTCTTAATAAGATCTAAACTATAATAAGAAGTGGCCAGTCGTGGCCCAGTGGCACAAGCGTGTGACTGTAAACGACTGGTTGTGGGTTCGATTCCCACTCGAGGAGTGGAAATATTTAATATTTCCATTTTCTTCGCTCTGGTGTCGAGGTAAAAGCGCGGCGTTAAGTTCCGCCACTTAACACGCAATGCCTCCGAATTCGGCGGAAAGTGGGGAACGGAGTGTCTTAACACTAGGTTCCCTCTGCCTACCCTGCTGTGTGCGGGATATAGCGTGAAGCTATTTATTTTTTTTTTTTTATAATAAGAATACTTTTAACATTTTTCAAGTATTATTCCACACTTAGGAAAATTGAAAAAGACATTTAGAAAACGTATAAAAATTCGAACCCGCGCCTCCTGAATACCGTTCAGGCGCTCTCACCACTGACCAATGCGCAATTTTTATACGTTATTTAAATCTCTTTTTTTATAATAAGAATATACTAGGATCTCTCTGCCTATTTAATTTCATAGAAAAAAGCGTGAAATTAAAACCATTTTTCATAATTTTTGCTCTAAAATTTCAACACACAGACGGCCAAATTACATTCTTAATACATATGCCTATATATATTCAACTACTATTGTCTACAATACATATGTACAACAAGAACAGAATGCATTGAGATATAATAATTGTTCCAATGCGACGTTCGCAACCACACAGCAATATTAAGGTCAGTTGCAAAATAAGCGAAGTCTGGTGAAAGTAGTTCTGAGCGACCAAATACTAAGATCTCCATGCCCCCTCTCTTTACAAGTTAAACTGGATGTTTGAGAGGAAAATGTATGAAGGAGACAGGTCTGGTTAAGCTGGTCGGCTCTTGCAAACCAAAGGTATGTTATCGACAATTGTATTAGAAGTGCTTTGCGTTTGATCTGTTTTTAAAGACAGTATTTTGTGTTAATGCGTGTCGATGTCGATTGTTTCGAGAATACTGGGGAGTAATGTTATAGGTTTTTTTTATATTGATTTCAGTTTTTTGCTTTATTATACTTTTTTTTTTGATTCACGATGTATCCCGCACTCAGTTAGGTAGGCAGAGGGAGCCTAGTGTTAAGACACTGCGTTCCCCACTCACCGCCGAATTCGCAAGCATTGTGTGTTAAGTGGGGGAACTTAACGCCGCGCTTTGTTTCGACACTAGAGCGAAGAAAATGGAAATATCAAATATTTCCACTCCTCAAGTGGGAATCGAACCCACAACTAGTCGTTAACAGTCACATTTCAGTCCATTTATTTTACACAAAGATTTTAATGTCTAGATTCTACGTTCTCCGTTTTTGTCTAAACTTGTATGTATATCATGTTGATTTGCTCAATGCAATGCAGAAAGCAAAGCAGAAAAATGATAATACTTTGAACATAATTACTAACCTGGCTGATAATCGAATCCATAGCCATCGCTATACTAGAAAATAATTTGAAGGTTTTAAATTTTTTTATTTTCTCATTATTCAAAGGAATTCATTAAAATTAATTGATGTTAAAAAGTACATATATGCAATGTATACTGAAAAATGTTTGGCCTTTCCTTTTAATAACTACCGTAGAAACCTTTAACCTATGCTCGTCCTATAAAGTTGTATATTTACACTTATAGCGATGTATGCAGGACGCATCGATGTGTGCATTGACATACAAAATGTGCAGCTTTAAATGCAATAATAGTGCATAGGAAAAGGATTAAGAATATAATTGGTAACCAGTATTGGGAATAACATTTCATTATCAAACTCAGAGAAATAAATTAACTTTAACTGTTATTAATACGAGCATAATATAAATCAGTGCAAATGCACCGAATTCCTATCACTTAAAGTTAACATTGTCCTTTGAGTTTAGTAGTCTATAAAGTTGTATTTCTAGAACTAATTGTAAATACTTGTTGTAATTATGCAGAATAGTAATAATATTGTTTGTATTTATTTCTGTTTGTTCAATAAATAATTATTTCATTTATTTCTATGTAAGTAATTGAACTGATGATTAATTGTTTGCCCTTTACTTCACCTGGGGTAATGCCCCTTGATATAAATATGTATAGTTAAAATGGTAAAACATAAAATTCCATTTCTCCCGAATTTCGAGAAATCATCAATTCGTGGTCTGATAAACCACTTAAGGAACACCATTACTATTTTTTTTTATTTCATTGACCGTACTTGTTGCATGAAATGAAATATTGAGTATTATTCAATTTTAAAGGAGAATCAGAGAAAACCTAGTATCAAAACTATTCGACCTCCTTTCTCCGTCTGAAATCGATATATTGCTAGTTAAGTGGCGGAACTTAACGCCAGGTTTCCCCGTAAAGTACAGAAATGAAAATTGAAAAAGACATTTAAAGAAAACGTATAAAAAATTGTACGCAGCGGGATTCGAACCCGCGCCTCCTGAATACCATTCTGGCGCTTTCACCACTGAGCGCATTGCTTTGCTTTGAACGCATTCAGGAGGCGCGGGTTCGAATCCCGCTGCGTTAAAATTTTTATACCTTTTCTTTAAATGTCCTTTTCAATTTTCTTAAGTGTGGAACACTTTAAAAATATTTAAAAAAAATGAAAATTGTTTTAAAATAATCATTTCCCTGAGTAGAAATCGAACCCACAACCAATCTCTTTTACAGTCACTCGCTATCCCACGGCGCTACGACGGCTTTTAGAAAGAATTTTAAAACTACTGACTATGAACTGTTAAAGTGAATCATGTTTTTTTGTATAATACACTAGAGTATGAATGAATCACTAAAACGTATTTCCTTTAAACCAGTGATTCAGAATTTTGCTCAGCGCTTTTATGAATGAAACAATAATACAACTTTCTTTTTAAAACTAGATTTGCTTATATTCTCTTTGCATTTTTTAGAACTGTGTCTTTTTTGTTTATTTTTAGCTTTACACTATATCCTACATACAGTAAGGTAGACAGACAGAAGGAACCTAGTGTTAAGACAATCGTTCCCCATTTTCCGTTAAATTGCATGTTATTTGGCGTTAAGTGGCGGTAGTTAAGTCTTGACACCAGAGTGAAGGAAATCGTAATATTATTATAAAGATGGAAATGTTAATTATTTCTATTTCCTTCGGTCTAGTATTAAGGCAAAGCCTGGCGCTAAGTTCCGCCATTTAACACGCAATGCCTCTGAATTTGGCGGAAAGTAGGGAACGGAGTGTCTTAACACTAGGTTCCCTCTGCCTACCCTGCTGTGTGCGGGATACAGCGTGAACATAGTAAAATGTTTTATATTATTCTTTGTCTTTAACAATAAACAATATTATTGTTTAAACTAAGAATAAAGCGTGAAGTTAAAAAAACTGATTTCAGTATTCAATATAAAAAGCGAAAATGACCAAGTTTAAAACGAAGTAAATTGAAAACAGTTTTTGGATTTCAAACAACAATTATCATTCGTATTAATGGTTACTTAATTGGAGACATCATCGTTAGTGTTATGGCTAGAACGTGTTTAACTACACGCAGTGGTTACAAGTTCGATTCCCATTCAAATAAATGCGTTTGCTTAAAATTCTATTTCCTGATTTGTTTGGCTTGTTTAACATTGGGTTTTGTGTTTCCATATGTGTAAGTTATCTTTACAACTGTTTTGAAAAGTTTAATTATTATTTATATGTTATAATAAAAAAATATGTACATTTTGTAATATTTAAAACTCTTGGGCCAGTAAACAACTGGTTGTGGGTTCAATTCCCACTCGAGGAGTGGAAATGTTCATTATTTCCATTTCCTTCGCTCTGGTATCAGAGGCAAAGCGCGGCGTTAAATTCCGCCACTTAACACACAATGCCTCCGAATTCGGCGGTGCGTGGGGAATGGAGTGTCTCAACAATAGGTTCCCTCTGCCTAAACTGATGTGTGCGGGATAAAGCGTGAAGTTAAAACTCTTTCGTTGGTTTTACTTGATACGTAAGTTTCTGGGAAACCATAGAGGAGACAATAAAAATAATCTAAAAATTCAGAACAGCTTCACGCATAGCCAGAAAGTCCTCTGACTTTCTATGCTGATGCTAGGGTGAAGACACCCTGTTCTGCATTTTCCGTTTTAATTCCAGAAAATATGAGTTAAGTGGTACAGCGCAATGACCCACTTTTTGACTAGTAAATATAAACAATTCAAATAGTTTTAAACATTTCTTTTCTTTAAGTGCGAGATTCGAACCCGCGCCTCCTGATCCGTCCAGACGCTATCACCGCTGAGCCAACATACAACTAATTTTTGTTGTAAACATCTCTGTAGAGAGATATTTTTGTGTTTTTTTTTTAAATTTAAATAGTTTCATTCCCCCAAAAGGTAAAACACACAAGTAATTATGATTAGCACCTGTCTAGTAATTATACCTGTACAAAAATAATAAGAGATAAATGCTTATTAAGTGTCTTAACACTAGTTTCCCTCTGCCTACGATTTAATGTATGCCTTTTTGAGCAAATAGAGCGTGGGATCTGCTTTTGCTTTTTTTTTATTTTTTTTTAGCTTTACGCTGTATAGGTGCACGCGGTAAGTAGGTAGGGTAGGTAGTGGAAACCTAGATAGATAGATAAACTTTTTACTTTCACACTATTACATTCCATTTTCTTCGCTCTGGTGTCGATAAAGTGCGGCGTTAAGTTCCACCACTTAATACGCAAGCCTCCGAATTCGGCGGAAAGTGGGGAATGGAGTGTCTTAACATTAGGCTCCCTCTGCCTACCCTGGTGTGTGCGGGATACAGCGTGAAGCTAAAAAAAGTATACATAATATGTATGCAAGTTACTTAATTAATGATAATCATTAAATAATTTTAATAAATTACATATTTAAACCTAAAAACATTTAATTGTAATATCTAATTACTAGGATTAGCATAACACTTAAATATTAGTATTAGTAATTAAACTAATTTGGAAATCCCTTAATAATAATCAGTGGCCAGTCGTGGCCCAGTGGCACAAGCGTGTGACTGTAAACGACTGGTTGTGGGTTCAATTCCCACTCGAGGAGTGGAAATATTTAATATTTCTATTTCCTTCGCACTGGTATCAGAGGTAAAGCAAGGCGTTAAGTTCCGCCACTTAACACGCAATACCTCCGAATTCGGCGGAAAGTGGAGAACGGAGTGTCTTAACACTAGGTTCCCTCTGCCTATCCTGCTATGTGCGGGATACAGCTTGAAGCTAAAAAAAATGTTAAAGTAAGGGCCCACTATCTACATACTTAAGTTAGATAACTATAGCTATTGATACTCGACTAGCGGATGTAATTTATACTGGCGGAAGTTAACTGATTTTGAAATTTTACACCAAAAGCATTTCCCGCGTAACAAGTTAATGAAAGTTGTATTGTGAGTAGGAAGGGAACTGTTAAAGTTACTTTCTTGATTTTTCTTTTAAACTATACTATAGTAGTAGTAGAAATAATAGTAATGTTTTTACAACTTCACACATCTTCTGGCATAGTCAGAGAGTGTCAATGCACTATCTTCTTCATTTTCTGCGTGAAATAGTGATATTCTGGAATCCCACTTGATAAGTGGAAATATTTAATATTTCTATTTACTTCGCTCTAATGTCGAGGCAAAGCGTGGCGTTAAGTTCCGCCAGTTAACACACAATGCCTCCAAATTCGTCGAAAAGTGGGGAACGAAGTGTCTTAACACTAGCTTCCCTCTGCCTACCCTGCTGTGTGCGGGATACCGCGTGAAGCTAAAAAAAGTGATATTACATGTTGACTACCAGAACTCGACACTTCAATTCGTCTCGTTTATTTCAGAGCATAAGTAATAAAATAATAACAATCTTTCTAATTAATTTCTCCAAGTGGGAATTGAAACCAGAACCAACTACGGTTACAACTAGAGTTTACTAGATTCTTTCTATATGTTGTAAATAAAAAAATAACAAAAACAAATCTCTACCCACACTATGTTCCCTTAAAAAGGCATACATAGAATTAATTTGCCACATTTAGATTTTGAACCATTAGGTTCATATAAATCTATCACATAAATATGTATATCCTCTATAAATTGACTAATCACTTTTTTTGCAGTTTTAGGTTTTTTCACGTTAAACAAGGAGTTACCCTTTTTTTTTTTTCATGAGGAAATCCTTTACGGATACCAGCCCGATTGGGGACTCGGACGTAGTTATGTGGGACTCCGGACTGCCGTATACCCACTAAAATCTCACGGTGCCCCGCGTTACTATTCCTACTTAAGGAGTAGAAATATTCATTTTCATTTTCTCCTCTCTGGTGTCATTTTCATTTTCTTCTCTCTCAGCAAACGCAGCATTCTTTCTTTCTCTTTACAAACAATACCTTCAGCATTCAGAAAATGGGGAACAGAGTGTCTTAACACTAGGTTTCTTCCTTATAACATATAGTCTTAAGTTTCTACAAAATGCTTTTAATATTTTTTTTAGCTTCATGCTGTATCCTGCACACAGAAGGTTAGGCAGAGGGAACCTAGTGTTAAGACACTCCGCTCCCCACTTTCCTTTGAATTCGGAGGCTTGCGTGTTAAGTGGCGGAACTTAACGCCGCACTTTACCTCGACACCAGAGCGAAGAAAATGGAATGTAATATTTAGTGTAAAAAAAAGGTAATTTATCTATCTATCTAGGTTTAAGCTGTCTACCCTACCTTACTGTGTGCGCCTATACAGCGTGAAGAAAAAAAAAAAAAAAAAAAACAAAATCAGATCTCTACCCACGCTCTCATTACTTAAAAAGGCATACATTAAATCGATTTGCCATATCTTAAAACATTAGGCTCACACCAACTCTATCAGAGACTCCACATAATGAGTAATAACTTCTATAATTCTATATTTAGACGAATTCGAGGGCAACACCTAGTTTACAATATTCGCTGGGACTGGCCTCAAATGAACCGGTTTATAATGTCGTATCAGCGGTCGGTGGTGACCAGATGTTTAGTAATTTAATAAATATCATATTATAAAATACCTTTTAGACTGATGTTGCTACCAAAATGCATCGCTAACTACAAAGGAAAATTAAAGGGATCTTAGGAAATTTATTAAAGTAAAATATATAAATAAAACGTTTTAGCCAATTTTTTTTTTTAGCTTCACGCTGTATCCCGCATACAGCAGGGTAGGCAGAGGGAACCTAGTGTTAAGACACTCCGTTCCCCACTTTCCGCCGAATTCGAAGGCATTGCGTGTTAAGTGGCGGAACTTAACGCCGCGCTTTACCTCGATACCAGAGCGGAGAAAATGGAAATAATAAATATTTCCACTCCTCGAGTGGGAATCGAACCCACACCCAGTCGTTTAGAGTCACACGCTTGTACCACTGCGCCACGACTGGCCCCATTACTGGCCAAATTATTGCAGTATAATACTTTTAATTGTATAAAATAAACAAAAAACCAAACAAAACATACAATAGGGTCCAATCTATTATTGTGAATATTGCAAACCTTAATGTAATACATTATATACATGAAAAACTTTCTTATATATTTTCAAAATACATGGTTACGGAGTTGTTTAACAAAATATAGCGTTAGATTCCACAATAAAAGGAAATGCCTTGACATTGGATTTTGGTAAAAGGATTTGTAAAAATAATAATATATCCAAATCACTGTGTTTGCTGAAAAGTAGAGTCAATGTTTTTGGTATTATAATTCTTTTTAAATACTTTAAAGTGTTTTGTAAGTGTTTAAAGGGTAGGCAGAGGGAACCTAGTATTAAAACACTCCGTTCCCCACTTGCCGCCGAATTAGGAGGCATTGCGTGTTAGATGGCGGAACTTAACGCCGCGCTATGCCTCGACACCAGAGCGAAAAAAATAGAAAAACTAACTATTTCCACTTCTCGAGTTCCCACTGGATCGAACCCACAACTAGTCGCTCTACTGTCACACTTTGTACCTCTGCCACGACTAGCCCTATTTGATATTATTTTTTTTACAGTAGCCCTGATAAAGTTAATTCTCTGTTTTGTAACAAATTTCAAATCATTGCACATTGAGCGACGTAAGCTAACGCCAACGCGTAAGTAAACTACCGTAACTTATTATGAAAATGTAATCCCATTGATTTGCCCTCGAGTAGATTCAACCTACAACCATCTCATTTTCACTTAATCAAAAGACTACTGTCCCACAGCGGCCTCTATTATTTTAATTTTTTTTTTTTGCTTCACGCTGTATCCCGCACACAGCGGGGTAAGCAGTGGGAACCTAGTGTTAAGACACTCCGTTCCCCACTTTCCGCCGAATTCGGAGCCTTGCGTGTTAAGTGGCGGAACTTAACGCTGCGCTTTAACTCGACACCAGAGCGAAGAAAATGGAAATATAATTTCCACTCCTCGAGTGGGAATCGAACCCACAACCAGTCGTATACTGTCACACGCTTGTGCCACTGGGCCACGACTGGGCACAATTTTCATACATAATAATATATGTCATTCAACTTTCTCTCTCAATATAATTAAATTGTTTCGTAATGCATGTACTCGATGCAATTATTACAATCGACTTGATACGAATCTTTCACTTTAATTTAAAGATTAGTTTGTTAATAATTTAAAAAAATGCCTTTATCTATCGAAATATGTATAAAATTATCTCTGAAATACGCAAAAACGGAAAAAGAATGTTCTATCGCTAGGTTTTTCGATCAACCTGCTATATATCTGTTTAAGTCTGGACATTTTTTTACCAAACGACCAAGGCAATGAATGGAGAACGGAGTGTCTTAACACTAAATTTTCACAGATTGCCCTGCTAGGCGATTAAAAGCATAAAGCTTCTAAGGCAAGGTTTTTTTATTGAATAAAGGAGGCAAACGAACAGAAGGCCCACCTGGTGTTAAGTGGTTACCTCCGCCCATAGACATCCACAAAATTAGAGTTATTCGTCTTTGACACGACAGTGGTCGCGATCCAGTCAGAGAACGAATCTCCTACCACCAAGCTACTGGGTTACCCGCCTTTTACGGGACGCTACCCAGCGGCGGGGGGGAATTGTATTCTGAACCCGTCCCCCCACGGGTAAAATTAAAATAATTCAAGTTAATCTAAATCTAATAAGGTTTAATGTTATAGACTATATTGATAATATTCCCCAAGATTCATGTATTCATTAATACATATATAGTAATAAAAAGTATTATAATTAAATAAAATGTAGTATTTTCTTATACAGTTAAAAAGAATTATGTTGTTTTTTATTTCGTTTATAATTGCTATACATAATGAAAACCTTTTAGTTTATAAGCTTTCGATTTTTTGATTACCAATTGATTGTTGGATATTAAATTTTATTTTAATCAAGACTGTATCGAACTTAGTCAGTTTATTTCATATCTTAATATACCTCCCATTTTTTCCTGCATAGCAGAGAGATTCTATTCTTTGTTCTTTACTTTTTGCCCAAACTCTATACATTGAATATTTAATGGCGTAACTTAACACCGCTTAGGTACCAGAGCGGAGAACTGTAAGTAAAATACATATAAATATTTAACCAAGTGGGATTTGAACACAATTTTACAATCAGAATACTGTCCTACTGCAGTTAGTTAGTCAGCTTATTTCATACATTAACACCAAATATAAAAAAAATGAAACAAATACATAAAAATGAGGAAGTGGACAATAATGTAGAGACTGACAGAGCAAGTCATACAACCCTCTCGATCACACACACGGCGACATTCGTGCGGGGTGAAAGGAAATGTGCGTAAAAATTTTAACTTAACAAAAAGTTTACGATATCTCTATATTATGAATAGTTTTGATACTTTAATGTTGTATGTAATTAAATTAAATTTAATAAGGCATTTTTTAAAAATTTTTTTAAGTTAGTAAAAATAAATATTGTAAAATGAATTTTAGTCTTGATTTTTCATAACTTACCAGTTGTATAATGCCATATACATTATTACTATAATATATGGCCAGTCGTGGCCCAGTGGCACAAGTGTGTGACTGTAAACGACTGGTTGTGGGTTCGATTCCCACTCGAGGGGTGGAAATTATATTTCCATTTTCTTCGCTCTGGTATCGAGGTAAAGCGCGGCGTTAAGTTCCGCCACTTAACACGCAATGCCTCCGAATTCGGCGGAAAGTGGGGAACGGAGTATCTCAATACTAGGTTCCCTCTGCCTACCCTGCTGTGTGCGGGATACAGCGTGAAGCTAAAAAAAGTAAAAAAAAAATAAAATGAAATAAAGAAAAAAGTCTTAAAGTAAACCTGGAAGATATATAGGAATCTGAATCACTTTACTTCTTGTTCAAAACATTTATTAAAATTAACTCCTTTAAAATTCACAAAGTGTAAGCTTTAATATAAGTCTAAAGTATTCAAACATTTTCTACCCACAGTGAATAAAGTTTTAAGTTTCGGAGATATATAAGTTGAAGGACTTATAACTTTAAAATTAACTTTATTCATTTAAGATTTATGTAAATACCAAATTTAAGCTGACAAAATTGTTTCAAAATACTGTTTCAGTTGAAATTAAAATTATTACTTGGATATTATATATTATAGTTTTATATATAATATACAAATAATGAAAAATAGAGACGATGAAATATGGAGTGATTTGACACTAGGTTCTTTGTTAAATGAAAAAAGCTTAAAGCTGCTTTATTATTTTTAAAAGTATAAAAACTTAAAAATCAAATAAGTTTCACACAACTCGAACATACCGTAAAAGCTCCAAAACCAGTAACTTAATTCAAAATAATTAAAAGAAACACATTAAATTCATTTATTGTGAATTCATAACCAAAAAAAACACTTTCATTTTTATAATATTAGCATTCAAAGCAAAGTATCAAGACAGTTAGGTTCGGTGCTCACGCGCACACCTATGGAATCGGTAAATCGTGGCGCACTTTCGGTCCAGTCCACAACCGTCTCTCAAACGCGACAGACGACAGGACAGACATGTTATATATAGATTTAAGTTATTATATATGAAGTGAACTGTTCTCTCGTGTTCTGTGTAGTATAATTTCTAGTGGTTGTGGAGGTTTTTTGTGTTGTCAGGATATAAAAATGGTAAGCTTTTTTTTGAATATTATTAGTTATTATTTTAAAAAGTAGAGTATTATGATTTTGTGTTTATTATAATATAATTTAATGGAAAATTTTAATAATTTCAAAACATATTTTATATAAAGTAAATGGAAAAACTGAATGTTAAAAAAACAAGTTTCACTTTTAAAATAAAATTCTTGGCCTTGTAATTGTAATGTCAAGCGAATATTTTAAAAATTGAACAACGCATTAAAATGCCATATGGTTAATCATTATTGTCGCAATGATATTAATGATAATTATAATATAATGGAGTACGGTAAAATTAATGATAGTTTTCTAGCTTATCGTTATTTAATTATGTTTTAAATTAATACAAAAAATAATGATAAAATGAATACTTTCTACTTTAACGAGTGAGTCACTTTCATATTTTATCTATAAAATATAATATAAAAATTTTAAAATAATATATTATAAGCCAAAGCAATAATCATATTACGTTTTAAACATACGTAGAGTCAATGCGAGTCTTTGTCGCGCGTTGATGTCTTTTCTTCGTGCATTATGTGTATGTATGTAAAAACGTATAGAGACAAGAATTAACCATAATTAATCTGTTTCTTGGTGTTATTAAAAATTCGAAATCTGTTATTTACGTAGCAAATAGCGTACAATGGTTCAAACATAGTTTCACTAAGAGAAAGTGCTGTAGAAATCGCGAGAGTCATTTTATGCTAATTTATTCCGTATTGTGTGTGTGTATAACGACCGTTTTTGCTTATACTAATAGAGAAAAGATAGAGTTAATGTATTGTTATTGTTTTAATCTAACCTTTTGAATGTATTTTTATGCTATTTTTTTTAATATTTTACATTTAAAGATATGTTGGTTTAATTTAAAGAGTATGAATTTTGCACTTAGCGAATTAGGTAGTGTCCCTTTAATGAATGAAGTAGAGTTAATTAATGACAATTCAATATGCATTCCAATTTTTTCAGTAATGACTACACTTTAACTTGCCAAACTATGAAAAAGTTTTAATAAAATAGATTTGAACTTACAATGATCCAAATATATGAGATATATAAACTCCTACACGAGAGCTATATTTAGGAGTTTATTTTAAATCTGCTGTGTCACCTTGATATTTTGTATGGACAACTTATAAGAAACATTATTTACATATATGCTTTTATTATAAAAAATAAATTAATTAACATACTTAGCTTATGTTCTGTTAACATATAAAGCTTATATTTAATTTTAATTTTAAAGTTCATTTTAAATATAATAAAATGGAATTCCTTCTATAGTCAGCAACGTTATTTTGGTTTAATGTCTTTATTTCCAATTTTGATTGTAAGTTGTTTTTACTATTTAAGTATTGAATACGAATACGAAAGACCTCGAAATAGCTTTACGCTCGAGAAACATCCATTTACTACGAGTTGTAGTTTCATATGTTTATTTGTCAAGTATCAAGGAAATTGCATGTTCTAAAGCTACCTGAGTATTTTATATGTAGCTATGTTAAATGCTTACACTTTTATTATAATATTTGAAGGTAACGCAACAATATATTTTTATAAGATAAAATGAACATAAAATAGATGTTTTATTATGAATTTGAATATATTCCATGGTTTATATCATGTTAGTAAATTTTAATATAAAACAAAGAAAATTATAAAAGATAGACCTTGCTCTATAATTTCTGTGGTTCAATTGCTTTAATTTATACTAAGGAAATATGCAGAACAGTATAATAATTAATAAGAAGTAGTTTTTGCTGCTACTATAAAATATTGGAAATATGTGAACATAAATAAAAACAAGCACACTGCAACAAAACAAGGTAGAGTTAACAACTTTTGGTGAAAACATTTAGTCGAGACCACCCGTAGCGTATCGAAAAATAAAGTAATAAAAATTCTATGATATATCGTGCATTGGATTCGTGACCGAATTGTTTTATTACAATAACCGAAATATGCTATGATAGTTTGAAACTATTAGACTTCGACTCTACATTTAAAATGATATGTTATTGTATTATTTTATTCATATTAATACCAGTCATGGCGCAGTGGCACAAGCGTGTGATTGTAAACGACTGGTTGTGGGTTTGATTCCCACTCGAGGAGTGGAAAAATTCAATATTTGCATTTCCTTCGCTCTGGTAAAGCACGGTGCTAAGTTCCGCCACTTAACACGCAATGCCTCCGAATTCGGCGGTGCGTGGGGAACAGTGTCTTAGCACTAGGTTCCCTCTGTCTACCCTGCTGTGTGCGGAATACAGCGTGAAGCTAAAATATATATATATATATATATATATATATATATATATATATATATATATATATATATATATATATATATATATATATAGATATATATATATATATATATATATATATATATCTATCTATATATATATATATATATATATATATATATATATATATATATATATATATATATATATAGTAGTGCGGCGTTAAGCTCTGCCTCTTATCACCTCAGAATACAATATCTCTAATTCGAGCAATCAATAACTCGGACGGAAGGCGGAGAACGGAATATCATAATAAAATATTATCTCTGCCTACTCTGCTAGTGAGATAAAGCTTAAAGCTGTAAAAAAAGAATTATATGAATATTAATAGAACATTATGTTTTACTTTTAAGGTTATATCACGATATTTATGCGATATTGCCGATTTAGTTTTAATTACTCATAGAGTTCTTTGTCATATATGTAAATATCTTATATGACAATAAACTATACTTATATATAAATACTTATAAACGCGACTGGTTGTAGGTTTGGTTCCCACTTGAGGAGAGGAAATATTTAATATTTCCATTTCCTTCGCTCTGGTGTCGAGGTAACGCGCGGTGTTAAGTTCCACCACTTAACACACAATGCCTCCGAATTTGGCGGAAAGTGGGGAACAGAGTGTCTTAACACTAGGTTCCCTCTAACTACCCTGCTGTGTGCGGGATACAGCGTGAAGCTACAAACAAAAATAAAAAAGTAAACTACTAATCATCCGTGGTTTTGTCTGTGTCTGAGTTTTCTTAGACACACATAGATTTGGTATTCGCCGGAGAGAGCAGAGTGAACCTATTGAATGTATCTTTTAGATTATAGCCTAGATTTGTTGAGTAAGAGTGTTAATAAGATTGTTTCAAAATTTTAAATTTAGAAAAATGAAATGATATATTGATGAAAAACATGTGTATATGTAAGGTATTGAATTCTGAACCATTACATTAGACAAATATACATTAACTATGCCACAGTGATGTTATTTTTCAAACAATGTCACATCTATTAAATATTTTTTAAAGTGTTATTCCACACTTAGGAAAATTGAAAAAGACATTTAGAAAACGTATAAAAATTTTAACGCAGCGGGATTCGAACCCGCTACGTTTTCTAAATGTTACATCTTAATAATCTATATTACGATCAAATTAGCAATATACCGTTATATTTAAACTATATTTAGAAATAATTTGAACAATCTATTCTCTACTTTATGTTTGTTTAACGACTGATTGCGGTTAACAGCGGTTTTTATGAACCTATTTGTGGTTTATTTCGTGTATATAAATTACAATGGACAGTTTTAAATTCAACAAAAGCAAATATTGACAAGAATATTGTATTTCTAAGCGAATTCTATTAAAAAAAACATCTTATTTTTTCAATTTTAAAGTATTATTCAAATTCTTAGGAAATTGAAAATTTCGAAAATTTAAGAATTTTTGTAAACGTATAAAAATTTGCATACAGTGGGTTTTAAGCTCGTGCATTTTGGGATGCATTGCTTAGTTTATTGTTATTAAACGCATTGCTCAGTGAACAGAGCGGTAGGACGGTTTTCAAGACACTGCGGGTTCGAATCCTATTACGTTTTAATTTTTATACTTAATCATACATATATGTATGTATGCGAAACAACGGTTGGTATTTCGTAATATTAAAATAGAGCTTGTTAAAATGTAATTCGGTTAAGGTCAGCATCTAAAAATTACTTCCAAATTTTATAATTAAGGTTATTTCTAGAAAAGTAATTAGTTAATTGACGGAATGTAGAGTTAAAACACTTAACAACAGTACATATAAAATTTTATTGTAAATTTATACCAATATGATAAAATCTTTTGGGGCCATTCATGGCGCAGTGGCACAAGCGTGGGGCTATAAACGGTTGGTTGTGGGTTCGATTCCCACTTAAGAAGTGGAAATATTGAATATTTCTATTTTATTCAGACTCGTGTCGAGGCAAAGCGCGGCGTTAAGTTTCGCCACTTACCACGCAATGCCTCCGAATTCGGCAGAAAGTGGGAAACGGAGTGTCTTAAAACTAAGTTCCCTCTGCCTATCCTGCTATGTACGTGATACAGCGTGAAGCAAAAAAAAGTATGTTATTTAATAAAAAACGTTTTAGAAATGATTTATAATTTACAAGATAAAGGATACTAATAATGAAATGAAACCACTATGGTAAAGTGGGATACCGTTTCATTGTCAATGTCAGTTGTGGATTCGAATCCAGCTCAGAAAAATAATGATATTTAAGTAAAAATGCAAAGAACGGCGTTAAGCTCCGCCATTTACCATTACTATTCCTACTCAGTGTCTCGATTTCGGGTGCAAAGCGGAACATGGAGTGTCTTAACACTATGTTCTTTGACACTACGCTGCTACTAACGCTGTTAGGCAAAAAGTATATTAATCTGAGAAAAAGAACACAGAAATAACAATAAGTACAGGTATAATAGTTGTCAAGTTGACTGATTATCTTAGATTCGCGCAGTGATTTCGACGAATGTATGTGAAAAAATGTATACGATGTGACTTATTAGAGAACAAAGTATTGAGCGTGAAAAGATCCGGGTTTGTAAATTCTTAGAGATGTCTTTTTTAGCTTCACGCTGAATCCCGCACACAGCAGCGTAGGCAGAGGGAACCTAGTGTTAAGACACTCCGTTCCCTATTTTCTGCCAAATTCTAAGGCACTGCGTGTTAAGTGGCGGAACTTAATGCCGCGCTTTGCCTCGATACCAGAGCAAAGGAAATAGAAAAACACGCTTGTGCCATTGCGCCACGACTGGCCCTACCTATTTGTATTCACAATATTTCGATTTTCAACGGAGGGTCATAAGACTACCAACGAGCGCGGCGTTAAGATGCGCCACTTGACACGCAATGTCTCGACTTTCTCACTGCCTGCTTTGCGGGAAGAAGCTCGAAGCAGAAGAATAGTATTTATTTTTGCTAATTTAGTTTCATTGCGGCTGCTAATAGTACATATTTATTTTTGCTAACTTTTTTTAACTGAGTATTTTAAGTAATAAATTAATTCTAACGCTTTCTTCTTATATAATTTCTCATTCTAATTATAAAATAAGCAATATTTAAAAACGAAAAATTAAACTTAAATAAATATACGCTTTCTCTTACAGAAATAATGATATGAAATATTATTATAATTAAAAAAATATCTCTCAAGACCATGGTACAGAGTCTGACTGTAAATGTGATTGTGGGTTCAATCTATATTTAGGGGAATAATTATCATTTTTACGTTATTAATATTATGCTGAAAAAAATAACAGTCATAATAACTAAATTCTACTTCTAGTTTATTTTAATAGCTTTTTCCGCATCAGGTTAAGGGACTTAGCGCCAAAACACTCCGTTTTCCAAATTTTCTTTCTAATATAAAGACACTAAGCGTTATATTCATCAAATTCACAATTTTAATAAGCAATTAGTGACAAAACTCTACGTTTCAGATGACATCTTAACATGTCGATCATTAAAGTTAACTAGAACAACAGTTACACGATATTGAAATAGTTCAGTAAACGCCACCGTTAGTATCCTGGTTCTTGGTTCTGTCTCATAACGGTACTTCGATCATTAGGTGGACCTATATTTTCTGCCTGGATTTTCTAGCCCTACAGTCGTTTTCTTTACTTAATTGGTACTATTATGTAAAGATTTTTTTTATATATTTTAAATATTTTAACCAGATTATTGCCTTATATTTTGGTACATATTTTAAAAAGTTAAGAAAAGCCAGCGTTTCGAATATTTTAATTTATTAATAAACATACTTCATTATGTAATTATAGTTTTTTAGAAGTAATTCAGTATGTTGTATAATGATATAAAGCAATTCACGTTGGCCCTTTCAGCTTTAAAGGCAAACAAGCTTATTACATATATCTTGTTTTAGCTTCACGCTGTATCCCGTACACAGCAGGGCACTCCGTTCCCCACTTTCCGCCGAATTTTGAAGGCATTGCGTGTTAAGTGGCGGAACTTAACGCCGCGCTTTGCCCCTGATACTAGAGCGAAGGAAATGGAAGTATTCAAAATTTCCACTCCTCGAGTGGGAATCGAACCCACAACCAGTCGTTTACAGTTGCACGTACGTGCCACTGCGCCACGACTGACCCCTTTATTCACCCAAATGCTTATTACATTATTCACCCAAATTAACTTAAAAAGAGAAAATAAATTAAGCGTAAACAATTAAACGTTCAATTAACATATTTTCACTTAAAACTTCAACTTTCAAACCCAACGCCAATTTTCAATAATAATTATATTGTAAAGGAATCCATACGAATCCGATATCTCGTGTAATTTTGCGTGTCAGAAATGATTTCATTTAATTATATATAATAGGTTCGTAAAGATTTGACCTAGAGTTGTGTAATGTTTATGTAATGTTCGTAATGTACTTGTTAACAAGTTTTTCTTAATTTCCCTTATATTTTTGTTAATATATGATATTGAAAATTAGTGGCCAGTCGTGGCCCAGTGGCACAAGCGTGTGACTGTAAACGACTGGTTGTGGGCTCGATTCCCACTCGAGGAGTGGAAATATTTAATATTTCGATTTTCTTCGCTCTGATGTCGAAGCAAAGCGTGGCGTTAAGTTCCGCTACTTAGCACGCAATGCCTTCGAATTCGGCGGAAAGTGGGGAATGGATTGTCTTAACACTAGGTTCCCTCTGTCTACCCTGCTGTGTGCGGGATACAGCGTGAAGCTATGTATAAATGAAAGATTATCATTTAAATTTATAGCGTGACTATAATCGCAAATGGTTGTGGATTTAATTTCTACTCGGAAGAATGATCAGTCTTTTATTATTTTTATTTCTCTGTTCCCATGAATAAAAAAGCGTGACATTTAGTTCCACCATTCAACTTCGAATTCAGAATAAAGGCGAAAAGCGGAATATTTTGACACTACGGTTTATCTGACTATCCTGTTATGCATGAAAAACATTTTTTTTAAATCTTTAATTTATGTATATAAAAAATACAAGTAACAGACAAAATACAACAACTAACAGAATCTGAATCTACGTACTTTTTGACAGTAGGTACTATCGAGGTCGTTATTTATCTAAAATACACATTAGTTTAATATTTTTTAACAATATTTGACGAGTAAAATACTCGTTGTCACAGAATGTATATGTCATTTTATATTAAAGGACCACGACCTCAAAAAACAGTGCTGATATT
Organism: Dryas iulia moderata; assembly: GCA_019049465.1. Lineage (NCBI taxonomy): Eukaryota > Metazoa > Arthropoda > Insecta > Lepidoptera > Nymphalidae > Dryas > Dryas iulia. Next base: position 498,880 of record CM032422.1, on the reverse strand, counting down.
TCTAGTAGTTAGTTATAGTAGTTAGTTATAGTAATTAAAAGTAGAAAGCCTAGTTAGTTATAGCATGGCCTTGTACCTACTACGTATTATGTCATCAAACTATGAAAAGAATTGAGTATAATAGTAAAATTTCTCAATAAACAGAAATTTTGTTTTGAAATTATGACAAAGTCCAATACAATATGACAAAAGAGCTTAAAAAGGTCGATGTGGTCCAGTCGTTACTGTTTTTTTTTAATATATAGGTATCTAGGTTCAAATATATGTAGGTTGTAGGTTCGATTCTCGTTCGAGAAAATGACTTTATTTAAATTATTTCCATTTCTCTCTCTCGTGACAAGAAAAAGCATGGTGTTGAGTTCAAAAGCGGTGTCTCGGATTTAGGCAAAAAATAGTGAAAGCTTAATTTGACAGAGTGATTTCTTTGTTACTATTTTGGCTACTTTATATGAATGACTTTAAGTGCTAAAATAATGTTTTTCAAAACAGCTTATGAGAACTCAAGTACTTATGTTGTAAATATATAAAAAAATACCCTTGAAATGAATTAATTCTCTTCGACTTAGTTAAACAAATGTGTTGAGAATTAAAATTTCCTTCGATTCGAGTACTTTCTCCTATATTCTACTTATAAAATAATTATTTCTGCTAAATTATAAAATAACATTTTAATATCCATCTTATAAATATAAAAAGAACACAATTAAGTCATACAACAATCTTTAAAACTTCAATATTTACGTAATTAACAAAAAAAATGCTCCACACGCTCGTTACGTGAAAATTTCCACACTTTTGTATTAGATGGTATGATGTAAAATGAGCAAAAAAAGGATTTCCTTAAGAAAATATCACATAACGCATTATGAAAAGACCGACTTATGTTGCATACATAATCTTTGTCATGGGAATTAGATCGAAGACGATACCGTGAGATCGAGTTGGATTCCTGTTCCAAATATTTTTTTATAGAAGTCTTTTGAATTCTCTTTAACTTCAGACTTTGCCTCATAGAAGAGTAGTCAGAAAAAACAAGTGTCAAGAGACTAATGGAGTCTCTACTTTCTGGAACTCATCGTGTTTTGTCTTATTGGAGTGGAAAAATTAAAATATAATTATTATGATCATTATCTAGAGTGGAAATCGAACCTACTACCAATCGCGTTTACAAACGCGGTTAAACGTGTATACAAAATTTACAGTATAATCAAATAAGAATATGTTTCAAAATTGATTGTCAAAATTCTTCAAGAACAAACATACATAAATTACAAGTTGCATAAATGATGGGAAAAATAACGCGGCGTTGAGTTGCGCCACTCGATATACAATGTCTCGATTTCGGGCGGAAAGTAAAGGACGGAGTGTCTTGACACTAGATTACCTCTGCCTGCTGTGCTGCGGGATAGAGTGTGAAGCAAAAAAAAGCATAACGAGCTTATTCAGTTTTGCCCAATTTTTATAATATAATTTAATTTCCTTATAAGGAAAAAATTGTACGATCTGATTAAGATGCAGCCACCTGAATGATCTGCTTACCTTAATTGTGATGTTTCATAATAAAAAGACTGACATTTTTGTTTGTTCTGCCTTGTTTCGCTTATTACATTCACTCGTTTATGAATTCTGGTATTGTTTTGGAATAACGAATATAAGTACTTCTTTTTTGTCTATCTTCTATCTTTATCTTTTATCTTTTTGTATCCTGCACACAGCAGGGTAGGCAGAGGGAACCTAGGGTTAAGACACTCCGTTCTCCACTTCAGTTTTCGGTTTTGTAGTTACTAATAAACGCATACAAATATCTAGATTTTTTATTACGATCCAGCTTCTTATTAAGTTCTGTAAAAAAAACTTTTTTACAAAACTTAATAAGAAGGTAGGAAGGGTAGGTAGGTAGGTAGTCAGAGAGAGCCTAGTGTCAAGACACTCTGTTATCTCATTTGCGCCTGAAATAGAGACATTATGTGTTGTGGTGAAATTGAAATATTTTAAATATAATGAACCCCCGAGTAAGAATAGACTCCACAACCAATCGCGTCATATCAGTAAGAAGAAAATGAAAAATTTTGCTGACTGTTTACTGTGTATGAATTTTTAGTATTGTTAAAGTGAATACGGAGGATGTACACAGAAAATTAATATATATTTTAATTATATTGCATTTCAAATACATGAAATTAATTAATGAAATATTACACACACTTTTAAACGTTTTTAAAGTGTTATTCCACACTTAGGAAAATTGAAAAAAAAAACATTTTCAAAAAACCTATAAAAATTTGAACGCAGCGGGATTCGAACCCGCGCCTCCTGAATACCGTCCAGGCGCTCTCACCACTGAGCACATACTGCTACGTCTTTGACACTTTCGAACAAAGTGACATACATGTTGCTATGGCAACGGAACTAATAGTGGCACAACAAAATAGCATCAAGACAAGAAATACTTAATCTCAATTAAGGATAATTAGAATATCCCAATACATAATTAGTAGTATAATATCTGTTTTTACACGCGATAGATGTCAGTTCGATATCCGTTTCAAGGATATAACTGTCTTCATTCATTTTCATATCTCCTGCCTGTTAAGACAAATGGTGGCGTTAAGTTCCGCCGCTAAACACGCTATGTTTTGATTTCGAGTGGGAATTGTGGAACAGAGTGTCTTGACACTATGTCTGTCTGTCTATTTCTCTTGTTATCTCGATATATGCAGAATAACAAGCAATAAGGAGAAAAATCGATCGAGATATCATTGTCACTTATAAATAATTGTATCTGTAAATTGTTGACTTAAAGAAAGTCCCGCTGAGTTTCTTGCGCCGATTCTTCTTATATTTGAGGCATTCATTTTAGTGAATCTGTGTCCGGTGGTAAATTAGTTGACATTAAAAAAAATTTTTTTTGACTTTGACATCGACAAAATCGATAATTTTAACGTTTAAAAGAAAAATAAACAGAAACATGTATGTTAGAAGTGCATTAATTATAAAATTATCATATATATCATTATATTTAAAATATGTACATATATAATAATAATAATAAGTATGTATTAAATTTTATTACATGCATATATTCAATTGTATATATGTCAAGTGTATCGTTAAACATAAACGCATATGAATCTCTATAATTTTTCCTTACTGTACAGCCGTTGTGGGCACAAAGTGTGACTGTAAAGCGACTGGATGTGGGTTCGATTCCCACTCGAGGAGTGGAAATATTTGATATTGACAGGTATTCAGTGTGATCCTAGTATAAAGACTCTCTGTTTCCCAATTTTCATCTGAAATTAGGACATTGCGTGTTGAGTGTCCGATTTCAATGCAGCGCTTGTCCGATTTCAAAATGTCAGAGCGGAGAAATGAACATATTAAAATATAATTATTATCCTCAAGTAGAAATCGAACCCGTAACCAATCGTGTTTACAGTTAGACGCTATCTTACTGTACCACGATAATCTCATTTTATTATAATATACATATATTCATTTGAAAGCTATTTTTTCATTTATCCCCTCTCATAACGAAGCGCGGCGTTAAGTTCCGCCACTAAGCAATTAATGTGTCAATTTAAATTGATAAGCAAAAAACGGAGTGTCTTGACACTAACTACCCCTGCTGATTATCGATATTACTATTTACAAGTGAAACTAATTATACTTTTGAAATATCAACATTTTGCGAACAAGAAACATGAACTAAAAAGTCATGGCCGTTGATTGAAAGTACCTTTTGTAAGGCTTTTTTTTTATTTATTTTATGACACTGACAGACACCATGCGACAATATATATAATCATTTTTGCGATTTTGCAACAATATTTTCTTAAAATTAAACAAACTTAAAAACGTGGTGAACCCAGTCGTAGCTTGGAGTACAAAGTGGGAGTGTAAACGCGACTGGTTGTAGGTTCGGTTCCCAATCGAGGAGTGGAAATATTTCATATTTCCATTTTTTTCACTCTAGTGTTAAGGCAAGGCACGGCGTTAAGTTCCGCCACATACACTGCCTCCACACGCAATGCCTCCGTTTTTTTCAAAAAGCGGGGAACGGCGAACTTAATATTAGGGAAATGGAAAATGGAAATATTTCCACTACTCGAGTATGAATCGAACCCACAACCAGTCGTTTACAGTGACACGCTTGTGCCACTGCGCCACGACTGGCCCTTTTTTATATATATACTTAAATATAATATATAATATGTAAAATAGTAGTCCGTCTTGTAAACTAAACTAGCTGGTGATGTCGAAAGCGCGCAAGGCCGCGCTGTAAGGACGTACGTGCTTACTTAAACAATTTGTGCAAATACCACTTTGTACTATGTAATGAACCGAGTTTGAAGTAAAAATTTTAAAAGACTTAAATATTCTTTGTAATTTTCTTCTCTTTATTTTTAAATAACATTCGTATTATGTAGGGAAGGTATAATAAACTTGGTCGTATGTGAACCTGTTATATCAAATGGTTCAAGATTACTTTATAATAATTTTTTTCGGATATAAAATTAATATATGAGATCATCATGGCGCAATGGGAGAGCATCTGACTGTAACCACGATGGTATAGGTTCGATTCATTCCTCTGTTCTCGTAACGAAAACAAAGCATGGCGTTAAGTTCTGCACTTCACGCGTAAAGTCTCAATTTAACTAAAAATAAAGTTACTTTTGGAAAGTGGAGAACGAAGTGTTCTCTCTGTCTACCCCTGGTATGCGAGCAGAGGCCTAAATCTGCTTATATTTATTTTATAAAACTAAAACATGTCTGACTGTCACATAAATATCTCTTATAAACGACATAGTTGTAAATACAAACTGACGTAACTTAACACCGCATCTTAACCTAAGCAAATTGAAAAAAAAAATCATGCATTGACCTAGCTAGAACTTTTTGTAACTTTTGGTAAGACATCTTAAAACTCCTTAGGAATTTTTCATAAACTACAATTTTTTTACTATTTTATTCACATTTTCTTATTCAGGACCAAAATGGGAACTAATTTGAAATTTCACTTTAATTTTTATTTCAAATATTTGGCTCTCGTCGCGTGTCGTGTTTAACAATTGAGTCAGTGTGTATCGTGAAAAGAAAGTATATGAAAGTACGGATACGCTTCACAATTTTAAACGCCCCAGATACAATATAGAATTAACATGAGTATAAGAAAACAAGTTAAATAGCCGCTTAAAACGCTTTTTTAAACTTTTTCCTGTATTGCAAGGTAGGCAGAGAGAACCTAGTGTTAAGACACTCCGTTCTGTACTTTCTGTACGATTTTTTTTATGGAATAAAGTAGGCAAACGAACAGAAGGCCCATCTGATGTGAAATGGTTACCTTCGCCCATAGACATCCATAACATTGGAGTTATGGATGCGTTGCCAGCTTTGGGGATATAGGACAGAAGGAGGGAGGAAGGATGGGAATGGGATGAGCTGGCTTACATGCCAACGAACCGGAACACATCATCAGATATTTGGCGGTTCGTCTTTGACAACACTGCCTCAATCAGTTGTTGTATGTATTCAAAAAATAAATAGTGGTGCAGTAGGATGACATCTGATTGTTAACGCAATTGGTTGTGGGTTTGATTCCCACCTGAGGGAATTATTTTATTTAAATTATTCTCCTGAAGGAAAGTTAAGTTCCGCCGCTCAGGTAGAATGTCGAAAACAGAGTATCCTAATACTAGGTTCTCTAATACGCAAGTTCTAATTAAGAGTCAATTTAATTGTAAAAATAAGTATAGTAAATATAATAGGATAACTTGCTTAGGTAATTTTAAACGTCATTTTAGTTTTGAGTAGCATGTCTATATAATTTAAGAATTGTTATCAGATCATTTTAAGGAAAAAAAGGATACGAGACCGTGTGTCTGTAGTGTTTAGGTAATTAAATAAAAAGAAATACTAGGTTCTGTTTGTTTTTTTTTGTTTTGCTATATCCCGCATACAGTAGGGTAGGCAGAAGGAACCTAGTGTTAAGACACTCCGTTCCCTACTTTTCGTCGAATTCGGAGGCATTGCGTGTTAAGTGGCGGATACTAACGTCGCGCTTTGCCTAGACACCAGAGCGAAGAAAGTAGAAATGTTAAATATTTTCACCCCTCGAGTGGGAATCGAACCCATAACCAATAATTTAAACTCACACGCTTGTGCCACTGCGCCACGACTGGCCACAACTACTAGGTTCTCTTTAGAGATAAGCAAGAAAACACATGAAACTAAAAACAATATTTCCGTTAACATATTATAATAATATTTTTATACTCGTATATCCAGTTTTAAAAGTTCTTGTTTCTAATGCGTCTCAGAATTTTTAATATATTTTTATAGTTCACGTCTGATTTTTGTCATTTCTATATACATTTATAATATTACTGTACTTCGCTATATTATTTCTATATATTAGAGATTCTTAGATATATAATTTTTATACATTACAAATATATATCTATGTTAAAAATATATACTTAAAAGTTTATGTGTACGTACAAAATCTACGTACAAAAAGTTAAATATCACTTCTTCCGGTCTCCATGAAAATTTTGAGAAATGCTCTCTTCGTGCTACAAAATTTTTCAAGATCTTTTCATGTCTGTCTGTCTCTAGATAAAAAAAAAGCTTTCTACCCATTCGTATAAGTTCCGTAGCTTTATGGCAAATAGTCATTAATGCCAACCTTTTTGTACATACATAACACAGTATTATTGGTATTAAATGTACGGCTTCACACTTTTTCTACATAACAGAATAAAAAAAATCTAGTGTCGAGACACTCCGTTCTCCACCTTCAATCCGAAATCGAGAATAGTTTCATTTAAAAATCATTTTTTTACCTTAAAAAGGTACTATTTATTTACTCTATGTACTATTAGCGGCTTCGGGTCAACGTATTCAAATCGTTACATGGCCACGCGTATTTCATTGCGCACAGTGTCTATAAGTAAACAGTTTTCGAGTGTTATGTCACTCGCATATATTTACATAATAATGTTTTTATAAGTTATTCTGTGGCTGACTATGCAAAATATATGATTTTTTTTTAGCTTCACGCTGTATCCCGCACACAGCAGAGTAGGCAGAGGGTACCTAGTGTTTTAAGACATTCCCCACTTTCCGCCGAATTTTGGGGGCTAAGTGGCGGAACTTAACGCCGCGCTTTGCCTCGGTACCAGAGCGAAGAAAATGGAAATATTAAATATTTCCACTACTCAAGTGGGAATCGAACCCACAACCAGTCGTTTGAAGTCACACGTCTGTGCCACTGCCCCACGGTTGGCTGAATATAATTATTCAGTAGTATTTTAAGCTTTCTACGCGCAAAGCAGGGTAGTTAGAGTCTAATGTCAAAACACTCCGTTCTCCATTTTCCGAAATTGAGATATTGCATGTTAAGCGGCAGGATTTAATGAAACGTTTTGTCTTATATACTAGAACAGAGAAACGAAAACAACCTATAATATTTCCCTCGAGTGGGAATTGAACCCACGAATCGAATAACACTCGAATAACACTTTAAAAGTTTTTAAAACTACAAGTCTTAATAAAAACTAAAAAGTCAACTTAGGCAAACAATCTGACTAAAATATACTAAGATCTAGATTTTAAACCTAAATTGAAGTAGATTATAGCTATTCGTGAATATCAAAAATAACTTATTAGAATAGACTGAAATTTGACCTAGATTTTTTATAGCTTCACGCTTTTTGCGCATACCAATGTCTGACAACCTGCCAGAGAAAATCTAGTATCAATACACTTTTAACCATTTTTAAAGTGTTATTTCACACTTAGGAAAATTGAAAAAGGCATTTAGAAAACGTATAAAAATTTGAACGCAGCGGGATTCGAACCCGCGCCTCCCGAATACCGTCCAGGCGCTCTCACCACTGAGCCATGCGTTCTACTACACGCTGCGTCGAAATTCTTATACGCTTTATTACAACTTATTTTTGTTGTTAGCATCTCTGTAGAGAGATTTTCACATCAATCAAGATCATTACACTCCATTCATACAAAATAAGTTAAATATAACCTTTCCTCGAGTGGGAATTGAACCAACCAACTGTGTTTATAGTCAGAAGTTGTCCCATTATGCCACTATGATCTAGATGGCTTCTTGATCTAGTTAAAATTTAGAAAACTAAATAAAATTAAACATTAATAGTCACGAGTATTTTAAATAGACGAATATAGTCTACTTAAATCGTGACATTGATTTCTATCTTATAGAGATATTTTCTTCTTTTATTTATTATTTCAAGTATAAAGCGCAGTGGTGTATGAATGCAAATGAGATTGGTTGTGGGTTCGATTCCAACTCGAGGGAATCATATTTATTTCTTCGTTCTAGTACCTGAGATAAAGGGCGGCGCTAGGATCCGTCATTAAACACGCAATAGCGGAAAATGCTACATTCAAAAGTAAAGCCTCAATATAAATTATTTTGTATAGGCTATTAAATTTATATGCTTGTATAATAAAAAAAAGTAAATTACTAGCTAAAATCTCAATTAAAATCATACTTTATTACTACTTAGTGATATTTCACTAAACTTTTCTCAAATTAGTGACACTTCACTACTTTTTCTCCATAATTTTAAACTAAGGTGAATTATTAGAACCAGTTAATAGTCTCGTTTGGACAGCACGTAATAATGGCTGGCTACATTACGACACCAATTGCATACCCTTAAACAGTCAGAGTTAGGCAAGTAGTTACTACATCGTGGCATTCGAAGGCGAAATGACATAAAATCATAAATCAAACTAATGAATTTTACATTATAGTATCTATTACTGGTGTATAAGGTTTGATTTCGCGTGAAAATTGTAAAATTGATATAATTGTGCCACAATTTGTTTAAAGAAATCAATTTTACTAAGTTATTGACAGCTTCACGCTTTTTCTTTTTCACGCATAGTAGGATAGTTAGAGAATTGTTCTTTTTTAGCTTCACGCTGTATCCCGCACACAGCAGGGTAGGTAGAGGGAACCTAGTGTTAAGACACTTCATTCCCCACGCACCGCCGAATTTTGGAGGCATTGCGTGTTAAGTGATGGGGCTTAACGCCGTGTTTTGCCTCATTACCAGAGCGATGAAAATGGAAATATGAAATATTTACAGTCCCAGAGTGGGAATCGAACCCACAACCAGCTTTACAGTCACAATTTGTGCCCACAAGCCACGAATGGCCACATCTAGTAATATGTGTTATAATTTCAGATATATAAAATTGATTGTGATATATAAAACTTTGTGTTAAGTTGACCCGTTCTTTGTCTAAGAAATCAAAATATTTCAACTATTTCGAGTGTAAATCGAATGTAGAACTATCGTGGATATAGTAAGAATCTATTCTATTATATAATTTTATACGAACAAAATAATATATAATATAATATACAATTTAGGAAATTAATAACACTTTCAATGTTATTCATTTCCTAAGTGCATAAATAACACTTTAGAAATGTTAAAACACTTTCAAAAGTTAACTAAAATATTACATTACGCAGGATATTGTTAAATTGTTGTCAATTAATAAGTGAGATTTGTAAATAGATTTTGAAACGGTTGGTAAGGTTTTTGTGTCGTTGTTTAAACGAATACAAGTAATCAATATTGTTGATTGAATGTTTTTGTAAGTTAACTTTATATATAAAAATAATTAAAATTGGAGTGTCTGTTTGTTTATCTTGTAGCTTCAAGCTGTATCCGGCATACAGCAGGTAGGCAGAGGGAACTTAGTGTTAAGACACTCTGTTCACCATTTTCCGGAGGCCTTGCGTGTTAAGTGGCGGAACTTAACGCCACGCTATGCTTCGGTATCAGAGCAAAGAAAATGGGAATATTAAATATTTCCACTCCTCGAGTGGGAATCGAACCCACAACCGGTCGTTTACAGTCACACGCTTGTGCTGCTGCGCCACATCTGGCCCCAACGTGTCGCCCAAATTATTTTATGTAAAATCAAACTCCGAAAGAAAATAGAACCCACGACCATCGTACTTACTACCAGACGTTACCCCATTATTTTACAATGTATATATATTTTAACTTTAAAACATACAAAGCGGGTGTAAAGTAGCTTTAATACTCTATGACGCTTAAGACGCTTACTCTGTCTTAAAACCCGTCGTCAGATTATATTTACATATTCATAATGTCGGTGTATGAGAATTTATAAAGTCACATTGCTTTGAGTATATGAAATATGGAATATATTTTAGGCTATTGTAGCTCAGTTGTTATATATTTGACTAAACACGGTAGTTATGGGTTTCAGCCTCAAGTCTCAAAATATAGAATAGAATATTAATAGAATAATTGAATATTTTAAATCAAATCGTACTATTTATTATAGACTATGTGGCCAGTCGTGGCCCAGTGGCACAAGAGTGTAACTGTAAACGACTGGTTGTGGGTTCGATTCCCACTCGAGGAGTGGAAATTATATTTCCATTTTCTTCGCTCTGGTGTCGAGGTAAAGTGCGGCGTTAAGTTCCGCCACTTAACACGCAAGCCTCCGAATTCGGCGGAAAGTGGGGAACGGAGTGTCTTAACACTAGGTTCCCTCTGCCAACCCTGCTGTGTGCGGGATACTAAAATATTTAATAAAATAATCCGATTCGATCGGTCCGATTTGGATGAAATTTAGAATGATAGTAGTACAAAATTCGGCATAGGCTACTTATTTTTTCAAATATCAACAAAAATCAAAGGGTTGAAATAGGGGTGAAAGTTTGTATGAAAAATCCAAACCGGTTGGCCGATTGTAATGAAACAAAAATCAACACCCGAGGGTTGCAATATAACGAAACAATTATGGTAGTTCATGCGGCAAAGCCGTGAGCGGACCACTAGTGTTATATCAATATTTAACCATTTTAAAAAATTGAGTACGCAAAAACATTTGAATATTTATTTGAAAAAAAAAAAACAATTTTTAGTGCCACTTTCACATATGTACATAGAGTAAACAAATATTTACTAATCATATTTTGAAATCCATCTTCGACCAGGTAAAATATAAATTGAAGTAAAACTTCATTATGGCTGTCAAATAAATGATAAAACTTATTAAATTATATTTACTATTTTGATATTGTTTTTAGATTTTTTCATACAAAAGGTAGCGTCTTCTGGAATTAATATATAGCAAAGGACAGACAGAACCTTGTGTTGATAAACTAACATTTATTGTATTATAATTAAATATAATTAAGATACTAAGAGCAAATCAATTGAAGTATTGTGACCTGATTACACTGTGGTTATGGGTTCGATTCCATTCTATTCCATGCCGTTCTTGGGGGAATTGTTATATATACAATTGATATCATTCATTTTTATTTTCTAAAAATGGAGAACGGAGTGTCTTAGCACTAACGTACGTTACTACGTATAAAAGAGAGAGGCTAAATAGATGAATTAAATGGGAATCAAACCAGCTATTTCCTACATACTATCAACAATTAAGAAACTAGGTCACTAATTCATAAGTACATTAAATTTCAAATGAATCTTTCAAAAGTTTTACTCTAAAGGCCTATGAAATAAAACTTAATTAACACAGCTATGAGCGTTCTGATATGACCCACTGACCACTTCTAATACTCAAGGACGTTTGCTCAACGGAATTTAATTTCTCTTTCTGTATATTCTTTTATTTGTGTAATTGTGAACTAGACTTTTTATGTTTTAATGTGTTTGTATTACAAACACATTATATGTATGTGTGTATAATACACAGAAAAGACATTGAGCCGATTTTACGACGACGATGTGTATAAAATACATGTTTTTCATAAAATACATTATAAATACATAATATTAATAAAATATCTCATACAACTAATGTCTACTATTTTCGTAAAGCGTAGATTTTCCGTATTTTACTAGATCTACCAATATCTGGGGCCTGTCGTGACGCAGTGGCACAAACTTGTGACAGTAAACTGGTTGTGGGTTCGATTTCCACTCGAAGATTGAAAATATTTAATATATCCATTTTCTTCACTCTAGTATCGAGGCAAAGCGCGGCGTTAAGTTCAACCACTTAACACGCAATGCCTCCGAATTCGAGGAAAAGTGGGGAACGGGGTGTCCCAACACTTGTTTCCCTCTGCCTACCATACTGTGAGCGGGATACAGCGTGAAGCTAAAAAAAAGCTACTAATATCTTAATAAGTGCCAAGCAAAGAACGGAGTGTCTTACCACCAAAACTCTCTTCCTCTCTCTCTCAAAACTCTTCAAAATACAATTGATGGGTAAACATAACAAAAAGGATACCGCCATCACGTTCAATAACACAAAGTAGTACGCACCGCCGACCCTTTTCTTATGTAAAGTAAAACGTAAAAAAACGTATACATGTGTCCGTTACGATCTCTTCTAATATGACGATTGCGATACGATATTTTAATTTTATTATATTATAAAGAAATCGTATCGATGTCGTATAGAGAAAGGATGATTTTTTTTTGTAGCTTCACGCTGTATCCCGCACAGAGGATAAGTAGAGACAATAGGCAGATCGAAACTAGTGTTAAGACACTTTGTTCACCACTTTGCACCGAATACGGAGGCATTGCGTGTTAACCAGACAGACACCAGAAATATCAAATATTTCCACTAACCGAGTGGGAATCGAACCCATAACCAGTCGCTTTACAGTCACCCTTTTGCCTCTGCACCACAACTGGCCAGAAGATAAGTAGAGGCTTAAACATTTTATATTCTTTAATTAATCTTTTATTAGCATCTTTTTAGTGAGTAAGAAAGAACGTAGTGATATAACTCCACTTTCCGATTTCCGTCCGAATTCGAAACATTACGTATTAAGTGATGAAACTCAACTTTCCAACCAAAGCAAGGAAAAATGAAAATAATTGAAATTTGATCTTTCCCCCGAGTGGGAATTGAACCCGAAATCATAACTTATACAATTAGATAATATCTCACTGCGCCACAATGATCATCAAATATTTTTAAAGAACAATAATAAGGTTTTTAATGACTATTTTTAAAAAGAAGAAAAAAGACATACATATATGATTAAATCGTATAATGTAAACAATATATAAGCGATCCTAAAAGATGAGACTTTATGGAGGTCCCGGAGCAATGACCTTCTCTTGACGTTTCTCCAAAGATTTTGTGATTGAAATGACTAATTAAATGTATTTTGTAGTTTACTTATTTTATTCTACTAAATTTAAAATATTTATTTGCCATATAAGTATTTACAAACAGGGATAAGTCAGTGAAAAATTACTCCGTTCTCCACTTTCAAAATTATTCGACTAACGAATATCTTCAATTCATGTAAGAAAACCAAAATTAATACACCAAAACGATATTTCATTTGCAAATGGAAATATTTGACCAAGTGGGAATCGAACTTGCACTCATCACGACGGCTATTATCTTTATCTCTATTATTTTTTTATAATAGTTTTTTTTACAAGCCACATTTAATCAAATCCCGAGTCACATTATATCACATTATAATACTCACATGCCATAGCAGTGTCTTAACGCTCTACCTTAAGGCAGTAACACACTTATAATACAAATGAATTAAATATTTATTTAAATATATTTTTATCTACATAATCATAATATTTAGTATAATAATACTTTTGATATATTCATAATACGGCGTTAAGTTCCGCCACTTAACACGCAATGCCTCCGAATTCGGCGGAAAGTGGGGAACGGAGTGTCTTAACACTAGGTTCCCTCTGCCTACCCTGCTGTGTGCGGGATATAGCGTGAAGCTATTTTTTTTAGTATATTCATAATAGGCAAAAAATAATAAACTATATTTTAAAACATTATAAGTGTATTTAGTTAACAAAATCTATTGTAGTGCATACGTAAAACGTATGACTTTAAAACACAGTTTAAGGATTCGATTCAGGTTCAGGAGATTGGCGACTATACAAATAATGTTACTAAAAATAGAATAATGGGGCAAGCGCAGTGCTTTACCACTAACTTCTTTCACTCTTAATTTACTGTCATTACTGCATTACTTATTATAAGCCCCTTCGACGATTACCAATTGGCAAGTAGCAATAAAACATAGCCATTGAGTTTCCTACGGGCGTTAAACGTTATTTAATTATATTTTATGTAATAGTTAAATCCCTAAAAACTGTTTTTTTTTGTTCAGAGAGAATATACAGTTAAGGCACTCCGTTCTCCATACTTTGGCATACTTAATTTATAATAATAATAAAAAAATATTATATAATAGTGTATACCAGCCTTATAAAGACAATCGTGAGTGTAACAAAGTCAAACTATACATATTAATATAAGGCTAAGTTCGCACTGTATGCGGTGTTGCATATTAGATGTATGCAGTTCCACAGTTCTGACATGAATCTGCAGTATATAAATTATAATTGAATCTAATGCTATGATGGAAGGAGATTTTCTTATGAAATATTATAAATTTAATATTTCATTTTCTTCGCTCTGGTGGCGAGGCTAAGCACGGCGTTGAGTTACGCCACTTAACACGTAATGCCTCCAGAATTCGGTGAATGGTGGGGAACGGAGTGTCTTAACACTAGGTTTCTTCTGCTGTGTGCGGGATACAGCATGAAGCTAAAAAAAGATATCAAAAATTATAATAGACAGTTACATGGATATCCAAAGAGAACTTAGTGACTAAACACTCCGTTCCCCACTATTCGTTCGAATCCAGTTGCGTGTCGAGTGGCGTAACCTAACTCCGCGCACTATTAATTAATGAACTATTAAAATTAAAGTTATTTCAGTATAAAACTATTTTTGATAACTATAATTGGATTATGAAACAATTTTTGACAATTATCACTTGATTATAAAACTGATCTTGGAATTTATTACTTAATCATGAAATTTAAATATTTGCAACATTTTTAACTATTTTAATCTATGTAAGTTTTTAATGTTCACATAGTCGCAGCTTTAGGTTTCGACTATCTGAGATTCAGCCTTATAAGGGGTCTCATTCAATTTAAACTTTCTCTTACTACTTATTATTTTTGATACTGAAATGACCTGTTATTTTTCCTCCGATGGGGAATCGAACCCACTATTTCGGCGAAAAGTGGGGAACGGAGTGTCTTAACACTAGGCTTCTTCTGCCTATCCTGCTATGTGCGGGATACAGCGTGAAGCTAAAAAAAAAGAAAATAGTAATGTAACAAGAAAATGACAATATAACATGAAAATGTAAAATGTATATAATAACAAAAGGTACAGACTCGTGACCGTAGAGCATAAATATAAACAGTTAAAAAAAATAAAAGTATATATATATATATACACATATATATATATATATATATATATATATATATATATATATATATATATATATATATATATATATATATATATATATATATATATATATATATATATATATATATATCTATATATATATATATATATATATGTGTATATATATATATATACTTTTATTTTTTTACTTATATTATTTTTTGTAGCTTCACGCTGTATCCCGCATAGAGGATAAGTAGAGAGAATAGGCAGAAGGAACCTAGTGTTAAGACACTCTGTTCACCACTTTGCACCGAATTCGGAGGCATTGCGTGTTAACCAGACAGACACCAGAAATATCAAATATTTCCACTAACCGAGTGGGAATCGAACCCATAACCAGTCGCTTTACAATCACACTTTGTGCCTCTACTCCACAACTGGCCAGTAGATAAGTAGAGGCTTTAACATTTTATATTCTTTAATTAGTCTTTTATTAGCATCTTTTTAGTGAGTAAGAAAGAACGTAGTGATAAGACTCCACTTTCCAAATTCCGCCTGATTTCGAAACATTGCATGTTAAGTGACGAAACTCAACTTTCTAACCAAAGGAAGGAGAAATGAATATAGTTTAAATTTAATCTTTCCCCCGAGTGGGAATTGAACCCAAAATAATCACTTATACAATTAGATACTACACACTGCGCTCAAATATTTTTAAAGAACAATAACAAGGTTTTTAATGACTATTTTTAAAAAGAAGAAAAAAAGACATATGATTAAATCGTATAATGTAAACAATATGTAAACGATCCTAAAAGATGAGACTTTATGGAGGTCCCGGAGCAATGACCTTCTCTTGACATTACTTCAAAGATTTTGTGATTGAAATGACTAATTAAATTTATTTTTTTAGTGTTACTTATTTTATTTGACTAAATTTTAAATATTTATTTGCCATATAAGTATTTACAAACAGGGACAAGTTAGTGACAAATTACTCCGTTCTCCACTTTCAAAATTATTCGACTAACAAATATCTTCAATTCATATAAGAAAATCAAAATTAATACACCAAAACGATATTTCATTTGCAAATGGAAATATTAGAGCAAGCGGGAATCGAACTTGCTCTCATCACGACGGCTATTATCTTTATCTCTATTATTTTTTTTGTAATAGTTTTTTTACAAGCCACATTTAATCAAATGCCGAGTCACATTACAACACTCACATGCCATAGCAGTGTCTTAACGCTCTACCTTAAGGCAGTAACACACTTATAATACAAATGAATTAAATATTTATTTAAATATATTTTTATCTACATAATCATAATATTTAGTATAATAATACTTTTGATATATTCATAATACGGCGTTAAGTTCCGCCACTTAACACGCAATGCCTCCGAATTCGGCGGAAAGTGGGGAACGGAGTGTCTTAACACTAGGTTCCCTCTGCCTACCCTGCTGTGTGCGGGATATAGCGTGAAGCTATTTTTTTTAGTATATTCATAATAGGCAAAAAATAATAAACTATATTTTAAAACATTATAAGTGTATTTAGTTAACAAAATCTATTGTAGTGCATACGTAAAACGTATGACTTTAAACACAGTTT
Source organism: Dryas iulia moderata (assembly GCA_019049465.1). Classification (NCBI taxonomy): domain Eukaryota; kingdom Metazoa; phylum Arthropoda; class Insecta; order Lepidoptera; family Nymphalidae; genus Dryas; species Dryas iulia. The sequence continues at coordinate 481,957 of CM032422.1, read as the reverse complement.
AAGGATTCGATTCAGGTTCAGGAGATTGGCGACTATACAAATAATGTTACTAAAATAGAATAATGGGGCAAGCGCAGTGCTTTACCACTAACTTCTTTCACTCTTAATTTACTGTCATTACTGCATTACTTATTATAAGCCCCTTCGACGATTACCAATTGGCAAGTAGCAATAAAACATAGCCATTGAGTTTCCTACGGGCGTTAAACGTTATTTAATTATATTTTATGTAATAGTTAAATCCCTAAAAACTGTTTTTTTTTGTTCAGAGAGAATATACAGTTAAGGCACTCCGTTCTCCATACTTTGGCATACTTAATTTATAATAATAATAAATAATACTATATGACAGTGTATACCAGCCTTATAAAGACAATCGTGAGTGTAACAAAGTCAAACCATACATATTAATATAAGGCTAAGTTCGCACTGTATGCGGTGTTGCATATTAGATGTATGCAGTTCCACAGTTCTGACATGAATCTGCAGTATATAAATTATAATTGAATCTAATGCTATGATGGAAGGAGATTTTCTTATGAAATATTATATATTTCATATTTCACTTTCTGAGTTCTGGTTTCGAGGCTAAGCACGGCGTTGAGTTCCGCCACTTAACACGTAATGCCTCCAGAATTCGGTGAATGGTGGGGAACGGAGTATCTTAACACTAGGTTCCCTCTGCTGTGTGCGGGATACAGCATGAAGCTAAAAAAAGAAATCAAAAATTATAATAGACAGTTACATGGATATCCAAAGAGAACTTAGTGACTAAACACTCCGTTCCCCACTATTCGTTCGAATCCAGTTGCGTGTCGAGTGGCGTAACCTAACTCCGCGCACTATTAATTAATTAACTATTAAAATTAAAGTTATTTCAGTATAAAACTATTTTTGATAACTATAATTGGATTATGAAACAATTTTTGACAATTATCACTTGATTATAAAACTGATCTTGGAATTTATTACTTAATCATGAAATTTAAATATTTGCAACATTTTTAACTATTCTAATCTATGTAACTTTTTAATGTTCACATAGTCGCAGCTTTTGGTTTCGACTATCTGAGATTCAGCCTTATAAGGGTCTCATTCAATTTAAACTTTCTCTTACTACTTATTATTTTTGATACTGAAATGACCTGTTATTTTTCCTCCGATGGGGAATCGAACCCACTATTTCGGCGAAAAGTGGGGAACGGAGTGTCTTAACACTAGGCTTCTTCTGCCTATCCTGCTATGTGCGGGATACAGTGTGAAGCTAAAAAAAAAGAAAATAGTAATGTAACAAAAAAATAGTAATGTAACATGAAAATGTAAAATGTATATGATAACAAAAGGTACACACGTGTGACCGTAGAGCATAAATATAAACAGTTAAAAAAAAAGTATGTATATATATATATATACACATATATATATATATATATATAGATATATATATATATATATATATATATATATATATATATATATATATCTATATATATATATATATATATATATATATATATGTATATAGAACAGAGTGTTTTAACACTAGGTTCTCTCTGATTACTCCGCAGGCGTGATCAAAGAACACGTATATATAGTCACAACCTGTATACAAGTTGTATAAGGCCAGCTGGCCTTATGCAGTTGTTGGTTAGCATGTAAGAGGATTTTTTATTGTAAGCAAGGTATAACAACTTCCGTTACAAGAATCCTTTCACTATTGTTATTAGCGGAATTTGTTGTTCATATTTGTGTTATATACCTATATATATGTATGTACCTCAAAGATATACTTTATAATAGCGGCTTTACAATTTTCTCACTTAGTAGAGAAAATGGAGAGAATCTAGTGTAAAAAAAATTCGTTTTTTACTTTCTACCTCAATTGTGATTTTGGCAGTTTATTTAGATTTTTTATTTTAGCTTCACGCTATATCCCGCACACAGCAGGGTAGGCAGAGGGAACCTAGTGTTAAGACACTCCGTTTCCCACTTAGTAAGCGTTAAGTTCCAACAAAGCTTAGTAAACGATCACGCTAATATGGATAAAAAGTATAACTGAAAGATTTTTTTTAAAATTAATGCCAATATGAAACGAGAAAGAGCGAAGAGGCGATTGTAGAGCAGCAGGTCAACGTTTGTGCTAATTAAGATGAAGCGCGGCGTTTAGTTCCGCCACTTAACCGCAATGTTCTAAAATCAAGTGAAAGTGGACAACAGAGTGTCTTGACACTAATCTCTTACTGGTTACCCAGAAAAATAAGCTTGAAGCTGAAATTAAATGGAATAGAAACTCGGAATTTTAACCGATAGAATGATGCAATAAAAGTAATTAATTAACAAAACGTTATTACAACACACCGTATAAATACTTTTGTATAAACTTAATTTGTTATTAAAAATTCCTTTGTATTGAAAGTAAAATTTTCAAGGTTATATGAATTTTAATTAGAGTTTTCTGAGTATTGAACTCAATATAGTTGGGTAGATAGCGGACCTCTGATAGTAGAGGAAAATGTTAATGCATTTTAAGTTCTTTCTTCTTCAAAAAGGCATTTAGAAAACGTATAAAAATTTGAATGCAGTGGGATTTGAACTAACGCCACCAGAATACCGTCCAGGCGCTCTCACCACTGAGCCATACGATCAACTAGCAGCTGCGTCGAAATTCTTATACGCTTTATTACAACTTCTCTTTGTTCTTGTTCTTTCTTATTTCAATTGAGGAATAACAAAAAAATATAGTTTTCAGTGTTAAATATATATATATATATTTTTTATTTTATTACTTTAAAATATATATTTTTAGTTTATTCATGTTTTTTATCACTTTTACATTTTCTTCTCATCTTTTATTTGTATAAAACAGTACGTTCGTCGCTTGATTTAATCCATTGGTTCATTAATAATAATCATGACTAATATATTTTTTTATTTTTTTACAGGTAAGCATCTTATCCACTTATACGTCACTAGTACGCAAGCCACAGGGTTATTATTGATAAGGTACTGTTAAGAAAAATATTATATATTTATGTATAAACAATATGGACATGTCGCCTGATTTACAAAAACTGCTAAATGTAAAAAATGGAATACTTCGGATCCTTTATAATTAAAATAATACCTATTGTCTTAAGCATAATATTATAAAACTTGTATGGAAGCTTAATAAAATATTCGTCTACATAATTCAGTGGAGAAAGGAGTGTCTTGACACCAAGTTTTCTCTCTCTTATAGGCCAAAAGTGTGAAGCTAAAAAATAAATTAAAGAATATTTGCACTTATTTAATACCAGTTAAATAGTAATTGGGTCTCTGAGTGTAGTTGTAAGATAATTAACCGAAACATTAGTCAATAATTAATGCGGGCATAAAAATGCATAATCACCCCGCAATCGCTTTTAAATGTTCATTAATTATATAAATATATATTTTAATGGCTATCGTTAAGTTACTTGAAATTAACGTGGCACAGTTGTTAAGTTACTTAAACAGGAGTGTAAATTAACAACTGTAACTGTAAATTCGATTTCCGTTTGTGGTATTTTCTACTCTATATTAATACGAAGGAGAGTTTCTTTCTATTTCTTTAACAAAAATATGAATAATTTAGAATTTGACAATAATAAATATTGATCAGTATAAAAATAATAAAATGATTAAATAAATAATTAACAAAACATTCATAATAAGAGTACAATATATATTCGTTTTAAAACCAAAAAGCTAGGTCTTAGGTTTATATATAACAAAAAATCTGAACAATAAAATAGGAACTTAATACTATACTATACATATAGTCAATTGTAGAGAAGAATTTTGAGACATAATTTTAAATAATCACTCCTCTGACTGGGAATCGAACCTAAAACCAATCGTAATCTCATTTAAACTGCCCACTGCGCCACGATGGTCTTAAAATAATTTAATTAATACATAATATATAAAATATTATATAACAACCTTGGTTTTGTTAAATGTTAGCGGATATTACGTTGCGAGTCAATTGGCCAGTTTTGACATTTTAGTATACATTAATGCTCATTAAAGGCGACGATTATGACGACGTGGCGCAATTGTGATCTTATTTTTTTAATGTATATCGTAAAATTTAAATGTCATTAAATTCTTCGCCAAATAGAGGCCTCTAAAATTATTCTCCATTCTTTTTTTTAGCTTCACGCTGTATTCCGCACACGGCAGGGTAGGCAGAGTGGACCTAGTGTTGAGACACTCCGTTCCCCACATTCCACCGATTTCAGAGGCATTGCGTGTTAAGTGGCGGAACTTAACGCCGCGCTTTGCCTCCGATACCAGAGCGAAGGAAATGGAAATATTAAATATTTTCACTCCTCGAGTGGGAATCGACACCACAACCAGTCGCTTCACAGGCACACTTTATGTCTTTGCGCCACAACTGGCCTCTTTCTCCTGACTTTCTACGTTCTGGTACTTTATATAAAGTGTTTTAACACTAGGTTATCTCTAGTCAGAGAAAACCTAGTAATTAGAGTCATTAGGCAGTGCCTTAATTTAATTTAATTTTCAACCAGAATTATTTAATTTTTTTAATGTCACAAAACACTACAGTAATGGTGAGAGGTTGTATGCAATGAGTAAAAAAATATCGAAGTTAAATCATATTTATTTATATAGGAGAAGCTATATTTTACATCTTTACCTTTTCCCACATAGTAAGATAACCAGAAAGAAACTAGTCAGAAGTCTTTTATTTTCTGCCTCACATTGAGACATTTTGTGTTGAGTGACGGAGCTTAACGCTGTACTTAGCTTTGTCTTAGGTCCAAGAGCAAAGAAACGATCACCCAAATCCATCCCGTTTACATTCACACGTCATACTGTGCTACGACTGCCTGCAATTAATCTCAGTTAAAACTTAACTTAAATTAACTATTTAAACCTATATTTTAACTCTTTATTCCTTTAACCATCGTAGATTGTGAACTACTTATACCCGCCTACACAATAAGTATCAGTTGACCATTTCCGCATTTAATTACGTTTCGCCGAATTAGTTTGCACACAAAAAGGTTATACCTATAGAAACCTGTTTTTGAGATACGATCAATGTTTTTTTAATTCGTTTTTGTTATAAAATATATCTTAGATTTAATATTGATAAGAATTTGTTATAGCTCAGTGGCAAAGTCTAGACACTAAATAGTATCTACATTGTTATATATAAAAAAGCTCATCATCATCAGCCGGAAGACGTCCACTGTTGGACATAGGCTATACACATAAAAAAGATCAAACATATATATTTTTGAAGGGAGCTTATTGTTAATACACACCGTGTTACACTCTCTGATCAATTTATTTCATGTTGAATTGCGGAACCTAACGCTGCTTTTTGCTGTATAAGAGCGACGTAATTAAAGCTATAATCATCGTAGAATATTCTGCTATACTACAGAGATTTTCTGTCTGTCTCTGTAAACTAGAGAACATTTATATTATGATAGGATGTCTATATTTCTTTAACATGACAAAAAACAGTATTGAGTTCCGCTATTTAACACATAAGACTTCAAAATAAACGAAAAATGAAAAACGGAGTGTCTTAACACCATATTCTCTTTATCTACCTTGATTTACATATGCAGGCATGCCCAATATACATTCTATGCATGCAAATAAAAAAAAACATCGTCTGCAGATACCCTTATTCACTTGATTAATGTCAGGGATGTCGGACGTGGGCATGTGGAGGCCGAATGAAGTGCTAGCGGACTATATTTTATATATTTTCGACTTCCCAATAATAAAAATGACGAAGGCTTTACAGCTTTGAGCTTTGTAAATGTGATTATGTAGGAAAAATATATATTTGTTTTATAATATGTTTACGTGACTGGTTGTGGGTTTGATTCCCACTCGAGGAGTGGAAATATTTAATATTTTTATTTTATTGGCTCTGGTGTTGAGGTAAAGTTGTTAAGTTCCGCTATTTAACACGCAATGTCTCCAGAACTCGGTAGAAAATGGGGAACGGAGTGTCTAAACATTAGGTTCCTTTAGTCTATAGTGTTGGGTGGTGGATACAAAAAGCAGTACTTAAAATTAAAGCTTATAAGATATATCCTATTGCATTGCATTGCATGTATGTAGTAGTAAGAAATATATGTAATAGATGTAAGAAATAAAATAAGTTATATAATTATAACATATTAAGTTAGGTAACAATTAATGTTCATATCATAAATTATATAAAATGAACAATGAACAGGCAACTTAAATTTGTAACTGGACTCTCTTAGAGTATATTCTTTAAGTCTTAGTTTTAAGGACTGAAATAGTAAAAAATAAAAAATTGTATTACATAGTCCGTAGAGCGATAAATAGAATAATAAAAAAAAAAAAGATATATCCTAGAAGGACCAGTTTTTGTTATTCTAAATTGCCTTTGTTATTGAATATTAAATGTAATTAAATGTAATCATACATGTTTAACGTTTTTTTAAAATAATAGGCTCGCTCATTTATCGTATACCTACATAGCAGAATTTTAAAAAAAATATCAAATCAATTAATTTGAATCTAGAATTCAACCAGTTTCAAATTGATTCAAAAATTTTTTCAAACAAATTTTAATATGAATCTAATGTAGTCAATGTCTAGAACATTAGACCTTTTGACCCCAACCTTGTATATAAAGATATATATGTTTAAATAAGCAATTTAATATGTATTACACATACATATGTATATTTAAAAATATACAGCCTTCAAGAGGTCATGGATTCGATTATTTTTTTAACTTCACTCTTTTATCCTGAATGGAAGGCTGTTAGAGAGAAACTACTGTCAAAACTCTCCGTTCTCCTTTCGATCAAATTTAGAAACATTTCCAATACCACGTTTTGCTCAGAGCAAAAAAAAATATAATTTAAACATAGTAAAAATTTTCTTTGATTACCTCTCCAGGGATAAAGCGTTGAGCTACAAAAAAATCATCATTCATATTTATAGTCAGAAGAGAAAACTTCAGAAAAGAGATGATTTTATCTATATCTAAACCATAGTTCTTAGACAAGACTTAATTCTTTGGTATAAGGGATTCAAATCCTGCATATAATTATTTTCAAAACTGGCTTTAATATATACAAAGATATTCATATTAATATACCATTAATGATTATAATCCACTTCTTGTATTGTGGCCAGTCGTGGCCCAGTGGCACAAGAGTGTGACTGTAAACGACTGGTTGTGGGTTCGATTCCCACTCGAGGAGTGGAAATTATATTTCCATTTTCTTCGCTCTGGTGTCGAGGTAAAGCGCGGCGTTAAGTTCCGCCACTTAACACGCAAGCCTCCGAATTCGGCGGAAAGTGGGGAACGGAGTGTCTTAACACTAGGTTCCCTCTGCCTACCCTGCTGTGTGCGGGATATAGCGTGAAGCTATTTAATTTAATTTAATCCACTTCTTGTATTATATTTTCAATATAAAGTAGCTAAATTTAGGTCTAGTAAATAAGGCCCTACTTTACGCAATTTGACTAAATGTCAACTGTCAAACCGGTCTGGTCGTAACTTTACGTCAACGCCGTTTTAAATGATTAATTTTCAACATTTTTAAAACGCAATATAAAGAGATAACTTAAATGTGTTTTGTAAGATTTCCTTTACAACGTCGGTATTTTAAAATGAATGGTAAGAAAGATATATAATAATACAAAGGTGAGCGGTCCCGGTTTTATCCCGTGGGGGGACGGGTTAAGAATACAATTCCCGGTAGCGTCCCGTAAAAGGTGGGTAACCCAGTAGTTTGGTGGTAGGAGATTCGTTCTCCGACTGGCTCGCGACCACTATCATGTCAAAGACGAACCGCCAAATATTTTATGATGTGTTCCGGTTCGATGGCATGTAAGCCAGCTCTCCCTATTCCCACCATTCCCATCCTTCCTCCCTCCTTCTGTCCTACATTCCCAAGGCTGGCAACGCATCTATAACTTTAATGTTGTGGATGTCTATGGGCGAAGGTAACCACTTAACACCAGGTGGGCCTTCAGCTCGTTTGCCTCCTTCATTCCATAAAAAAAAAAAAAAAAACAAAAGTGAACGGTAAGAAGGTTAGGAAGATTCCTCGGTTAATTGAGAAGAATTATTCGATGATAATTGAAGAAGGTCACGTTAAAAGTCCGTTGGGGCCAGTCGTGGCGCAGTGGCACGAACGTGTGACTGTAAATAATTGGTTGTGGGTTCGATTCCAACTCGAGGAGTGAAATTATTTAATATTTCCATTTCCTTCGCTCTGGTATCCGAGGCAAAGCGCGGCGTTAAGTTCCGCCACTTAACACGCAATGTCTCCGCATTTGGCGGAAAGTGGGGAACGGAGTGTCTTAACACTAGGTTCCGTCTGCTTACTCTGCTGTGTGCGGGATACACCGTGAAGCTATGCCACGTAAAAAGCATGAGGACCCAAGTGAGGAGGGAGTGTTTGAAGAGGCTGATGACAGTGGACGTAGCGAAAGAAGTATGCAGGGACCGTAGCGTTTCCCGCTCCGTTCTTTCTGATATATGAAATACCCCGCAAGAGATACAGCGTGAAATTGGACTTGCAGACAAGTATAGGAAACTCTTTTAAAATGCATTAATGCCCGCCACCACCCATTCGGGCTCCTCTCTCTATTTAATCAAATTTGAAAAGGTTAATACCGTTTATAAAATACATCCCAGCACTTAACTGACGATAATTTTACACTGATTATAAAGACATTTCGTTGTAATACTTCTCGCACCTTACTTACTTGTACCCTATATAAATTGACTTTAAACCTATTTCTTGCCAGTTACTAAGTTCGACGCATTTGCTTACTTTAATATAATAATATTTAAAAATATTTGTTTCTTACTGAACTGTAACTTCCTTCAGTATTAAACGTTTTAGGATTCCACCTCAAAAAACTGAAAATAGAGAACGGAGTGTCTTAAAAGTGGCCAGTCGTGGCCCAGTGGCACAAGCGTGTGACTGTAAACGACTGGTTGTGGGTTCGATTCCCACTCGAGGAGTGGAAATTATATTTGGATTTTCTTCGCTCTGGTGTCGAGGTAAAGCACGGCGTTAAGTTCCGCTACTTAACACGCAAGCCTCCGGATTCGGCGGAAAGCGGGGAACGGAGTGTCTTAACACTAGGTTCCCTCTGCCTACCCTGCTGTGTGCGGGATACAGCGTGAAGATAAAAAAAAAAAAGAGTGTCTTAAAAGTAGGCTATCTATCAACCAGCTATGTCCAAGAGTTTCTATAAGCTAACAAAAAAAATGTACTCAACTTCAATTAACCCAGATAGCCCTTAAAAAGTCAAAATACCGTTATATAAGAAATAGAACGACTTTTACTTTCGTTTTAAACTTAAACTTGTTCGTCGACATGTTAAATAATGTTACTAAATACTTTAAACTCTTGTAAATTTTTGGGGTAAACGTAATATTTTCTTTGAATTATGTAATTAAATTAAGTATATGTATATGTTTCATTATATAATAATTAATTTTGAGAATTAATTAATGTAAGAGATAAATTGTGGTTTTAAGTTCTGCTGCTCAGCATGAAACGTTTCGATTTCGAGTCTAAAGAGGAGAACGGAATATATTTATAACTTGATACTAGATTCTCTTGGCTTTTAACTCTAGGACTTTTTGAAATCGATCTAACATATGTAACCACTGAGCTATAAGGATGTTGAAGTAGCTATATAGCTATACAAATTTTATATTATATTATTATTGTTTCCACTCTACAGACGATCGGATTTTTTTATTTGAGTTAAAATATCTATATAATATATAATTACAATTAAAGAGTTAAATATTTATATAAATTCAATCTTTTTAAAGGTTTTAAATTCTTAAAACTAAACTTATAAGAATCATAAAGAGCTCAGTGCTTAGTAAAGCCCTAAACCATACAAAAAGCATAACAGGGTAACCAGAGAGAACATAGTGTCAATACACTCCATTCTCTACCATATAAAATATAATAAGCTCGCCTCAAACTCATTAGAAAGCGCGGCGTTAGATTCCGCCACTTAACACGCAATGCCTCCAGAATTCGGCGGAAAGCAGGAAATAGAGTGTCTTAACACTACGTTACCTCTGCCTACCCCGCTGTGTACGGGATACAGCGTGAAGCTAAAAAAAAGCTCCCACCAAACTCATTACACCAAAGTGAAGCGTAAAAACATTTTCGCCATTTCACACACAATATTTCACGGCTGTAAGATCCAGATGGTACTAAATTTTCAGGACACGTCCGCCAACATAAATCAGTCTAGCTCATTATGTTAAACGAGAGAGAGATATTTTTTTGTTATTTTAAATTTAAACACTTGAAATGGAGTGTTTGGTCACTACTTCTGGCTTCTTTTTATAAAGGAAAAGAATTAGTGATACCATTGTGGTTAATTGATACAGTGTCTGACTGTAACCACTGCGGTTTGATTATTTTTTTTTATTTTAACCTAAATTACCAATTAAATGGAGTGTTAAGTCGCTACTTTTGGTTGTCCTTCTGTAATAAAGAAAAATAATAAATTTTGATATTGTTTGGCAGTCATACAGTGTTAAATGTAAGCACTGTGGTTTAAGATTCGATTATTATTCCTTGACATATTTGACATTTGTTTACCACATATGATTGCTTTATAACGCTTCAACATTCGTGTCGATTATTATAGGTAAATTATTTTCGTTACCTTAGTCTGGTAATATAAGAAATGGGTATTGCGGGTATCCAAATTTTAGCTTAGTAGTACAGCGTTGACTGTAAGCGATCGATTTGGATTCAATATCCATTTGAGAAAAAGATTTATTTTTCTTTTTTCCGCTCCATTGACGTGACGAAGCGTCACGTTTTATAAACTTCCGCCATTTAACATACAACATCTAATATTCGGGCAGAAAGTTGAAAAAGGAGTGTCCTGACACTGGTTCTTTCCGGTTACACCCGCTTTGGAAAAAAGAGTATAGTTTGTTACATTTTCTATAGTATATGTAGAGTTGCATTATTACTAAAAATCGTAAAAACTAACATAACTTACGTTAAAAGAAACGATATAACTTTTTTATAACATCTTTTTTTAAAATTTCACGCAATTTTAAACCATATAATATCTTAATTGTATCTGTTATCTGAGGCAATTACTTTGCCTTTGAATTTAAGTGTTACGGTCATTCGAAATAAGTAGAGTGGCACAAAATGTTACGATTTCATAGTGAAAATTACTAAACTTTATGGTTATAAACTGAGTATATATAAAAAAATTAAATATATACGTATAAATACTTGAATACATCGTTTTAAACCCACATCTCTTGATAACCGCCTAAACGCTCCTAGTTATTTAAGCCATATGTTCCTATCGAGCTATATATGTCGAAATTCTTAAATATTTGTTACAATGTGTTTTTTTTTGCTAGTATCTGTATAGGGCGATTATCTACATATAATTATTACTTACCAAAGGTTGTTTTGTGAAAAGGAAGTAGCCTATATTTGATACTAGATTTTCAACTATTTTAGATCTGAATTCCATCCAAATCGGACATTTACATTACCTGTGAAAGCGTAACTAACAGATAGACCGACAGACAGACTTTCAGAGCTATAATATTAGTATGGACATAACTTTAAAAGATTTTCTAAAAAAAATTATTACTTCAAAACACTTACTAAGCTACAGTTAGAATCTTAACTTTCATCTCGAGGACACTTAATGATAATTACTGATATATTTTATGAAGTAAAACTGACTTTTTCGTTATAAATTGAACAATAATGTAAAAATGGAAAATGTTTACGGCATTTACGTGCTTTTTGCTTATTTTAATATTATTTTAGGCCACAGAAGGTCATTATAGCATAATATCTACCTGACCGAATGATGGTTGTGGGTTCGATTCTTACTTAATGGAATTGTTATTAATTAATTTTTATCTTTCATTACTCCACTCTAGTCATAAAAAAGCGCGGCGTTAAGTTTCGCCACTCAACAAGGAATGTCTCTATTTTTTTTAGCTTCACGCTGTAACCCGCACACTGCAGGGTAGGCAGAGGGAACCTAGTGTTAAGACACTCCGTTCTCCACTTTCTGCCGAATTCAGAGGCATTGCGTGTTAAGTGACAGAACTTAACGCCACGTTTTATCTCTGATACCAGGGCGAAGGAAATGGGAACATTAAATATTTCCACTGCTCGAGTGAGAACGAACCCACAACCAGTCGTTTATAGGTCACACGTTCGTGCCACTGTTCGTGACTATTTCACGCGCAAAGTAAGAAACACAGTGACTTGACACTTTGCTCTCTCTCTGACCTACTCTGCGGAAAAAAGCGTGAAGCTGTGGAAATGAATCTTTCGTTATAAAATGAGAAATAATGTAAAATCATAGTTTTTTTACTGAACTCACGTACTTTTTGCTAATTTAACTCAAACTTCTTATATCAATAGACTAAGTAGGCTTTTATTGCAATTTGTAAAGCAATTTAACGCATTCATTTCTGTTAGGACATCGTTTTATTCTGCATTTTAAGTAATACTTGGTAAAATATATGAAATAAAATCAATCAAATCAATGTTGGAGGTAAAGCGCGGCGTTAAGCTCCGCCACTTGACACGCAAGCCTCCTAATTCGGCGGAAAGTGGAAAACGGGGTGCCTTAACACTAGGTTCCCTCTGCCTACCCTGCTGTGTGCGGGATACAGCATGAAGGTAAAAAAAAAATCAATCAAATGTTTCAGTCTGAGAAAATATGTTTATTGATATTTTTGTAATATGCGAATATTACGTTTGTATCATAATTTTTTATCATATATTATTGATTTATTATTATTTTTGGGATAACTAGAAATGTAGGTTGAAGTATTTTTATACTACTTTTTTTGCCTACTTTGTTAAAACATACGTCGAAAATTTGTGGTATTAAAGTAAAAATATGAAATTTTACCTCTGATACCAGAGCGAAGGAAAGGGAAATATTTGATATTTCCACTCCTCGAGTGGGAATCGAACCCACAACCAGTCGTTTACAGTCACAAGTTCGTGCCACTGCGCTGCGACTGACCTCATTGTTTATCTGTCACCCGTTCACGGCTAATCTACCGGTCCAATTTGGATGAAATTTAGAGTAAAAGTAGAAAAAATCCAGGGTCAAGCATACGTTGCTTATTTTTTTTTAAAAATTCACCCCCGAGGCGCGAGCCGGCCCCTAGTATTTATATAGAAGTCAAACTTAAAAAAACACCATAGTAGTAAAATATAATAATCAGGGAGACATTGCTTTCCTTCGCTTCCCATACATAATTCAGTACTCTATTCTATACTCGTTACTATCAGTATAGTTATTATTGTTAATAAATGGTAGTTTTTTTATAACATTGCATGCGTGTCGGCATTCATCACGCTCTAATTAAAATTATAACATACATACAATACATCCACATGTCAATTTCTAAGCAAAAATTTGTAATGCGTGTTAAGAATGCACTATAATGTACGAGTACATACGATAAACCGTTTGATGAAAAAACACGATTAGATTTAGATTAAAGATTGATTATGTGTTGTTTTAATGTGTAAGGCTTAACGCTTTTTCTCGCGTAGTGGCTTAGGCAAGGAGAACTTAGTGTTAGGACACTCTACTTTCTGTTTTATGTTTCTAGGCTTTTGCTAGCATTTAGTAGATAAATTGGAATTGGCATTACATTCAGTTTTAGACAGAGAATATGCTAAGAACATATATTTACACTAGCGGCCCGCTAATTATTTCGTTATATTGCAACCCTCGTGAGTAAATTTTTGAAAATCAAATTAGTTTATGTTTAACCTTGGATTATCACATCTTTGGAATAAACTCCCCAAGCCCATCCAGAAAAGCTCGTCAATTAAATTATTTAAGACTTCATTGAAAAAGTATCTAAAAGATAAAATCGTCAGCACCTAACATTAAAGTCTATACTCGTATATATTTATTATGTACAAATAGTATTATATGATAGTTGTATTCAGGTATATGTATGTATGTATGTATGTATGTATGTATGTATGTATATGTATGTATGTATGTATGTATGTATGTATGTATGTATGTATGTATGTATGTATGTATGTATGTATGTATGTATGTATGTATGTATGTATGTATGTATGTATGTATTTATTTAGGTATGTATATTACGTGTATTTAAGTATGTGTAGATGAATCTAAATATATATTTTTTTGAATGTTAATATTTCTATTTTATACGTATATTGCACAGTTTTGTCTTCCCGCGATTTGTTGTTTTTACCCACTTCCACAGGTTGGCTGGAAGAGATCTCATTATGAGATAAGTCCACCTTTTGCTAACATTAGTTAAGTTTTGTAATTACCTTGTTTGTTTCGTGCAATAAAGAATATATATATCAACTATGTTTATGCCGAAATTCATTACAATCGGTCAAGCGGTTTAGATTTTTCATATAAACTTTCATCCCTATTTTAACCCTTTAGATGTAGATTATAAGTAGCCTATGTTTGACTCAGTATATTTTAGCTTAATTCTAAATTTCATCCAAATCGGACCGGTAGATTAGTCGTGAAAGCGTGACAGACAAACAGACAGACTTTGGCATTTATAATAAAAGTATGGATTTCTCAAGCACACTAGGCAAGATAAACGTAGTGACTCGTCACTATTTTTATTGTATAGCCTTTTTACAAGCACTTATAAGTTTATGTTTAGTATTAAGTGTTAATTACTAGACTACTTTATCTTTTACAACTAAAAAAGCAGTAAAAAAAATTAACAAGGTAACTTTTTGAACTTAAAAGTGTATTTTCTCTTTCTGTTTAAGTAATACGGAGAAAACACAAGCAATGTGTTGACACAGTGCAAAAACAGGAGAACGGAGTGTCTTAACACTGAGATCTCTACGTATATATAAAATATGTGTTAAACTAAAATAATCAATACAACATTACATCCAGTCCATTACTCTCTCCTGTCACAGGAAAATTAGATCCGAAACTTTATCTAAAGTTTTGACGTATTTGTTTAAAACGAGAGCTGAAAGGTTTTGTAAATTAGAAAGTTTGGTAATTTCGACGTTATTTAGTATGGGTACAGTATATTTTTTTAGCTTCACGCTATATCCCGCACACAGCAGGGTAGGCAGAGGGAACCTAGTGTTAAGACACTCCGTTCCCCACTTTCCGCCGAATTCGGAGGCATTGCGTGTTAAGTGTTGGAATTTAACGCCGCGCTTTACCTCGACACCAGAGTAAAGAAAATGGAAATATTGAATATTGCCGCTCCTCGAGTGGGATTCGAACCCACAACCAGTCGCTTTAGAGTCACACTTTGTGCCGCTGTGAACGGGATACAGCATGAAGCTAATTAAAATACTATAAATGATGCCATTACGATGCACTGCACCAGTTTCTGACTATAAACGCGACATCTATGGGTTCGATACCCACTTGAAGTGATTATTAAGATATTTAAATTATTTTCTCACTACCATAAGACAAAGGGCGGCGTTAAGTTCCGTAACTCAATACGTAATGTCTTTACTTTACCCAGAAAGTAAAGAACAAAGTATTTGAACACTAAGTTCCTTAAACCAGCAATAACTGATAACTCAAACTAAAACTTAAAACTAAAAGCATTACAATATTAATCCATTACTTAGTTTCTCTTATAGTGTGTATTTAGTAAAGTAGTGGGTAGGCTAATTGTAAATTATGTTGATCTAACATTTTGCTGTGCCGTTTGCCAAACTTTCTTTTTCATAGTGTTGGGAACATGTTTTTGATATATCGATATCGATACGAATAAATTATTTTTGAATTTTCTTTATTTATAATGATTAAACGTTTAAATTTTGTATTGTGTATGATGCTTAGTGTATCTATGGAATTTTCAAGATTAACTTTAAAAAAATGCAACTGCAACGTTTTTGTGAATATTTTATGTTTTTTTTTATGGAAACAGTAAAAATTATGAGCCAAGTTGAACGACTCGTTAGTAAATGTTATATTATAATATATATTAAAGAAAGAAAAGCATCTCCAGGTTCTTTTCCGCATAGTATGAAAATATTTTAAATATAATAATTTCTTCGAGTCAAAATCGAACCCACAATCAATCACGTTTACCGTCAGACGTTGTCCTATTGCGCCACGATGTAAATAAATATAAAGGAAGTGATATTTAGAGGCCGCGGTATTGAAAAAGATAAAGTAATATAAACAAAATGTATTGACACTATTTAGACGTATTTGAAACATATCTAAAAGCCTTTAAAGGTCATTGACGGTTGTAGGTTCGACTCACGTTCGAGGTAATAATTATATATTATTATTTTCGTTTCTCCGCTCTGGTGTCTAAGACAAATAGTGGCGTGCAGTTTCACAATTCATCACGTAGTGATCGATTTTTGGTGGAAAGTGGGGAACGTAGTGACTTGATATTAGATTCTCTTTGATTACTTTGCTATGCCGGCAAAAGCGTGAAGCTGATTAATTGATTTTCATCTAAGAAATTTTAGTATTTGTCATATATTTTGGTTGTACGAAACGTGAAGAACGGAGTGGTTAAACACTGTCTTCTCTCTGTTTCAAAAGGCAGAACAGATAAATTTAAACTTATTTTTAACGTTTCAAAGTGTTATTCACACATTTATTAAATTAAAAAAAAAAACATTCGAACAATAACAAAGTTACTAATAACAAACGCGCCTCTTAGAAACCGTCCAAGCGGTCTGATCGATAAGCCATGCATTCCACTCAATCCAATTTTTTAAAGGTTTTATAAAATATATTTTTTAATTTAAACTTAGTTTTTCGTATACAACGAAAACGTTTGACTTATAATCCTTAAAATCACTGATTTAATATAAAATACCTGTTAAATACCTTTATAAAATGTATCAATTTGCAAAATTAGTTCGTTAATAAAAGATTTGAAGTTTATGTATAGCGTTTCAAAAACAATAAATAATAGGAACAAGGTTTTTTGTATAAAATAGAGGTTGATATTAGTTAGTGAATTCTGGTTTATTATATTATTTTTGTTCTGATTCTTGATCTGATATTTGTATCAGAAGTTATTCAGATCTTATCTTTTGTGTCTTGGATATAAAGTATTATGTTCCTTTTACTCATTATAAAAACAAGTGGTTGCTCAGAACTATGTGTCTTATTATGAAATGTCAAATGTCATTATTTTTCCATTTCTAAAAAAAAATCTTTTAGTCCTTCTTGAGAAGCCGTTATTACTTTTAGCTTTCTACCCTCAGTAATTTTGGCTGAGCTTTGTCTGTCAGTCAGTTTGTAACGCAGAAGTCACTTATTTATTTACTAGCGACCCGGTCTCGGCTTCGACGCGTAAACTACATAACTATTTCAATAAATTGCAAGTTGATTTTTGAAAAAAACAAGTAGCCTATATTTGTCCCTGGATCTTGAACTATATTCATTCAGAATTTTATCCAAATCGTACCGCCAGATTAGCTGTGAAAGCGTGACAGACAAACAGACAGACATTCGCATTTATAATATAAAATTATTATACAATCACACAAACAAACACACAGACAACCACACAGACAAACAAAAAAAAAAACATTTCTTTTAGTTCCTATTATATACAAATATCCCCAATATAGATTTTCTTATATATATATACATACATACAGCGATCAGTTACATTTTTATTATAATATATACATAGATGTAATAATAAAAATGTAACTGATCGCTAAGTTTTTACCTTGGTCTCATCTTCAACAGGTTTCTCAATTACATAAAGCTTGTTATAGATAATGTTATATCATAATTCATACCGCAATTTAGCTCAAGACGTGAGAAAGACGTGTGAGAAAAGTTGATTTTTTCTATACAAATGACATATCTAGTACAACAAAGTACTGTACTTTTTGAGACCGTAGCCGTAGTGGAACAGCGTCTTACTGTAAAGCAATGGTTGTGCGTTCGATTCCTATTCGAGGACGGATTATACTTAAATTTTTATTTCTTCGCTCTGGTGCCAAGAACAAAACACGGTGTTGAGTTCCGCAACTCAACTTGAAATGTCTCGATTTAGGATGGAATGTGGAGGACGAAGTATATTGAAACTAGATTTTCTCTGACTTTAGTAGGACAAAGTACATTATTAGTTAAGTCATATTTAAAGTAACAAAAGATTGAATGTACACAATTATCACAGGCAAATGACGTTAAAACGAAAAAACATTTTTTTTTCTATTTCTTTCATAGAAAAGGTAAACAGATAGAAGCTAGTGTCAACACTCCATTCTCCACTTACCAGCATATTTCAACAAATTGGGTGCTGAACGGTGGAACTCAACACCGTGTAATATCTAATTACAAAAGCGTAAAGTAAACATTACTAGCTTAATATTTCCAATGTCAATATTAATATTCAATTTTATTCAACAAATTCTTAGTATAATGAGATATTATAAAATGTCTTTGCCCTTTAAGTTATGGACGAGAACTACTCGTATGTATATGAGAATGACCTCTGTTGAAAAATTTAATTCTTTTTAATATTTAAATGCGATTTTTTTTGTTTTATTCTATTAGCGGCCCGCTCGCGGCTCTATGTAACTGTTTCGTTATATTGCAACCCTCGGGGGTAGATTTTTAAAAGATAAAGTAGCCTATGTTTAACCTTGGATTATCAACTATATTCAAGCCAAAATTCATTACAATCGGTTAAAGCGGTGTAGATTTTTCATATAAGCTTTCATCCCCTATATCAACCCTTTACAGGTTGATTTTTGAAAAAATAAGTAGCTTATGTAAGATTCAGTAATTATTACTACTTTCATTCTAAATTTCATCAAAATCGGACCGGTAGATTAGCCGTGAAAGCGTGACAGACAAGCACACAGACATTCGCATTTATAATAGAAGTATGGATGTTCTTCATTTTACTCATTTTGTATATAACATAGCAAATTTAACCTTAGGTTAAAATTATATTAAATTTTCCCCCAAAATAGGAAATGTTATTTCATTCATCTTATTGGGAAATAAAGATAATTGAATTGAACATTCATTTTAAATTTATCTCGTGGGAATCGAATTCACAATCATCACCATGGCCAGTCGTGGCCCAGTGGCACAACAGTGTGACTGTAAACGATTGGTTGTGGGTTCGATTCCCACTCGAGGAGTGGAAATTATATTTCCATTTTCTTCGCTCTGGTGTCGAGGTAAAGCGCGGCGTTAAGTTCCGCCACTTAACACGCAAGCCTCCGAATTCGGCGGAAAGTGGGGAGCGGAGTGTCTTAACACTAGGTTCCCTCTGCCTACCCTGCTGTGTGCGGGATATAGCGTGAAGCTATTAATAATGAAGGGTTCAATGAACGCCAAAAACGTTATCTTTTATGTATTAATAAAGTTTGGAAAAAGAAATTTGTATCAAACCTGTCTCATTATGTGTGATCGTTTTTAATATATGTATGTTTAGGATATTATAGCACAGTGGTATATTCTTTTTACACTCGTAAGTTATGGGTTCGTATTTGTAAACAACAAAATAATTATATTTAAGTATTTATTTAAAATAATGTTTTAGTTAAATTATTAATAGTTATTACAGTTATAGTAAATGCCGCGCGTGAAAAAAGTTTGCAACAAAAATAAGTTGTAATAAAGCGTATAAGAATTTCGACGCAGCGGATAGTAGAACGCATGGCTCAGTGGTGAGAGCGCCTGAACGGTATTCAGGAGGCGCGGGTTCGAATCCCGCTGCGTTCAAATTTTTATACGTTTTCTAAATATCTTTTACAAAACACAGTGTTAAGTTCCGCCACGTAATATCTCAAAATATAGAAAATATAGTTTTAGCATTAATCTATCTATGTTTATTATGTATGTTGTATGTGGGAGGTAAAAAAAATATATAAAAATCTTGTTATACAATATTTTTAAAACATTTACAATTCTTAATTGACACTTAAAATGTTACCGTTACGATTCTGTAGCAACGAATATCGTTATCTAACTTGACAAGTCGATTAATATCCTGATATCATGTTTTTTTTCTTAAGAAAGTATAATTAACTAACTCCTAATGAGACTAACAATGCTGATATGATATATTTGAAATTTTGCCGATATGATTTGGAATTTGGGGCTAGTCGTGGCGCAGTGCCACGAGCGTGTGACTGTAAAGGAATGGTTGTAGGTTCGATTCCTACTCGAGGGGTGGAAATATTTAATATTTCCATTTCTGCGCTCTGGTATCAGAGGTAAAAGCGCGACATTAAATTCCGCCACTTAACACGCAACGCCTCCGAATTCGGCGGAAAGTGGGGAACGGAGTGTCTTAACACTAGGTTCCCTCTGCCTACCCTACTGTGTGCGGAATACAGTGTGATGTTAAACAAAGAAAGAAGATACTCTCCGTTCTCCATTTTCCGTCTATAGCCGTGTTATTGTGTATTGAATGGCAAATCTAAACGCCGCGTTTTGTCTTATTACCGAAAATGGAGGAATGAATTAATGACCATACCAGCGAGAATGAATGATACCCACAACTAATCGTGATTAGAGCCAGACGCTGTACACTCTGAAATGGAATAAATAACTGAGAGATTAATATAATATATAAATATTTAAATACTAAATTAAAATTAAAATATCGATATCGATATGTTATATGTTTTATTAGGCACCTCACTATTCTAGACCTAGAAATAGGTCGAGTTGTCCAAAAAAGGCTCATTAGGAATTTATCAGTTTACTATCTAATACATACATACATGTATGTATGTATGTATGTATGTGGTGCAGTCGTATCTTTCCTTTGAAATTTTTAACACGAAAAACCTGACTGTGAAGTTTTAAGCTTTTTTTTGGCTTACATTTTTTGTCTTTTGGATTTTTAGTTTGAAATATATATTTGATTTTAATTTGTTATAAGAAATATTTTCTTTCAGAAAATATGTGAATACAGTTAATTGAACAATTTAGAGTAATTTTTCACATTCTTGAATCAATAAATGAGCTATTTGGCTTTAATTTTATTATTTTGTGTCAATTTTAACTTAAAGTTATACTTATGGGGTCAGTCGTAATGCAGGGGCACAAAGACGTGTAAACACGACAGCTTGTGGGTTTCATTCTCACTCCAGGAGTGGAAATATATATTTTTTTTATTTTCTTCGCTCTCTTGCCGGCTTGCAAAGCGCGGCGTTAAGTTCTGCCACTTAAAACGCAATGCCTCCGAATTTGCCGCAAAGTGGGGAACGGAGTGTCTTAACACTATATTGCCTCTGCCAACCCTGCTGTGTGTGGGATACAGCGCAGAGCTAAAAAAAATTAGCGCCTGATGGTGTCTAGTAAGACAAAGTGGAAAATCAGAGTGATTTGACACTCAGTTCTCTCTACCTAATCTACTATATGAGGAAGATAAATAGATATAACAATCTTAGACTTGTTGCTCATCACAATATTTCACACGTCATGATTCTGAAAGATGATTGATTATGTACTGAATATATTATTATTTTAGATATTGTTCTTACTAACAATATGATACTTTGATTTATTAGGGGTTTCCTCTTTCTTTATATTAAATACCATTTTTTTGTTTTTTACTTATCCTTTGTACAAAAAAGATGGAAAGAAAAGGGTTAACTCTCTGCTTTGTGCTTTTTTTAAACATAAATAATTTTAATCTTGGCAGTTGGTGGAACCCAACACTGTGATATGTATTGCAATATTAATAAAAAAACTTTAATCTTAGTTATTCCTACGTCCAGGATAAGACAGGCAAAAATTAAGGAATGTAGCAATAGGTATAGTACGACAAGTATATTATGTCACCAAAAAACGGCCGAAACACTGTATAGAAATTCATTATATTATTATTGTGTTAGAAAATATATAAAATTTGAACGTAACGGAAATCGAATCCGCATCTCTATGAACCGACCAAAAGATGAAATAGCTTAAATTAGCTGATTTCTTCAAATATTTAAACGTAATCAACAAATATTTTTTGATTACTATAAAGTATATAAATAATAATAATAAGGCCAGTCGTGGCGCAGTCTCTCAAGCGTGTGACTGTAAACGACTGGTTGTGGGTTCGATTCCCACTCGAGGAGTGGAAATATTTAATATTTCCATTTTCTCCACTCTGGTGTCGAGGCAAAGCGCGGTGTTAAGTTCCGCCACTTAACACGCAATGCCTCCAAATTCGGCGGAAAGTGGGGAACGGAGTGTCTTAGCACTAGGTTCCCTCTGCCTACCCCGCTGTGTGCGGATACAGCGTGAAGGTAAAAAAATATATATAAATTATATTCTATAATGCATATTGATTTCACAATGTTTCTCTAACTTTATACTATACATGTGTCCAGTTTTAAAGGTCCAAGCTATCGGTACTAAATGACCTTATCTAATGTTCAAACATAGTGTAATGTTATAATAGAGCTTACTTTATTATTTTTATTTATTATTCCTATTGTAATTTGCTTCATTTTGCGTTTTATTGAGAGAATGTAGTGTTAAGACTCTCCGTTATAAGCTTACGGACGTATTTACTTTTGTTTTATTTAAAAAAAATGATTATGGTATATTACATGACTTTGCACTGATAAAATTAATATATTCGTATTATTTATCGAAAAGTATCTACAGAAATTTAATATGGTACTATGTTTTCGTAAACATTTATTTTCTGTCCTCTTCGCACACGCTACACGCTACCACATATAATAAGGAACGGTTGAATCGGTGGTATCTAGAAAATTATTCAAGATACATTTCAAAAAGTTATATTTTTTAAAAAAAAGCCTTTGCCCTTTAAAAATTATTAATAACGATTTTAATATTAAACACATTATTAACAAACTTAATCTATCCCTAATACTTTATAAGAATATACAAAAAAATCAAATAATATAAACATTTAATTATTTTTTACACACGAATATATTTTAAAGTAAAAATTCTGTTAAATAAATCTTATCAAGTCTATACATTAAGTAGTCTACAATGCGGCCTTTTCCTTTCATTTGGCCTTGCGCATGCGTGATACAGTGACTTTAACACCACTCTACGTACTATGAAGTAAATAACTAAAGTAATGGATTTTTAGTTATTTCATTGTTAGTATGAAAATTACCATTGTGCCTTAGTGGGATAGCAAGACTGTAAATTCGATGGTTATGGGTTCAATTCCCGCTTAGAGGATGATTTTATTTTATTTTTATTATGCCAGTCGTGGCGCAGTGGCACAAGCGTGTGACTGTAAACGACTGGTTGTGGGTTCGATTCCCATTTGAGGAGTGGAAATATTTAATATTTCCAATGTCTTCGCTTTGGTGTCGAGGCAAAGCGAGGCGTTAAGTTCCGCCGTGTACAGCGTGAAGCTAAAAAATATATATATATTATACTATACAATGTAATTCAAGAACAGTCAATGTATACGAATATCTTATACACTTTTAAAAATTACAACACGTGAAATAAAGTAATAGTAATAAATTAAATTCTGCATTTTATCGTTCGTTCAAAACCAAATGTTGTATAAACACGCATATAGATAAATGCAAGGTTAAATGCATTTTGGTGAAACTTTTATTAATATTGCACTGAATTTAGAGTATTTTTATAAAAAAAAAAATATTTTTTTCTCAGTTTCACTCTTTTTGCCGCATAGAAGGGTAGTCATATAGAATTTTTTGTTACGACCCTCGTTTCTCCACTTTGCTCCCATATTTGAAACCTTGCGTATTATTTACCGCGTGCAATTAGATGCATTTTTTTTTAGTTTCACGCTGTATCCCGCACACAGCCGGGTAGGCAGAGGGAACCTAGTGTTAAGACACTTCGTTCCCCACTTTCCGTCGAATTCGGAGGCTTGCGTGTTAAGTGACGGAACTTAACGCCGCGCTTCACCTCGGCACCAGAGCGAAGAAAATGGAAATATTAAATATTTCCACTCCTCGAGTGGGAATCGAACCCACAACCAGTCGTTTACAGTTGTGCCACTGGGCCACGACTGGCCACAATCACATGCATTTCATTAGTAAACTAATTATATTATTTTGTTAGTTGATTCGCTGATTGTTAGCAGTTATGGCGCTGCGAGACATTTGACTATAATTACGAAGATTATGCTCGATATGGATCAAGCTTAATCCTCCATCGTAGATTTAAATTTTATTACCATATTTAGACTATTTGTGTTCTGCTACTCAACGAGTGCCAGGCGGAAAGTGGAGAACGGAGTCTCTTGGCATTAGTTTCTTTCCGCCAACCATGTTAGTGATAAAACGTGAAACTTAAAACTTAAAGTTCCACATGCAGCACACTTCATTCTGAACTTTTCAGCCATACAATTAATTTACTTTAAACGCCAAAAATTATACTTCTCCTATATAATTATATTAGAGGTGCACATGAAAATCGCAAATTACGCATCGGGGTCAGTGCCGCCACGCCATCCATGTGTTAAAACAATCATTAGGAACGAGGCTTCTAGACCATTGAGGTCAAGAAGTCATTGCAGCGACGAAAATGTTTCATTAATTTCAGAGTTTACTTTCGGTTTGTTTCAAATTATCATATTTTATCATTGAAAGTAAAGGCCGATGGTACTGGGACAGCTGATTGTAAATTAGATTGGTTTTGGATACGATTCTTATAAGGATGGTGTAGTGGCACAAAGTGTGACTGTAAACGACTGGTTGTGGGTTCGATTCTCACTCGAGGAGTGAAATATTTAATATTTCCATTTTCTTCGCTCTGGTGTCGAGGCAAAGCACAGCGTTAAGTTCGGCCACTTAACACGCAAGGCCTCTAGAATTGTCTTTGTTCCCCTCTGTTGAAAAGTTCCGCTACTCAATTTCAGGCGAAAAGCAAAAGAGGTAGTGTCTTGACACTATGCACTTCGCTACTTTGGTTTAAAAAAAAAAATCTACAATTGACTAAATATTTTGTTTAATAAAATATTTCTTCAAATGAGATTTGAACTCCAAACCTTCCTGTTTAATTCGACACAAAACTTTACCTTCGTATACTTAATGAACTTTAAATTAATTGACATTAGTCTTAATTACAGTTAAAACAGAAATATTCAATCGTACTGTTATTAGTGTTGCCATAGTGTTTCATTAAGCAACAATAAAAAGAGTCAAGATTTTAATCTTGAGAATGTACTAAGAACAGAAAGTTAGCAAAAATGATACAACTTTTATATATAATATTAATATTTTTTCCAAATTCTATAGACATTTTTGTTAAAAAAAAAAATCATTTCTTATCTTTAACATTTGAAAGTGTTTTTCTCTTCATTTTAACATGTTTTTAACTTCACACTGTATCCCACACACAGGTACTATACTGTGTATGGGAACCTAGTATTAAGACGCTACGTTCCCCACTTTCCGCCGAATTCTGGAGGCATTGTGGATTCAGGATACGTGGCGTAACTTAACGCCGCGCTTTGCTTTGACACCAAAGTGAACAATAGAAATATTAAATATTTCCACTCCACGACTGGGAACCGAACTCACAACCAGTCACGTTTACAGTCATACTTTGTGCCACGACTGGCCTTACTCAATCTAACCACCAGAAATACAAACGTAAAACATTTCCATACAATAAACTAATATTCTTTGAGAAATTATGAGCTTTTTAATTATTTTTTTTTTGTAACCGCCGCCCCATTGTGGAGGTTTAAAATTAAAAGCGCCCCGGGACTTGTCCTTATTTCTAGGTACATAAGGCAGGTCGAGCAATTAATTATAACTAGCTTTAGTTATCGCGAGCTTTGGTTAACTAAGCTTTTAAAGTTTAACTTTCTCGTTTTTTGTTTTGAAGTTAAAAGTAGAATAGATAGCGATAACCTTATTTTAGGAGGTCATGTCCTTATATTTCTGCAAGAAATTAGGAGAATACATGTCAAACCCTCCGTCAAGGCACTCCTTTCTCCGTATCAAGAACTGATAAAATAAGAAACAAATTATTTAACTCAAATAATCTTAATTCGCGCGATCGTTCTGATTTCATTCCGTCTCGGCGGAACAATTATATTCTACTTATATTTCTCTCTCTGGCACGTAAGAGAAAACGCAGCGTTTAATTCCATCACCGCCGGAAAGTGGACAATTGCGTACACTGATATTATCGTGTTTTTTGCACGAATTAGTTGTTTTCTACAACGCCGCATTTTAAATCATGTAGCAGAGAAATGAAAAAAATATATACACATCATTCCCTCACGTGGAAATCAAACCCATAATCATCACCTTTTGAGTTATATGTTGTCCCACTGCACATACATACATATATGTAACATATATGCAAATATATACTAGGAACCGCCTCTTTGCTCTACATGGCGGAAAGTGCTGAGCGAAGTACATATTTAATGTTATTACATGTTATAAAAGTTTGAAAAGCAAACACTTAACACTAACATAACACTTAACATTCCACAGCCAAAGTCTACGGGCACTTTTTGACTATTTAATCATGATTTATTCAAAAACTACAATTACAATAGTCACCAAACAACTTCACAGGACACTATACCCTGTGCTCGATATCCCTGCCAAATCAGAGGTCTAATACAAATAGCCTAGGAAGATTTGAACCACAACGAAACACACTTTTGATCAGTAAGAACAACCATACATATGTACATACATACAAACATACAATACATACAAACATACAATACATACAAACATACAATACATACGTACATACAATACATACATACATACAATACATACAAACATACATTCCGATAATACAATTTGCATAAAACTGAATGAATTAACTACCAAACTACCCACTAAGCTATAATACACCAAATTAGAATTCCAATCCATATTCAAAACAAGTAAATCCCTTAACGATTGTCTTTATTGTTATTGTTCACAAATCTGCAATTTCATTAGATCGTAAAACTGAAAATTTGAATTTCACCGGTAAGTGTTTAGGAAAACAGGCTAAAGCAAAGCTAGGGTTTGGATGTCAATCATAAAATGTTATGGTATAACGATAGCATATTGGGTGAAGTAAAAAAGCGCAGCGTTAAGTTACGTCACCTAACATATCAAGCAATATCTTAAATTGGGACGAAAAGTAAAGAACGAAATGTTACAACTTGTGTACATTAAACACATTCGTGCTTTCGTTAAAGAGCTAGGTAGCCAGAGAGAAGTAGGAATTAAAACAGTCTGTTCATTTTTTTTATAAAGTGTTTTTTATTATAGCTTCACGCTGTATCCCGCACACAGCAGGGTAGGCAGAGGGAACCTAGTGTTAAGACACTCCGTTCCCCACGCACCGCCGAATTCGGAGGCATTGCGTGTTAAGTGGTGGATTTAACGCCGCGCTTTACCTCGACACCAGAGCGAAAAAAAGGAAGATATTAAATATTTCCACTCCTCGAGTGGGAATCGAACCCACAACCAGTCGTTTACAGTCACACGCTTGTGCCACGACTGGCCACAATATTTATAAACTGTTGACTAGTTTATAAAGTGTTGATAGAATTAAAATTATTAAGTAGAAAAGTTATGGTGACGCAGGTGGACTGAATCTGACTGTAATTGTGATTGATTGTAGCTTCGATTCTCATAACGTGAAATGGCTATAATTGATCATTTTCATTTGTCTGTACTGGTTGAATAAGACAACGCGTGGCGTTAAAGTCCGCCGTCTCGGTAAATGGATACACCGGAGACACTAAATTCTCTCTGATTACCTATGCGGAAAAAATCGGAAAGTTAAAATATTTTTATTTATAAAATAATAATAATTTAATCATTTTCCTGCCAACAGTACTTTTTAATTTAGATTAAAACTAATACCAGTTTAAGTTAGTCTTCCCATTCATAGGAAATTACAATGAATTGGGTTTTCGCTTTAAGTCCTAACTATAGAATTACATAACGAGCGTAATTTGTGTAAGTTTAGTTATTATAAAGGAAAGTTTAGTGTTCAGGAAGAAAATTTTTATATGAGAAAATAAAAGTTATTAATAGAGTCTAAGGTAATAAAACTGCGTAATAAAGTAAAAACTTATAGAACTTTGGGCTAGCTAGCATCTTCTTGAAATAATGGTTGTAGATTCAATTCCAATTGGTGGAATATATTGTTAATTATAATACTTCCGCCCTCGGGTTGAGTTTTACCACTTAGCGTAAAATAACTTGAGTTCGGGCGAAAAGTAGAGAATGGAGTGTCTTGACATAATGTTCTCTTTTACTACCCTACTACGCGGAAACAGCCTTCTAATATTTTTTGCATAAAAGTCCAGTAACAGACAAACAAACAAAAATTTCAAACGATATCTTATAAGTCACTTTTCATACTTTTTTCATTACTTGTATAAAGACTCGCAAAATTGTTGTTTTTGTTAAATAAATAAATTAATTTGTTTTTTTATTTATGAGCTGTACACTTTGCCGCGCGAGCGTGGTAATCAAAGAGGTACAGTGTTGTTAACATACTATGCCCTCCCCTTTCCGCCCAAAATCAACATTTTGCATGTTAAGTGGCGGAACTCAACGCTGCGTTTTGTCTTTGGTACCAGAGGGAAGAAATGCAAATGTATTATATATATAATCACTTTATTACATATATTTAGTAGACATATATAGAAAAAAAATTACTTCAAACAACCATCAAAATTCACTCGAAAAATATCAAAAATCTTCAGAATTCCAACGTTAAAAATTCACAATTTCCACCACTGTACAACACACAGGAGTAAAGGAATAGTAAACGTCAAAAGAGAACTCAAAAGTCACTCATACTTTTTTCATTACTTATATGAAGACTCGCAAAATTGTTGTTTTGTTAAATAAATAATTTGTTTTTTGTTTATTAATGAGTCATACACTTTTCCGCGCGAGCGGGGTAATCAAAGAGGGTCTAGTGTTAACATACTACGTCCTCCACTTTCCGCCCAAGACTTTGCGTGTTGAGCAGCGAAACTCAACGCCGCAGTTTGTCTTTAGTACCAGAGGGAAGAAATGCAAATGTATTATATATATAATCACTTCATATCATATATTAATAGACATATATAGAAAAAAAATTACTTCAAACAACCATCAAAATTCACTCGAAAAATATCAAAAATCTTCAGAAATCCAACGTTAAAAATTCACAATTTCCACCACTGTACAACACACAGGAGTAAAGGAATAGTAAACGTCAAAAGCAAACCAGCCAGAGTGGCTACCACTCGTAGGTACGCGTTTACCTTTAAAATTTGTAACTTTCAGGTAAAAAAGCTCGAAAACACGAGCTTTATGAAGTTCTCTCGTTATTGGCATTACGCTAACGTTTCATAAGCTTCGTTTTATAATTTTTTTTTTGCAAATATATATGCATGTCTAACTTTAGTTAACTGACTCTATTAAAAATATTTTATTTAGTTTCGTTACGTTTCATTTTATAACCAGAATGTAAAAGTTTCAAAAAATGTAACTTTCATTCAGGTCGTCTAGGGCAGTTAGGTCGCCTTTTTTATTATTATACTTCATTTTATGTTAGTATTTGAGTTAACAGTTCCATTTTGTATTATTGTTATGTTTTTTGTAGACATTAATTTTTAAACTTTTGCTATTTAATGACCTTTAGGTTAATAATGTTTGATCATAATATGGGTTACGTTTTCTTTACAAATTAACATGATCAAAGACTATTGACATCTATTTGGGTCTGTCACTTAAGTAGATAGCCTAAAGTTATGTTTATTTACGTATAAACTTAAAATACAAAGTCTTATGTGTTTTTGAGATATATTCTAATAGTGTAATGAACTAATTATATAAAATATAGTCAGCTACAAAACAAAATATATACAATAAGTATGGGGTAAAATTCTACGTAAAATCTATATATATAAGTGGGGAACGGAGTGTCGTAACACTAGGCTTCCTCTGCCTACCCTGCTGTGTGCGGAATACAGCGTGAAGCTATAAAAAAAAAGAAAAATATCTATATATAATCCTAGCGACCCGTTCACGGCTTCGTCGCGTGATTTAAAACTTTTTCCCCTACTTGAGCGCCTTTAAGATTCTCTGAACTTTTAGTTCAATCATAATAAGATATAGCCTTTAACACTCCTGAATAGCTTAGCACTCCAATCGTGAAAAAAAATCACGATCGCTTCAGCATTTCCGAAGATTAGTTCTCACAAACAAAGTTACAAACTTTACCTCTTTATTATATTAGTATACATATAGTTAGCTTAATAAAATCCTGTAGTACTAAAAATACAAATAAAACATATTTCTATAATATAGTAGAAAAATAAATAGAAAACTCAAAGAATTTGACTCTATGTAATAAGAAACGAAATATTAAAATCGTTCGCAGACAGCTAGATTTTCAGAAAGTTTTAAAAATTTTCAATATCATAGAGTTCAACTGGTAAGTGAATATTCCTGTAAGTCTCTAATAACGGTTATAGCTGTAATATGAATAAAACTGAATTTTGAAGGTTATTGAAATTTTATTATCACATTTTATCGTCTTTGCGACTTAAAAAGATTTTATATTCATTGAAATATTGAAGTAAATAGTAGTAAAATCTGTATATTTACTTGAAATACATTATTAATCACCAGTTGAGACTGGTGTGGCGCAGTGGGACTGCTTTGTAAAGGTTGTGGATTCGATTCCTACTCGAGGAATATTTAAATTTTCATTATATAATATGTATGTTAAAAATACTTATATAGATTCTGATTATTTTATTTAATATATGAAAATACACTAATTTTTAGAATAAATTATAAAAACAGTAATATATTAACATTATCATGGCAATTCCCATAATCTTTTAATAAAGGCTCAAAGAAATGAGCAGTCATTCTGATTGATGATTAATGAAAGTTCCACTTAAATCATGCTTAAACAAAACTGCATACTAGATTTATCGAGATTTTCAATTTCCTCTTTTCAAAAGAAAGTCTCACGTTGTATTAAATACATACAACAAAAAGCTTATATATAAGGTCTACATTTTATAAGACAGAAACATTATTAAAAAAATGTTTTTTTTTAATCAAAATAATAATAAAAGAAGAAAGAAAACGTTTACAAAAGCTCGAGCTTACAAAAGTTCAAGTCTCAGTCTGTAGAACAAAAGTTGTTAAGATTAAAAACAATTAAACCTTTTTTACACTAGATTGATTATTATTATTATACTGAATGGACTTGTTGTTTTCTTCGTAATGTTTTTTTTTATTTTATATTATATATTTTTATATATTTTTTATACTTTGACCTGTCATGATGATGTCTATGATTTATCATGTTGACATATCAAAACAGTTTTTCTGACTTCCTCGCAGGGGATACAATGGGAAGCTAAAAAAAAGAACATGCAAAATATTTCTGCTACTTTAAATATAGCTTATTAGGAAGAGTAAAATTCTAACTATAATCTAACCAAATATATGTGAAAACGTTAATTGTCTGAGGTAACGATGTCAAATAATATGCAAAAATATATATAAGAATGATAGCCATTTTTTAGAATGATAAGGTTTTTATTTGGATCACATATTATACTTGTTAAAGTTATATTTTGATTTACATCGCTTAAACTTTCAAAACTTAAAAATCAGTTTTCACAATAAACTCAAAAATATCAAAACTTTCGTATATTTTTCTTTTAAATAAGGTCCAGGTATATAAGCACTATTGTTTACATATATTGGGCTGTAAATGAAGAACGGATAGCGGCACAATTTCAGCCTAGCCTGTTCAGCCTGCCTGCCAGCCAGCCTGTAGCCTGTTCTTAGTTTTCCACTTATTTAATGTTATGAGTAGATTACGCAAATTAACGCTGGATTTTCATCGAAAAATGATAATCTAAAATACTAAAATAAAGCTTACTTGCTTGAATGTGATAATCTCTACGCTTAATTCTTTGCATCGCTTAAACTTTCAAAACTTAAAAACCATTTTTTCACAATAAATTCAAAAATATCATAATTTTCATATATTTTCCTTTGTAAATAAGGTCCAGGTATATAAGCACTATTGTTTCCATATATTGGGTTGTAAATCAAGAACGGATAGCGGCACAATTTCAGCCTATGAATAATGCATAGGGGATATTAGACCGCGTGGAAGGTAATATTAATTTTATCCCCAAAACAATATAAACGTGTATAACATGGGTTATATAATACGCTCTAAGCTAGAATAATTTTGAATATATATGTTGAGAAATATTTATGTTTAATTACGTCGTACTAAGTTCGAGGCTGGCTCGAAGGACCATGAATTGAGTATATAAAATTAAGATAAAATGTATTTTATATAGTGAATATTTAAAAGTCGTTTTTTATTCCAACTATTTATTAATTTACACAAGAGAGCTTTTAAGATTGTAACATGAATTCCCTTAATAATTCATTGTCACCTTTATTTATAATCTCGACCCCGCTTCAAACAAAACACCCATTCTGTCATTCACTGACAGTTCCATGTTCGAGTTTTTATAATAATCAACTGACAGCATTAATATTTCTAATTTTGTAAATCAATAATTATATAACTAATAATTAAAATACATAAAGGCTCGCTGGGCTTGGCATGACTTGGCTTGGCTTGGCTTGATTTGGCTGTGCTGTGAGTGGCATTGCGCCGAACGGCATATAGCAGACTAGGCATATCGCGAGGGAGGCTGGCGTTACATTAGGTTAAATAATTGTAGTTATCGTTTAAAATTTAATCTGTCTACTAAAATATTTGACAGGATTTGAATTGCAATGATTATAAATATGACTAGATATTAAAGACTTAAATAAAAATGATTTACGGTCAGACTATAGTATTCTACTTATTTCCGAGTGGTAACAGGTAGAACACAGCGTTTCGACAATTCTTTTCATAAAGAAAAAAGCTTAAAGCTTTTAAACATTTTTAAAGTGTTATTCCACAATTAGGAAAATTCTTCTAAATGCTTTTTTCAAGCTGAAAGCTATTAAAATATCAAAACATCTATTTACCAGGTCAATGATAAAATTCAAAATTGACACTTGTCAAATATGTACATAATCTACATATGTATGTATGAATAAGTATCAACCTATTTGTATTCTGTGACCTCCATTTGAGATCAACTTCCTTTGTCCGATGTCTTAATCTGCTCACGGCTTTCATGGTCCATACATTAAAACCTTTGTCTCGTATAACCTATTATTTTGTTCAATATGCTATCTTGATATATTGTTTGCAATAATGTAGGGAAAACAAGTGGAGCCTAGTGACGAGTCACTCTGTTCTTAGTTTTCCACTTATTTAATGTAGTGAGCTAGGTAACACAACTTAACGCTGCATTTTTATCGAAAAATGATAATCTAAACTAATAAAGCTTAGTTGTTTGAATGTGATAATCTCTACGCCTAATTCTTTATTTATTTTTTTAAATTATTTACTTGCACCTCTTGATTTTATTAATAGTTTATACTAATAAAGTTGGAAGTTATTTTTACATAATTTAAAGCTAAATCTATTAGACTACCTAACATTGCACCTAAATTCTTGGTTGACAATGTTTAAAACATAGCAAAGTTACGAGCGGAAAACATATTTTTCATTTAAATTGTTTTAAGATTTATTTTTAAAACTATAACCGGTCAGGTATATCTCATTTGATCTACGATATCATCGTTGTCGCCATTTACCTTGTTCTTTTAGAATTAATACTGATTCATTCGTTTAATAATTCACTTTTTGTATACTTTTTGTATACGAGTATATCAATTTGAAAATCTTATCATGGAAGAATCAATCTTTTTGACAGATATTAATGTCTTATTTAATATTTTTACATATTATGATAATAAAATAGTTCTTAGAATTTTATTATAAAATAAATAACCATAATGTTTTCTTTTGTTGTGTTTTAAAAGCTTAAAGTGGCCAGTCGTGGCCCAGTGGCACAAGCGTGTAAACGACTGGTTGTGGGTTCGATGCCCACTCAAGGAGTGGAAATATTTAATATTTCCATTTCTTCGCTCTGGTATCGAGGTAAAGCGCGGCGTTAAGTCCCGCCACTTAATACGCAATGCCTCCGAATTCGGCGGAAAGTGGGGAACGGAGTGTCTTAACACTAGGTTCCCTCTGCCTACCCTGCTGTGTGCGGGATATAGTGAAGAAGCGTGAAGCTATTAAATAGCTATTTTTTTAAAAGCTTAAAGCTTTTTGGTGCATTGCTGGGTAGTCAGAGAAAATTTAGCTTCAAGATACTCCGTCTTCTATTGCCTGCCCAAATCGAGACAATTTGTAGCAGAATTCAACGACACTCTTGGTCTTACCAAAGCGAAGATATGAAAATTTTAATTTAATCATTTCCCCGAGTGGGAATCAAACCCACAACTACCACTTTACAGTCAGACCCTGCTTCACTATACCGCGACGCTCTCAATTATATAAATATATATTTAAAATATTCATATATATTTAAGGATACTCATATTCAAGTCATTTTTTATCCGACGCAATAGATCTTAAGAGTCGGGATCCAAACAGGACATCTAGACATTACTCAGTATAAGTTCAATTTCCGTTTTGAGACAAATGGCTCTACTGACCCAGAATACTATTATTATTGCCTTTTTTTTAACAGAAAAATAACATAGGTTTCTTTGAATTTGTTTTCCTTTTACACGCTTAAATAGATTTTCGTTACTTCACTCTGATCAAATTTGGAATTATTCTAACCAATACATAATGGTCATTCTTTATTTTTTTATTGTTTTTTTATTATTATTATTCGTGTTTTTTTTTATTTTATGGCCTTTAGTTATACAAAATTAACACAATTTATTTTGTGAATGTCACGTAGAATAAAGGTGTGATATAGACTGATTAGAAGTGATGCTCGACTAAAATATGCAGAATGTGGCAAACGGAGTGCCTTGACACTAGTAAAGTAGTACTAATGTCAAAATATACTAGTATGTTTTATGCCTTCTATTTTTTTTAGCTTCACGCTGTATCCCGCACACAGCAGGGTAGGCAGAGGGAACCTAGAGTTAAGACCCTCCGTTTCCCACTTTCCGCCGAATTCGGGGGCATTACGTGTTAAGTGGCGGAACTTAACGCCGCACTTTACCTCGACACCAGAGCGAAGAAAATGGAACTATTAAATATTTCCACTCCTTGAGTGGGAATCAAACTCACAACCAGTCGTTGTACAGGCATACTTTGTGCCATTGCGCCACAACTGGCCTTTTAATTAATATTATATATTTTAACCCTTATTGTTTATTGTTACAGTTGCCACCAAGACT
Organism: Dryas iulia moderata; assembly: GCA_019049465.1. NCBI lineage: Eukaryota > Metazoa > Arthropoda > Insecta > Lepidoptera > Nymphalidae > Dryas > Dryas iulia. The sequence continues at coordinate 446,621 of CM032422.1, read as the reverse complement.
GTTACGGTGGACGGTCACCGTTCTACTTGTGATCGCCGTCATCACTCCCACCTCAGATTCTACAAGTGAGTATTAAAATAGTATTTAAAAAAACATGATAGATATTTTTTTCATATTACGGATATTGCAGTAGAAAAGAGAAAACAATGTTAAAACATTTATTATCTAACTTGAAGATATTATGTATTGATTGATTGAAAGCAACTGTTTTGTAAACCTTAATGGTGATATGAAAATAATTTAATATTATTATTTTTTAGCTTCACGCTGTATCCCGCACACAGCGGGGTAGGCAGAGGGAACTTAGTGTCAAGACACTCCGTCTCTCACTTACCGCCGAATTCGGAGACATTGCGTGTTAAGTGGCGGAACTTAACGCCTCAAGTGGGAGTCGAACTCACAACCAGTCGCTTTACAATTACATTTCGTGCCTTTGGCCTCAATTTAAATTTTAATCACAAAGTATTTGTAAATGTTGTGGCCGACATGGCGCAGTAGGACAGCGTCTGGTTTTAATCACTCTTAGTGGAATGATCGTAATTTAATTTAACATTTCTCGCGCTGGTGAACATAACAAAGCACAGCGTTGATAACCTCCACTAAATACACAAATCTCAAATTTCAATGAAAAGTGGAGAACGGAGTGTCTTAACAAAATGTAAAAAAAAAACGTTTTAACTGTAACCTAAATATGGAAAAACGTTAAAAATATAATATTCATGGGTACTAAAGCTACTAACAACAAAATTCCTACGGTTTTTGTTGAAGAATTATTTTAACTTTTTGACATTAGAAATCTTGAGTACATGCATGTAAGTTTAACAAAAGATGTATGTCCAAATATCAAATTTCAGGGTTTAAAGTTAGTTATTAAAATACCAAGTGAAAAATAAAATTAATATTTTTTTTTGTTTATTATGTCAAATAGCTTTGAACCCACTTTTGTACCGAGTTCAAGTTAAGCTTATTAAATACTTTTAAACATTTTTTAAAGTGTTATTCCACAATTCCACACAAAAAATTGAATAAGACATTTAAAGAAAACGTGAACGCATGGCTCAGTGGTGAGAGCGCCTGGACGGTATTCAGGAGGCGCGGGTTTGAATCCCGCTGCGTTCAAGTTTTTATACGTTTTCTTTATATGTCTTTTTTAAACTTATTAATTTAATATTTAGAAACTATATATAGAGACAGTCATAGAAAATAAAGATTTATCACCAATATATTCAATAAAATACAAGAAAATCACAAAGATGTTTAAAAATATATGATATATTTTTACTAGACACATTTCGTTTCTGTTTTCCATTCCGTATTGAGTAATAAATTTCCTTTATTTTGAATTCAAAGCCTCACGGGAATGACTGAGGCATGTCGAGTGAAACTTGAAATTGTATTTTAGACTTTAATTTAAAGGGTTAAAGTATATTTTTACTTGGCAATTTACAATATATAATATTACTACTGTGCCAATACATTTGACTTTACCTTATGACGGGTTTATATTGAGTTTAAATTATATAACTGTTTGAATGTAATTTATTCAGATCGCATTGATTTTAACAAAATCAATATTTCATATTTTATTATACAAATAAATTATAAGCACTTTAGTATGTCCCTTAATATAAAAATGTCAATGTTGTCAGTCGTACCGGAAGTGAACATCTCGGAAGGCAGTTTTGCTGAGAGGAGACGATGAGAAACTCAAGAATTGTTATTTTTTAAATTAAATTAAATAGCTTCACGCTATATCCCGCACACAGCAGGGTAGGCAGAGGGAACCTAGTGTTAAGACACTCCGTTCCCCACTTTCCGCCGAATTCGGAGGCTTGCGTGTTAAGTGGCGGAACTTAACGCCGCGCTTTACCTCGACACCAGAGCGAAGAAAATGGAAATATAATTTCCACTCCTCGAGTGGGAATCGAACCCACAACTAGTCGTTTACAGTCACACGCTTGTTCACTGGGCCACGACTGGCCACAGGTTATTTTTTATATATGTTCATTTATGAAATAAGTTCATAATTATTATTAACTCTCCTAATAATCGATATCATTTAATTTCATCCATTATCATTATTCTTAGACAATGTATTATAGTAAGAGTATACTTTTCTCCATATGTTTTAATCTGAATTTTAAATCGTTTGAGTACCAGTTCTAGTACTTAAGTAAAATTATTTGTATAAATTTACTATATATATATACATAACTATACATTCTGAGATACAGATATTGATTATTTAAAAATGATAGGAGGCGCACCAAGCTTTTGACTTTTCTAACTAGAGAGAAATTAATCTCAAGACGTTCCGTTCTTCACTCTAATTTGAATGCAAAACATTATGTAATGGCGGAACTCAACACCGCAATTTAAAATAACCTAATATCAAATATATAATATTTTATTTTAGAACAACATAGTATTAAATACAAAAAAAAGTACTACCAAATATTAATCAACCCATAATTACCAGGTGTACGAAGAAGACTACGGAAACCCAGCAAGGTGGCCACAACATCATCGACCAGCGTATCTAAAACCACAGATCAGGTTATATCAGCTAGCGTGAACAGGCCAAAGATACGTGGTCGGCCCACCTTAGCCAGCAGAAAGTCTTCTGCAGCTATTGACAATTCTGTTGGAACTGATGATCATAAGAACAAAGATGGATATAAGGTAGGATATATAAACATTACTTAATTTTTTTTCAGGTTCACGCTTTATGTAGTATAGGTTTTTTTTCAGGTTCTCGCTGTACCCCACACACAGCAGGGTAGGCAGAGGGAACCTAGTGTTAAGACACTCCGTTCCCCACTTTCCGCCGAATTCTATATATATATTATAGTATAATAGGTATAGTAAACTTATTGATTGATTCCTCACTCTACTTTTTTTTCCCTCCACTTTTCGACCGAATACATAACTCTTTGACCAACGTCTCACTAGAAATGAAAAATTAAAATATCAATGTAAAATCAGATATTTAAATATAGTGTTTTAATATTAGTTCGTTTTGGGCAATGACGTCATATGTAAATAATGAAATTGACTGAAATTCAGTTATTAAAGCATTTTTTATGACTACGCTTTTGCCTAAGACAAAACGCGGCGTTGAATTCTGAAACTAGTAAAGTTTTAAAATCGTGTGGTGTGTGGAAAACAGAGTGTCTGGACACTATGTTCTCTTTAACTGCCCTGCTGCGCGGGAACAAGTTACCAACATTACTTTCTTTCATCTCTAAAACAAAAAAAATAATTTCACTTAACACAAACTATTCAACTACGTTTCTCAAGTTTTTGAATATATATTTATAACGCTTACAACATTGAGTTTAGTCTTTTTCTCAATTTTTCCGATAACATTTTAATAGAATGGTTGATCTATTTTTGACAATACTCCTTTATTGTTCCTCACGTTTGGTTAAACTTAATCAAGTAATACATATATTATTATTCGATTCATTGCAAAATATTCAATGATCTTTTAAAGAAAGATATTCTTGTAACAAAATAAATAAGAATTTCAGAAATCAGATGAGCATTAACTGTCCTATTACAGGCTATCTTTTACAATAACTCGTATATTTTGCTTATATATAGAATAGTAAGCAAAGAGAACAGTAGTGTTCTGACACTCCGTTGTCCACTTTTCGTACAATTTCATAACATTGTATTGAAGCGGCGGAAACTAACGCCGCGCTTTATTTTAACAGATAAAAAAATATATTCGAATATAATCATTTTTACAAGTGGGGATCAAACCCACAACCATCCGTTTACATCCAGTCGGTTCATCTTTTAAGCAGCTTCACCTTTTTGCATAGCAGAGTAGTTCGAGAGAAACTAACATGAAAACATTCCGTTCTCCACTTTCCAACTGAAGAGACTTTGCGTGTTGTGTGGCAGAATTCAATACCGCCATCTTGGGATAATAAAATGAAAATAATCATTCAATCATTCTCTCGAGTAGAAATCGAACTCACAACTTTCAGTTATGCTACTGAGCAACCACAGCTTCACCAATAAGCAATCTAATTCGACATTAAAAAATGTCACACAACTAATTTGACATTTAACAATCACAACATTAGTATTAAAATTGATAGAAAAAAAAAAAATAAAACATCTCATTTAACTGATATATGTTTCCGTTTTAATTTCAATTAGTTCAACTATTTGCTAACACCATGTATGTACGCTTACAACTATAACAAGGGCAACGGATATGAGTGAACGACATTGAGTTAAGATTAACATAACTTTTCTTAGGCATAATTAATTATGGCTATTGTAGCGCAGTGGGATATTGTTTAATTATAAACATGAAGGTTTAAGATTCGATTTTTACTGAGAGATTATTATATTTAAATTATGTGTATTGCTTTGCTCTGATAAGATAAGACGTGGTGTTGAATTCCGCTACTACTTTTTTTTAGCTTCACACTGTATCATGCAAACAGCAGGATAGGCAGAGGGAATCTAGTGTTGAGATACTCCGTTCCTCACTCTCCGCCAAATTCAGAGGCACTGCGTGTTAAGTGGAGGAACTTCGACACCAGAGTGAAGAAAATGGAAATAATAAATATTTCCACTCTTGGAGTGGGAATTGTACCAATAACCAGTCGTTTACAGTAACACGCCTGTGCCACTGTGCCATAACTGGCCCCAAATACGTACTGACGTACCAAAACACTGACTTAAGTTAGGGCTGAAAGCGAGCGGTGAAATGAAAAAAAAAATACCGCATTTGGATTCGAACCCACAACCAATTTTATTTATTGTTAACCACTGTCCTATTGCACCGCTATGACCGCATATTAAATTTGAAACACAAAAATTACACAATTTTAATTTATTACATATAATTAATATGAAAAATAGCATAACGCCTACTAACTTAGCTAAATACATACTAATATCAACAAATAATTAAACATTCTTTAGCTTAAAAAGCTCAAAAAACATTCAAAGTAACTTACTAACAAAATACACTAAGAGTAACAAAACGCGGATGTCAAGTTATCGAACGCATAGCGGTTAGCCTTCAAAACCGATAGTTCTGTAGGTACCTACTTGTTACTCGCATATGTTTAACGGAATTAAGTTTCCTGCGGTTGTAGCTAGGTCAGTATAATGTGTAAGGACATAAGTAACTTATATTGAATTAATTATGATATAGGACGTTGTGATTCAGTGGGACTATGTCTGACTCTAAATGCGAAGGTAATGAGTTGATTTCCAGTGGGAAGAATGATTATATATGAATTATTATCATTTTGTTGGGGCCAGTCGTGGCACAATGGCACAGAGTGTGACTGTAAACCGACTAGTTGTGGGCTCGATTCCCACTCTAGGAGTGAAAATATTTAATATTTTCATTTTCTTCGCTCTGGTGTATAGGCAAATCGCGGTGTTATGTTCCGCCACTCTTAACACACAATGCCTCCGAATTCAACGGAAAGTAGGGAACAGAGTGTCTTAACACTAGATTCCTTCTGCCAACCCTGCTACGTGCGGGATATAGCGTGAAGCTAAAAAAAAGAGTTGATCTTTCAACGGTTTCTCAAATAAGAGAATGTACAGTGCAATTACATAAAAAATAATAATATAATGTGTGTAGTGGACATAAGTAACTTATATTAAATTAATTATGATATAGGACGTTTTGATTCAGTGGGACTACATCTACTCTGACTCTAAACGCGAAGGTAACGAGTTGATTTCCACTGGGAAGAATGATTATATATGAATTATTTGATTTTATTATTTTGGTAAGGAAAAGTGCGGCGTTAAGCTCCACCATTCAAGATTATAAAGGGAAAGTGAAGAACGGAATATGTTGATATTGGATTCTCCTAGATTAATCTGTGGAAACCTGGACAACCTAAGAGGGAAAAAAAGCGTGAGAGAGAGAGAGAGAAAAAGCTGCAAATTTATAATTTATCTATATAAACGCAATGGTTATGGGATAATCTCCTATATAAGTTTATAAGGAATCGTTATACTTAAACTATTATTATTACGGCTCTGATAAGACAAAGCGCGGAGTTGAGCTTTCCCATTCAGTACACAGTATCGCTTGTAATGTATTTCGTTTAACATCTTTTTGATTTACAAAGAAATATTGCACTACTCTCTTAACCCCATAGGGCAGGGTATTCAAAAAGACTTTAGTGTGAAGACACTCCGTTCTCCCCAATTCGCCACATTGCATAACACCAAATTTTGCCTTAACAGAGTAGTAAAATGTAAATAACTCATATATAATAATTTATAATTGATCTTTCAACGGTCTCTCAAAAAAGAGAATGTATAATATAATTACATAAAAAAATACAAAAATATAATATTATAAAAAGTGGACTTTACTTATAATTAAGCGTAATAAAAGAAATCCTTTCAACCGTACATCAACTAATTAGCTTTTACTTTATATGTATTCAAAAAGCATGAAATGCTTTTAAATTTAAAAGATAAAAACGGCTTAGAATTTTTTAAAATAAATTTAAAATTATTCGTTTAATATATGAAAAATTATTATAATGAGATAAAATACACATGAGGCCAGTCGTGGCCCAGTGGCACAAGCGTGTGGCTATAAACGACTGGTTGTGGGTTTGATTCCCACTCGAGGAGTGGAAATATTTAATATTTCCATTTTCTTCGCTCTGGTGCCGAGGAAAAGCGCGGCGTTAAGTTCCGCGACTTAACACGCAAAGCCTCCGGATTCGGCGGAAAGTGGGGAACGGAGTGTCTTAACACTAGGTTCCCTCTGCCTACCCTGCTGTGTGCGGGATACAGCGTGAAGCTAAAAAAAAAATACACATTCTTTCTTCATTTCAAATGATTGAATGTATAATCCACTATCAAAAATTAATTTTGCGTCCAATTTAATTATTAAATGTTAGGCGTTTCTTCATTTATATTAAGCTTAAGTTATTCGATTTGTATTTCTAATAAAACCTGTAACCTAGGACTACTGTAAACTGTTCGAAACATCGAATTAAAAAAAAGTATCTTAAAATATCAAAATATGCTTAAAATCGCAACAAACAAACATCTAATTAAATCATATTTATCATTATACGAAGACGGAATAGTTTAACAATCCATATTATGCATAAATAATTGAGAAAATAAAATATTTTTTTATTGTATAATATAATTTAATAATAGTATTATATTTTATTTAATTTTATAGTTATAAATAAATAAAAAATATAATTAATATTTTTAGAATATATTTGGCTGTATGAGTTAATAACCGATTATAGATTATGAAATTAAAAAAAAAAGAAACGCAGTTTGGCGGGAGCGTGGCGTGGGTTGACGTGACACTTGGGAAATTATTGATATAAAATTACAAATAATATAAATTTAATGCAAGAAAGTTAATTATTTATTATTTAATTAGTAAATTTAACATTTAAAATGCAATCGAAATATAATAGTTTTGTGATATTCATGTTTGGTAAGATGCATATTTGTAAATTATGAAGAATTCTTTGATGAGGTTTTATTACATTATTATAATATAAAATAATATAAAGTGTAGAAAATATATAAATAAAAAATATATAAATAACATTATAATATTAAACGCAATAAATACTTAGAATATAAGTTATATGAAAAAGCATAAATTAGCAATACAAATTAGCGGTACGGCTTGCCGCCATTTTGGAATAGTGTTGTATGAAATTACTTTTTGAATATTGTAAAATTTATAAATTTTATAATATTCAGAATTTACACATTATGTAACATTCATATTTATTACTTGTACACTGCATATTCACTTATACTAAGAGCATATTTTCTTCTAAGTTTACTGTATAGCCATTCCGTAGAGGCAAAAAGGAACCTAGTGTCAAGACACTCCATTACCCGCTTTCCGTTTCAATTACAAAAAATTAGGGCCAGTTGTGGCGCAGTAGCACGAACGTGTGACTGTAAATGACTGGTTGTGGGTTCGATTCCCACTCGAGGGGTGGAAATATTTAATATTTCCATTTCCTTCGCTCTGGTGTCTGAGGTTACACTTAACATGCAATGCCTTCGAATTCGGCGGAAAGTGGGGAACGGAGTGTCTTAACACTAGGTTCCCTCTGCCTTCCCTAGTGTGTACGAAATACAGCGTAAAGCTAAAAAAAATTGTGCGCGAATGTCACACCTTTCCTTATCTGAGCAAAGAAATGAATTTAATTTAATATAACCATTCCAAGTGACAATTAAATAACAAAAAACAATTCCTCTTTTAACTTACTGTAAAATAAACAGTACCAGTAATAATTTAAACCATATTATTTCTATTACAGGTCGTCTGCTACTATACAAATTGGTCGCAATATCGTACCAAAATTGGTAAATTCCTGCCCGAGGACATACAGCCTGATCTTTGCACCCACATTATATTCGCCTTCGGATGGATGAAGAAAGGCAAACTGAGCTCTTTCGAATCAAACGACGAAACTAAAGATGGGAAGACTGGATTGTATGACAGAATAAACGTTTTGAAGAAAGCCAATCCTAAATTGAAGACGCTTCTTGCTATTGGTATGTATAAGTTATATGTATATAGATTTTTTTTATATAGCAAGGTAGAGAGAACGTAGTGTTAAGACACTCCGTTATCCATTTTATATCTGAAATTGAGACATTACGTGCTAATTAGCAGAATTCAATGTCATGCTTTATGTTACCAAAGCAGGGAAATGAAAATAAATTAAATGTATTCATTATCTCGAGTGGAAATCGAACTCATAGTCATCGCCTGTACCATCAAATACGATTTTATTATTCCGTGATAAGTTATCCACCTACTTATACAAATATAAAACTGTCTAAGTGATTGACTGGCAGACAAGACACAACTAAAGTTATTTGGTATAAAAAGAAATTCGACATGTAAGTTCCTCGGGGAGTATAAAAAAGTACTATGAGTCCTGAAAATCCTAAAGAAACAGGAAAAAATGGATTTTACTCTTTACTATCTATGCAAACGAAGCCGCGGGCTACAAAATGTATATAATAAATATAAAATGTAGTACACGTACGATTTACGATACGTTTTCCCAATCGATTTCCTTAAGGTTACTTAACACATAATAGCTACACTAGCTGTGTTACACACCGCAAGGCTGCCTGTAACCGATAGTGATGTCGCATTTAATTAAATTATCGATTATTGTAACGTATTGTTCTATTTAATGAAGGCATTTTTTTATTTTTCTTTGATAATCTATATGATTCCTTTTGAGAAATCATATATTGAAATGACTTTAATATTTACTTTAATTGTTCTTTTTAAAATGTAATAACCAATATTATTTTTTTTACTAAAAAATATTAATTTAAAAAAATAAAGCGATCTTTGTTAGATTTAAAAAAAAACAATGCAGTTGTTACTAAACGACATGACAATAATGAATATATAAGTATACCTTTATTTGTAGAAACTTTACTCTTAACGTTACAGTGATCTTAGTATATACAAAATAAGTTACGCGAATCAGGATGATAATAAATAAAATATATAAAACGCGGCGTTAAGCTCTATTTAACATTAAATATTTAAAAAATAAGAAAGCGGAGAACGTAATATCTTACCACTAAACTCTCTGCCTGCTACAGTTAAGACACACAGGCATAGAAAAGTACGTAAACAGTATTATGAAACTAAAAAAAATATATATAACTAAACATGTCAGAGAACTACATACAATACATCAAAGAAAACAAACATTAATCACTTTATTTAAGGGCTTCCGGTTTCCGGTCATAAAAGTATTTATATTGCAATAACATTACTTTTCCTTCTAATGTATTAACTTATTAGGAAATTGTGTAATACAATGTATTTATTTGATAATATATACGTTAAGTTTTAATTAAATATATTATTTATTACTGTTTATTGTAATTAATAGTATAACGTTATATCTATAGTAGAAAAATTGAGAAAATTATGATATTCTCTTCATAATTTGATATATACTAAAACTATGAAATTTATTTAACAAATATTTTGACATAAACTTAATATATTTAATTTAAAAAAACAATGACTAATTTTTAAACATACATTTATCTACCTGTCAGTCAACTAACTACCTGTCAGTCTGTCAGTAAAAGTCTTCATACTTAGTAGGATTCGAAACCAAAGCCATTATCTACAAGTCTCAACTACACTACACTGTCAGTCAATATAAAATTAAATAATGGACTTTCTAAAGCAATACCCGTGACACTTCCGTTAATAGTATGCCATTATTACATGACTGATGACTGTCTGTTTTATATAGCCTGTAGGGTATGCAGTTGTAAAGTGTAATGCAGTAGGTGTATAATTCTAGAAATTTAATATCATTTTTGCTGTATGAGAAAGTTTGTTAAATTTCTTACATACTTTCATATAATTGTTTGTGGGTTCGATTCCCACTCTAGGGATTATGTTTAAATTTATTTATATGTCTTCCCCTTGATAAGACAGAAAGCAACGTTGAGTTTCGTCATTCGTTAGGTAATATTTAAAATTCAGGCTGAAAATGAGAAACGGAGTGTCTTTTCTCTCTTTGCTTTGGTGCTTTTGAAAGAAAAAGTGTGAAGTTAAAATAAAATAAACACACAGATATGCTCATTAGGCAAAAGTTGACTTAAAATGGAGGTCAAACTCACGAAATTGAATAGAAAATCTGTTCTAAAAGTAACTGAAAGTCAATTATTAAAATGAACATTTTGTCGAAATAGATAATTTAATTCAAATATAGTTTTTATTATTACTTCAAGGAAGTTGTCTAAGTCAATGTTTAGATAAGGAAATCTTGAAAGCTTTAGGTATTAAATATTAATTTAAACTGACTAAAGTGAAGTAGCTTTAAAGATTGATTTAATACATTTTTATATAAAAGTTCTTATAGGAAGTGTTCAAATTATAATAAAACTATATTGAAATGGCTTTTAAAATTACTTTAATATATTTTTATATTAAAGTTTTAATATGAAATAATTATATTTTATTAATAGAAGTATTAGAAAAAAAAACAGTTTATACCTTTTCTCGTAAAACAAGGTAGTCAGAGAGAGCCTAATACCAAGATAGTTTATTTTCCGGTAATATTATATTTATTATAAAACTTTCACTTATATAGTTATATAAAGCGTTAACCTTCTCCACTCTTTAACGACATTACTAAGAAGAAATACTCATAAACTCTTCTGTACATCATATGAAATAAGCAAAAAGTAAACAATCGAATAAATATACAATAATATAATTATCGATATAATAACATCCCAGCACTATATCGTGTGAACACAACTTAGCTCTCACGGTACAAAATGCACGATATTTTCACCTACAAGCATTTTCACGGAACGATAAAAACCACAGGAGCGCAACAAAAGGCTTTACAGATCTTTAATATAATCGACATAGGTTTTTGCACATCACTATTTAGGTTACTATTAGATGTGTGAATTATAGTGACGACATTGTGGGGAATGTGGAGACTGACAAAACTGACTTTTTGACTGACAAATGTCAAAATTTTTAGTTACTTTACTGAAAATTAAAAAAATCCGAATAATACATTGTTAAAGAAAAGCTATTTGGTATTTTAAAAAGGTATATAAATTTAAATATTACTTCTGTCCATAAACATGATTGGTTGTAGGTTCGATTCTCATCGAGCGATCATTTTTTTTTTTTTTTTTTTATACTACTTCAGCTCTAGTAAGATATAATGCGGGGTTGAGTTTCGCTACTGAACACGCAATGTCGTGATTTTGGGGGGCAAGCGGAGTTCCTTGGTACTCGGTTCTCTCCAACTACTTTTTATACATAAACAGTGTTCTATATAAATTTAAGAAATATATCTCGTCGCATTCCTATTTTTTCCTTGTTGTTACTCATTCTTCTTATACACATAATGCAAGGAGTGAACAGTGTCAAAACACTCCATTCTCCACTTTCAATCAAAATTTGGGACACTTTTTTACACACCTTAGAAGTAAATAATAATATTATTTAAAAATCTAAGCTAATATTTTTATATTTTCATTTATCTTATATTTTTTTTTCAACAGGTGGCTGGTCCTTCGGTACACAGAAGTTCAAAGAAATGTCTGCCACAAGATATTCAAGACAAACTTTCATATACTCGGCTATTCCTTACTTGAGAGATCGTAACTTCGATGGTTTAGACGTAGATTGGGAATACCCCAAGGGTGGTGATGATAAGAAGAACTACGTGCTGCTGCTTAAAGGTATTTATATATATTTAATCAATATTAATATACAATTGTATCTGTAAATTATTGACGTAAAAAATGTCTCGCTGAGTTTCTTGCGCCGGTTCTTCTCAGGTCTGAGGCATTAACTTTAGTGAACCTGTGTTGGGTAAATTATATGACTTTCAAGAAATGAACTGACTACCCCGCAAAGGATTCAACTTGAAGGAGAAAAAAAAATTAAAAAAATTAAGCATTTATTTTTTTAATAAAATTACTTGACTTTGACTTTAATTAATATAGGCGGCGTTAAGTTCCACCTCAACATGAAATATGTTGATGGCGGGTAGAAAGCGACGAGTGAATATTTTAAAAATCATATTTTTTTATTAAGCTTTAATTTGTTTTTAAACTGTTTCAATTTTTTTTCTTAGAGTAGTCTTTTAATACATAAGTCTTATTTATAATTTTATTGAAAAACTTTCTATATCGCATAATAATTGCTTCCACTGTCAACTCTTTCTGTACTAAATTTGAAGAAAACCTACTAACGTTGCTTTTTAAATAAGCTAGAAATGAATTAATTTTATAGTCAGTCTGAATCTTTTGGTAGATTATAGAGAAATTTTGCTACTATACCTCTTCCACTTACTTCTACGGCATACAAAGTAACATTCATTCGTTAATAAGTTGTAAATAAAGTTAAAACTTAAAGAAACTCACTTGAAAAAGTGAAAATCAATTTAAAAATGATTCAATATTTTAGAAATAAACCTACTTAATGATAATACGTATATATAAAAAGTGAAAGAAATTTCGCTTAAATTGCATTTAAATATACTGTATGATACGATGATTACAAAAAAATACTCCCAACTCATCTAAATGGTTAGAAAGTGTTTATAAGCAGAATAATTTCACCAAACAAATTATTTTTGAAACTTAACATTTATATGAATATTTATAATATTATCTTATGTATAAAAAAGTCATCGTGATACAGGGGGACTGCGTCTATAACCGTAAACGCGATTGGCTGTGGGTTCGATTCCCACTCCGGGGAAAAATGATGTATTCTTTATTTTCTTGTCTTGAATTCAGGATAGCAAAGAACAGAGAGTAATAACTATTCGTTATAAAATAAAATCCAGTACAGTACAGTACAGTGTTTGCTAAAAACATTTAACACGAAACAACTAAGTTCTGTTGTAAAAAAAAAACACGGCTTTAAGCTTCACGATTTAGCAGCTAATATTTTAGTTGCGGACAGTAAATAATTTCACAGCTCTGCTAATGAAAAAAAGAAAAACCCTTAAAAAAACAAGTTATATATTAAAAATACTTTTATATAACACGAAATCTCGACCAAAATCTGATTGTAAAACAAAAAAGTAGTAATTTATCACTGAAATCTCTATAAATAATAATAAAAAGGTTCAAAATAAAAGCGCAAAGCTCTAGAGCAACTCTAAATATTCTATTTCCACCCAACTTAGTCCACAGTACTGCGTCATATGACATCTACGGCCAAACATCCTCAGGATGTATGCTTTACGACTTCTCGTGTAGACGAAATTTCGTGTATATTGTGAATTTAGCTCTATTTTATATGGGAAAGTGTTTTTTTTCTTGCTATTTTCAAGTTTTTTGTAGGGTATAATAGTGCAGTGGGGAAGTGGGTGGCTGTAAACGTAATTGTGAGTTCGATTCAAATGGAGGAATATTCAATTGCTGTAATTTCTCTGCTGTTATAAAACAAAAGGTGGTAATTCATGTGGTAAGCAGAGAACATAGTGTTGTGACACTAAGCCATCTTATACCGTGCTAAATGGGTCAATGAATGGTGGAAATCTAAAGTTAGAAGTTGTTAGAAAATGTAAAACAAAATAATTTTGAATTGTAAGTTCATTCAGTTAATGGAATATTTCTCATTACTATTATAATAAATGTACATTTTTTTAAAAAGCAATAGTATTTTAACAGTATACTTTATTTCACACAATTCTAAAAATGGAATGTAAATTGTTGATAAAATTGACACGTCACATAGTTTTCCTTCTTATGTTATATATTTTTTATATATTTTGAAATAACAAATATAAAACAGAGTGTTTAAACACTAAGCTCTCTACCCACCGTCTATATATAAAAAAAATCAATACATAAAACAGGCAAACCACCACGCCCAAGCTAGTCGAACGTATCGTGATTCGCCGGTATTGGCAAATATCTAGGCCACTGCGGTTAACAGAGTTAGGAAATACGTACCCACTATATAGGGTTACTAGACTTTGACGTTATTATTAGTTGGGTTATTGAATTATCCTTTATTACGCGGTGCATGCCGTTTTAATAGAAATTATTATAAGAAATGCAAGCCTTAGATATAGAAATTCTTAATTTTATATTATAGAGAAGGGTAGGTAAAAAGAATGTAGTGTTAATACACTCCGCTCTCTATTTTAAGCCATTTTGAGTGTTGAATGGTGAATGATTATTGCGTTTTCAGGTAGATGACTTTAGATCCTCCGAAATAATTTTGTGAGAAAATGTGAATGGCAAAACCAAATGTCACTGTTAACTTTTTTAGGATTATATCGGGAATTGATAATGATATAAATATAATTGTTCCCTCGAGTAAAAGAACCTACTATCATCGCGTGTACAGATACTATTCTATTGTGTCACGATGGCATAGTTTGATAAACATGCTACGCTTTGTCTTACCAGATACAGATTAAAAAGTACATAAATATGAGCATTTCTTGATACTATATTCTTTTATTTTTGTTTCTCCGCTCTGGTACCTGAGATAAAGCACGGCGTTAAGTTCCGCTGCGTTTACATGTCACTATTCCCGTTAAAAGTGGAGAATGAAATGTCTTGACTTTAGGTCCTTTGTAACTATACTGCTATGCGAGACAAAGCATAAAACATACAAAATATACATTTCACCACGTAGAGATTGAACTTAAAAATATAATTCGGATACTAACATGCATCATGGCGCATGGCAATGTCATTTTTTATGTTTTATGCTTTCACAGTGTATCCTGCACACTGCAGAGTAGACCAAGGGAACCTAGTGTTAAGACACTCCGCTCCCCACGCACCACCGAATTATGGCCGACCTCAGTGGCGGAATATATAGACGCGCTTTGTCCCGACTAAAGAGCGAAGAATATGGAAAAATTAAATATTTCAACTACTTGAGTAGGAATCGAAACCACAACCAGTCAAGTTGACAGTCATACTTTGTTCCCCTGAGCCATGATGGATAGTCGTGTAATGTTATTAAGTAAAGAATTTCTCTACCAAACATAATTGCTGTCGCATATTATAATAAAATTACATAACAGCAAATATAAACCTAAGGCTAAAGTGAAAGTACTAACCTTATATGCCCTGTTACGTACTCGTTGGTAAAGTTCTATACATATTATAGAGCAATTGAGATTATTACTAGTTTAGATTTAGACGCCATCGTGGCACAGTGGAACAGTCACTCACTGTTAACGAGGTTGGTTGTGGGTTCGATTTCCACTCAAGAGAATGATTATATTTAAATTACTTTCATTCCTTGCGCGATGTTGAATAGCAATATCGCTTTTTCTGGTGGAAAATAGAACGGAGTGCCATGTGACAATAAGTTACCTCTGTTCACCCTGTTTTATGGGATTTAATTAAATAATAGCTTCACGCTATATCCCGCACACAGCAGGGTAGGCAGAGGGAACCTAGTGTTAAGACACTCCGTTCCCCACTTTCCGCCAAATTCGGAGGCTTGCGTGTTAAGTGGCGGAACTTAACGCCGAGCTTTACCTCATTTTATGGGATAAAATCCTGAAAACGCCTCACGGAGAGTTAGGGACGGCAAGGTGGGAAAAAGCATAAAACTGTTAGCATCGTAGTATACAAAGCGTGATAGACGAATAACAAGTCAAAATAAAGTCAAAATCATATCTATTCAAGAAAGCCATTGAAATATTTATATTATGCTTTACTCAAATCAAATTTTGGATGGGAAAGTGTGGTGTGTTTTACCGTTTTTAACTTACCGCCTGAATACGTGACATCGCCTGTCGAGTGGCTTAACTTAACGCTGCATTTTGTCTTGTAGTGAACTAGTATTAGATTGGATAAATAAAATTATTTAGTGGGAATTGAACTCACAATCTATCGTGATATGGAATCAGACGTTGCCGGCTTTTTATTTGTATTCTACCTAACATAAGAATAAAATGACACTGAATGCAGTGATTTATCACTGTTTGTTTAGCACTCTCCTTTTCTCATATAGAGTCTAAGCAAGTCTTCGTACATTTCATAACACTACGTGATAGACAAACCTAACGAGCCATACAAAAGTAACGACTTTACTTCATTACGTATGCAAAGTTTCTAATGCTAAGCAAACTTCCTCTAGTTAATGATTGATCAACAAAATTATTTCAAGATAGTTGATTTTTTTTACGAAATTGTATCAAAATTTTGTAACATTTTAAATTTTGGTTAAAAATAATATATTAAATATGAAAAAAAATATATAAATTATTTTTTTTTTTATATATAATTGAATATTTGGAAATTTCTACAAGTTTAATTTAATATATGTATGTCTCGGTGTATAGTTCCAACACTTAGCATACAATGTTAATAATTTAGACAATAAATAAACGAAATATTGACATTTTAGGTGACTATCTCCTTCTTCTGTTTTAAAAGGAGTGAATCTGGAAAAATGATTTAATATATGTACGTACACAATAAAAAGGAATTTGTCAATTTGAACGGGGCGTTAAGTTCCGCCACTTAGCAATATTTAAAATTCGATCAAAATGTGCTGAGCCTAAAATAAAATTTAAACAAACATAATATTATACCATTTTTAAAATATTTTAATAAGAAGCAAGAAATAAGGTAATATCAAAGTAACTTTTTAACTGGCATTCATTTTGAAGTTTTAGTCATGTTATAATTGCTCCAGTAGCTGAAAGTTCTTGCAAATTACTTTGTGGAAAGAGCAATATGAGCGTCAAACTAAATAACTAACTTACGCACTAACTGACTAACTAGCTAACTAACTAGTTTGTAAACGTGTCATATAGGTATTGTTGGTTGAATTATAAATTCTAAATTTATATATGTTGAATTTGAATTTGAATAA
Source organism: Dryas iulia moderata (assembly GCA_019049465.1). Taxonomy (NCBI): domain Eukaryota; kingdom Metazoa; phylum Arthropoda; class Insecta; order Lepidoptera; family Nymphalidae; genus Dryas; species Dryas iulia. The sequence continues at coordinate 429,217 of CM032422.1, read as the reverse complement.
ATTCATGCAAATATTGCATTTGAAATTGCAAAAATAAAACGATGCATGTAAAAATGAGTTTATGTTTCATACGCGTATTTCAAATTTAACACATTTAATTTATCACTAAGGTAAAACAATTTCTATATACATAACTTAATGCGCATGCATGAATGTATTATCATTCGGACTGGAAACGTGACTGGTTGCAGGTTCTCTTCTCTGTCAGGGTAATTATATTTGAATTACATTTTAATTTCTCCATTTTACTAAAAGGAAAAAGCGGGGCACTTATGCTAAGCAAACTATTGGTACGCAAGTAGCGCGTTGATTTTAGGCGGAAAGCGGAGAACGGAGTGTCTTAACATTATGTTCTCTTTAACTACCTGACTATGTGTAAAGCTGATTCTAAGACACATATAAATGCAATACAACACATATGTATGTATGTAAATAAATAACATATTTTATAATTAACTTCCGCAAAGTTTGTTCACGGAAAGCCTTTTTGAGAGAGAACCAAAACATTAATGAGTGTTGACGTATATTTGGTATGGAATGCTATTGAAATATAAATATAGTAATGACGCTATCGTGGCATAGTGGGATAACATTTGATTTTAAACGTTAATGTTGTGGGTTCGATTCCCATATGAAAGAAAGATAGATATAATTTTAATTTATCTGTTTTGATAAGACAAAGTAGGGGCCCCCTCAATACGCAATTTCTCGAAATCGAGCGGATAATAGAGAACGGAATATTTTAACACTAATGTTCTTTCTGCCTACTTTGCTGTACCCAAATACTGTATAGGTGAAATAGTAAATAACGTTTATCAGATTTTTTTTGCTGATAATAGGAAATAGTTAAAATTTTACGTAGCGAGACTCGAACCCGCGACTCTTGGGAACCGTCCTAGCGCATTAACAACGTGCTACGTCGAATTTTTTAAACGATTATTACATACAACTTATTTTTATTATTAATGTTACTAAGAGATGTAACTTAGAGGTTAGAGAGCGTTGACGGTTTCAAAGACCAGAAGATGCAAGTTCAAGACCAGCTAATTTAAATTCTTTTATACGTTTACTAAAAATATTATTTAAGAAAAAATATTCTTAAGAAAAAAGCCAACAATACAAATTACCGCTCTAAAATTTCGCTAATGGCGTAAAAACATAATTAGTCGTTACAAACGATGTAACTGAATATTACTAATTAAATGGAAAACTTTTTACTTTTAATAAAAGCTCGCTAATAAGAGACCAGTGTTAAACAAATTACAAGTAACTTGATTCGTCCATCTTGAAAAAAGCTCTTGTAATATAGTGATGGCTTACTTTCTGTTTATTTTTTTTTCATTTTTCTTTGATTTGTTATGAAAAACTAAGTTCTTGGTAGAAATTTATACGATTAAGGCATCGTGGTGTATTGTAACAGCGTTTGACTATAATTGCGATGGTATTAGGTTCGATTCCCACCCGGGGGAATGCTTATATTTAAATTACTTTCATTTAACGCGTCTGGTGTCTAGATGAAGCGAGCAGAAAAGTGGAGAACGGAATGTTTTGACACTGTGGAAAAAAATATATAGCTGGAAAAAAAAGGCCTTGAATATCGTGGTGTAGTGGCATCATAGTATCTGATTGTAAACTCTGTGATTATAGGTTTTATTCTCAGTTGAAAACAAACTAATGTCCATTCTTCAATGCCACTCTATTCTTCACTTTTCACTAGATTTGCAGATATTACGTCTTTCTCTTACGTAGTTTAATAATGTACAATGTAATAAATATGAAAACTTGTTTTCCTTTTACCTTTAAAACTGAAAGGATGAAATTTCATATAAAGCTTAGCTTAGATCCTTATGAAGGTGGTTTTTCATGGAAAATATTGAGTAATATTCTGGCCTTACCTTACTTTATTAAGTTTTTCATAACGTCGGAAACTTGTTATAAAACCGGAAACGATCATAGTAGTAGAGTGAACGAGATGAGCAAACGTTTGATGTATGCAAGTGTTTTTGAGTTAAATTTAGTGTAAAATACAATATATATTTTGAAAAATGACGACATTTAGCAGTTTTTTTTCACGTTTTGTATAAATATAATAAATGGTTCGAAGAGATTGAATTTAGTGTCGAAATACTCCGTTCTCCACTTTTGGCCTGAATTAGGGATATTGTTTATTAGTGTCGCATCCATCGCCGTGCTTTGGCTTGTTCATAAAAGCAGAGAAATTGAAGTGATTAAATAAATGGCGTCCCTTTGGTAGGAACTTAAATAAATAACCTATCGCAATCATAGCCGGAAGCTGTCCTACTGCGCTGTGATGGCTTCTATCATAAAAAAATATAAAACAAAAACAATAAAATGATTGCTATTGCAATCAATCGTCTTCAATCGACCTCGGGTCAGTCGTGACGCAGTGGCACAAGCGTGTGACTGTAAACGACTGCTTGTGGGTTCGATTCCCATTCGAGGAGTGGAAATATTTAATATTTCCATTTTCTTCGCGCGGCGTTAAGTTCCACCACTTAACACGCAACGCCTCTGAATTCGGCAGAAAGTGGGGAATGGAGTGTCTTAACACTACGTAACGTAAAGCTATAAAAATTAAAAAAAATCAATCAACTAACTAGCGTATTTTATAATTTCATAGTATCAACGGAGTTATTTTTCTATTACCACATATGAGAATCGAACCCACGACCCAACTCTTTAGGTACCTCATCTCAAAAAGTATCAAATTAACTCATTACATGATACACACATCTTGATTAATCACACGCTAGTCTCGTTCGTTGCAATGCAAATAGCTTTCGTTATACTCAAAGGGGGTTAAGTTTGGCGTGCACAGACTTTAATGATTTGCACCAAGTTTGGGGCTTAATTTGAATTTGTTACTCGTGTTTATTTAAGATGTTATAGTGTAAATTAAGTTTTTTTTTATATTTGGGTATATTTTGGTGTATTTTAAAGAGAAGTTAGTGGTAAATCTCTCTGTTTTTCTATGTTTTGTATATTTGAAAAGCCTGTGAATGAAATATATGTAGGTTGAACTCCAACTCAGGGAAATCATTACATTTTAATTGTTTTCATTCGTCCTCTCTGGTGAGAAGGCAAAACGCGGCATTGAATTTCACCACTGAACTCATAATGTAGAGATATTTAAGAGCTTGAATGAAGAACGAAGTGTTTTGACGCTAATATCTGGCTGACTATCCTGCCATGCAGGATAAACGCATTAAATTAAATAAATTAAAAAAATGATACAAAAAATATATTACTTTAGATACTTTTTCTAAAAAAAAACTATATTCTAAGTATATAAATAACATATTTAAAGTACTACAAGAAAATAAGAAAAGTATCTTTCTAAAAACAATATGGATTTTCGAACGACATTTCTACATAGTTACTTAACCAATTGTCACGGAAATAGGGTTACCAAGATCAATAGCATCGCACCTTTCCTAACTTAATTTGACAAAGTTAAATGTATTTGGAGCCCGAACTGTTGAATTGTTTCTTACAACCCTATGTGACCTATATACCTATTTTAGGGATGGTAATATATAAGTTTTGATGTAAATTGTTTAATATTTTTTATAAAACGTAAAAACAATTGCATTGTGGCCAGTCGTGGCCTAGTGGCAAAAGCGTGTGACTGGAAACGACTGGTTTTGGGTTCGATTCCCACTCGAGGGGTGGAAATTATATTTCCATTTTGTCGGTCATTTTGTGGTGTCGAGGTAAAGCGCGTCGTTAAGTTCCACCACTTAACACGCAAGCCTCCGAATTCGGCGGAAATTGGGGAACAGAGTGTCTTAACACTAAGTTCCCTCTGCCTACCCTGCTGTGTGCGGGATACAGCGTGAAGCTATAAAAAAAAAATAAACAATTGCATTTGTTTCTTTTGGTGAGATAAAGCGCTGCGTTAAGTTCCGTCACTTAATATGCAATATTTTGAATTTTCGGGTGGAATGTTGTGTGTTTTTTTTCATTGACACTTCTTTATAATCTTTCAATATGAAAAAAATACAATAAAAATAATAAAAAAGAAATACGTGTAAATAAAATAATAATAAATATTTCAATACAGTGGGATAATAGAGAATTTTAACACTCTCTCAATTTCTCTTTATATATCCGGTACCGTGAACACCAACCCTACTCCATAGGTTTCGCAAGCAATTAATTATATAGAAGTTTAAGCAACTAATTGTTAATCAATTGTTTTGTGGCATCCTTGTTTTGAAAACTACTTTAGTAGGTATTAGAAATTCTACTCTTTCTCTATATAATTAAGGTTACTCTTATATGTAAGGTTTTTTTTTTTTTTTTTTTTTTAGCTTCACGCTGTATCCCTTGCGGGGTAGTCAGAGAGAACGGAGCGCCAAACGCTACGGTCCCTGTTGCGGTATATCGCAACCCTAGGTGGTGGATTTTTGAAAAATAAAGTAGCCTATGTTTAACCTTGTATTATTAACTATATTTATGCCAAATTTCATTACCATCGGTTAAGCGTAGATTTTTCATTTAAACTTTCATCCCCTATTTCAACTCTTTAGAGGTTGATTTTTGAATAAATAAGTAGCCTATATTAGACAAAGTTATTGTTACTACTTTTATTCTAAATTTCATCCAAATCGGACCGGTAGATTAGACGTGAAAGCATGGCAGACAAACGCACAGACATTCCCATTTATAATATAAGTAAGGATATACAATTTATTTGAGATAGCATCTGACTGTAAAAGCTATGGTGATAGCTTCGATTTCCACTTGGAGAAGTGATTATATTTAAATTATCATTTCTTTGCTCTGGTACTTAAAATAAAGCGCGGCGTTGATTTCCGCTACACAATACGCAAAATGTCTTACACCTAGGTCCTTTCTGTCTATCTCACTATACGGGAAAAAGCATGAAGCTGCTTTTTTGATACACTGTCTTTTGAATTAAAGAATAGTTTGTTTCATATCAGCTTCGTCTTACCACAACAGTGTTTGAACCACAGACGTGTCCCAAACAGTGTCCGACTGCACTACAAATCTGAAATTGTTTTTTTTTTGAAAAATCCAATAACGTTCCAGCAGTGAGGTTACTCCAATCAAAAATCAATTTAGTAGAAAGCAAAGACAATCCGTCGTATCCCCTTTCAGGCTAACGAGAAAAAAATTGTCGAATTTCTCACGACTTCCAAAGCTTTGTTAGAAACGTTTGTGATTTATTTACAGTAATTACTTGAATGTATTTTTAAAATGGCCGCTTTATGTTGCCTTTTATCTTATTAAGGATAAATATGTTTGGGAAAATCTGAATTAAATTTCTTACTTTATTGTAGCGGTATATTGGTGAAGAGAAAATAGAAATAAATTATATGTCTATGCTAGCGTGCTGCTCCCGGCGTTGCCTTCGTATTTTTGGCTTTAAATAAATCTCAACTGTAGACTAGTAAAACAAATTTTTATCCTTTATTTTAGCTCCATAGGAGATTGTTTTTATTTGACCCTGTTTCTTCAATTATCTCCATTCCGAATTCCATCCAAATCAAGTTGGTAGATTAGCCGTGAAAGCATAACAGACAGACAGACTTTGACAGATGTAGCTCCTGCTTCACGGTACTTCTCCCGCATACCAGAAAAAATAGAGAAAACTTAGTGTCAAGACACTCTGCTCTTCGTTTCCACCTAGATTTGGGGCATTCTGAGTGATGAAACTCAACGCCACCCCTTATCTTACCAGATAATTAAACGATTTTAAATACAAAAATAAAAAATAATTTAAAAATTAAATTATATATAAAACTTTCCTCTTTATATACCTACATAATAAATGATCTTATTTCGTAAAAAGTTCCAAAGAAAAACCCCCAGTAATAAATATGAGTTAAAATAATTCCGGTTTTTACGAGACGGTGGCAAATTTTATGGGTTTATAGCGATCCGGGTGAGTTCCTTAACGTTATTTGTTTCTTACAATTGTTTTTCTACGCCATTAAACTGTATAAGGAATCCAATTTTATAACAGAGATTATTTTATATGGCACCCAATGTGGGGCACTGTATCCATACTAATATTATAAATGCGAAAGTCTGTTTGTTATGTTTTTACGTATAAACTACTGGCCCGATTTGAATGAAATTTGGTATGAAAGTAGTTGAAGGATCAGGGACAAACATAGGCTACTATTTTGTTTTTTAAAAATTAACCCAAAAAGAGTTGAAATGGAAGGGGTCTTGAGATGGTTTTGGATGAATGCATGAAAAGTTATGTAACGCAGATGAAACCTCGAGCGGTCGTTAGGCTTGTATTATAATATATTAAAAATTGATATCAGCAGTGGGACAGCGTTTGATTATTATTATGGTTTTATTCTTTTATTATTATTTTTTATTATGAAAATCCAACGGATTCTTGTTTTCGTTACTAAAATTTTATAAGTTTGTACAATATACAATTCTAAGCCCGTATTTGTGTTAAGAATTGTAGATCGCGTGTACATTTTTGAAATGGTACAGGTAGGTTCAGCACATTGGAAGTTTTATTTATTTAATAATATTTACTTTGGTCCCGCATGTGGGGAATATATGTATAAATACGTGGAACCGACGATAAACTTGCTAGCTTGTATTTTTCTTTTAAGGCCATCGTGGTGCAGTGGGACATCAATTGATAAAAAACACGATTGGTTTCGGGTTCGATTCCATTTCAGTGGAATGACAATATTTATATTATGTGCATTACGCCACCTTGGTGTTTAGATAAAACGCAGCTTTGAGTTTCCTTACTTAATGAGTAATGTCTCAAAGTCAGACGGAAAGTGGAGAAAAAGGCATTGCAAAAACGTATAAAAATTTGAACGCAGTGGAATTCTACTAGTAGAACGCATGGCTCAGTGGTGAGAGGGCCTGGACGGTATTTAGGAGGCGCGGGTTCGAATTCCACTACGTTTAAATGTTTATACGTTTTCTAAATGCCTTTTTCATGTTTCCTAAGTGTGGAATACCACTTTTAAAATGTTTAAATGTAAACTAGGTTCCCTATAGCTATCTTTCGTTGCAATCTAATATTTTAGGCGAATGTAAGTGCGACAGTTTTGGATTCAAATCCGCTTGTAGAACAAAGTGTAGTAAGTTTAAAATATTTTTATTTCTCTATTACTCAGTCATACTATCTCATGTGACTTTTATTGTTTCTCAAGAAAATAATATTATTATTTTGTTCTATTGGCCAGACAAGCGTTATCCACTTCAATAAGCTTTTCCATAGAAAGACTTATTTTTAATGATGTTTTAATCTTTTAAAAAATACACTGTATATTCCTTTTATAAGTTTAACTGTACTATTGAATATTATATTTTAATTTTTACTTTTAAAATATACGTACATAATTTATATGAACTTTTTATATACTTTTTCTTTGAATCGTATTTTCTCTCGTATCGCTGTATACATGCATTTATTAAAACTTGTTTCTCTAATTTAAAAATAGTCAAATAAATTACAAAATTGATTTTATGTTTTTTGTAGTTAGGAGCCATAATTTCCTTTCTCCGCTTTATGTTAACGATTTATCTTTTATATTAAATAAAATTGATTAATATTTATTGTTGGATTGATTGATTGATTAAATAAGATTCACTAATCATAACGCACAAACAGACGTACTATTATTAACAATTGCATATATTGTAATATGTAATTTTAATATAACCTATTATATATTTATTCTATTCTTCTCCATATTTGGTTTAATCATACTTTAATTCATTTATCCTTCAAACGTAATATCATGTATAAAATATGGACCCCAAAATCATAACAATGGATGCTGTAATAATACAAGGAAACTGCGTAATAAAAATATTGCAAAACAAAATTCTTTTATAACTAGTTTTTAAAATATTAATTTCAAATCAATAAAGCAAAAAATAAATCTATTTATTAATTCAGTTGTAATAAAAAGGTAATTTAAAGATCATTAGTTAAGTTTTTTTTTTTATTTTCAAATATAACTTTAAAAGTTTAAAATATTTTAGTATTTTTAAAGTTGTTGGCATGCTTAAGCAATAGTTAATACTTACAGAAAAAACATTTTTTCGAATACGAACCTACACCTCTTGACAACCATCTAAGCGCTTCTGACCCCTAAGCTATACATTCTATATCCTACTGCGTCAAAACTCTTTGCACTATATGCTCATTATAATTTATATAAAAATTAATTTATTATATTTTTCATGAAGAGAATTCAACTATAGTGTTAAATCACTCTATATTCTAATAATCGGATAACTTTCTTCAACTTAACTGGAAAGAACAAGTTTAATATATTTAAATTCAAAGTAATCTTTATTCAAGTTGAGATTGGAACCTTGAACTACCGCATTCTTTAAGACACATAATATCTGTGCCACTATGGCGTTTTCGTAGTTATATTAATAACATAACATATCATAACAGTAATTGCTGAAACGTTTTTATTTGATACACTCAACGATAATGATAGCTTTGTGGTTTAAAAGCTTTGACTTATATTCACGCTCCTCTTGGTTGTTAGCAGAATTTTTTTATTGTATTTTTTTAGCTTTACGCTGTATCTCGCACACAAAAGGGTAGGCAGAGGGAACCTAGTGTTAAGACACTCCGTTCTCCACTTTCCGCCGAATTTGGAGGCATTGCGTGTTAAGTGGCGGAACTTAACGCCGCACTTCACATAGACACCAGAGCGAAGAAAATGCAAATTATTAAAATCCTCGAGTAGAAATCGAACCCAAAACCAGTTGCTTTACAGTTACACTTTATACCACTGCGCCACGACTAGCCCCAATTTGTAGAAAATGTAATTTTATATTTTTCTTTTATACAGTAATATCTATATATACAAATATAGAGGTAAGACAGTGCCTGAATGCTATTGCGATGATTATGAGTTCTATGCCTGCTTGGTGTTCTATGGGAAAAGCTTAAAATTTTGCATACGTATATATAGTTTAGACATGCAGTGTATACATTTTAATTGCATATTAATTGAGTAAGATTCGAGGTATAGGGTTGAGTTCTGTCACTCAGCACATAATAACTCGATTTAATTCATAATGTGGAGAACGGATTGTCTTTGCGGCAAAAAGAACTAAAAATTTAGTAATTAAAAATAACGGTCTCCCATTTTGCCATTTAACAACAAGCGTAGTGACTGATCACTAACCGCTATAACGAAGAAAAACACAACAATAATAATTTAAATATATTGAAAACACAACCTTTTCTTGCATGAGTCACACGTTCATTACGTCCTTGGCATTTACCAAAGACGTCTGAGAGTTTTTACAGTTTCTATCCATCTAACATTATAATAATCGTGACCTCATAGTATTATCAATTGTTTACTGACAATGCACAAACAGACATACGTACTGTACTTTTCTATATATTCATATATATATGTATGGGAAAAAGCTTTTTTTATAAATATTGAGAGATCTTTAGTTACTATGTTAAGTGAAGAATTAGAAAGGGAGAACACAATAGACGTAGTTATATTTTTAATCAAAGTTTAGTATAATAGGGAGGGAGACTTCAGTTGACCTTCGAGAAGACAGTGTCGATGAAACTGGAGGAAGGTCACGTAAAAAGTATATGAACTCCTCAGAGTCAGGAGGGAGTGTATAAAGAGGTTGACGACAGTGGACGAGGTGAGAGAAGCTTATAGGGACGTAGTGTTTGGCGCTCCGTTCTCTCTTCCTAACGTGAAGCTGATAGTATAAATAATGAAATTGAGATATACTTCGAGATTTTGCCGAGCTGAAAATCTAGATATTTTCTCAAACTGAAAGAAAGTGGAAAACTGCTCCAACATTTGTGAAACAAAATGTTAGAATTTAAAAAAACAAAAATAATTAAAAAAAATGTACTTAAAATGAAATTTTAGGTGGTGGATTCGATTTTCACTCTATAGAATACTTTTTTTTAGCTTCACGCTGTATCCCGCACACAGCAGACGCAGAGGCAGAGGGAACCTAGTGTCACGACACTCCGTTCCCCACTTTCTGCCGAATTCGGAGGCTTGCGTGTTAAGTGGCGGAACTTAACGCCGAATAGAATAGAATAATCATATTTTAATAATTTTCACAACCTAAGATAAGTAAAGAGTGGAGTGTTCTGTTCACCTCTCAGACAAAGCTCAGTGACGCTGACTTGGATTCAGGCAGATAGTGCAGAAAGAATTGTCTTAACACTAGGTTCATTCTGCTATGCGAAAAGAAATATGATTTCACGGAACTGCTTTCATTCCTTTCAAACATTAAAATATGGTTTACAACATTTAAACAAAATAATATAGAGTACGGTACAATATTATTCGTTACTTTGAAATGTAAATTTAACAGAATTTATCATTCCGCTCACTTCATCCATCCGTTCACTTTATACCTTCAAGTTGTGGGGAACGCGCTTTGAAAGTACTAGGTCGAATATTTATATGAAAAGTTTTAAATAACTTATGAATTTTTTAACTTGTTATCTACGTCTGCAGTGAGATCTTCCGCATAGAGAAGGTAACTAGATATTAGAGAGCAAAAACACTATTGTAAGCTTTTTAGATTTTTTGCGTGTTAAATTGCGTAACTCAACGCCGTGTTTCATCTTACTAGAGTTTCGTGTAATATAACAGTGAAGGGCAGATAAGTCAATTCTTTATTATTTTAGATATTTCGTAAGTTGAGTGGTGGAATTTAAAGCCGCGATTTTTTTAATTCAACGATCATTATACATACAATTAAACACTTACTTTATTGAATTATTGAATATTAATGAGCAAAGTGCAGAGTTGAGTTCTGCCACTAAAAATAGGCAATGTCTCGGATTCAAATGAAAAGTGGTGAACGGAGTGTCTTAACATTAGCTTCTCTCTGCCTACCATATTATGTGGAAAAAGCGAGAAGCTCAAAAATTCCTAAATATTCATATATAATGCAGCGTTAAATTTTACCACTGAAAACACAATGTATAAATTCAGATAAAAAGACAGAACAGAGTGTCTTGACACTAAAATCTCTCTGCCTATCCTGCTGTACGATTTTCCTTGACCTGAAATAAATATTAATAATAATCTCATTCGTGTACACATTTTTATAAATAAATTTCAAAGTAGGCTGAAAAATGAAAATCCATATTTTAAAAAGAAAATATACGCAAAACGAGATAATAAAGTTTCGTAAGCGGCCAAATAATCCCTCGGGATGTTTTGTTTGTAAAAAGATTTTAAGTTAAAGCGAAAACTGGGAATGTCTTAAACTTTGATGTGGATATTTTATGAATAAAACGTTTAAACAGATTGTGATGTTATTTATTTCTTAACATAGGCATAATAATATGAATTTAGGTCAATTAGTATAATAAATAAAAAGTGGCCAGTCATGGCCCAGTGGCACAAGCGTGTGAACGACTGGTTGTGCGTTCGATTCCCACTCGAGGAGTGGAAATTATATTTCCATTTTCTTCGCTCTGGTGTCGAGGTAAAGCGCGGTGTTAAGTTCCGCCACTTAACTTAAAGTGGGGAACGAAGTGTCTCAACACTAGGTTCCCTCTGCCTACCCTGCTGTGTGCGGGATACAGAGTGAAGCTAAAGAAAAGAGAAGCAGTGTTTCCAGTTTTTGTCCGAATTAGAGATATTATGTTATGAATGGTAGAGCTTAACACCGTATTTTATCTTGCTTGCAATTGGAAAAATAATAAAAGTTACTTAGTCACTTTTATTTCCTGTATTAGGATATAATTCTTTATCCAGTTTTTAAAACTTAAAGTAATATTCTCACTAGAGTAGACGGATGTCAGTGACTTAAATGGCATTTCTAGATTTATTTTGCCTACGACTATTTTTTTATACTTGACATTTTAGTACATAAGATGAAGACTAAATAATTTTGAAATAAAAAAAAAACTATTTCAGAGTACAATTTGAAAGCAACCTAGGCATTTGCCCAGCCAATGTCCTTGCTACACTATACTACATAGTTGGATTCCTTTCTAAAATACCTCAGTTCGTGTACTCCTTGCAATTATTTTGATATTATTATGAAAATATACTTATTCACGTGTCTTCCTCGTGTAGTGAGAAGGGAGGACGTAGTGTTCAAAAATTCTGCTTTTCACTTACTGCCCAATCTTCTTCAATTTTTTTAAATATTTTTTACATATTTTTTTTACTTTCTTAATAATTTTGTACATTTTTTTCTTATTGTCAATTGTATCTTAAGCAACTTTTTGTAAAGAAAAAAAAGTATCATGCATTGTCTCGCGATGTCAAAAAGACCCGGCTGAAATCGATACATTGCGTGCTAAGTGGCGAAAGTCAATGCTGCACTTTGCCACAGATACTAGAACGAAGAAATGAAAATAATTTAAATATCATTCCCCCCAGTAGGAATTGAATCCACGATCACCGCGTTTACACTTCGCACTGCGCCACAAATATTTTGATAATAAATACTTTGTTAGTAATCGAACTCACAAGCACATGGTCAGCTAGAAACGTGTAAACTGTGCCACGATGGTGTTATATAATGTAATATACAGAATATATATAATATTAGTTCACAAAACAGGTAGGCCTGCCAAGTTATACACATTGACCTTAATACTCATTGGCACTGAGAGTGATGGTTAAATTTAACCATGTATTTGATACTATTAATTGCTTGTAATTTCGTTTATATGGTTTTTAAAACCCCTTTTCTTGTATAAGCTGGTTCAAAGAAATCACAAGCTTCATTTTGTTTAACCAAAAGAACAATTTACTACCGGTTTACTAAAATTTAATGCCTGAGAAATGCCCGATTTTTCTATTGAATTAGTAACTTAATACGTAAATTATTGAAATAAAAAATATACATATATATTTATAAACAAAGAGGATGTTCTAGATAATCGCTCCTAAAAAAATTTGAACACGACCAATATTACTTCAAAATTTCAAAAACTTAATAAAATGCTAAGCTTCTTTAATCCCTAATATGAATGTAAGTTAGAGCTTAAAACGTCTAGTGACAGAAATTCATTAGTTTGGGCATATAGTATCGGCCCATGATGTAGAAAAATATTATATACCAGCGTTTGTCTGTAAACGTGATAAGTGGTTTGAATTCAATTTGGGGGGAAAGGCAAAAGTTAAATTATTCTCATTTTTCTACTCTTGTATAAAATAAGCATGGCATTGAGTTTCGTCCCGATAAAGTAGAGAGTAAAGTACCTTGTTTTTGTACCTAAAATAATAAAAATATATTACATTATTAACCAACAAAGGCACTTGGCGTTGTAAACTATTTCTTATACTTTCCATAGTCAAAGTCAAAGTCAAATAATTTTGTTCAAAATAAGAAGTTACAAGCTTCATTTTTTGAACGTCAAATAGTTTACCACCGGTTCACTAAATTTAATGTCTCAGACCTGAGAAGAACCGGCGCAAGAAACTCAGCGGGACTTCTTTTTTTTTTAAAGTGATTGTTATATACTTTCTTCAACTTGTTAATTTGAAAGGTCTCATAACAATTTATACTAAAATATATTTTTTCATTTGTCAACAGAACTTCGCGAAGCATTCGAAGCTGAGGCCCAAGAAGTGAAGAAGCCACGTCTCCTCCTCACCGCCGCTGTGCCAGTGGGACCTGATAACATCAAAAGTGGATATGATGTACCAGCTGTTGCTAGGTAATATATTTATATACGCAATATGTATATGAAAAACTGCTTTTTAGGCGGTGACACGGGACAAACTTCAATTGAAAATCGATATTTTTATAATTCATAAGGCATTGTAACATATAATACAGAAAATTTACTAAACATTTAATTTAAACCATTAACTTTGACGTATAACTTTAGACTAATGCCTTATTTTCTATTTTTTAAATAAAAAATTTGTTTCGGTCTTAAATGATAAGTTCTCGATTTACAATTGCACTGTAATGAAACATTCTTTGCTATAAACTTAGTTTGAAACTGAAACCGGCAATGTTTAACATTGAACGGTTTGAAGTTAAAACAAGAGGAAAGTTAGACTATACGAATTCTTTTTAGATTCTTCTATAAAAGTTTGTAAATTTTATGAATTTATTAGAAAATTTAAATTATATTGATAATAGGTAAAATACGTATAACTATAATCTTAAAAACAAGTTAACAACGCACGTAGGACGACTCTAAAAAAATTTGAATGTGATATAAAAATTTGAACGCAGCGGGATTCGAACCTGCGCCTCCGTTGAAAACCATCCAGGCGCTCTTAGCGCTAAGCCGTACGTTCTACTACCAGCTGCAAATTTTTATACGTTTTCTAAATGTCTTTTTCAATTTTCCTAAGTGTGGAATAATCTATTATTATATATATCTTAACTTTAAAATATTTTATAAGGAAAAAATCATGCAGTATTATGCTCTTTTCTGGAAAATCGTGTGTAAACCAACATTTCGTTTTCCACGAATTGTCCCTAAATAGAAACATTGCATATTTAATGGCGGAGCTGAACACCGTGCTTTTTTTCTTACCAGATCGAAAAAATGTGAACAATTTTAATATAATTATTCCCTACGAGTACAAATTGAACTACAAACAATTGCGTTTACAGTCAGGTGCTGTCCCACTGTGCCACGATGGCCTCCATATCTTTTAGTTCTAAGCAAAACATACCTTGCACATAGGCCCTAATATAATGACATTTTAAACTTTTACGATTAATTTCGGAACATTGGTTGAGTTGAGCGTTCTGTAACGGAACTGTATGCCGTATTTTATCTCAACAAGACTGAAAAATCAAAACATTTTAAATACAAAATTTACTTCAATTGAAATTGAACCCACTACCACGACGTTAATCCTTACAAATCCCTCTCTCTATATCTACTTAATGAAGTTGGAATTTATAAACAAACGCACCAAATATTATTCTAACATTAGATATTCTCAAAGGTTAACCGCAAAGGGTTAGCTCGTATTTTCATATATCTAAGTATACGAATATGTTCGTACGTACGTATGTATGTAAGTGACAAGTACAAAAACGAAAGTAGAATAATTTATTACTATTGATATTATGTATATTTTAGCGTATATTTTGGCCTTTTCCCAGTCTTACGAGTATTACTACTAAAAATTGCCTTTCCAATAGACTTATTGGAAAGAGGGTTCATATTTTGACGTTTTCATCATATATTATTAGAGGTAGCTATCATTAAAGGTTGTTGTTCAATTTTTGCATAAGTTACTATATATTATTTCAACTTCAAGTACTACTAGGGTCGTAGAACTTAATGTCGAAACACTCAAATGTTTTCAACTTTCCGCCCAAAATCGCGTAGTGTGTTGAGAGGCGGAACTCAAAAACTACCCTTTATTTAGTACGAATAAGTAATAAATGAAAATAATTGAAATTTAATCACTCCTCCGAGAGGGATCTAACTGTAATTGCGATGGTTGTGGGTTTGATACCAAAATGAACGAAGTGTATTGGCACGTGGTTCTCTTTGACTGCCTTGCTATGCGGGAAAAAGCTTGAAACTGCACGATCACATTGCTCAACAATGCCATCTACACGCAATTATTGAAACCTACATACATTTAAAAAATAAACTGTCACTCAATTTTATACAAATTATACTCAATGTGATCTCATTTTACAGCTATCTAGACTTCATCAATGTGATGGCATACGATTTCCACGGCAAGTGGGAAAGAGAGACTGGTCACAACGCACCTCTATACGCGCCGTCTTCTGATTCCGAATGGAGGAAACAGTTATCTGTGGACCACGCTGCCCATTTGTGGGTGAAACTTGGAGCTCCTAAGGACAAGCTTATTATTGGTATGAATTGTTTATATTTGTTTTGTTTTTATGATAGTTTTAGATAAACTTATTATTGGTGAGATTTGTTTAAATATATGCTTTTTATGATATATTTTCGAAAGTTATGGCATATAGTCAATATTAGGACATTATGGATGCGATGGAAAAGGTTTAAATGATACTTTGATCTATATCTTTTTTGGCCTAGCCGGAAGTATGATATTTGCAGTTTTGGTTCATTTAGTTCATTTCTTTAGGTATATTAAATAAACTTTTTATTTAATGTATAGTTAAGTGCATATTCAAGAGTTTTTCATTTTGCTAATATGTATATTGAGTGTATATATGTACATTGTGAACAAATTTATTTATATTATTTTGTTAACTTAATCATATTATAATAATACTAATTCACTTCAGTATCAGTAATTATAAAACCAAATCAACCATATTTTTTTCTAGAGAATCCAAAATCATCTCCCATTCCCATTATCTATTTCCATTTTTTTTTCTAATGACAATTCCCCTTACAAAGCCTACACCAATTTCGCACTACACTAAGCAAACGTGTGACACCATTCAGCCAGTAAATTAAAAGATAAAAAATCCTACAAAGTATGCATGTACAGTACTAAAAGGCAATCAGGGACGTTGTTTCTTTGTTACTTTAACTTTGCTGTGTCCCAGTTGTTTGAATTCTGTGTGTGATTTGTTTTTTTTATAGCTTCACGCTGTATCCCGCACACAGCGGGAACTTAGTGTTAAGACACTCTTTTCTCCAAAATTTATTTATTCTTTATGTTGTTTATTTATTGTTGAAATCATGAATTCGCAGAGGTCAAATATTATTCAGTCTAAGGAGTATGTAATGATTAGTAATAGTATTGTAATGATTAGTAATAGTAATAGTATTTAGTAGTATAGTATTTAGTTTATTTAATTATATAGAGATATCGATTCATTTTGATATTTTAATGTATATGTAAAGATTGTGGGATCAATTCTCAAATCAAATAGACGGAATATCTTGACACTAGGTGTAGTTTCTTATTTTTTTAAATATTTTTTAATACATTCACTGTACCCTTATTTACGTACGTACGTACATTTTGATATTTAGCAATTTCTTTATTTATCATTATATTTTACATTATCTTTGATTTTGGAATTAGAATCATACTACACTACTACACTTTTTATCTACCATTATCAAGTACCTCAACAAATCTAACATCAATCAATACTTACAGGTTCCAATGCCACAAAATAACAAATTCCACCCAACCTCCCATACATTTTTACCTAAAACCTTACAAATCTCCCATACATTTTTAGTTTTTTAAAGTACAAATTCATCCACAGGTATGCCGACCTACGGGCGTACCTTCACCCTGTCCAACGCCAACAACTTCAAAGTGAATTCCCCGGCGAGCGGGGGCGGCAAGGCCGGCGAGTACACGAAAGAGGGAGGATTTCTGGCTTATTACGAGGTGATTTTAATTAAAAATTATTACCAGGTTTTGTTTGGGGCAGGTTTATATTGGTTGGGCACGATTTTTTGAAAATATTGTTTTTTTTTTTTTTTTGTGTTGCGAATTTGTATTTGCGAATTTCTACCCGTGGGGGGATGGGTTAAGAATACAATTCCCCTCCACCTCTGGGTAGCGTCCCGTAAAAGGCGGGTAACCCAGTAGCTTGGTGGTAGGAGATTCGTTCTCCAACTGGCTCGCGACCACTATCATGTCAAAGACGAACCGCCAAATATCTGAAGATGTGTTCCGGTTCGATGGCATGTAAGCCAGCTTTCCCTATCCCCAACATTCCCATCCTTCCTCTCTCCTTTTGTCCTACATCCCTAAGGCTGGCAACGCATCTACAACTCTAATGTTGTGGATGTCTATGGGCGAAGGTACGACTTATAACACCAGGTGGGCCTTCTGCTCGTTTGCCCCCTTTATTCCATAAAAAAAAAAAAAAATAATGAAATATATGATTTGGAAATTGTGTGTAGATAAGTTTGGGTCTAAATTGTGTGTGCGTTTTGTTATTTCTTTGTTGAAGAGTTTTATTTTAAGTATATTTTTAATATATTCTATTTTTTTTGGGTTTTAAATAGTTTTACATACAATCTATCTAGAAAATGTTTAGCAGATTGATATACCGTTATGCTTTCTCTTCTTTAAATATACCTACTTTTTACTGATTTTGCTTTAAAAAGAAAATACATGTACAGAGGGATACATATCTATCGTGGTGTAATGGAAATTCTCAGAAGGTAAAAATGAATGGTTGTGTGTTAGATTACCACTTGGGGGGAATGATTATATTTAAATTATTTTTATTTCTCCCCTCTTGTACCTGAGACAAAGTTAGGCGTTGAGCTTCAACACTCAATATGTAGTAGAAAAGTGTCTTGCCACTACATTCTATCTAACTTTACTATTATACAAGAAAAAGCTTGAAGCTATATAAAAAAATCGTATATATACCGTGTAAACCGAGCTAACTTACCTACAGGGGATTACAGGCTGTCTCATAAGAAACTTAGCAACTGACAAGATCTTTCATTTCAAGGTTAAAGACCAAATAAAAGGTCTTTCTTTTTCTTATTTGCAATTTACAGCGTAGTTAATGAGTAATAAAATTTATGACACGTTTTATACTCGCCTTAAAACCTGATGAAGGCAATTCCCCCGGCCGTTATACTTGGTTTTAAATAACCTAGACTTCAACGAAATAACTAGTTATGTCTAGTTGTAACTGGTTACGACTTTTAGTTTGAGATTGGCTTTGGGATGATCGTTGTCTATATCTATATAAATAAATAAATTTGGAGTGTCTGTTTGTAAAATTTTAATAACCGCTTTTAAGCGGTGCATATACTAAAATAAAATTTGTCATAATTTTTGTCTGTCTGTCAGTCCGTCTGTCTGTCTGTCTATCTGTTTGTTCCGGATAATCTCTGGAAAGGCTAAACCGATGTTGAAGGGACTTTCAACTGTCAGATAGATTATGGAATAAGGAATAATTTAGATATTTTTTAGTATAGAATTATAACTTTTCGTTATTTTCCTTGCAGATGAAGATTGTGAATATATGAATATTAAACTTCGTAGGTGTTGTACCACTGACAATTAGACAGAGGAAAGCTTGCAAATTAATATGGAGAATAATTGTTAATTATTTTCTTAACGTTCACTTACAATACATTCATTTAATACTTACTTAATTTTTAACTTCATTTCTAAAAACAGTACATTTTACACAACAAAATGAAATATTACTCTTTGTCTTCAAAATACGATTTTTCCTCATAAAGATTTGAAGCTGTAATCACGGTGTTTTTACGGCAAATATACACTAAGTATATTTTAGTGTATTTCAAAGAAGTTATCTAAACTATAACGTTCTATTACAGGTATGCGAAATCCTAAAGAACGGCGGAACATACATATGGGACGATGAAATGAAGGTGCCTTACGCTATCAATGGAGACCAGTGGGTTGGATTTGATGATGAGAAGTCTATTAGAAACAAAATGAGGTGAGTTTTGTTGTTTAGTTTCACATTTCTTAATAAATGGACTTACTTACTGACATACTTACAACTTACTGAAACACTCCTTACCTATAACTTAAGGAAATACTTCCTCGTGAAAAATACTTCGATCTTAACCACTTGATTGTTTAAAACGTGTCTGAAGGTAGATTTTTTTCAGCTTCACGATTTTTTCTGCTGGGTATTGTAGCCAGAGAGTTAATTTCAAACACTCCTTTCTCCACTTCATGCTTAGATTCAAGGGTTTATGTGTTTTGTGACGGAATTGAATGCCCCACGTTATTGCACCAGAGTAGAAAATGAAAATAATTTAATTAAATTAATTAATTTAATTAAATTAATTATTTTCTTAAGTGAGAATTAAATTTACAACCAACCATGTTCACAGTCAGACGCTGTCCTTCATTTATTCGCCCAAATACGATGGCGTTTTCTTTTAGGAATAGTTTATTATTATTTTATTTAGGTATATGATAGTAGTTTCATTATTATTAAGGTAACTAAGAGAATTGTCTCTCAAAGCTTTGCCATCCGCTCCTCATAAATTGTTAATAATGTCTAATTTGGTAATCGTGTATCACCACATACTATTATAAAATACAAGTGTCTTTAAAATTTGAAATAAACGTCTTGATTGCAGTCATTTCGATAATCGTTAAAGTAACGAAAACATAATATTTAAAAACTAAACTTGACCTATTGACGTAATTACTTGTGCCATTGCCGTTGTTCACTTCCGCATACATACATATGTATAAATATTATGTAAGTTTTATTATTTAGATGTTTATTTGTTTTTAGTCATATTGACAAAGTTGACAAAGAGAACGTAATGTTAAGACACTCCGTTCTCACTTTTCTTTCTAAAAATGTAATTTTTTGAAATTGGGAAGAAATCTGAGAACGGAGCGGAAATCAATTTTTGGGTTTTTTATGTCAGAGCAAGGAATTAAAAATAATACTAATATATTTTTATCCTCTATAGTGGAAACTAGAACTCACATACATCGATTTCTTTTTTTTACAAACAATTAAATTATAATAAAGATTTCATATATATCTTCAATACTAAAAGACTGATTGAAGGCGTAAAGTCAAGACTTGGGTCCTACTTCATAAAGCTGAAATTTCATATAGCTTTATTAGAGAGGGTAGCGAAACAATAAGTATTTTTTTTTGTAACTTCACGCTGCGTCCCGCATAGCAGGGTAGTCAGAGTGTCAAGACACTCCATTCTCCCTTTTCCGCCTGAAACATTGTGTGTTGAGTGGCGGAACTCAACGCCGCGCTTTGTCCTAGACACCAGAGCTAAGAAATGAAAATTTAAAGATAATATTCACTTTTTATTTTTAGATGGATCAAAGACAACGGTTTTGGAGGCGCTATGGTGTGGACGGTCGACATGGATGACTTCTCTGGTGACATTTGTGGGGGAAACGTGAAATATCCCTTAATTGGTGCTATGAGGTAAGTTGAAGTGTAAATTTATATAAAGTGTAAGTGAAAGGTAAGTGTTATTGTAAGTTTAGGTAAAAAGTGTTGAATTTCTCTTTCCAATTTTTCCCAAATCTA
This sequence comes from Dryas iulia moderata, assembly GCA_019049465.1. NCBI lineage: Eukaryota > Metazoa > Arthropoda > Insecta > Lepidoptera > Nymphalidae > Dryas > Dryas iulia. The sequence goes on along the minus strand of CM032422.1, from coordinate 408,262 downwards.
AAAAATCGTCATTTAAAGGAAGAAAAAAAAGATATAGATCGATTTCATACTAAATGAACATATTTTAAAGTAAAGCTATTTTAATCGCGTATATTTTTGAGATAGGACAGGACTAGACTAGACAGGTGAACTAAGTCTACCTGTGCCCATGAAATATTGTAAAGTGTTAGTAACATCAGCTTTTCCAAAAAAAATTTTCTGCTACATACCTTCTTTTGCATAGTGAGTTAGTTCAAAAGGACCTACTGTCAAGAGACTACGTCCTCCACTTTCGTCTTAAAACGGAACATTTTGCATGTTGATTGGCGGAACTCAACGCTGTCTTTCATCACGTTTCACAACCCACGTTTACAGTCAGGCACTGCGCTACTATAACCTCGTGAAATTCTCAAATACCAAAAATATACGCGATTAATCCATTTAAAATAGTTTCAATTCAAAATATATAAAAATCGCAAAAGCAAAAGATCTGACTATAAAAGAACAGCTACAAAGACTGTCGCGTTGTCGTTCGAAACGTTTTATCCTAATCTCCGAGTGAGAACAACGAAATGGTTCGTAAACATTACATCGTCTACTTAATGGACTGTTCGAAATCAAAATTTACTTTTATTATGTGAATTTTGCTTCGGAATTTGTGTTTTTTTTTTTTTGGAATGTGAATATAATGACTTTTTTATAAAAAAAATTGGTTTAACGCTTTTCCTCAAAAATGTGGTAGATAGAGAGAATCTAGATGTCAAGATACTTTGTTCTCTTTTTTTCCTCTTGGATTTGAGACATTGTTGAGTGGCGGAACTAAACACCGCGAGTAGTTTTACTAGTGCGGGAAAATAAAAATAATTTTAATATAGTTCCCCTTAGTGGGTGTTGAACCTACATTTGGAAAACAGCGAAAGAATTGAATGAAACATAAAAGGTGCAGACTGTTTTTTCCATTTATTCTTTCTCCTTGTACTCTCTTTCTATTCAATTAATAAAACAAATTTAATAATTTAATCAAAATTACTTTTGTTTTATTAATAAAATAGAATAAATATAGATTTGGAACGTACGGCTTAGCAGTTTTCAAGCGCGGGTTCGAATCACGTGTTAAAATTTTTAATCGTATTTTTAAAAGTGTTATATGTATTTTTTTGTTACTAAACTAAACATGTTTACTGGTATTTCTTTTAGACATAAGTCCACTATTATATATCAACAATATCATTCCATTTTCTGTATACTATATTTTAATTATATTATGTTTGAAAATACAAAAATATTGAATATTCACCAATCCAAACAGGGAAGAACTCCGCGGCATATCTCGCGGTAAAGACGCAAAGGACGTGGACTGGGCGACCGTCGCCGGTACTGTCGTCATAGAAGAGACTGAGAAACCTCAACCCATCAAGATCAGTCTATCAGATGTCCTCTCTAAAGTGAAGAAACCGACCAAGACTTTGGTTAGGAAGAATAATAATGCGTTGGCTGTGGATAAGACGAGTGAGTATTTCTTTTTTCTATTTTTTCTTTATTAATTGTATGAAGTGTTATTTTTTTCATAGGAGTCTACTGTAAAGACTGTTGTTATTGGTTGTGGATCTCGACATGGGAAATTATGATCAATCATCATAATTTTAACTATGTTATTTTCTTTTTTTTTTTAGCTTCACGCTGTATCCCGCACACAGCAGGATAGGCAGAGGGAACCTAGTGTAAGACACTCCGTTCCCCACTTTCCGCCGAATTCGGAGGCATTGCGTGTTAAGTGGCGGAACTTAACGCCGCGCTTTACCTCGACACCAGAGCGAAGAAAATGGAAATATTAAATATTTCCACCCCTCGAGTGGGAATCGAACCCACAACCAGTCGTTTACAGTCACACGCTTGTGCGACTGGGCCACGACTGGCCACCATGTTCATTTCTCTGCTCTAAAAAGACAGCTCTAGAAATGTGGCGTTGAGTTTTGCAACGACATGCTTGATGTGTAATTTGAACGCGAAGAACGGAGTATCTTGATGCTTGGTTCTCTCTGACTACTTTCTTATTCTCGTGATCTAATGCGTAGTATTCTTGATATTTTGAAACTAACAGTAGTTGAAATTACATAATAACAGTTGTTATTTTAATACTTTGTATTATAATATTATAGTAAAGACAAAACTTTAAATATTCTTTTACTTCAATATATCTTAAATAGGTAATCAGATGATCGGAAATGAATTCCTACGTTCATTCTGGCAGGGGTGGTCTGAGACACTCCATTCTCCATTTTTTATCTAATTGCAAGATATTTGAATACTTTGTGTCAAAACTCATCGCCGCACTTTGTCTTATTTGACAAAACAAGAAGATGTCCAGCGGAATATAAGCCCATATTTAAATTAAGATCATTCCACTGAGCGGAAATCGAACCTACAAACAATCGTATACCGTCAAAAACTGTCCCACTATGCAATGGCGTCATCTTTTACACAATTAATTATACATTTTAATACGTTTCATGTTTAAACATGGCCCGCATTAGCTTAATAATTAAAAAAAAAAAAAAATAATATCTAAGCAAAAATTAATCTACCGTACAATAAATGAAAAGTAAAAGCAACCGTTATGAATTAAGCAATATTAACACAACATTCTTTATATCCATTGTTATATTATATGAATCACATATTATATTACATTATATTATATTATTATAGAAACTTTCGCCAACTTTTTCATTGCAATTACTTTTATTTTGAACATTTACTTTTATTTTCTAAAACTTTCTAACTCGAATGGCTATTATGGGAACATGTGCGAAATTATGAGCCGTTCTGCAAAACGTTTTGAAAGTTATTTTTTTGTATAGAAGTTTCATATTAATTATATATAATGTATTTATTTTATTGTAATAATAATTATTAAAAAAGTTTTGAAAGTGGATGGAAAATGGGGAACGGAGTGTCTTGACACTATGTTCTATCTGACTACCTTTTTTATGAAAAGGAAGCCATTGAATAGCATCTGAACAATTAATAAGATATCAATGTTAACGTGATAGTGGTTGGGAGAGTTATACCTATGTATTTGAATAATATTTAATTTTGCACTATTGGAAGATAAAACAGGCCGTAAGTTCGGCTATGTTTCAAATAGTGGCCAGTCGTTGCCCAGTGGCACAAGCGTGTGACTGTAAACGACTGGTTGTGGGTTCAATTCCCACTCGAGGAGTGGAAATTATATTTCCATTTTCTTCGCTCTGTTCCTTCGCTTCGTTAAGTTCCGCCACTTAACACGCAAGCCTCCGAATTCGGCGGTGCGTGAGGAACGGAGTGTCTTAACACTAGGTTCCCTCTACCTCTGCTGTGTGCGGGATACAGCGTGAAGCTCAAATTCAAACAAAAAATAGAGATAGAGTGTTTACATTTCATTAACGATTTATTATTAGTTTGTTTCCTTTCTGGTATCATAAAACGTCTAGGTTGAAAGTATAAAGTATTATATTTTTATAGTTTAATTATTTACATAATTATGATTCGGGATGTTACTAGTATTAATAATTGCATACTTATTAAAATTATTACTTATTCACTTAATAACATACTAAAGTCTAAAACTTTAATAGCATAAAAAATCATACTAAACAAAAATTTTATACACACACCACACGCCTGAACACTAACAACAATCTGCTATGAAGTCTCGTTTCATAAATTTACATTTTACACGCCCTGAAAACAAGAGCTGTGTACATGACACTAAAAGCCACCAATCTTAAAAGGAGTACCACAAGGGTCATTTTTAGGTACACTTGTTTTCCCTCTAGTCGAGAATGGCTTCGAACAACGAAAGTCTGCGACATAGTTGCTAAAAGTTTCAGACATCGAGTGCTTTTACACTCGAGCTTCTAACAACCAGAATATTGAGACACACGAAATGGGGGATAATGTTGGTATTTGGGTAAAGGCAAAAGGGTCACAGGGGTCACGCATGTTTGGACGGTTTCGGCATCTTTTATGAGGATCGTGATTTAGGCTTACGACTTTTATGACGTTAAACGACAATGTTTGGAAGTGTGCGTAGGTTTTGCATTTTTTTTCTAGAAAGGAAGTGATAATAATATACCTTTAGGTAATAAAATTGAGATTTATACTTTAAATAATTATTTAATTACTTTAAATAATCATTTAAAATTTAAAAATTTTAAATTTTAAATATTTATTTCTCTTTTAAAATATAAAAAAGAAGCAGCTTTACGTTTCTTACCAAATACTGGGGCAGTCACAGATACCCTAGTGGCAAGACTCTCTTCTCGACTTTCATATTGCATGTTGAGTGGCAAATTAATTTAATTAACTATGATCATTCCACCCTACCACATTCCATTCCACATGATCAGGAGTGCTAAGATGGCCAAAATGAATAAAACACAATTAATTAAAAATCTTTAATGTCTAGTTTTTGGCCAATCGTGGCCCAGTGGCACAAGCGTGTGACTGTAAACGACTGGTTGTGGGTTCGATTCCCACTTGAGGAGTGGAAATATTTAATGTTTCCATTTTCTTCGCTCTGGTTTCGAGGTAAAGCGCGGCGTTAAGTTCCGCCACTTAACACGCAATGTCTCCGAATTTGGCGAAAAGTGGGAAACGGAGGGTCTTAACTCTAGGTTCCCTCTGCTTACCCTGCTGTGTGCGGCATACAACGTGAAGCTTGAATGTCTAATAGATATAAAAAAATGAGAAATCACAAGATTTTTAAATAAGTATTTAATAATGAAACAACGATCAAATTATCGTCCCCAATGATTGATCGAATTTAATATCAAACGTTTTCCAATGTTACGGCTAAGATTGATTTCTTTAATATATTCAAACTAATATCAAAATTTCATCATTTAACATGAAATGACGTTTTAGTGTTTGAAAATCTCAAGATTTTCAATTTAACTGAAAATAATAGTACCGTTTTGTCTAATATTTTGATAACTTTTCTAGCTTTTTCTATTCAGTTTATTTTTCAATTTTATTAACTTCTTTATTCAATAAAAAACTTCATACTTTAGAATACACAGAGAGAACCTACTATCATGTTACTCTATTCTCTGCTTTCAAAAGTAAATGAAAATAAATGAAATATAACCTTTATTCTTCATTTCCATAGATTCTTCTTAGCTATGTTCTGATTTAATAATAATATAGACGAAAGTGTTAACTACAGAGAACAAGATTTGTTCCGAAAATGGCAAACCGTTAAAAATAGTCACATTTTTCACATCTATCGCTTATATTTACACAAATTTTACTGTAAAAGGCAGAATTTGGCACTGCAATTTGTCTACCACATTGTATAACATATGTACCAAAATCAGATTCGAACTGGCAACCCTTCCATTAAAACAAACCCGACCTACATATATCTAAAATCCATAATATTCAACATAAACATAAATATCAAAGTAGCATTCGCACTCAGCGAAGTGGAGCGGAGTTATTAAATCGTCCGCACGTTCCAATGCTTTTGCCTTTATAATGGAGACCTTTCCTAATGAGGCTTAGACGTTGTAACAATAGTGATTGTTTGATTCTTTTTTATCGTTTTCATATCATTATTATTGTTAGTCATCGTCGGTTTGTGAATGGTTTGGTTGTGGGTTCGATTCCCGCTTGGTGGAATGGTTATATTTGAATTATTTTCGTTTCCCCGCTCTGGTAAGATGGTGAGTTTCGCCATTCAGTACATAACAATTTTGGCCAAGAGTATGGAACGGAGTGTCTTAACGCTAGATTTTCTGACTACTCTGCCACGCAAAAAAAGCTTTTTTAAATAATATGCTATTTTTGGTATTTCACATTTTGTTTTAGAAAAAGTACCATTTATAAGTAGTGAACAACTACCTGTTAACGAAACTTTTTCGAAAACCAAATATTTTAAGTAATTATTTTAAATCATTTAAAGCATCGTGACATAGTAGACAGCTAAACTATGCCACGATGCTTTAACCCTTTTAATTTTTTCTCAATAAATATTCATAATATTGATAACAATACAAATAGCTTCACGCTTTTTCCTGTATAGAGAGTAATTAAAGATATTGCCAAGTCCGGATTGTCTTCTTTAGTTTTCCATTTTTCGTTTTCCACTTTCCATCATGAACTTAGACATTGTGTATTTATTGACGTAACTTAACGCCGCGCTGTCTTAAATAAGCACAATTAAAAAAAATAAATAGCTTCACGCTATATCCCGCACACAGCAGGGTAGGCAGAGGGAACCTAGTGTTAAGACACTCCGTTCCCCACTTTCCGCCGAATTCGGAGGCTTGCGTGTTAAGTGGCGGAACTTAACGCCGCGGCAGCACAATTAATCCACTTAAAATAGTTTTTTTTTTTTTTTTTTTGTGGAATAAGGAGGCAAACGAGCAGAAGGCCCACCTGGTGTTAAGTGGTTACCTTCGCCCATAGACATCCACAACATTAGAGTTTCATATCAAAATAACATTTACCCACAAACATACATTTAAATTCAAAATGACCGTACCGAAATATTTCAGTCGGATTACAGCCGTTACGTCGACTCGATCTGTAATCCTCTTAACAGAAATAATCGCTTAGCTATCGGAGCTTCTATTTCAGTCTACTGTAATAAATATTAATACTTTTCATTCAATTTTTGTTTTTTTAGTTTTACTAGAATTTGTTGTAATTTCTGCAGATTATTAGTATGTATTAGTACTTCCCTTATGCTTTTTTAATATGATATGAATAACAGTCAATTAGATCGGTTTAATATTTTTTTATACGGAACAATTTTTCTTATCTTATCTATTAGCACTTAGACCCACGTAGCATGTAAGTCTGTAGCTATATGTATAATTAAAGAAAACCTAATTTTAAGACTCCGTTCTCCACTTTCCGCCCGAAATCTAGGCATTGTGTGCTTAGTGGCGTAACTCAACGCCGCGCTGTCTTAAATAAACACAATTAATCCACTTAAAATAGTTTCATATCTTTGATATGAAACTTACCCACAAACATACACTTAAATTCAAAATGACCGTACCGAAATATTTCAGTCGGATTACAGCCGTTACGTCGACTCGATCTGTAATCCTCTTAACAGAAATAATCGCTTAGCTATCGGAGCTTCTATTTCAGTCTACTGTAATAAATATTAATACTTTTCATTTAATTTTTGTTGTTTTTTTTATATGGTTTTATTTAATTTGTATTGTTTTTAGTTCTTATACTCTATTTATATAGAATGATGATTTTTAATACTAGTTAATTAGATCGGTTTAATATTTTTTTCTGCTTAATATGGAATTAGCTCTTTTTATCTAATATATTAGAACTTAGATCAATTTCAGCAAAAATATACGTCAAAAATATTAAAAAAGGTATTGAATCCTACCACCGTCTAGACAAGAACACTAACATGAAAGACATAATGCCACCCAACCCAAAAACCTGTTATTTAGTTATCTATTTTTACCATTTTAAATAGCTACCTATTTTTTATATTTTTAAAGCACTTTTTGAAGCACAGCTTAGGAAATTGTAAAAGATTTTTTTTAGAAAACGTATAAAAATTTGAACGCTGCGGGCTTCTAAGAGACGCGGGTTTGAATCTCGCTGCGTTCAAATTTTTATACGTTTTCTAAAAATGTATTTTTCAGTATATTTCTTTATAAGGTCAAATTTCACTCGGTAAAAAATTTAATTTTTTTTCGTTTATCGGCGCTTCTTATCTTTTATCTAATTCCTTTCATTCAATATGCAATACTCCAATTTGGGTGAAAACTGCAGACCGGAGTGTCTTGTCACTCTGTATACTTTATACCGGAAATATTTAAAGTTAAATTTGTCAATTATAGGATTTCAACCTGCAATTACCCCTGTCGTATAATTACGTACTGCGCTGTAAGGGCGTAGTATAAATCATTATATCTCTAGAGTATCATTAGTGCAACAGCCTTGCATTCACTTTAGTAATTTCACCATTTTGAAATCACGACCCGTTCTTTGTTTCGTTAATAATTTTAAATTATTTGTTAATTGATTCTGAATGTAATCAGATAAACGAGAACGATTGTACTTAATAACTTAAATTTAATTACTTAATAGATTTTCTAAAAAAGTGTGCGTATAATACGCAAAAATTAATGGCAAATTTTAATCGCTGTTCTTGGCTATAACTCAAATATTAATACTAATGAATAAAAAGTTGTAAAATTGAAATAATCTTATGTACCTACTTCGGAAAAACAATTAATGATTTTTCACAATCACATGATTGAGGTGTAAGTTAAATTAAAATTGCTTTTCTTATACGAGGGCAGCCAGAGAGAAACCAATGTCAAAACAAAATTTTCTCCACTTTTCGCTTAAATTCGACACATTACATATTGCATTATGGTATTTGCCACCTCAACGGCCGGCAACGTCCCTGTAGCTCCTCTGGTGTTGCATGGGGCCATGGGCGACTGTAGTCACCTTAGACCAAGTGACCAGAACGCTCGTCGAAAAAAAAATGTCTTTGCTCCTTATTTTACGAAAAAAGTTAATCAGAATCACGATTTTTAAATATACACATATGCTTAAAAAATATATTAACAGACTATTTCATTCCATTCCAGAGCGTGACCCACAAATACTCTGCTACCTCACATCCTGGTCGTCGAAACGCCCCAGCGCCGGCCGTTTCATGCCCGAGAACGTAGACGCTAGTTTGTGTACTCACGTTATATATGCCTTCGCCACTCTAAAGGATCACAAGCTGGCGGAAGGCGAGGAAAAGGACGCCGATATGTATGACAAAGTGGTTGCTTTGAGAGAAAAGAACCCTAATTTGAAGGTAGGTTATACATTTTATTTTGTTATTTGAGAGAGAGATAGGTGGAGAGATATATAAATTTGTGGCCAGTCGTGGCTCAGTGGCACATGAGTGTGACTGTAAACGACTGGTTGTGGGTTCGATTCCCACTCGAGGAGTGATAATATTTAATATTTTGATTTCCTTCGCTCTGGTATCAGAGGCAAAACGCGGTGATAAGTTCCGCCACTTAACACGCAATGCCTTCGAATTCGGCAGAAAGGTGAGAACGGAGTGTCTTAACACTAGCTTCCTGCTGCCTACCCTGGTATGTGCGGGATACAGCGTGAAGCTAAAAAAAAAGAAGAAATATAAATATTGTGACATATCTATTTATATCTCTCTAACTACATAAAGATAAAGACATATAAATAAAGGGAGATAAATAGAGAGAGGTAGATAAATATATTTTATAAAAGGAGTTAGATAGAGAGATAGATAGATAGAGTATGTTCAATACGAGCTCTGGTACCTATAGGTACTCAGGGGGTTAAATTTTGCTATTCAACATTCAATGTCACGATTTCGAGTGAAAAATGGAGACTGAGTGTCGTACAAACTAGATTTTTTTTAATTATTCTGTTATGAGAGCACACAAGCGAGAAGCTGTGAAAAATAAATGTAATTTGTAGTAATATATTGCTTTAACAGTTTTTTTATGAATAGCCAGTTGATCAGATAGAACTTAGTGTAAAGGTACTTTGAAAAGGCAAAAGAATATATATTGATTGGCACTCAAAAATAGCTTTAACATAACAGTGAAAAAAAATAATATTGATATTTAATCATTCCCCCAAGTGATAATCGAATATAGAACTAATCACATTCAGACATATACTATTCCACTACGCCATGATGGTATTTTCTAGTAGTTTAATTAAAATATTTCTATTTTATATGAAAGCTATCATAAGTTTTAATTAACGCTCGCTCATTGTTTGTAATTACAATTGGTTTTATTCAAAGGAAAACTATTATTTATAGAAAATATCGATAGATTAGTTCTATTATTAAAGCAAAGTGAACGTCATGGTTTAGTTGAGAAACAATTAATCAAGATGGTTGTAGGTTTGATTCCCAGTTAAGAAAACTTTTTGAAGTTTTACTATTTGCAAATTTGACTTAAAACTAGATGTGCATGTGACTTCACCTGCGTAGAATTTAACAGTAAATTTATAATTCTAAAAAAAAATGAAACCCTGAAGTGCTTCTAATTACGTCAGCTATCTGCCAGTGAAAGTATCATTAAAATCAGTCCATCTGTATTTCAGAGATAGCGTCTACAGTGTCTAATCTATATTACAGGCCATATTTAATATTTCTATTTTCTTCGCTCTGGTACCGAGGTAAAGCGCGGCGTTAAGTTCCGCCACTTAACACGCAAGCCTCCGAATTCGGCGGAAAGTGGGGAACGGAGTGTCTTAACACTAGGTTCCCTCTGCCTACCCTGCTGCGTGCGGGATACAGCGTGAAGCGATTTAATTTAATTTAATTTATAAAAATAGGTATTATTATACCTATATAATATTTTGGTTCTCAAGACAAATATACGTAGTGATATAATTTGGTCTCATACAGATTGGCACTCGAGGCAACTCCGGGCGAGTTACAAGAGTCGTTAACTAGACAATAGCCTGGAGTACTGTCTGTATCTGTGCATTTATGTTTGCGAATGGAGGTTTTGTTTATTGTTGTATCGCTTATAGGTTTATTTCTCTTCCATTTATAGAAAAGGTGGAGAGAAATGAGTTTGGTCACTCTGTTTTCCACTTTTTACTCGTATTTTTAACAGTACTTTGCCGTGCCAAAACAAGGAAATGAATATACTAGCTAATAACTTCACGCTTTTTCCCGTGTAGTAGAAGAGAAAAGAAAAGGAAAAAATATAGTGTCATGATACTCTGTTTTTCATTTTTTACTTAAATTTAAAATATTGCATGTAAATTAGTAAAATTTGACAAAGTGTTTTATCTTACCAGAGCGGAGAAATAAAAATACTTTTTCTGCAAATGCATAATTACTTCTCCAAATGGAGAACGAATCTTGTACCATCTTGTCCCACTGAACCACAACGTTCTACCTAATTCTTAACCGAATTCCACAGATTCTTCTCGCAATCGGCGGCTGGGCGTTCGGCTCGACACCCTTCAAGGAGCTCACGTCCAACGTGTTCCGCATGAATCAGTTCGTCTACGAAGCGATCGAGTTCCTCAGGGACTACCAGTTTAACGGTTTGGACATCGATTGGGAGTATCCTAGGTGAGATATTTTGTATTTTTTTTTATTTTTTTGCCTTTGGTCTTTAAAATAAATAGAAATGGAAATAATATAAATAGGTATATAGAATTGGTCTAGATGGTCTAGATTTTAATATTGCAATTATCTAAATATTTAATTAAAAATAATGGTAGCTTGATTAAAAGTTACGAAATTGTTAGCGACCGCTGATTTCATCTGCGTAAACTGGATTGCTGCGAGAACTACATAACTTTTCATACAAATTTTCATCCCCTATTCATTAGCTTACGGGTTGGTTTGCGAATAAGCAAGTAGTTTATGATTGACCTTATGTCATAAACTATCTTCCTATTAAAATATCAAAATCGGTCTAGTATTTTAGGTTTTTCATAAAACTTTAATTATCAATGTCAACCTTTTAGGTATTCATTTTTTAAAAAAAATAGCCTATGTTTGACCCTTTGATCTAGAACGAAAGTGTAACAGACCGACACAGACAAACAGATTTTTACATTTTCAATATTAGTATGGATTTATTCTCTTTTTAGAACACTGCGTACTAAAATTACCAAGTACCTACATAGAGCGTATCAATAACACCAAGAAAAAAAATAAGCTCCACATGCGCAAATTATGACAATTTTTCCGCACAAAGTGCCGTCGTAAAGCTCTAAACATGTTTTTTCCATTTTCTAAGACTCACGTAGATGTAAAATTTCACTTAGCTTTGTGAGGTGTTGCCATTAAGGCACTATTACGGTCTGTCTATAAGCAAATTTTTGCCTACGTTTCTTTAAGATCGGCCTTTTTTTCCTTCTTATATGTAGATATGGTTTTTTTTAGGATAAGTGTTCTTTAGTACTTTTTTTTTTGTTTTTTGATTAAATTTAATATTATGATTGTATGTTGGAAATATCTTAGTTTTAACACTATAATAGATTTTCAACCAAGATTCTAATAAAATCAATATTAATCGGGGCACACAATAGGCGTTATTGGTTGGGGGTACGATTCCCATTCAAAACATTTCCATGTTTTGAGTCACAGACAATTCACACAATATTTCTCCAGGTGTAAAGTGTCCACTCCACTTAACACGTAATGCCTTTAGAATTCAACGGTGCATGGGGAACGGAGTGCCTCAACACTAAGTTCCCTCTGCCTACCCTGCTGTCAGAGGATACAGCGTGAAGCTAAAAATTAGATTTTTTAGCTGGCTGGCTTTTGGCTTATAGTCTTAATACTAATATTCTACATTTCCACAGAGGAGCAGACGATCGTGCAGCATTCGTATCTCTACTGAAGGAATTGCGTTTGGCTTTCGAAGGAGAAGCCAAAACTTCTGGACATCCTCGTCTCTTACTCTCTGCGGCCGTACCAGCGTCTTTTGAAGCGATCGCCGCTGGTTACGATGTGCCTGAAATATCTAAGTATTTGGTGAGTTTCGGTGTAGAGATTAATTTTTTAAGTGCATATTAATTATATATATAATATATATATATATAGATATATATATATATATATATATATATATATATATATATATATATATATATATATATATATATATATATATATATATATATATATATATATATATATATATATATATATATATATATATATATATATATATATATATATATATATATATATATATATTTATATATATAAGACCATCGTGGGTCAGTCAGGCTAGTGACAGTGTGACTGTGGATTCGATTCCCCTCCAAGAGAATGATTATATTTAAGTTATTTCTTCGTGTTTGCGTCTAAGACATAATAACGGTGAGCTCCGTCTCTCTACATGCAACGTTTTGCTTTCAGGCGAAAAATTGATTGGAAAAGACTTTTCTCTGGCTATCCCTCCAGCCAGGAAGAAGCGTGAAGCTGTTAAAATATTTTAATATATAATTTCTAATGGCCAGTCGTGGCCCAGTGGCACAAGAGTGTGACTGTAAACGACTGGTTGTGGGTTCGATTCCCACTCGAGGAGTGGAAATTATATTTCCATTTTCTTCGCTCTGGTGTCGAGGTAAAGCGCGGCGTTAAGTTCCGCCACTTAACACGCAAGCCTCCGAAGTCGGCGGAAAGTGGGGAACGGAGTGTCTTAACACTAGGTTCCCTCTGCCTACCCTGCTGTGTGCGGGATACAGCGTGAAGCTATTTATTTTTATTTACTTAATAATATTATAATTTCTCCGCTCTTGTGAACACGAAACATTTTGGATTCGGAAGTAAATGACGAAGTGTTTTTACACACTACATTCTCTCCGTTTTCTTTTCTATCCGACGGAAGGCGTCAAGTAAAAAATAAAAATTATATAAAACAGGTTATATTACACTACCAAATACTTTAAAGATTTGAAGTTTTACACAAATAATTATTTCCAATTTGTCCACAGGATTACATCAACGTAATGACATACGACTTCCACGGGCAGTGGGAGCGGCAAGTCGGCCACAACAGCCCGCTGTTCCCGCTCGAGAGCGCGACCAGCTATCAGAAGAAATTGACTGTTGTAAGTATATTATTTTATAACATATTAACTTATGAATTGTAACTGGCCATGAGAGAAAGAAAAAAAAAATATGTGCTCGTATCCATTCTATTGCTTTTATAAGAAATGTCAATCTTTCTCTCTCCTTCTATCTTCCTTTAATTTCCGTCTCAACTTCCGTTCGCTTCGCCAGATCACACTTTTCGTAACGCTCTCGTCACTTACCAGCTTAGTTTCTATTGAAGCCTGTCTTAAAGAAGTATTACTTCGAAAACTCTTGCGTTACTGATTGAGCGATAGACATTACATTGCCAAAGTAATTGAAGAGTAAGAATTTTGTTGTTCACATATACAAAGTTGAGGAATTATGTAAAGTCAGTTATTGATGAACCACTTTATGACAAAGTGCGACGTTAAGTTCCACCACCCAAAATGAATAATCTGGAAATTTGAAGGAAAGTAGGGAACAGAAAGTCTCAACGTTAGTTCTCTGGCTATATTATATGCGAGGAAATGTAAAAAAAATGCTATAAGCATCGATACTTCGTAAAGTATGCTGTCGAAGTATACAAGTTTAAAACAACTTTACTTTTAATAGTTCAGATGAACGTTTTATCAGTTTTCTTAGAGTTCTACATTCTTTAGGGATAATTTTGTTACAATATATTTTACATTTTTCATATTATTTTATATTTATTTTGTCACTTTTTTGTCCACTTGACGCTTATTCTAATATATTGGTTGGAAAGAGAACAAAGTATCAAGACACTCCATTCTTCGTTTTCTGTCCGAATTGGAGTGACTGAGTGGTGGAAATCAACGCCGTGCTTTGTCACAGTGGCGCGGCGCAGTGGGATATTGGGATATTTTCTACTTTATACGCGATTAGAATTTTTATTTAAAAATTATTTTAATTTCTCCGAACTTATAATTAAGACAAGCCGTTGCGTTGATTTCCACCTTTTACACGCAATATCTGCATTATTCTTCGAACAGAAAGTGAGGAAAGGAGTCTTGACTTTAGGCTTTATCCGACTACTATGCTACGTGTAATAAAACGTTAATCTACCTTACTCACATAAAATAATTATTTCGTAATGTTTATAAAAACACAAAAAAAATATTAACACAATGAAAAAAATATGAATATTTACTGGCAGTACTTAATTCAACATTTCTTTATGAAAGTTTCAATCTCTTTACGATGCGACGTGAGAGTCGTTTACAAAGTCGCTACTCCCATTATATGACTTATCGCTTGTATAGAAGTTCGCTAACTTCGAACAAAAAGCTTAAACTACGTTTGAAAGTTATGTATTTTTTTTAGTTATACAGACTTAGTAGTCAATTGTGTTTTTATGGTCTGTTCTAGTTATAAAAATATGATTTATATATTTATTGAAAAAACATTTAGAAAAGATCAATAATATTTTGTAATAAGGGTATAACAATTTCGACGTAGATGGATGTAGAACGCATGGCTTAATAATTCGGGTACTTTCTAAGAGTTGCGGGTTCGAATCTTGCTGTTTTCAATTATTTATACGTTTTCTAAAAATGTTTTAGTATATTGTTCACAAAGTCGCTACTCCCATTATATGACTTATCGCTTATATGGAAGTTCGCTAACTTCGAACAAAAAGCTTAAACTACGTTTGAAAGTTATGTATTTTTCTTAGTTATACAGACTTAGTAGTCGATTGTGTTTTTTTATAGCCTATTCTAGTTATAAAAATATAATTTATATGTTTATAAAGTGCTATTCTAAGGAAATTGAAAAAAAAATTAAAAAAAAAATCAATATAATGTTGTAAGAAGCGTATGTAGAATGCATGGCTTAGTAGTTAGGGTACTTTCAAATAGACGCGGGTTCTAATCTCATTGCTTTCGATTTTTTATGTTTTCTAAAAATATTTTAGTATATTGTTCACAAAGTCGCATTTTTACCCGCGACGGAACGGCGACTGTATATGTGTTTGGGGTGAGAGGTTGTTTGTTTGTTTGTTTGTTTGTGTGTTTGTGCAAATTACTATGTCAATTATTTCCAAAACTATAAGCCCGATTTTGATACGGTTTTCTATGATAGGTTAAAGTTCAATTGGCGAATGTTCTTAGGTATGTCTTATTGCCTTAACTCACCAGGGGGCGCTGCAGTAAGCATTTTACATGAAAACGAATGTTTTCAATTATCTCAAAAAATAGTGGTCTGATTTCGATAGATTTTCAGTGATAGATTCAGGTTTAATTGGTGGATGTTCTTAGATATGTATTATCGTGTCAAGCCACCAGGGGGCGCTGCAATAAGCATTTGTTTGTACTTTTTTGTATTTATTTGTCTAAAACCGAAACTACTGATCTGATTGAAAAGAGTTTTCAGAAAAAGATTCAGCTTTGCTTGTTGCATATTTTAAGATTTTTCTTTTTTTGTTACGGGGAAATCTCACCAGGGGGCGCTGTAGTAAACATTTTTTTATGCAAATCAAAAACTACTAGTCCAATTTAGATGTAACCTTCAAGGGTAGGGTCAGGCTAAATTGGTGCGTCTTTTCATATATATGTTATGGTGACCACTCATCAGGGGGCGCTGTAGTAAGCATTTGCTTATATTTTTTTGTGTAAAACTCAAATTTTTCTTGTATTTATTTGTCTAAAACCGAAATTACTTATCCGATTGGCTAGAATTTTCAGAACTAGATGCAACTTTGTTTCATGCATATTTTAAGATTTTTCTTTTTTTGTTACGGTGAAAATTAACCAGGGGGCGCTGCAGTAAGCATTTGTTTATACAGAGCAAAAACTACTAGTCCGATTTAGATGAAACTTTCAAGGATAGGTTGAGGTTTAATTGGTGCATCATTTTATATATGCGTTACGGTGACCACTCACCAGAGGGCGCTGCAGTAAGTACATTTGTTTGTGTAAAACTAAAACTACGAGTCTGATTTGAATTCAGTTTTCAATGATAGATTCAAGTTTACTTAGTGCATATTTTCATATATGTGTCATGTATGTTTACTTAGTGCATATTTTCATGTATGTGTCAACTCTCTAGGGGGCGCTGCAGTAAGTAGATGCTTCTATTTTTTTGTGTAAAACCAAAACGACTAGTACGATTGGATAGAGTTTTCAGTATTAGATTCCGCTTTGCTTAGAGGATGTTTTTAAGTTTATATTTCGATGACAAGTCACTAGGGGGCGCTGCAGTAAAATATAGTTTGTGCAAAGATAAAATGACGAATTTGATTTGGATGCAGTTTCAATGATAAGTTCAATTTTAATTAGTGCATGTTCTTGGATACGTTTTATCGTGTTAACTCACCAGGGGGCGCTGCAGTAAACATTTGTTTGTAATATTTAATGCTAAACCACAACTACTAGTCCGATTGGGCAGAGTGTTTAGTATTAGAGTTACCTTTACTTGGTGTAAGTTGTTAGGTTTTTTTTAAGTCAAGAACTCACCAGGGGGTGCTGCATTAAACATTCAATTATGCAAAGCTAAAACTACAAGTCCAGTTTGGATGCAGCTTTAGCTTCAAGCTGTATCCCGCACACAGCAGGGTAGGCAGAGGGAACTTAGTGTTAGAGTGGGAATCGAACCCACAACCAGTCGTTTACAGTCTCACATTTGTGTCACTGGGCCACGACTGGCCACATATATATTAGTTTGTTCAAAATCAAAACTACTAGTGGGTTTTGTGTTTTTCACTGATTTGGTTAGACTTAAGTTTCGTGGAAATGTTACTGCTCTGCTAATAATCTGCCAGGAGGCGCTGCAATAAGCATTTGATAACCAGAAAGCATTGGGTATTATAATTTCTTTTGGATTTGCATGAAGATTAATATAAAGTATTTCCATATTATGTAATAATATATAATGTGTATCTATTCACTTTAAAAAGTTTAAAATAAAAAGCAAAATTAAAAATTTTGAAAAAACCCACGACGGTTTAATTGTAATTGAAAAAGGATAAAATAACTATAAATCCCCCGCCTAAAAGAATAAATGTAACGAGATGATGGGGACGACTTCGTCGGGGGCTGCCAGTTGCAACCTCTATTTTAAATATAGTAGCTAACAGTATAGATTTCGGTTTAAAGTCTTTAAAATACCAGTTATCAAAACTGTAAATTCATATTAATATTTAATTTTTTTGCCAAACCTGTTTTAACAGCAAGGAAACCTATGAGAAGGTTTTTGCAAACTTAAAGTAATGGCAGCCCCGACGAAGCCGTCCCTATCATCTCGTTACATATATTCTTTTAGGCGGGGGATTTATAGTTATTTTATCCTTTTTCAATTACAATTAAACCGTCGTGGGTTTTTTCAAAATTTTTAATTTTGCTTTTTTCATTATATGACTTATCGCTTGTATAGAAGTTCGCTGTAATAAGGTATTTTATATAAATGCTATATTAAGGTATATATAATAAAATTTGAAAAATATATACAAAAAATTAATTATCATTGATAAGTATTCAGTTTGTATCAGTAATTATCTTTAAAGACAACTGATTCTTATTAAAATACTTGTAAAAGTATTAAATTTCTGATAATATAATTTAATCTTATATTCTCTTTCCCAGGACTACTCAGCCCGCGAATGGGTAAGGCAAGGCGCGCCCAAAGAGAAGCTTATGATTGGTATGCCGACTTACGGAAGATCGTTTACGCTTATAAATGAAACGCAGTTCGATATCGGAGCCCCAGCTTCTGGTGGAGGTGAGATTTTTTATTTATTTTGTTATTTTTTGCAGCTGGAGAGAATCGAGTGTTAAAACACTCCGTTTTTAATTAGATTTGATATTTGAGATGTTGTACGTTGAGTGGCTAAGAGATGAAGTAACGCTTTTTTCTTAGTAGAGGAGGTGAATGAAAATAATTTGAATATAGTTTGTATTTCTATTTATTTATGTTAATGCCTCAAATGGGTATTGAATCCCCCACAAATTAAATCTACAGTTAAACGTTGTTATACTACACCAAATATTATAAATTAAATTTTAGTGTATCTCCAACTTAGACATATGAATATTATGAAAAGTTAACACATGAACATTATGTACTTACATATTTTATAAGGTTCTTTGAATATTGCTAGACACAGTGCGACGTTTGAGTTTTCTTACTCATTTTCCTGTGGGAAATAGAAAACGGAGAATCTCGACACTACACAGATAGAAAGAAAATATATTAATTATATTATACTATTACTCAAACTTCTTTAACAAGCAACAGAATACCTCCATACATTACAAAGCTAACGAACTTTGTGTCCGAATATACCATTGCATTTCCACACAGCGAGTAACTTTAAGCCTAAACTAACCAGTTGTTAAAATAACTGGAAAATTTAACTTTAGTTAGTAAAGTTCTAAATATTCTGTCAGTTTGTTTGCTCTTTGGATATTAAGAGGAATGCGAGTTAGTTATTTAAACAGTCGTAAATAAAAAGTAGTTTGTTTTGTTAATTTGTTATTATAATGTTAAAAGTCATTATTATAATTAATTTATTATTACCGTTTTTTATTTATTTTGGCCTGTCGTAGCCCAGTGGCACAAGCGTATGACTGTAAACGACTGGTTGTGGGTTCGATTCCCACTCGAGGAGTGGAAATATATAATATTTCCATTTTCTTCGCTCTGGTGTCGACGTAAAGCGCGGCGTTAAGTTCCGTCACTTAAAACGCAAGCCTCCGAATCGGCGGAAAGTGGGGAACAGAGTGTCTTAACACTAGGTTCCTTCTGCTTACCCTGCTGTGTGCGGGATACAGCGTGAAGCTTAAAAAAAAAAACAAAAAAGTAAAAAAAAGTATGTCATATTATATAAGATCATTTGAGTATTTACTAGACAAAATGCGGCGTTGAGTTCCGAAACTCAATATGCAATCTTCGATTTCCGGAGAGAAGTGTAAAGTAGAGAGTCTTAATATATGTGAAGGCATATGTGAAGGCAAAAATGTTCTATCTCTTTTTATGAATATTATATGGAGGGAGAAGTGTGAAATTTGTTATAGTTACAGTAGTATAGTAAGAAGAAGTATAGAAATTAAACTTTTTTATATAGTAATGCATTAGAATTATATCACATTAGTAAAATAAGTATTAAACACACTCTCATATGTTTGACATATTTTAATAATTAGGTACATATTGCTAAGGTAACTTTTTGTTTACGAGTCAAAGTGGAGAACGTAGTGTCTTGACACTAGGTTCTCTCTTAATATGCTGGTGGGAAAAAGCACCAAATGCAATAATTTTATTATTTTATGAATTTCTAATTGATTATAATAGAAGATATTGGCTTTCTGTATATTGTATATAAACTTTAAGTATGTCATGTTTCATACTATTCCGTCTGCATAATTGCATATTATATTACATTTAGTTCTAAATATTTATAATATACATATTGTGGCGGCAGTGGCAGAACTCAACGCTGCTCAGATTCTCTCTGAAACTAAATTTTCGAGAAATTATAAAACGAGAAAACTAAAATAAAAGAAAATTTTATACTGAATGTTTCAATACAATTTCGTTCTCTATATCACGTTTCAGTATTTCGGCAACTATTATTTGAATATTCATACGTCCGTAGGTATGCGCATTCTGTAGAAACATATGGCACCTACAGCGAAAATGAAGAGCTACGTTAGTTTTTGCCAAAAAATGTTACAAATTTTGTGATATATAACCTTTTCTGTGTAGTGTGAAAATAGTTAAATAACGTTATTTATATTGATACAGTTGTTATATTTGAAAGAAATCGGTAGTTGAAGATTCGATTACTGCTCATAGGAAAATAGGTCTAGAAAGGACTTTGACAGGAGACTCCGTTCTCTACTTTTTATTCGAAATCAGACATTGCGTGTTAAGTCTTATTGTAGCTCATGATAGAAGTCATTGTCGAGCTTTATCTTAAGTATCAGAGCGGAGAAATAAAAATAATTTAAATATTATGAAATCAACCTCCTCTCCTCTATGGAAATCGAACCGACAACTAGTCATGTATAAAGTTAGATGGTGTCCCACCAATCCACCATTTCTAATAATTGTATTTTTATAAAAACTACAGTTAACTCCAATTTATGTAGCAGTAGTAGCTTAATAATATTGTCATTGAAGCTGTCTGACTGACAATGCGATGGTTGCGGGTTCGATTACCACTCGAAGGAATAAATATATTAAAATTATTTTAATTTCTCTACTAATTAAAGTAAGAGATTAATTGCGACATTGACTTTCGCTACTCGCAATGTCAGAATTTGGGCCGGAAAATAGAGAAACGATGGTCTTTATACTAGGGTCCTTTAGCCGAAAAGATCTTAGGTTCTCTCTCTCCAAATAATGAAAAGTATAAGACAATAACTTAATAAATATTTTCCATTTTCAGGTCAAGCCGGTCGTTTCACAAACGAGGCTGGTTTCATGTCGTACTACGAAATCTGCGACTTCCTCCGCGAAGACAACACCACGCTTGTATGGGACAACGAGCAGATGGTGCCCTTCGCGTACAGAGACGACCAGTGGGTCGGATTTGATGATGAACGCTCTTTGAAGACTAAGGTCAGTTGGGTTATATTGTTCCCTGTTTTAAAAGTAGTAGCATAATGTTTATAGCCTATAAGCTTCCGAATGGTCATAATCGGATTGGGAGTCTACGCTTCTTTGAAGCTGAAATTTGTGATTCTTGGTTCATATACCCAACTTCCTGTTTTATTTTTATGTTATTATATTTTAAATTGAAAAGTTATACCTTTTATATACTTCATAATACTTTTAAACATTTTTAAAGTATTATTCCACACTTAGGAAAATTGAAAAAGACATTTAGAAAACGTATAAAAATTTGAACGCAGCGGGATTCGAACCGGGATATTTCATAATTTTATATACCTCATACGTAGATACGTATTCAAATGTCGCACGTAAAAAAAATTCAAATATTAAAAAATAATTTAACCTGATAGGGGCTTACCCAACCCAAAATATAATCACATTTATAAAATTTTCAAAATTGTGAATTTAACAACTAAGCGCTATTAAATTTGACATAAGTATATATCTAATTTCGAATCCAATAGATAAGTTATAAAATAGAAAAGCTGGGTAATCTTAACAACTTCTTTTCCCATTCCAGATGACCTGGCTCAAAGAGGAAGGTTTCGGCGGCATCATGGTCTGGTCGGTCGACATGGACGACTTCAGAGGCTCCTGCGGTTCCGGAAAGTTCCCGCTCCTCTCCGCCATGAAACAGGAGCTCGGGGATTACAGAGTGAGGCTGGAGTACGACGGGCCGTATGAGTCTAATGTGCCCAATGGACAGTACACTACTAAGGATCGTGAGTGTTTGCTTGTTTTTTGTTTGTTTTTTTGGGGGAAATTGGGGGCATTGCGCCCAATATCAATAATCGATCCTAACCCAAAAGCTCTAAGGTTGCATTAGATTGATCTAGCATTTTTTTTAATATATCATTTTTTTGAGTTCTTTAAAGGATGAATGTAGAATCCTTCGATTGTTTATTAGTCGAAGGACGAATGTCCTTAACGTTTATTTTACTCTAAAAATTGATTTAATCAAAAAATAGATTACTAAATTAATCTAATTTGGATTATTGATGTTTGACGTTAGTGTCTAAAGGAGAAATGCTTAGTGATAGAGAGAAAAAGTAAAACTCCAATACATGGAGTTGTCTTTTTTATGGGCAATGGTGTAGAAGAATGGAGTATTGTGATTCTAGGTTTTCTTTGTCTATTTTTCTATATACATATACAATTTCTATTACATATACAAGGAATATAATAATCTCTTAATGACTACACTTAGATATTAATAGATTAAATGCGTATACGTATATAGCACACAACTATATCTGTAGTATATGTATAAATAAATATTTTCTAAGATTTCCGTAAATGGAAAGAGAAGCTGAAAGTATGAAAGTTTTCAATTTGTTACTATAAGTTGAGATTAGGTACATAAAAAATCATATTTATCATCTAAAAATTAATTGCAATCTAGTAATGTAGGCAGAAACACGCGAACTAAAATTTTAAACTTTAATCTACTAATCAATGAATAGACGCGATAGGGTATCAGCGTCCGTTTGCATTCAGATAATTGAAATTTTTGATAAAATTGAATGTAAAAATGTAATTTCATTAATTAATTGAAATTGAAATGATCGTGGTTATCTCTAAACTTATAATATAAAAAAATACTAAAACATTATGTTCATGTACGTGGCCAGTCGTGGCCCAGTGGCACAAGCGTGTGAGTGTAAACGACTAGTTGTGGGTTCGATTCCCACTCAAGGAGTGGAAATATTTAATATTTCCATTTTCTTCGCTATGGTGTCGAGGTAAAGCGCGGCGTTAAGTTCCGCCACTTAACACGCAATGCCTCCGAATTCGGCGGTGCGTGGGGAACGGAGTGTCTTAACACTAGGTTCCCTCTGCCTACCCTGCTGTGTTCGGGATACAGCGTGAAGCTGAAAAAAAAAACAATATGTTTACATATTTTTTTTTTTTTTTTTTTTTTTTTTTTTTTTTTTTTTTTTTTATTTAATGAGTTTTCGTTCTCCACGGACACAGCTCCGTGCCTTTGTTGTTCTTAATTGATGATTGTATTCCTTTTCCTTATTTTGTTTTCTTATTTACTTTTTTACTCGGTCAGCCACATGAATCTTTTAACTTGGTTGCGAGTTTGGTGATAGCCTCGCTGTCTCTGTACGAGATGGCCATTTTCATGTTGTATACGATTATGTCGGCTGTGGCAGTCTCGTTAGCCCGTCGTATAAACCTACCGATTGCGTCTTCATCGGCGTCGGTGTAGTACGTACATTTGACTGTGTGTCTAGTGATGGCAACGACAGCATGTGACACGCTGTCGTGTAGGGCACACTTGGTGGTCTTTGTCTGAATGATGACTACAGACTCGTATGTTAGTCCCTGAGATTCGTTGATTGTAAGAGTGCGTGAGTTATCTCCCCTTCCATACCCCTTGTGCAGCAAGTCTGTCTTTTCTGCTTGTAAAAATAACAAATGACGATTGACAATAACGAAAAATGTCATCAAATTATACATCATTGGCGTTAATTTCAATAATCACTGTCAATTGACCAGACAATCTGTCAATATATAGAATACTAAGCATATTCTAGTAATTAAGGCACGAAATACAAGCACTAAAATTCAAAATTCAATCGTCAAAGCAATGAATCGCTATTAGGCATCAGTTCAATTTGCTGACCGATCGCGTAACAATCCCAAATATGCTAGCATAAAGGAATTTTATACAGAATTTAGCTTACAGTTTTAAGTATTTTCACGTTTGGTATGATTTCATATTTAGATATAGGTAATAGATCTGTTTTTGTTAAAAAATCAAATGAATGACTAATGTTTTTGAGTTCTTTCTTATTTGTTTTCACTCTTTGCTATTATAAAATAATTAAATTATGTGTAAGGTAAAAAAATCAATAGTAGAAGACGTTATCGTTATGTTTAAAGAAAACAATGTTCCTCAATAATATAAATAGCTTGCCAACGAGTAGAATTTGAATTTGAACATCAAGTTGCGGTAGTTGGTAACTAACACTATATTATACTGTAAATATTATACAAATATATATTATAATAATTTTCTAGAAATTTTGACTAAAACTAAAAGAAATATGAGAGTCAATGAAGAATATGTAGCCCAATTGCGTTAATTTAATTACGTTTACCCATTTAGAATTATTTTTTTATTATTACTTACTTATCACTTTGTACATCTCGTTCTATTGTAGATTAGATGGTATCAAATGCTTTGTCTAATTTAAACGTTCTCTAACTAACATCAAAATTCATTTCTCATTCACAAAATATAAAAAAACTCCACTCATATTAACATCAACTACAACATTATTTGTTAATTATTCATTAATTTATTACATATATACATACCAAACTTAACATATACCATCCAATTTCCAGCCAACGAAGTGACATGCGAAGAGGAAGACGGCCACATATCCTACCACCCGGACAAAGCGGACTGCACCATGTACTACATGTGCGAGGGAGAGCGCAAACACCACATGCCGTGCCCACAGAACTTGGTGTTCAATCCCAACGAGAACGTTTGCGACTGGCCCGAGAATGTGGAGAGTTGCGCCCATCACACCCAAGCGCCTGCCAGCAGGTAGTCGGTATGTCTGTATGATATTTGTATGGTATTTTAGTACAGGTGCAGATATTTTGTGAAAAATATATGTGTTAAATTCTTCCTTAAATATCTAATGATTTGACGTTAATATTGAATTTGTTACTTGTATAATCTTAAAAACTGAATATGTATTTATAATATTTAAATTATCATATCTGTCTATATCTTTAATTATTATATGGCTTTTCAAATACTGTTACACGTTGTATAGAATCAGTTTGATAATAGTAAATGTTCATTTAAGTACCATCAATAAGTCTAATTTCACATTTAACACCAACAAAAGGAATATCAAATGTAAATGGATGACTATAATTATGTAACAAATACTTAAACAGTCAATCCTTTTTTTAACATTCTCATATTCTTAATAATAATGGCTTAGTTAGCCACAAATAAAGTTAGTCGCTTAGAATCTTAGACAGACAGAATATTATTATTCAATTTCTCCATCGACACGTAACAGTACTATATATACTTCTTCATTCTTATCCACCTGTAGTCTAAATCAAACCCATAATATTTATTGGTCTGAATCGATCAAATCAAAGGGTTCGTGTGATATAATGTAAATCTCTCTTTATTTTCCATTATTTTAGTTGTTTAGACGTTGTATTAGATGTTTGTGAATAACTTGACAAGTCAAAAGTGCATAAATTATACAATTTCTTATATGTTATTTGATTTAAAATATCAATTTTCAACTATAAAAAATATTTTTTGTCTATAATTATTGAAATTCACCATTTTGGTCTAACTTATACAGCACGTGATGACATTAGTTAGCCTTCTATAAACTTGTCAACTTATTCACATATAAAATAGTTAGACAAGTGTAAATTAGAATTTATAATTTATTTTCTATGGAGACTTTTCTACATACGTAAAAATATTTTAATGACTTCTTTTGTAATACTGCCATTTTTTATATTTTTTTTATAAAACTATATTAGATTGTAGTTTGTCTAATTATTGTAATAGGCAGTTAGTTTCTCCCGAAGGCACACAATGGCGACATTTAAATTGATATCAGGATATATTTTTTGTATTAATTTTATTAAAAATTGTTAATTGATTATTTTAATCAAAAATATGACAAAAACAGTACGGATATAAGACATTTACTTAATGAGTTGTTCGCATATGACTTTTCATAACATAAAAAGAAATAAATACAATAAAAACAGAATGAAGTTAAGAAACTTTTGTAAAATAAAGGCATTGATATCTTACGATTGTAATAACTCAATTATAATTGTGTAATTTTAAAAAGTGACATTCGAGTTATCATTGACATTACTTAATAAACATATAAAATTTCTTGTTAAATATTAAAATAATGAAAAATACTTAATTTTAAAGTAAAACTGACATTTTCCATCGCCATATTGTGTGCCTTTGTGATTATATTTATTAGGCGTAATTTTAGAATCAAGCTTTTTATAATGAATACTCAATCAGCGACTCCACTGCCCACAGTAGTCTCACTGTCCTCACTGTTTGGACAGTTACAAAATTAACAATGTTAGTATATAGATATTATAATTATAAGTAGAGAATTAGTTGTAAGTTTTTGTAAATATTGTATTTAGATACAAACAGATGTAATGTAAGAGTATTATTAAAAAAAGTGTAAAATTATTTGTTTTTTTTTTATTTTTCCTATTAAATTGTTTTTCTTTGCTAGATTTAACCTTTTTTCTGTATTACAGAATAGATATAGACAAGCTAGTGTCAAAATACTTGGTTCTCTGCTTTCCACCAGAGTCGGAGCTCAAAGCCGTGATTTTTTATATATATATTAAATAGGCTTACGTTTGACCACATCAAGCCTGATGTTAAGCGTTGATGTGGTCTACGATGACACACGCTTGCCTAGCAGATACCTATTCACTCTCAACTTGAAGATCTTGAAGTATTCAGGGCGGAGAAATGAATATAATTCAGTTATAATCATTCGTTGAAGTGGGAATTGTGCCAACAACCAATTGCATTTACAGATCTTTTCTACAAGCTCTTCCACTACGCCACGATGGCCTCTGATTATTTTATTCATAAAATGTTTTAAGATATATTTAGCACACAATATTTTTATTTACCTTCATACTTTTTCCCGCATTGTATAATAGGCATGGAGAACGTTGTATCAAAACATTTCGTTACATAAAGAGAAATAGAGAGAGAGGAAAAGGCACTGCCCTTTTTAAAAGTCCAAACCAATATCCTCTAAAAGTGTTTACACTTAAAAATCATTTTCTAACCAACATTCCATTTCATCCAACTCGTGTAATAGAAAAAAACGCATCCATTTGTGAAGCTGTTCTAAAGTTTAGTCGTTTCGCGGCGACGAACAAACTTGTATATACAACAATTTGTGAATATACAAAATAAAACCGCGATTGCGGCGCATTTCCGCCGAGTGATTGTGCAATTCCTTTTCGGGGTTTACTAGAAGTGTTGTTTTTGATGAAAGATGGGTTAAAGTATGGTATATTGTTTGTAGTAGTAGTTAGTGATAAGTCTGAGTAAGCAGAGAGAGGAGCACGGACAGTGGGGGGGCAAGTGTTAGAGCATTTTTATGTCTATATTTGGGTCACAAGTCCCAGGCATTGTTTAAAGCTGTTCTATATGCAAGACGATGGACACGAAACCGCATTGTAAATTCTTGGAACGCTAAGAAGCTTCATCTCTTCTTGACAACGCTGTGAGTTTGATTCCTAATAGCAACAAATTTCCTCAGTCTGGTGAGCTTCACACTTTATTCCACATTACACCAAGATAAGCATAGATAGCCTAGTATCAAGACACTCCGTCCATAATTGAAAGAGAGGGAGAAAGAGAGATAGAATGGAAAACAACACAACCTTAAAGTGTTTATATTTACAAAACATTTTCTAACCAACATTCCATTCCATTCAACTCGTGTAATAGAAAAGAACGCATCCATTTGTGAAGCTGTTCCGAAGTTTAGTCGTTTCGCGGCGACGAACAAACTTGTATATTGTGAATATACAAAATAAAACCGCGATCGCGGCGCATTTCCGTCGAGTGATTGTGCAATTCCTTTCCGGGGTTTACTAGAAGTGTTGTTTTCGATGAAAGATGAGATTGAGTATGGTATATTGTTAGTAGTAGTAGTTAGTGATATATCTGGCTAAGTAGAGAGAGGAGCTCGGATAGTGGAGGCAAGTGTAAGCGCATTTTTATGTGTATATTTGGGTCACAAGTTCCAGGCATTGCATAAAGCTGTTCTATATGAACTTGAACTGAACTGAAGCTTGACTTCTAGTATCAGCAAATTTTCTGTCTGGTGAAGTAAATGAAAATTAACAAAATCTTATAGTTTTTAAAAATAAATATAAAATAAAGCAATTTCTCATAAGAAATAGAAGAAACTCCTTTAACGAGGCACGTTGAACATAGAGATCTAATGAAAAAGTTTACTTGTATATGGTTAGAAGGTTCAGGCTTTTCGCTGCATAGACCTAGGTAGAGACAGAGAAACAATTGTCAAGTCACTCTGTTCTCCACTTTTCGCCTTAATTCAAGATATTGTGCCGGAATTCAAAGTCACGCTTTGTCTTAGCCCAGAGTGAAGAAATGATACGACAAATCTATAAAGTTCATTTCTAAAGCCATTCCACAGTTTCGTCGTTTCGATGTCGAACAAACTTGTGAAGTGAATATACAAAATAGGACCGCAGTCGCTGCGCATTTCCGGGAAATGACTGTGCGATTTCTTTTCCTTATCTGAAGTAGTGTCTTATCTATATAGACAGATGAATAGATAAAATTCTTTATTATTTATTATCCAAACAAAAAAGGAAACAAAAGAAGAAGACAAAAACATACATAATTGTAGTATGCAAAGACGACCTCGACCTCGTCACTATTAGTAATCTATGTACAAAGGATTTCTTGGGGTGCAATGCCGCGCTTTGTCTTTAGTACCAGAGCGAAGGAATTAAAAAAAAAAATAATTCCCAGGTGTGAATTGAACCCACCACCATCGCGCTTACAGTCAGTTTAATATAATATGTGCCTTAATGTGCTTATAGCGATTAAAAATATACATTTTTTCATCATCATTTAGATGTAACCTAAGTTATTTTGCCAATAGGCCCATCTTCTTGTGATCCATCGTATACTTTTGTTATTTATCTTTACGACTGTCAAATAAAAGAAAATTAGTCTTCTAAGGAAGAAAGATTAGTTTTCGTTTGTATTTTGAATACAAAAAGTCAATCAGTCACATTATATTAAAAAGACTTAAATATTTGTTGTATTTTTTCAAATGTTAATAATTTAGAGGAGAAGAATTTTGAGATCTTTATAGTGTATTGAAAGAGTGTCTGCCTGTATAGGCGTTGGTTGTGATTATTAAGCGGATGGTTATATTTAAAGGATATCAGACCGGAAGTGCTCTGGTACTTATGATTAAGGTGCAATGTTCACTACTCAACATACAATGACTCGATTTCGGGCGGAACGTGAAAGGCGTAGTGTTTTATCACTAAGTTCACTCTACCTGCTTTGCAATACGAAAAGAAACAATATATGCTAAAAGTATAAGGTGAATTTGAATGTATTGTCACCTTGTTGCATATAAAATACACCAAAAGGCATTAGAATGTGTAGAGCACCAAATGTAAATGGACTGGATGTACGTACATAATTAGTCAAAAGAAATAACAGAGAAATGTACTAAAATAAATACTGAATGGACAGCAAACAAACAAAGAATTTACTTTATGTTCTGTGATGGTCCTGAATAGAAAATATCTAAAAATATTCGAGGTTTCTAGAGGGAGGGACTCATTTGTGTAAGGACAAGACACAGAGAACAAAAAATATCATTTTTGTTTTATATTGTTTCATGTCCCAGATATTGGGTTGAGTTAAGGTTATTTATGTATTGTGCGGCGTTGAGTTCCGCCAATCATCACGAAATTTCTCAATTTTGGGCGGAAAGTGAGGAACAGAACGTCGAAACTAAGTTCTCTCTGACTACCCCAGTATGCGAGATAAAACGCGAAGCTACTTTTTTCATAAGTAACAACATGGCTTATATTATTTGTACTATGTTCATATTATCTAAGGATCAATTTCGAAATCCAGGCAGGCAAATAGAAAACAAGCCTCGAGGCAATTCTAGACATTATATTCCAGGTCACGCCTTGAGAAGAAAAATTTCTATTATCACACCGTTCCTTGCGGCTCTGATCTCGGCTAACTAGCTGAAGATTTTCTCCAACTTACACACAATTTAATGCTACCTGAATAAGTCCATTCATTTCGAAATATTTTTCACCTGAAGTATAGAATTTTGAGTGCAAACTAAAATGGGTTTTATTTTAAGGGGATAATGCTCAAAATCAATTTGGTCTTTCAATGTATGCAACAATGGAACAAAATCCCAGCCTGATTCCATTAGCAGCATTGTTTAGTTGAGGATTGTTTGCTATCGTTATATTCGTACCGTTGTATATACTAGTAATTATGAGGATTTCTAATACATGGCGCTTTGTTTTATGTATATTGTAGTTTTAGATTCGAATCCCATTGAGGGGACTTTTAAGTATAGTTAGTATTTGTTTGACTTGACTCGAAGTAGTTATGTCATCTAACTGATGACTATTTTGAATCACCTATTTCGCTGGTGTATTAAGTTATTCAACTCAAAAATGTCTGGAAAGAAGGAAAACGAAGTGTTTCAACATTAATACTTTATCCTTAAGTACCTAACCTAATGCCGAAATAAATTTACATGAATCCGTAGTGAAATGAAAAGACAACTGATTTAGTTTTCTTTCAGCTCACGTTTTCCTAGTGTCCAGACACTCTTTCCTCCACTTTCCGCTAGAAATCGAGACATTGCGTGTTGAGTAATAGAACTCAACGCAGAACAGTGTCTTTGGTACCAAAGCGACGAAAAGAAAATTTAAATATAATCAAAGTGAGAGCTCAGTGGTGAGAGCGCTTGAACGGTATTCAGGAGGCGCGGGTTCGAATCCCGCTGCGTTCAAATTTTTATACGTTTTCTTTAAATGTCTTTTTCAATTTTCCTAAGTGTGGAATAACACTTTAAAAATGTTTAAAGGTATAATCAATCCTCCGAGTGGGAGCCGAACCCAAAAGCAATGCGTTTACAGTTAGAAACTTTTCTACTGTGCCGCGACAGCCTCATTTTACTTACAAAATTCAATAAGAGGTGAACATTGACATTAGGCTCATTCTTTTTCTTCTGTATACTTTTTTTTTACCTTCACGCTGTATCCCGCACACAGCAGGGTAGGCAGAGGGAACCTAGTGCTAAGACACTCCGTTTCCCCCAATTTCCGCCGAATTCGGAGGCTTGTGTGTTAAGTGGTGGAATTTAAGGCCGCGCTTTACCTCGACACCAGAGCGAAGAAAATGGAAATATTTAATATTTCCGCTCCTCGAGTGGGAATCGAACCCACAAGCAGTCGTTTGAAGTCACACGTCTGTACCACAGCGCCACGACTGGCCCCAGATAGATATTATCATTCTGTATACATATACATAATGATAATATCTTAAAGAATATAATGCTAGAGTATACGCGATGAATATCACACAGTACACAAGCACTTACGACGCGTCGTCATATTACCTAAAATTAACAAACAAAAATGACCTTTATGGCATTTAAAATAAAAATGAATTTACATAAACTATATATATAACAATGTTTCTCAAATTCATCCAATGGAATACGGATATGAGTTTTGGAAGAATCTAATATTCGCATCCTATTTCTAAGCCATTTTCCTATTGTTTTTAAGTATTATATGATAAATACGTTATATATTTGTCATAAAAGCGTTGGGTTTCCTGAAGCCAACGTGGCGCAGTGAATATTTGAATATATACGTGATGGTTATCGATTTGATTTGGATGGACTATTTTTATTTCGTTCCTTTTTAAAACAAATCGCAGCGTTAGGTTCCGCACCTCAATGCCCAATATATTACTAAATTCCGAAGCCAGAATTGAAATATCTCAACGTTGACTTATCAACTTTTTATAAACTGTGACATACGTACATGAGTTTAAATGTTATATTTTAAAGAATTATGAGAAAATTGAAGAAAAGGAATAACTTCTCAGTTTTTCTAGATCGAAATTAACCTTATAAAAATTATTATTTATTTTTTTCTGATTTAATATAAAAACTTGCGACAATCTTTCATTTCATTGAAATGTCTTCCATCCACCAAGCAATATGTTCAGTTCAGTGGTTTGTTACTAGCTTTTCTCTACCTACATTGCTATTATTGGACACAGACTATCCATACTATTATTATAAATACTAAAGTCTATTTGTCTATCTGTTCGCTTTCACGGCTAATCTACCGGTCAGATTTGGATGGAAATCGGAACGAAAATAGTTTTTTTAGCTTCACGCTGTATCCCGCACACAGCAGGGTAGGCAGAGGGAATCTAGTGTTACGACACTCCGCTCTCCACTCTCCGCCGAATTCGGAGGCATTGCGTGTTAAGTGGCGGAAATTAACGCCGCGCTTTGCCTCTGATAACAGAGCGAAGGAAATGGAAATATTAAATATTTCCACTCCTCGAGTGGGAATCGAACCCACACACGGACGGAGCCGCGACTAGGCCACTGATTATACATACATATACATAATAAATATTACTAGCACATAAGAAAATTGTTTATTTTCTACTTATAAAACCTCAACTTTTTCAAGGAATTGATATAGAATCTAGTTTCTTAACACAAACATTTGCTGTCACGATCTTAATCTACATTCATATATAGATATACGTACAGTAATAACTTTTGGTAAATCCTCCCAAGGAGTGTACACGAGTCCTGTGTCAACAGTATTAGATATCTTTTATTCGGTAGCCTCTAATGGATATTGGCGCTGTCCTGCCGACTTAATACGGGATATTGAACGATGTAAGACTAATATTGGACATAAGTATATAATTGTGAGTGTTGTACACTTAATTGCGGGAAATAACATAATTCAGGAAAGGAATTATAGAGATTGGCTAAGTCTATTTTTAAAAAGACTAAAGCTTTGAACGCAGCGAGATTCGAACCCGCACCATTTGGAAACGGTCGAAGTGTTCTAGCGGCTCAGAGGCATGCATAAGCTGCATTTGAATATATGGTATCGAATCTGGTTGCGTTCAAATGTATACGTTTTTTAAAAATATATTTTTCGATTTGCTAAGTGCAGAATTAATATTTTAAAATAATAAAAGTAAGTGTGTTATTAGTTTATTACTAGTACATACTTTGAAGGTGATATAATTTCTTTTTTTTTGGCTTCACACTGTATCCCTTGCGGGGTACTCAGAAACATTACATTAATAGATTCAGAAGGTGACATTAATAAAATATTTTCAAATTTAAACAAGTAAAAAGAGAAACAGAAGAAATAACAAGTAGTTCTACGATTTTGAAGTGAAGTGGAGATCTGTCATAAAAGACGCAGGTTGCTCTCTTAATTCATTTTAATAATTTAACATTTCAAAATTTTATTCAAACACTTAGCATTCTCTCTTACCAATTAGTTATTCATAGACTAGTCTTTCGATTGCAGAAATTTCTAAAAATCTTTCCACAGAGAGACTAATAATAAAAATAAGTTGTCAGAACGTATGGCTTAGTTGTTGAAACATTTGGACGGTTTCCATGAGGTGCGGTTCGAATCCTGTTGTGTTCAATTAGTTTAGATACGTTTTCTAAAATTGTCTTCTTATTTCATAGTATTTTAGTTTTAGTACTATCTAAACTAAGACTTTGAGACCAGTGCACAATAATTATAGACCAGATTCAATGGATTATTTTCTTTAATAACTAATTCAAAAGTTGTTGCTAAAGTCTATTTGAATAAAGATATTTTGAATTTGATTTTTGAATTTAAATTTTATAAAAAAAAATGTGGCTAGTCGTGGCGCAGTGGCACAAGCGTGTGACTGTAAAGGGCTGGTTGTGGGTTCGATTCCCACTCAGGAGTGGAAATATCTAATATTTACATTTTCTTCGCTCTGGTACAGAGGTAAAGCGCGGCGTTAAGTTCCGCCACTTAACACGCAATGCCTCCGAATTCGGCGGAAAGTGGGGAACGGAGTGTCTTAACACTAGGTTCCCTCTGCCTACCCTGCTGTGTGTGGGATATAGGGTGAAGCTATATAAAAAAAGTTTTACTCCACCTAATTTTTCATAAAAAATATTTAATAATACAGCATTTTGAAAACAATACGGCATTTTGTAACCTGAGAAGGTACTTTTTAACTTACAATGTTTCGTAGCAGTTCTACAATGAAATAAAACTTTACCGCGAGTTTTTTGTTTTTGTTTCGTTCCTATCTTTTTTCTGTTAAGTAAAAAGTTTAAGATGTTTACACTGTTGTGGAGTAATTGAAACTTGTCTCATAGAAACGACTTTTAAATAATAAGGCAGTGGCCAGTCGTGGCCCAGTGGCACAAGAGTGTGACTGTAAACGACTGGTTGTGGGTTCGATTCCCACTCGAGGAGTGGAAATTATATTTCCATTTTCTTCACTCTGGTGTCGAGGTAAAGCGCAGCGTTAAGTTCCGCCACTTAACACGCAAGCCTCCGAATTCGGCGGAAAGTGGAGAACGGAGTGTCTTAACACTAGCTTCCCTCTGCCTACCCTGCTGTGTGCGGGATACAGCGTGAAAAGGACAAGTATCGTTTTAAAAACTGTTTAAGTTACTAGAAATAATAACTATTTTTTATATCTTCACGCTGTGTGCGGGACACAGCAGGGTAGGCAGAGGGAACCTAGTGTTAAGACACTCCTTTTCCGACTTTCCGACGAATTTTGCAGGTATTGCGTGTCAAGTGGCCTAACTCAACGCTGCACTTTACTTCGAAACCAAAGCGAAGAAAATGGAGATCTTAAATATATCCATTCGAGTCGAGTGGGCATCGAACCCACAACTACTCGTGTTTACAGTTACACTTATGTGCCCTGCTCTAAAAAGAACGTTTTGTAACAGCGTAAAAACAAACAAACAGCTAAACACCTGAAAAATCTTATAATATCATATTCCCTAGTATCAACATTTTAGAGTCAGTAACTGGAAATTTTAGTAATTTCCAATCTCGTTAATACAACTCACTGCCACTACCTCGTTAACACCACTTGATAACGGTGTAATCCATACTTATATTATAAATGCAAATATCTGTGTGTTTGTCTGTCACGCTTTCACGGCTAATCTACTGATCCGATTTGGATGAAATTTAGAATGAAAGTAGTAAAAATGACTGGGTCTAACATAGGCTACTTATTTTTTCAAAAATCAACCTTTAATGGGCTTAAATGTAAGGGATGTACGGGATGTAAGTTTATATGAAAAATCTAAACCGTTTGACCGATTGTAATGAATTTTGGAATAGATACAGTTGATATATCCAAGGTCAAAAATAGGCTACTTTTTTTTAAAAAATCCACCCCCGAGGGTTGCAATATAATGAAACAATTGAGCAGTACACGCGGCGAAGCCGCGAGCGGGACGCTAGTAATACAATAAATTTGAAAACTCAAACCCTTTTATATCGCGCTTTAAACACTTTGCCTATATTTACATACAAAAGTACCTATAACCAATTACTGAAAGCAAAATATTATATTATACCTAATATTTTTTAAGAATTGATTGATCGATTCAAGTACAAGCTTATCCAACTTCTTAATATACGATAAATAAATAATGCTAAACGGTAAGTGTTCGTAGTTCGTGCGTAAACCGCTTCAATAAACACGTATTAAACGATTTGTAATTACTTACCTAAGTAAAATCTACTTCAAATTTCTTGAAAATGTTGTTTTATTTATATATTTACTTATATATATACTAGCGGCCCGCTCGCGGCTTTGCCGCGTAACTACATACATAGATGGTGCGGTGTATTGCAACCCTAGGGGATGGATTTTTGAAAAATAAAATAGCCTATGTTTAACCTTGGATTATTAACTATATTTATGCCAAATTTCATTGCAATTGGTCAAGCGGTGTAGATTTTTCATACAAACTTTCATCCCCTATTTCAACCCTTTAGAGGTTGATTTTTGAAAAAATAAGTAGCCTATGTTAGACACAGTTATTGTTACTACTTTCATTCTAAATTTCATCCAAATCGGACCGGTAGATTAGCCGTGAAAGCATGACAGACAAACACACAGACATTCCCATTTATAATATAAGTATGGATAATAATCTTCCGTTACTAAATGCGTGACTGACAGACAACGCACTGGAAGCTATTGGGCGTATGAAAATGAAATTGCTTATTGAGGTTTTTGGGTAGTGTAAGTGTATAATAGAAGCCATTGTAACATAGTATGATAGCATCGGACTGCAACGATAGTTGTGGGTTCGATTTCCACTCCGGACAATGGTTATAAGTATTTAAATTATTTTTGTTTCTCTACTCTGGTAGCACGACAAAGCTCGGCGTTGAGTTTCGCCACTCAACACGCAATGTCTCAATTTCAGACAGGAATGGGAGAATGGCTATACTGCTTTATATAAGTCAATGGAAAAAACTGTGATCCAAAATAAAGACTACGACTATGAAATATTAGAAAATTTAATTAAGAGTAAAATTCAAGGAAATAAATGCACAAAAATAAAAATTTAAAAAACCCAGAGAAGACTGGATAAACAAAAAGGTGTTGAATAGTTTACGTGATCGAAATATTGCCTGGAACCAACATAGAGCTGATGTTAAAAATACCGAAAGGGAAACAACATTCAAAAGCAAAAGGTACGAAGCTTTCAAAACTTCACGAAATGCTAAAATTAACTTCTATTCTAACGCCTTTGAAAAATGTAATAAGCGGCCAAGAAAAATGTGGGATTTAATTAACAGTCTCGTCAATAACAAAGATAAGATAAATATCATACCTCCAAATCTTGTTCGCGATTCCAATATAATGGTAAATAATCCTTATGAGATTTGTCAACTTTTTAATGATTTCTTTTCCACTGTTGGTTCGGATTTAGCAAGTAAAATACCCCAATCATATCACCGAAATTTTCATTCTTTCTCCAGTCTTTCACATTCACAAAATAACACTATTCAGTCATTTGCACCCACCACAAAAAAAGAGGTTGGTGAAATAATTGACAAATTGAACGTAAACAAACTAGATAATCTTACTGACTGTTTTAATAAATGTCTTACACAAGGCAAATTCCCCGAAAGTTTAAAGATTGCTAAAGTTACGCCAGTTTATAAATCCGGAAGTAAAGCAGATCCGGGGAATTATCGACCGATATCTGTTTTACCAGTTTTGTCAAAAATTTTAGAAAAATTAATATATGTTCGTCTTTATAATTACCTCAATAAACAAAACTTCTTTTTTAGTCAACAATATGGCTTTCTTCCGAAATCTAATACACTTTCAGCAACTGTGGATATTGTCACCAAAATTAAAAACGCGTTGGATAGTAAGCAAATCGTTCTAGGTATCTTTATCGATTTAAAAAAGGCTTTCGACACGGTCAGCCATAATTTATTATTACAAAAACTACATAAGGAAGGTATAACAGGTTCGGCAATCAAAATTTTAGAATCATATCTACATCGTCGCAAGCAAATTGTTAAAATCGGAAAATTTCAGAGTAAGCCCGCAACGTTAACATATGGAATACCACAAGGCTCTATCCTGGGACCGCTATTATTTTTAATTTATATAAATAGCATTAGTAACATTGATTTATCTGGAGATATAACTCTGTATGCGGATGACACAAGCTTATTTTACTTTGGTGATAACATTAAAAATATAATTGACGTAGCTCAACGTGATTTAAATGTTATTAGCGAATGGTTTGTTTCTAATTTATTAACTATTAATACCAAAAAGACATCATATATGATCTTCGCGCCTAAAAATAAAAATATACCAAATCATGACCAACTAACAATTTTTAACGAGCCAATAAATAAAACTGATCATGAAAAATATTTAGGTCTTATAATGGATAGCAAGTTAACCTGGCAATACCATATTGATCATCTTAAAAATAAAATATCCCCTTTGATAGGGGCACTACGTAAGATTTATTTATGTATACCTAATAAAATTCGTCCTATTATTTATAATTCTTTAGTGAAACCTCATATCGAATATCTTATTGAAATATGGGGAACTGCTGCGAAGTCTAACAAAGTCATTACAAACCTTACAAAATAAAATTATTAAAGTTCTTTATAAATATGATTATATGACGCCATCCGTTGAATTATACAAAAAAAAACAAAATTTCTTAATATAAATCAATTATACACTTTAAAAACCTGCATGTTGATTAGAAAAATAATAACAAATAAAACACATTCACAATTACACTTTCATAAAAAAACACATACATACCACACTAGAAAACGTAATAAACTAGAACTTCCAAAAACCAGAACCAACTATGGAAAGAAAAACATTTTATTTGAAGGAGTTCAAATTTATAACAAACTATCAGACTTAATCATTAATAGCAAGAGTTTTCCTATATTCAAAAAACGTGTAATGGAATATGTGCAAAATAATTTATAGGTTAATGTAACCCCTACCTAAACATGTTTGTGTAATATTACTACCCGCAACATTTTATTTTACTGTATTTTATTCATAAGGCAGACTTTTAAATGTACCCTCAAGAAAAATGATTGTAATTTCTTATTATAAGTGAACTTTTGTGTTCTTTTTGAGAAATAAATGTCTTTAAACCGATGGGAGAATGGATTGTCTAGGTTCCCTCTGCTTACTCTGCTAGTAAGATTTCCCAAAATTCCAACTGGAATGAAAAATATAACCTAAAGGACTGCTTACTGAAATATAAACGTGTAAACGTGTTAATAACAAATACTCTTATGTAAATCTATACTAATATTGTATGCATATATGTTTCTTATATACGATTGATTAAAATTGCGTCATCATTGAAAAAAGCACATAAAAAATTGAACGCAACGAGATTCGAACCCGCGCCTCCTGGAAACCGTCCCGAATCTCGGTGCGTTCAAATTTTTATATGTCTTCTAAATGTCTTTTTCGATTTCCTAAGTGTGTGAATAACACTTTAAAAATTAAAATTATTACGTCATCATCCAAATCGGCCCGGTAGATTAGCCGTAAGTGTAACAGACAGACAAACAGAGAGACTTTGGCATAGACAACCTTAGTACGGATATGTTTCCTTCGTGATATGCAAAGTCAAAATATTTGATTCCCCTTAAGCCTTGCGAATAAGAAAAAATATTTTATATAGAATATTTTTTAATCCTTACACTCGTTAATAAGATTTTTTAAACTTATTTTATTCTACAAACCTATAGTTATTAAAGATTTTTAGACCAAGTAACCTTTTTTTTTACCAATTTACAAAATTTTGGCGTTCCATTATTTAAAATGCATGGATTTGACACATTTCTGCCCAACGGCACTTCCCTAGAGGATCGCCAGCTTTGAAAGTCTGATAAAGTCATAAAAACCTTAAAATAAACTCCCAAAGGATAAATTGTTATTATGTATAAAAAATATGATTACAACTTAGTGTCTGTACACACTGCGTTTTAGGTTCGATTTCTATTTTTGATAAAGAATATATTTATAAGAATATACAATAAAACTTTTTTTACAATAGAAAGAATAGCGACTTTAAATAAAATGCAGTAAAAAGTAAAAAAAATAATCACATAATCAGTTGACCTATATAAAAATAGACAATTTTGGAATCAGTGACAGCCATATAGGCTTATAACTACTTCAATATGATTAACAAAAAATGTGAAACTGTTAAAAATAATATTTCCTCAAGTGGGAATAGAATTTGTAATCATCGAGCTCAAACCCTCACATTATATTTCCACTGGACCATAATAACAGAAAGAAAATCCTTAGAAAAATATTAAAATACTTCATATCTTTTTATATTAGACACTAAAGTAAATAACAATCAAGAAGTCCGTTTGTTTGAGAATGCCTTATAGAATTTCACTGAATATTTTCATTAGAAACATTATTAAGAAACTTTTCTCGTTTCTTTGAACATCTAAATGAAAGACATCAATTTTTGCCCTAACAAAAGTTATGTTGAGTTTTCTTATTAAATCAATTTCGGAATGTACTTATTTTACAAGGTAAGTAGGTAATAAGAAATAGCTTTGCGCTTTTTCCCGCAAAGCAGAGTAGTCGGAGAGAATCTAGTGTCAAGACACTCCGTTCTTCGTCAACAATAGAGATATTACGTATTGAAAAGAGAAATGAAAATAATTTTAATTATAATATTACATAATCATATAATATTCTCCCGATTATGGCTCCAATTCAAAGCAATCGCGTTTATAGCCAGAAGCTGTCTCACTGCGACAAGAAATAAATTGAAATAAAAATATATGATATAGGGGCCAGTAGTGGCGCAGTGGCACAAGCGTGTGACTGAAAACGACTGGTTGTGGGTTCGATCCCACTCGAGGAGTGGAAATATTTAATATTTCCATTTTCTTAGCTCTGGTATCGAGCAGCCGAATTCTCGAGGCATTGCGTGTTAAATGGTGGAACTTAAAGATGCGTTTTGCATCGATACCACAGCGAAGAAAATGGAAATATTAAATATTTCGATTCCTCGAGTGAGAATCGAACCCACAACCACTCGCGTTACAGTCACATTTTGTGCCTCTGCGCCACGACTGGCCCCCATATAATATTCCTTGCGAGCTATCTTAAAATTAA
This sequence comes from Dryas iulia moderata, assembly GCA_019049465.1. NCBI lineage: Eukaryota > Metazoa > Arthropoda > Insecta > Lepidoptera > Nymphalidae > Dryas > Dryas iulia. Next base: position 367,700 of record CM032422.1, on the reverse strand, counting down.
GTACCGTCGACTAATATTTTTCTGAGGAAATTTGAAGTAAATTCTTCTCAATGATAACTGCACTGCAGCAAATATTTACTGGCTACTTTTAATAACTTAGTACCGAATGCGAAGGAAAAACTAAAATCGTGAAGAGATTGAAGCTTAACTAAGTGTCAATAAGAATATTCTTTATAATACACATTTTTTTAATATTCCTTACAATAACGATAAAATCACTGTGTTACGTTTGGTCACGCAATACCCTGGTATTAAAGCAGAAGGTAGAGAATGGATTGTCTTGACCCTCTCCCTGTTTCTCTGGCTACTCCCTGTTCTCTCTGGCCCTCTCCCTGTTCTCTCTGGCTACTAAAAGGTATGGTGCTGATAATATTTTAATGGTACCACCATTTGGTTTCCTAAGCGAGTTAACCTATCTTCGCTGCTTACCCTTAAAAGTAAGACAGCTTTCAGACGTTAATACAGCCCTACTCGTTTACTCGTTACCATCATGCTTTGTTCTAAATCTAAAGTATTCTCTGGGGAATGCTGCAGATATTGAATCAATATTTGTAATTCAAAAAAGAAATGCGGTCTATTTACAGCCTGGGAGCTAGGGATTAATAGCGAGATATTGTTAATAAAACAGATATTGTTACAATTGCCTTTTTTTTCTTACAATTGTATTTTTTTTAGCTTCACGCTGTATCCCGCACAGAGCAGTGTAGGCAGAGGGAACCTAGTGTTAGGACACTCCGTTCCCCACTTCCCGCCAAATTCGAAAGCCTTGGCGGAACTTAAGGCCGCGCTTAGCCTCGACACCAGAGCGAAGAAAATGGAAGTATTAAACATTTTCACTCCTCGAGTGGGAATTGAAACCACAACCAGCCGTTTACAGTCACACGCTTGTGCCACTACACGCTCACTGCGCCACGACTGGCCCCTATTGCATTTTATCTATAACAAAAATATGATTTGTTTTAATTTAACAATAGGTTCTCGCTGACTACCCTTCTATACGGAAAAAATGTGTGAAGTTGCAAAATATCCCATGTCTTTTTTCAAGGGCTATATAACTAGCCCTTTCAAAAAAGACATGGAATATTACAATTGTTGCTCCGGTGGCTAAGATTGGTTACAGCATTTTCAGAAAAATCTTTATTATATAAATAATTCCTTTGTGTCCTTGGATTTACTAGGTTCATACTTTGGGACTCGCCGAAATAGTATCAATCTCGAAATTACTACTAACCAAAACCTAGTAAAAATACTGCTTTCCTCATTTTTGAGATATCATAAATACGATAAAGAATTCTATTACGATGTCTTGGATAGACAGCTGCCCCATTAGGAGCCACCTGGAGCGGATGACTTGCAGGAGTATTAAAATGTTGTCATATCCTTTTTTTCTTAGCGTGAGGATCTATAGTCTATATAGGATTTCAGACTGGGAGATGGACCGTCCGTATTCCTACTAAAATGTCACGGCCTCACTCACACACCTCGACCATCACTGGTCGGTTTCTCTGTTAAAACAATTTACCAAACTTTTAATTTTTTTTAAGTGTTATTCCACCCCTAGGAAAATTGAAAAAGACATTTAGACAACGTATAAAAATTTGAACGCAGCGGGATGAGTGTAGCTGAGTGGTGAAAGCACCTGGGCGGTATTCAGAAGGTGCGGGTTCGAATCCCTCTGCGTTCAAATTTTCATACGTTTTCTAAATATCTTTTTCAATTTACCAAACTATTACGTAAGTAAGTATTACTTAAATTTCTACTGCACATAAATATATGTAAAGAGAAAGAGTCTCAACAAATCCCCAAAGCATCTAACATCTAGCTACAAGACACGTGCGGTTGCAACGTGAGCCGCATGCACAACTGCAGTGCTTTAAAACTTCTTTGACGTTTTAAAAATGCCCCGCAGTTAGAGGTAAGGTATTGAAAAATTCAGATCCTGTTTTTTAAAATACCTAAATATTATTCGCTGTATTTAGAATTGAAACTGAAGGTGGAGTGCGGAGTGTCTTGATACTAGGTTCTCTCTGTCTTCCTGGCTTACATAGAATATTGTTAATTCCACATCGAATTAGCCAGTCATTGGCGTCACTCGTGGCGCAGTGGCACAAACGTGTGATTGTAAACGAATGGTTGTGGGTTCGATTCCCAATCGAGGAGCAAAAATATTTATTATTTCCACTTTCTTCGCTCTGATATCGAGGCAAAGCGCGGCGTTAAGTTCCGCCAATTAACACGCAATGCCTCCGGATTCGGCGGTGCGTGGGGAACGGAGTGTCTTAATACTAGGATCCCTCTGTCTACCCCGCTGTGTGTGGAATACAGCGTGAAGCTAAAAAAAACGAATTGGCGATTAGACCATCGTGCCCCATTAGGACAGCGTTTACGTAATGGTTATGGGTTACCATATGTATACGTGAGTGATCCCTACTCGGGGAAATTTCATTCCATTTGCCCATTCTGGTCTGGTCTGCCTAAAACAAAGCACGGCGTTGCGCTTCGCCACTTAAGACGCAATGTTATGATTTGGAATGGAAGGTATAGAGAGGATAGTTTTGACAGATCTCTGACTGCCCCCTGCTATATGAGTAAAAACGTAAGGCTGCAAAAAAATGCAATATCTGTGCAAGAAGACATTTAAAGATGATGATGATGATGATGATGCTAAGAAGCAAAATAAGTTGTAATACAGCGTATAAGAATTTCGACGCAGCTGGTAGTAGAACGCATGGCTCAGTGGTGAGAGCGCCTGGACGGTATTCACGAGGCGCGGGTTCAAATCCCGCTGCGTTCAAATTTTTATACGTTTTCTTTAAATATCTTTTTCAATTTTCCAAAGTGTGGAATAACACTTTAAAAATGTTTGAAAGTAATATTTGTAGTACCCTAGGAATCCTAATCGAAGAATTTTAAAGTCATACTCACGTCATGCCTCGGTTGTAATATAAAAAGTCCTTCAACGTACAGTTACAGTACAGCTTTCTGTTTGTAACACAAGTCAACATCTTAGTGCTTCGCTGATCACGGTCAAGGTGGAGAAATGAATAACAAACTAATTTATATAATAAGTTGAATTAAATAATAACATCATTTTGTTACTCTGATAGATTAGCTAAAGCGATGCAATGGAATAGCGTCTGACGGTAAATGTTATTGGTTGTGGATTCGATTCCCGCTTCGGGGAAATGATTATTATTATATTCAAGTTATTTTCTTTTCCCCACTGTGCTTGTTTATTACATTTGCAATATATGTAAGAATATAGGTGGCCAGTCGAGACCCAGTGGCACAAGCGTGTGACTGCAAACGACTGGTTGTGGGTTTAATATTTCCATTTTCTTCGCTCTGGTGTCGAGGTAAAGCGCGGCGTTAAGTTCCGCCACTTTAACACGCAATGCCTCCGAATTCGGCGGAAAGTGGGGAACGGAGTATCTTAATACTAGGTTCCCTCTGCCTACCCTGTGTGCGGGATACAGCGTGAAGCTATACACAAAAAAAACAAAAATATATTTATGCGAATAGAATCTTACGTAATTTTGAAGCATAAATCCTTAATCGATTGAGATGAAATTATTTATCCATGTTTAGTTTAGATGACAATACACGCTTAGCTGTGTGATGTTATTTTAAACCCAACATGGCGGGACATCCAAGATGGTCGTCTAGTTGTTTTTATTGCAATCCAACATGTGGATATATCAAACGATGTAAATTGCTAAAAATAATTCGAAAAACCTGGTTTTTTTAAAAGTTTTTATTATTATTAAGAACGTGTTTTTTGTATTTAGTAAAGTACTTAAAACAATGAAGAACAGAGTATCATGACACTAGATTCTCTCTGCCTACTTTACTATCTGGGAAAAAACGTGAAACTGTTTTTAGAACTATTTAATTGTAATATAAGTTTTTCACCCGTGGGGGGACGGGTTAAGAATACAATTCCCCTCCGCCGCTTGGTAGCGTCCCGTAAGAGGCGGGTAACCCAGTATTTTTTATTAATTCGTTCTCCGACTGGCTCGCGACCACTATCGTGTCAAAGACGAACAGCCAAATATCTGATGATGTGTTCCGGTTCGATGGTAAGCCAACGCTCCCTATTCCCATCATTCCCATCCTTCCTTCCTTCCTTCTGTCCTACATCCCCGAGGCTGGCAACACATCCATAACTCTAATGTTGTGGATGTCTATGGGCGAAGGTAACCACTTAACACCAGGTGGGCCTTCTGCTCGTTTGCCTCCTTTATTCCATAAAAAAAAAGAGAACGGAATCGAACCCACAACAATCACGTCCACTCTCAGACTTTTCAACTGGACATGAATACCTAAGTCTATTTAGACTATAAGCTTATTTAAGCTATATAAAAATTAGCATATTTAACTGTTAAAGCTATTAGATACATTATTCTCACCTCATTTCTACAACACTTTCATACAATGCGTTCGAAACTAATCACGGCTGTTAGCGTGTAGGCATCGCTAATGCTACGTAGTTCCAGCTAGTTTTGGTTAGGCTTGTTACATACGTACGTATATAAATTCTTTTTTATTAAGTATAGATTTGACAGAGAGAACCAAGTGTCAAGATACTACTTTGTTTTACAGAAGGAGGGATATGAATATAATTTTTACATATATATAAATTTCCTTTACATAAGAATCGAACCTATAATCATTGCCTTTGCATTCAGACGCTGTCCCACTGCTCCACATATAGTAATATACTTATCGCATCCACAAAAAGGAAGTTCAAGGTCACATATTATTTTTTTCACGTATATTTAGAACTGTAAAAAAATACACCTAGCGTTGAATCCATCCATCCATCCATTGAGCAGTATTGAATCCATGTCTTTTAAAGTCCATCCAAGTGCAGATCAAGCACACACAGTTTTGATTTTTTTTATATTTCAATGTGTATAACACAAATACACAATACACACAATTAAGACGTTCTAGTTTAGCCCATAATATCTTGGATATTATGCAAATTAGAAAAGCCTATGGCGAAAAAGGCTTTTCATCCCTCCTCTAATCCATACCATGAATAAGATGTTGTAAAATTACTACAAGATTTAATTAATTTTATGTATTTTATATTTTTAAAGTTATTTACAATATGACTCGTGTAAAAGCGGCCTTATTTAAAACACAGTAGTTGACACACTGGCCTAATGCCCACAGATGCATTGTCTTTGATTTAAGCACATTCTATACAGACCTGCATTATGCATTATTCTCGTGCATTTATCTTATTTCACGATTTATTTGTGCATATTAGGCTGTTGTGGTACAGTGGAATAGTATCGTACTGTATACACGGTGATCAGAGATTCAATGCCATTATGGAGAAAATGTTTGTATATAAGTGGCCAGTTGTGGCACAGTGGCACAAAGTGTGACTGTAAAGCGACTGGTTGTGGGTTCGATTCCCACTCGAGGGGTGGAAATATTTAATATTTACATTTTCTTCGCCACTTAGCACGCAATGCCTCTGAATTCGGCGGAAAGTGGGGAACGGAGTGTATTAACACTAGGTTCCCTCTGCCTACCCTGATGTGTGCGGGATACAGCGTGAAGTTAATGATATATGCGTATAAGTTTCTTTTTTATATTATGGTTAACTGAAATGTGGCGCTGGCTTCCTAGTTAGACTTGAAATTGGTAGGAAAGTGGAGAACGGAGTTTAACGCTGGATTCTCTTTCCTTGTATATAGATACGAGGAAAAGGTGATGCTAAACAAAATATTATTCTTTTAATAACAAACATAACTTTTCTTTTTTTTAATAAAAAAAGCAAAAATTGGCAATTTTTTTTTTCTATCAGTTTTACGTTTTTTTTGCATAGTAGAGAAGCCAGATAGAACCTTGTGACACGGAGCTTCAATATTAACTTTACACCTAATTTGAGACATTGCATTTTGAATGAAACTTCAAAATCAAATCAAAATAATTTAAATTAATTTCTTCATCCTCCTAAATGGTAATCGAACCCATAACTTATAGCGATTTCACTCACGCTCTCCCACTGCGCTATTACAGTCTCTAAATCTTTAAATTTTATACAAAATATAAAATTCTGGTACTAATTGTACTCTAGAGAGACGACCGTGTAATTCGCAATTAGATTCGTTCATTTGAAACCGGTCATGTAGAAACAGAATTATGAAATCAATTCTAACTCAAACTGACAACTTTGTCAATTATAATTGCTTTAAAATGATGTTTTTGCAAAGTTTAGTAGAAAGAAAATAATAATTATAATAATATTCTTTTTAACTTCATGTTTTATCTAGACAGACAGAGAAAATCTAGCGGCAAAATACTCCGTTCTCTGATTTCGCCCGAATTCGAGACTTTGCGTGTTGACTGGCAGACACTTCGTTTTTTTCCATTCGAGCGAAGATATGATTTAAATATAACCATTACCACGAGTGATGATCAAACCAATAACCATTGTCAACAATTAGACGCTGTCCCACTGCACCACCTCTACTAATATTTTTAGCTTCACGTAGTTACTTTAATTGCAACTATCAAATCATTTCAATACCATTCACTAAATTCAATTTCTTCTTAATATACAATCTATTACCGTAACTTTGTCCTTTAAAAAAGCAGCTTCACGCTTTCCCTTCATTTCAAGTCCCTTCCCTAGTTTCAAGATATATCGTCCTCCACTTTTCGTCCAAAATCGAAACATTGCTTGTTGAGTGGCGGAACTCAACTCCGCGTTTTGTCTTTAGTTCCAGAGCGAACACATGAAAATTTAAATATATATTTCCACCTGAGGACCCACAACCAACCGTTTACAGTCAAACGCTCCCACTGTACCACGGCGACTTAACCTTTTCAACCAACGTGACGTTTGCTAAGTGACTTGTACACAACTGGCACGTTTTATTCGCCATAGTTTAAAAACATAATTTGTTTCCAAATGGAAGAATTAGTAACAACTTTTTTGTTCCATACAAAAACACAGACCTAGAGATTAAGTTAAACCAAAGCAATTTATCAGTTGATTAAAAAGTTATTTAGATTTCATTATAACAAGAATAGTAAGAAATATTGAAACTTTTTTTTTTCAGCTTCATAGCTTTGTCGTATAGCCGAGTAAGCAAAGAGTCTATCCAAAATATTCAATATTTCACCTATTTTTTTAATATTGGGTATTAAGTGACGGTACTCAACGCCGCACTAAATCTCTCGTTGGCCTGGAGGTGAAATGTTAATTAATATTTTTTTTAGATTCACGCTGTATTCCGCACACAGCAGGCAGAGGGCACCTAATGTTAAGACACTCAGTTCCCCACTTTCCACTGAACTTGGAGGCATTTCGTGTTAAGTGGCGGAACTTAACGCCGAGCTTTGCCTCGATACCAGAGAAAATAGAACCTAAGAAAAAAAAAATATCTCCACTCCTTGAGTGGGAATCGAACCCAAATCCAGCCGTTTACAGTCACACATTTGTGCCATGACATGAGTATGACAAAAAAATATATAAATAATTATTCCGCCGTGAATATCGAACCCACCACCATTACGTTTATAGTTCTACTATGCCACTATAGTGTCTTTATGTTGTAGTTATTATTCTTTTGTAATTGTTATTGTAATGTTATTTATGTATTAACTAGCTGTGCCCGCGGCTGTTTCTGCGTGTAAAAGTAGCCTAAGTTATTCCTTATTAAATCAGCTATCTGTTAGTGAAAGTGTCGTCAAAATCGGTCCAGGCATTCTAGAGAACTCTCTCTAACTGGAACGAACAAACAGACAGTCAGGCAAAAATGGTAATAATTGTTACTTTGGTATATGTATAGTGTGAACATAGATATGCATTTATTAAAGCTTTTTAATTTTGTTTTTTAATATTAGTTATTTTAAAATTTAAACAGATTTATACAAAATATTCACCTACAATTTACATGTTACTGTGAAGGACGTTAACTGACATGTCGGTCAGTCTAGTACTCGCTGTCGACATGTCGTCTTGATTGAACAGTGTATATCACAAATAGGTAAGGGCAACACTTTAGTAACAAGGTATTTTATACTTTATATATATGTATGCAAACATTTTTTCAGCACTGCAGAGTAGTAAGAGGGAGCGGAGTGTCTAGACACTACTCGAGACACTCCTTTCTCCATTTTCTGCCCAAAATAGAAACAATGCATGTTATGTAACTAACTCAACGCCACGCATGATTTTTGGTATCAGAGCAAAGAAATGAAAATTTAAATAAAATCATTTCCCCGAGTAAGAATTGAACCCACTACCATCGCGTTTACAGTCAGACGCTAACGCCACAATGGCCTCTAATATTAATATTTATAATTAATTTATTTATTTAGTAAAAGCAGTAGTCGGTAGATATGACTAGGAGGATACTTTTCGCCTACCGTCTTGTTGAAGATATATTGAGTTCCCCAGTTGATAGTTGTTTTTCGCTACGTGTTCATATATTTCCTTACTAGCGGCGCGCTCGCGGCTTTGCCGCGTGACTACATGCCTAGCTGTTGCGGTGAATTGCAACCCTAGGGGATCCATTTTTGAAAAATAAAGTAGCCTACTTTAACCTTGGATTATCAACTATATTTATGCCAAATTTCATTACAATCGGTCAAGCGGTGTAGATTTTTCATAGACATTTATAGATTTTTCATAGACATAGATTTTTCATCCCCTATTTCAATCCTTTAGAGAAAAAATAAGTAGCCTATGTTAGACCCAGTTACTGTTACTACTTTCATTCTAAATTTCATCCAAATCGGACGGGTAGATTAGCCGTGAAAGCATGACAGACAAACACACAGACATTCCCATTTATAATATAAGTATGGATATCTAATAAATAAATAATATTTTATATCTGAATTCGTAAAAATTGCTTGTATTATATTACATTTGCAGTGGACTATTTTATTAACATTTTTGTGTTCATTATATTATAAATATTTGTCGCAGGTACCAGAGCGAAGAAATGAACTGTTTGACCTGATACCTGCCGCTGAATTCTCCAACCGCACAGTACGTGCCAGGTTGAAATATCATCCTCACCACCTGGATACCTGGCACTCCAGTACTGTGCGGTTTCGTCGTCATTTCCTTCCACACGCCACTCAACTGTGGAATGGCTTACCAGCGGCAGTGTTTCCAGGTCGATACGACATGGGTACCTTCAAAAGGCGCGCTTACCTCCACCTCAAAGGCCGGCAACGTCCCTGTAGCTCCTCTGGTGTTACACGGGGCCGTGGGCGACGGTGTTCACCTATCATCAAGTGACCCGAACGCTCGTTTGCCTTGTCCTTTTTAAAAAAAAAAAAAAAAAAAAAAAATAAAATATAATTATTTCCTTCAGTGGGAATCGAACCCACTACCATAACGTTTATAGTCAGAGGCTGACGGCACAACGGCATCTAATAATAAAATTAATATTTGTAATTATTTAATTTATTTAGTTACACTCGTAGACGGTAGATGGGAATAGGACATTTTGTGCCTACCGTCTTGTTGACGATATATTGAGCTCTCCATTTTATAATTGTTTTTCGCTGTGCATTCATATACTACCTGTTTTTATAATATTTTATATCAGGATTATTAAAAATAGCTTGTATTATATTATATTTGTGGTAGACTATTTTATTAACATTTTTGTGTTTGTGTAATAAGTTTTCTGTGTATTTCTAGTCCTGTTATAAAGTGGAGTTGAATTCTAATAACATGTGAGAGTAAGTTAACTTTTTGTTACATTTATCAATATGATATTAGGTCTTTTTTCTTTTTTTTAGCTTCACGCTGTATCCTGCACACGGCAGGGTAGGCAGAGGGAACCTAGTATTAAGACACTCCGTTCCCCACTTTCCGCCGAATTCGGAGGCGTTGCGTGTTAAGTGGCGGAACTTAACGCCGCGCTGTACCTCGACACCAGAGCGAAGAAAATGGAAATGAAATTTTTGTGTTAGTGTAATAAGTTTTCTGTGTATTTCTATTCCTGTTATAAAGTGGAGTTGAGTTGTAAGTAAGTTGACTTTTCGTTTCTTCTATTAACATTATATTATGTTTATTATATTGTAAATATTTGTCTTAAGTACCAGAGCAGAGAAAAGAAAACAATACATAATCATTCCCCCAAGTGGGAATCAAACCCACGAACTTCGCATTTACAGTCAGACGCTGTCCCATTGCGTCACAACGGTGTCCGCCTTAGTACCTTTTTTAACATCAGGAAATCCTGTACGGACACCAGCCCGAGGACTCGGGACGTGATTATGTGGGACTCCGGTAAGGCAAGATGATAACGCCGCCGTTACCCACTAAAACCTGACGGAGCTCCTTCTCGACCGCCACTAGCCGGGCCATGGGGACCGAATCAATTGTCCGAGGACACCGGCGGCAAACACAACAACTTCCGCCTTAGTGCCTACCTAAGACAAAGCACAGCGTTGAGTTCCGCTGCTTAACACGTAATATTTCGACTTCAGGCAGAAAGTGGATAACGGAGTGTCTTGACACTACTTTTCCTTTAACTCTACTATGCGCGAACAGCGTGGAGCTGTTTGTAAATATTTGTCTATTTTCTTATAAGTGTAAATTGCTATTTATTACTGGATATCTTTTCAACTTATAATCTAAATTAGGGTAACTTTATTTCTTTATTACTTATTAATCTTGGCAACGTCTGCTTAGTAGAATCATATTTTTTTGAATTCTGCGCTCCAATGAACAATACAACTCAGTGGAATGTTAATAATTTTTTTTTTTGTCTCCCTCAAGACAAAGAGCAGCGTTAAGATGCGCTTAACATGTGCAATGTCTAATTCCGGCGGACAAATGAGATCAGAGTAACTTGACACTAGGTTCCATTTGACTTATACCGTCCCATTGATTTCCTAAATTTTATTAAAGCAATAATAAGTAGAAAGGATACCTACTCCATTATTGGTTTAAGCAAAGTACTTAACATATATACAATAGATATTTTTTTAGCTTCACGCTGTATCCCGCACACAGCAGGGTATGTAGAGGGAACCTAGTGTTAAGACACTCCATTCCCCACTTTCCGCCGAATTCGGAGGCTTGCGAGTTAAGTAGCGGAACTTAACGCCGCGCTTTACCTCGACACCAGCGAGGAAAATGGAAATATAATTTCCACTCCTCGAGTGGGATCGAACCCACCACCAGTCGTTTTACAGTCACACGCTTGTGCCACTGGGCCACGACTGGCCACTATAAACAATAGTAACCTTGAAATAGAATTTTGATATAAAATTACATAGACTTTATATTTATAATGTATGAATTAGCTTATATAATTAAAATTCTTCTTGCCTCGTAAAATAGTAGGTCGCATTCATTTGATACAATTACCAGTTACATAAATATATTTTGAATGTTTAAAAATAAATCTTATATAAGCTTAGTAAGTATTTGAATATAAACGCGATAATTATGGGTTCGATTCTCACTTGAAATAATATTTAAATATTCATTTAAAATCTTTAAAAAAAAATATATATATATTTATTTTCTTGACGCAGTTTGAGTATGTATTTTTGTACGCATTTCTTCGTCCGATACCTTAAACAGTATGGCGTTGAGTATTACCACTCAACACGTCATGTTTCTATTTCAGGTCGACAGTGGGGAACGGAGAGTCATGACAGTTATACTATAGTGGGGATCGGAGAGTCATGACAGGTAGACAGAGAAAAATATATGAAGTTGCTATTGAGGTAAGCTATCAATAAAATAATTGTTTTAAGTTATATGCCATTGCATTCTACGTACCATTTTCCCATAGAAATTTTGGTAAAAAGAAAGTTGCTGTGTGTTTTATCATTTTTTCAATAACGATTTAAGTATATTTTCAAAAACTATTGTCAATTTATTGTCTTGTCTTTAGTTAAATCGCAGAGATACCTTTCATAACTCGTAACATATCATTGCGTGCTAAGTGACGGAACTTAACAACGTACTGCAACACCTTATTAATTTTAATTCTATATATATATATACACACATTTATTATTCCAAAGAATTGTAGGTCAAATTCACTTAAAAATATACAATAAAAAATTACATAAACTATTTTAAATTATTAATAAAAACTAAATGTTTAAGGAAACGGAAGACTGTCACGCTCCAACAGTATGGAACAGAGACAGCGCACGCGCCTTTGTATGTAATACTTGTACACCACTTCGTAGCTATATGAAGCTATAGTCAGCTATATTAACTTTACGCTTTTCCCCGTATAATAGGATAATCAGAGAGAAATTAGTGTCAAGACACTCCTTTCTCCTCTTGGGACCTGAAATCTTATGTGTTGAATGGCGGAACTTATGAGATCGTAGTGCTAAGACACTCCGTTTCCTACTTTTTGCCGAATTCTGGAAACATTACGTTTTAAATGGCAAATATTGATGCCGTGCCTTGCCTCCACACCAGAGTGAAGACAACGGAAATTTTAAATTTCTTCTATTTCTCTAGTACACATCGAACCCACAACCAGTCGCGTTTACAGTCACACTTTGTGCCACTGCGCCATGACTGGCCACAATTTATCTTAATAATTATAATAATTCAATAATCCTTCTTAACGCTAAGTGCTGTAAGCTATATACCAGGCAGCGTTTGGTTAGAATACAGAAAAAGCGAAATACAAAGAAAAAATGTATCGCAACTAAATCAAAAATGTCGTAGCTTTACGTCTAACTAACGGCCCGCTCGCGGCTTCGCCGCGTGAACTACATAGCTGTTTCGGTATATTCCCTCGGTGGTCGACTTTTGAAAAATAAAGTAGCCTATGTTTAACCTTGGATTATCAACTATATTTATGGAAAAAATCATTAGAATCGGTGTAAATTTTTCATATAGACTTTAATCCCCTATTTTATCCCTTTAGAGGTTGATTTAAAAAAAAAAATAAGTAGCCTATGTTTGACCCAGTAATTTTTACTACTATCAATTTAAATTTCATTCAAATCGGACTGGTAGATCGGACGTGAAAGCGTGACAAACAAACAGATAGACATTCGTATTTATAAGTAAGGATTGCATGGCGGAACTTAACGCCGTATTTTTACTTACTTAAATAATATCTTTTATCATATTAAATATGTATTACATAAATATACTATTAAATAAAATATAAAAGAACTTTTATATTATAGCATAAATAAGCTTAACACAGTAGTTGACCAACTTGCGCTTGCACTGACGTAGATATCAGTCAGTTGTTAAGATCATTTCATAGCGGCCGCGCGTCTCATGCCTTAAGTCTTTATTCTCCTTTAAAAAAACTGTAATTACTTGACAGATAATAAATATAATTCAAAAATCGAATTAGTTATCTGTGGTGACTGTGAAATAAAAAAAATTGAAGTGTTGTGTCAAAATTACGGATTTAAAAAAAAAAAAAATAAAAAGTGTTTAGAATAATTAAAAAAGTTGGAAAAAGTGTTTTTATTTATTTATAAAATTTCAACAAACATTATATTTTAAATGAAAAGAAAATGAAAGATTGCAGGTAAATGAATATTTCATTATTACTTTCTTCGCCTGTTGTTTGAGATAATGACTTTATGTAATTATTAAATGGTATGATTTATTACTTAGTGTCACATGACGAAATGCTTTCCAATGCTGATTGTGATTTCTTTGCAAATATGTCGCTCGTTTATTTATAAGATACGTAGGATTAGTAGTGTTTGTCTCGAGGAGACAGTTTTGGGTTCAAATCTACTGTAAGCAACTTCTGTTATCAACTGAATTGACAGTTGAAAAAACTAAAATTTGACATATAGGCTTCTTCGGAAGACTGAGAAAGGCTTCACGCTCTTTCCCGCATTGCAGGGTAGCCAAAGAGAATCTAGTGTCAAAATACTTCATTGTTAGCTGTGGTTCGAAATTGGGAATTGCGTGTTGATTGACAAAATCCAGAGCCACGTTTTGACTTACCAAAGCTGGACAGTGAAAATAATTTTCACATCTTTTAAGCATTTTTAAAGTGTTATTCCACACTTAGGGAAATTGAAAAAGACTTGAAAATTAGAATTTCGATGCAGCTGGTAGTAGAACGCATGGCTCAGTAGTGAGAGCGCCTGGACGGTATTCAGCAGGCGCGGGTTCGAATTCGCTGCGTTTAAATTTTTATACGCTTCCTAAATGTCTTTTTCAATTTTAACATCATCACCAACATTAAAAATAATTTTATTTTAAATCCTCAGAGTGGGAATCGAATCCAGATCCAATCGTATGTACCTACACTTAGGCGCTATCCTACTTCTCGATATTTCAACGAGACTGACATTTTAGAGTCTACAATAATAAAGATGTTGATTGTAATTTAAATCTTCTACCATAAAACTTCTTCGTTACCGAGTGACGAACGGACAATTTACAGCTAAAGTTAGTAACTATACAGAATAAATTGGAATATAACTTTCTTGAAGAGTACATGACAATAAGAGAGGATATTTCCGGAAATTCTTACTCAAACGGGAAAAACTAGATCTCGTTTAGTTTATAACTCTTCCGTTACTAACTGAATAACTGACAGACAATGCACGACCGAAACTCCTGAGCGTAAAACATTGAAATTATTCGTTTAATTTTTAGATCTTAAGATTTTCGTGATTTTTACACATTTTAAATGTAATTATATTGTATTGTAGTTATATTCGGCGTTAACTTCCGCCACTTAACACGCAAGCGGAAGCGGAGAATTTGGCGGAAAGTGGGAAACGGAGTGTCTTAACACTAGGTTCCCTCGGCCTACCCTACTGTGTGCAGGATACAGCGTGAAGCTAAAAAAAATATAATTATTTAAGCAGGATTAATCACGTATTCTTTAGTATTTGAAGATACAATTTGAAAAACCCAACGTTTCAAACATTTTATACTTATAGGGTTTTCTAAAATGTATTTCGAATACCAAAATTTATGCGATTAATCTGGTGAAAAGTTTAATATTAAAATATTCGCAATTTGCATTCACATAAATTCCTATAAAAATAGGACAAAGTTTTATATTTTACCGTCGAATTCTCAGTATATAAAAGTAGGAATTGAATGACAAGAGTCAAACCTAGACACATGAAGCAACTATTGGTCTATATATATATATATATATATATATATATATATATATATATATATATATATATATATATATATATATATATATATGATAAAAATGTAACTTATCGCTGTCTGTACATAAAAGACATATATCTCTTCTCTCTATCTCAAAATCTCTGTCTAAAAAATCGTTATTGCGTGCATTTATCAATAAAGTTGTTTTTTTTTCTGTTTATATATCTGTATTTTTATGTGTCCCATAGTGCAAGCATCAAAAATGGCTTACCTATGATTTAAATGCAGTTTCGATTATAGTATTTTGGTAAACATTCCTTAACATTTAATGTTCATTTTATTTCAATCGGTTGATAAATAAAAAAGTTAAAACCAATTAAATTAAAAAATTAACCATAATTTGTGATTAATGAGATATAGTTATAGTTGCTCGGGTTATGATATTTTACTTTTCTTTTATTTGCTATTTGGTATTTAAGGCAAAGCGCGGCGTTGAGTTCCGTCACTCAACACACAGTGGCCCTATTTCAGGCGGAAAGTGGAAGACGGAGTGTTTTGACACTAGGTCCTCTCTGACTCTACCCTGCTATGAAGGTAAAAGCGTGAAGCTGTAGTAACAGCTGTTTAGTTCACGCAGGCAAAGTCGCGAGCAGGTCGCTCGTATGAGATTTATAAATTGTAACCCAGACAATAATACTATTGTCTTTTAAAACAATAAATAAACTTTTACTTATCGAAGGTCGTCGATTCGATTCTGGCTAAGGATTTTTTGTGATCTATTTTTTTATACATCTATTATTTATTTTAAATAATATACTACATGTATCTTAAGCATATAACTAGAACTGAAACTTAAGGCTTAAAAGTTAAGAGGCTCATATGTCAAAAGATTGATATTAAATTAAAAAAAAACTCAACTTAATTCGTGTCCAAGACATAGAAGTTAGTGCGAAGACCCTCCGTTATACAAAAAAATTCCCTCCAAATTCCACAGACTGCATTTTACCACCGGAACATGCCGGAATCATTGCGAGTGGAAATCGAACCCACTTTCATTATTTAATATAAAAGTAGGCACCGTAAGTAGTAGATAATACGTCTACTACTTTCGTCTACCTTTATCTAAACTAGCGTCTCACTCGCGACTGCCCTGGGTGAACTACGTACCTGTTTCGTTATATTGCAACCCTCGGGGCGGATTTTAGAAAAATATAGTAGCCTATGCTTCGTACCTTGGATTATCCAAAATTCATTACAATCGGTCAAGCAGTTTAAATTTCATATAAACTTTAATTATATATTCCACTATTTCAAACCTTTAGAAACTGATTTTTATTTTGAAAAAATAAGTAGCCTATGTATGACCCTGGATTATTTACTACTTTCATTCTAAATTTCATCCAAATCGGACCGGGGTAGATTAGCCGTGATAGCGTGACAGACAAACACACAGACTTTCGCATTTATAATATAAGTATGGAGTGAAGTTTCTGATTGTAATATTAGAATAATAAATTTTTACTAAATACATATGTACATATACACATACAATACACAATACATATACTAAAATATTTTTTAATACTATTTATATGCCTGTCCGTTTGTTTTGCCAAATCTGGAACGGATGGAAATCTGGAACCAATTTTGACGATACTTTCACTGGCAAATAGCTGATTAATTAAGGAGTAACTAAGGCTTCTTTTATTGTAAAATTACAACTTTTTTCAAAAATGACGAAGACGAAGTCACAGGCAATGCTAGTATATAATATAATTAAAGCTAATATAACTAATGACCTATACTCAAGTACTCGTGAAGTGCTCGTATCGTCTGACAGACGTAATATGATATCTTGCGGTCTTATATACTTAGACCGCATTTGCGCGGTTTCCAAATTAACTTCTAGGTATGTTAGCACTTAATAATTAATGTTAAGATATTTTAGTATAGAGGCAGCGTTTGACTGAAACGTCGTGGTTGTGGGTTCGATTCCCACTTCAGGAATTATTATATTTGAATGTTCATTTCCTCGGTCTGGTAAATAAGACAAATTGCAGCGGTGAGTCATGCCACTTAACAGACAGTATCTCGATTTTCAGCGGAAAGTGGAGAACAGAGTGTTTTAAAACTAGGTGACTACTCCGCTATGCGGAAAAAGTGTACAGTTGTAAAAAAATATATTTTGCACTTAATAATATGTGTTTCATAAGACAAAAACTAGAGAAAATCACAGAAGATAAAGCGGAAAAGAGAATATTTAGATAGTAAATTCTCTCTGACTTCTCTTTTAAACGAAAAGTGTAAAGCTAACAAAAAAATGTTTTTTTTTTTTAATTTAATCTTTAGATTTTGCTACCAGTTTTTTTTAACTTCGCGCTGTATCCCGCACATAACAGGGTACCTAGTGCAAATTCGGAGGCATTGCGTGTTAAGTGGCGGAACTTAACGCCGCGCTTTGCCTCGACACCAGAGCGAAGAAAATGGAATTATTAAATATTTCCACTCCTGGAGTGTGAATCGAACCCACAACCAGTCGTTTTAAGTCACACGCTTGTGCCACTGGGCCACGACTGGCCCCGATATACACTTTATATACACTTGTATATAAAGTGACATATACGTTGCCAAGGCGACGTTTATTTTACGCGTCAATGGTTACTAGTATTAATAAATGTAAATAGGGCTAAGTTAGTATAAAATTCCATACATCGACATTTGAGATTCTCGCATTGCTAAGTATCGTGAACTTAAAACAGTACTTACTGTACGTGAAAGGTAATGCTAAATAGAATGTCAATAAAGCTTTATACACACTACGTATTATTAATATGGGTTATGTTCCTATAGAAAAGCCATAGTGATGCAGTCGGAAAGGGTCTGACTGTAAAGGCAATGGTTGTGGGTTCAACTTCCTCGCTTGTGAATGATTATATTGAAATTATTTTCATTTCTCAGCTCTAGCACCTAAAATAAAGCGCGGCGTTGTGCTCCGCCAGTTAATACGATCCCGATTTCAAGTGGAAAGTAGAGAATGGAATGTGTTGATAATAGACTATATATTATGTATTTAGTTTACTTGTATTTTTCTAGTTAATAATCTATTCTTATCACGATATACTTTTAATAATATATCAATTTCAATGTAAATTCATATAAAATATTGTAAAATATGCTCCCATTGTGTCCAAGCATTGTTATCTATCGAAAAGTTCATAAAATACCGCAGTTCTAAATACCATAGAAGTAAATACTAAAGTCGACATTGATTGAAAGTTATTGTTATTTATTATATAAATAAATATTTTCATTTTTACAGTCCGGTAAGACGACAATCAGTATTAAGTTATGCTACCCAAAATGCTGCGAAAACTTCACCCTTTTTACAAAGTTACTATACTTACTTACGTTACTTTCCCGTGTGGGGACAGGCTAAGAATATAATTCCCCCTTCGCCGCTGAGTAGCGTCCCATAAAAGGCGGGTAACCTAGTAGCTAGGTGGTAGGAGATTCGTTCTCCGACTGGCTCGCGACCACTATCGTGTCAAAGACGAACCGCCAAACATCTGATGATGTGTTCCGGTTCAATGGCATGTAAGCCAGCTCTCCCTATTCCCACCATTCCCATCTGTCCTCCCTCCTTCTGTCCTACATCCCCAAGGCTGGCAACACATCCATAACTCTAATTTTGTGGATGTCTATGGGCGAAGGTAACCATTTAACACCAGATGGGCCTTCTGCTCGTTTGCCTTCTTTATTCCATAAAATAAATATACTGGCAGAGGAGTATGAAATTTGGCATAGTTGAATTTATATGAAGAAAAAGTGCTTAGAGTTAAGTATTATATTTTTAAATAATTAATTAATAAAATGTTATTTACATATACAAGAATATGTTTGGCATATATGTATGTACCACTGTTTAAAGTGGCATGCGTTACCTAGTTAACGAGTGCTTATAGCGTCAAGGAGACTCTTTAACCCTAGTAAGGAAAGTACATTCTGGCTATAAAAATATTGTATTGTTATGGGATCCGGACACAAGTGCTTAATTACAATTCTTTGGCTGCATAACTGCTTAACTATTCACAGAAAATACTACTATCTTCGATCTTACATCATAAATCGAGATCTTCTAGAGAAAATTCATCGAAATCGTTCAAGCGGTTTAGGTTTATCACACAAACGTTTATCCCTTATTTCAACCATTTAGGGGACGATTTTTAAAAAAAAATATAAAATGTTTGACCCTGGGTTATCTACTTTTTCACACCAAATTCCATCCAAATCGGGCCAGTTATTTTATATACATACAAGCTTAAAAAAATCTAGTACGATTTTATCAACCAAAACAACATTTCAAAGCCGAATCAACTCACAAAATACCGAATAAATATTATAATTTATGCATAACATTTAAATATTACATATATTTTTTTATTTATTGATCAACAGTTATAATAGCTTTTGAGGCAACACTGCTATACTGTACCGTTCTTTCGACCAAATCAAATTGTATCCGTCACATACGGTGTTATAGATGTAGCGGGTTTGAAAATAGATTAAGAATGCGACTAATGTATTGAGAAATTGTATTAAAATTATTGAATATTGATGGATTCGAACGTGTGACCTTTTGGTTGAGATTTTCAAAGTATGTAGTTATTTAAATATATTCTCACTTATATTTATCAAAAAGATTTATATTATTATTAATTCTCAAAAGATTATCGTAGCCCGGTTGGATAGCGTCTGCCCGGTCGTGGGTTCGATCCCATTCAGGGAAATGATATTGTTTAGAATATTTCTCCTCTCCACCTCCTGGTATCTAAGTCAAACGTCCTCAACACATAATGTCTATATTTTGGACAGAAATTGCAGGCGGTGGTGTCTTGACTCTAGGTCCTCTCTAACTACCTCTCTATGCGTGAAGGCGTGAAGCTACAAAATAAAGAAATTGTATTGTAGTTTATATGCAATTTATATTTATGTACTTGTGTAGTGGCCAGCCGTGGCGCAGTGGCACAAGCGTGTGAATGTAAACGACTGGTTGTGGGTTCGATTCCCACTCGAGGAGTGGAAATATTTAATATTTCCATTTTCTCCGCTCTGGTGCCGAGATAAAGCGCGGCGTTAAGTTCCGCCACTTAACACGCAAGCCTCCGAGTTCGGCGGAAAGTGGGGAACGGAGTGTCTTAACACTAGGTTCCCTCTGCCTACCCTGCTGTGTGCGGGATACAGCGTGAAACTATATTTATGTACTTAGTTGTAGCCCGCAATTTCGCTTACGTGGGCTTAAAATGTAAAATTGCCTTTTTTTCCACTATCCCACCTCAAGCTAGCACTTCTCAAGGAACATATGTACCAAATTTCTTAGTTCAGTAATTTTCGCTGTGTTTTATCTATCAGTCTCTCAAAACATTATATTTTTCCATATTTGACCCTAATCCTCAGGTAGTCTAAATAAAGAAGACGTTTTACTAAAATACTTTCTATATGCATATATTATTTAGAAACTGGTAACATTAACTTAAAATCAAATTTAAACTACACAAAGTTTAATTGTAGTGACTGAATATTCCGTTCAATATTATTTATGTCTATATAATTAAGAAATGCTTACAAAGGTGATTAATGATTTATGTCAGTCTAGGAAAATCGAACCTACTTCCTGTAGAACTTGTTCCCGACACAATTATAAAAAACTTGATGAACAACACGCTTTAATAGAAAACTAAAAGTGTGTCATATGAAAGCTCAGCCAAGAGAAAGGCTATCGTGGTGCAACTGTAAACGCGATTGGTTTCGGGTTCGATTCCCACTTGGTGGAATGTTAATATTTTTGGAACACTAGCTGTGGCCGCTACTTCGTCCACTTCGAATAAACAAAAAACATGTAATTCTAAAATAAAAGTAGCCTAAGTTACTTCTTATTACGACAGCTATCTGCCAGTGAAACATTGTTAAAATCGGTCCATCCGTTAAAGAGATCAGCCGGGACAAACAGACAAACAGACAAAAATTGTAAATATGTTATTTTGGTATATAAGTACTGTATATACATATTTATTTAGTAAAAAGCAGTCCAATTTTATTTATTTGTATAGTTTATTATTTTCTTTGCTCCTTTAAATAAGACGATCACAGCGTTTAATTACGCCACACAACACACAATGGAAAATGGAGTGTTTTAACACTAAACTCTCTCTGAATACCCTATAATGCTTTAAAAGTATGTTACATAAAAGCTCAGGCAAGAGAAAGCTTTGAGAAAATGTCAATCTACATATTATAATAATGTACACATAATATCCATATAATATATAAAGAAATTGTCTTAGCGAGTGCTAATGTAATATTAATGCTAGAACTAATGATGTTTTGCTCTTATATTCATAGGAAATGATTATTTTAGTTTCTTTTTTGCTTTGACACGTCTTGGGAGGTCTTGAGTGGTATAATGACGAGTCACTCCGTTCTCCGTTTTTGTCCTCTTTTAGTGACATAAAAAAGCTTGGTGATACCAAGTAGTGATATATGAAAGATTAGGCTTTTAGATATTTTAAAAATTAATTAATTAATTGTTGTGCTGTCCCCGGGTTGCCATTAAAAATGTAAAAAATATAAATATAGTTGAGCCCGTCGTACTTAACAGTGGGACAGCGTCTGACTGTAAACGTGGGTTCGATTTCCACTCGGAGAAATGATTTTATATTATTTTCATTCCTCCGCTCTCGTATGGGAAAAACGTAGGAGAAAAAACGCAGCGTTAAGCTTCACTACTGAACATAGTGTCTTGACACTTGGCACCTCCCTGCTATACGGAAATAAAGCGTAAAGCTGTATTTTTTGTTCATAAGATCAAAATAAAAATGTTAGTAATCTGTACCAGAACCACATCATATTGCCCCTACGCATATTTTATTTTTCTACAGAGTACCTAATAGGCTTCACTTATTGTCATTGCTTTTATAGTGTTTTTATTTAAATAAATAAAGTGGCCAGTCGTGGCGCAGTGGCACAAGCGTGTGACTGTAAACGACTGGTTGTGGGTTCGATTCCCACGAGGAGTGGAAATATTTAATATTTCCATTTTCTTCGCTCTAGTATCGAGGTAAAGCGCGGCGTTAAGTTCCGCCACTTAACACGCAAAGCCTCCGAATTCGGTGGAAAATGGGGAACGGAGTGTCTTAACACTAGGCTCCCTCTGCCTACCCTGCTGTGTGCGGGATACAGCGTGAAGCTGAAAAAAAAACAAAAAAATTAATTGTTGATTGGAATTAAATTTTGCTCAACAGTTACTAACTTAAACCAATCGCGTTTCCAGTGACAGTTATATTGTATGTGATACATACATATGTATACAAAAATTCAAATAAGTCGTTTTTTCCTCATATCTTAAGCTATCGAGATCTAGCAGATCTAAATGCTTCATTCTAAATACCGGTCGCGTGACAAATGTTACTTAAGCGTTACATTTTTTTTTCAATCTGTTACTAGTAAGTAGTTTGTGAATTAATATCGTTTTTTTTGTACTGCTTCACGCTTTTTCCCACATAGCGGGCTAGGGAGAGAACCTAGTGTTAAGACTCTCCGTAAGGAAACTAAACAGCCTTGATCTTTCTCAGGTACTAGAACGAAAAAATAATAATAATTAAATCCACTGAGCGGCATTCGAATCTAAAACGATTACCGTCAGATAGTATCTCACTGCACCACAATGGCCTCAATTGTATCGATTACTTTATATATTTTAATTACAATCTTTATTAAATGTATGTGGAAAAATTACCACCTTTTGACTAACGAGAAATGAGAATCTCTTGCATAAATAATTATAAATAATATAAGTATTGAGATCATTTTGATGCAGTTATATTAAAAAATATAATTTTTATTTTTATTTTTCATTATTCATAATATTATTTACATTAATAATATTTGTGTCCGATCTTTACATACATCCACATCTAAAGCCTTTTCTTCAGCTTTCCGCTTTATTCCATATCATTTATCCAGAGAGAACGTAGTGTCAAAATATTCCGTTCTAAACTTTCAGCCCAAATTTCGGACTTACGCTTGTTGCATTTCTTTTATCATTAGAGCAGGAAATTGAGATTCGAACCCACAACCGATCACATTTACAGTCTACTATATCACTGAGCGTACAATAGCTTATATATAAACAAGCAATTTTAAATAGCTTCGAGCAGTATCCCGCACACAGCAGGGTAGGCAGAAGGAACCTACTGTTAAGACACTTCGTTCCCCATTTTCCGCCTAATTCGGAGGCACTGCGTGTTAAGTGGCAGAACTTAACGCCGCGCTTTACCTCGGCACCGCGAAAATGGAAATATAATTTCCACTCCTCGAGTGGGAATCGAACCCACAACCAGTCGTTTACAGTCACACGCTTGTGCCACTAGGCCACGACTGGCCACATGGTATGTAGATAACAGGAAAAATGATTAATTTCAATATGCATTAACACTAATTCAGAATACTAGGTTATATCAGAGCTTCATCTGAGCTAAGTTGATAGGAAACTTGTAAAAACGGAGAAAGTCAGCGCGTAGAAGTTAGTTGTGTCTAATGACATTTTGATATCGTTGTAATGGTAAGTGAAAATTGTTTTAATATTAAATAAGTTTTTGTTATTAGATAGCTAAGTGTTATTATTTTAAGCTTTACCCCTTTTTCCTTATAGCTAGGTAGGTAGAGAGAATTTAGTGCCTAAACACTACGCTCTTCATTTCCTGTCTGAATTTGCGATATTGCGTTTTAAGTAAAAAAGTTGCAAAAGCGGAAAAAATTATCACTTCATTTGATATTGATTTTTTTATATATTTTCATATATTTTCCGCATCGTACGAATTATAAAGTACAAAAAGACCTGTAAAAAATATATGTTGTATTACACGCCATCGTAACGACTGACAGTTTAAATGCGAACATAATATATTCGAGTTCCGATGAAAGACATTGGTATTAAAACTTTGTTAACTTCAGCCATTCTCAACGTGTTATATATAAACAAGAAGTGGAGAGCGGAGACACTAAGTTTCTTTCAAAGTAGTAAAAGTTTTATTTTACTCTGTCCAGCCAATTTAAATATATTTTATTTCAAATTTAGACTAACTTTCTGTAATTTTCGTTAGCACTGGGGAAATAACTGTTTGTTTTTTTGCTTGAAATCGAAACCAAATTTACTGCCATTAAATAAACATTATTAAAGAAATAAGTAATTCTTATACGCTTTATTACAACTTACTTTATGTTGTTAGCATCTCTGTTCGACGCAGCGGCTAGTAGCATGCATGGCTCAGTGGTGAGAGCGCCTGAACGGTATTCAGGAGGCACAGGTTCGAATCCCGCTGCGTTCAAATTTTTATACGTTTTCTTTAAATGTCTTTTTCAATTTCACGACAGTTGACGACAACGATGTGATAGCTCATGTGGGAAAGTGGATATTCCTTTTAACCAGAAGTCCACGGTTTGGTCCTGATTAAATTTTCATTTATTTATGTTGTTTTATTTATTTTAATTTTTATTTATTTTTTAGTATAATTTTTATTTATTATATCTTTTTTTATTACAATTACACTTTCAAAATCACAATTTATCTAAAAGAAATGCTGCGCGGAGCTTGGTGACCTGATGTTTTAAATATAATCCACCGACCGGAAATCGAACCTACAACTCGCGTACAGCCAGTCTCTCCACTGGACCACAATAGCCTCTCTAACACAGTTATTCCAATAAACTATAGACAATGTATGGATAATATTGAAAATGCGGTAGTTTCGTTTCCCCAAGCGTGCCACATACCCACTCTACCTTGTTAATTACAAGCTTAAGTAAACAGTGTTTTTTTTAAATCCACACTCGGTTCGTACTTCCGGAATTTTCTTTGCTTCTATTTTGTTACGTGATTTACGATGTAATGTACTGATTATTGGTATACATTGACCTGTTCTTATAGATAGTTGTCCATACTATCTATAGTATATAGTAAACTAGCGGCCCGCTCGCGGCTTCGCCTCGTGAACTACGTAGCTGTTTCGGTACATAGCAGCCCTCGAGGGTGGATTTTTTGAGAAATAAAGTAACCTATGTTTAACCTTAGATTAGCAACTATATTTATGCCAAAATTCATTACAATCGGTCAAGCGGTGTAGATTTTTCTTATAAACTTTCATCCCTTTAGAGATAAATTTTTGAAAAGATAAGTAGCCTATGTTAGATTCAGTAACTTTTACTACTTTCATTCTAAATTTCATCCATATCGGACCGGTAGATTAGCCGTGAAAGCGTGACAGACAAACACACAGACATTCGCATTTATAATATAAGTATGGATGCGAAAGTCTGTCTGTCTGTCTGTCAGTCTGTTATGCTTGAACAACTAAAATATCGGCCCGATTTGGATGAAATTCAGAATGAAAATAGTTGAAAACCCAGATAATGGAAACCCAGTTGATGTTTTTTGTTAAAAACCAATCCATAAAAACCAATCTATCTACAAACTTTAGTCCCAAACCGGATGATTGGTAGTACAAACATTTAAACTACTTGACCGATTTTGATGAATTTACTTGGCAGACTGAGGAATGCAACTAAATTAAATATAATAATTTTCGCGACCAAGAATCGAACTCAGTACCATCGCGCTTACAGTTACACGCTATTCAACTATATTAAGATACATTAAAATTTAACACTCGCATATAAAAGATCTAAATTAAAATTCTAACGAGATTTTTATTACTTTCTCAGTAATTATATTATATTCATAAAAGTAACTAATCGATTGTTACTTAAGAATATAAATTTTAATATGATATTGTTTAACCGGATATTGTATTGTTGTGTAACTTCCGGTGGCCATTTTAAACTGTATTAGATAAAAGTCGATATTATATTCTTCCTTATTATAAGACATCTAAATCATTAATATTTCCGTAGAAATATTATAATATTTTTATTTTTTTCGCTCTGGTGTCGAGGCAAAGCGCGGCGTTAAGTTCCGCCACTTTAGACGCAATGCCTCCAAATACGGCGTGAACGGAGTGTCTTAACTCTAGGTTCCCTCTGCCTATCCTGCTGTGCAGAATACAGTGTGAGACTAAAAAAAAAATATAAGACGTCTAAATCTTTAAATATTTTAGTTTATGAAAGAGGCAAAAATAATTAAATTTATATAGATTTATAACAGGTCTATATAGATTTAATCACTATTCGTGTGTATTGAATATTTCAAAATTTCCAGGGGCCAGTCGTGACGCAGTGGCACAAAGTGTGACTGTAAAACGACTAGTTGTGGGTTCGATTCCCACTCGAGGAGTGGAAATATTTAATATTTCCATTTCCCTCGCTCTGGTATCGAGGCAAAGCGGGGCGTTAAGTTAATGCGCAATGCCACCAAATTTGGCGGAAAGTGCGGGACGGAGTGTCTTAACACTAGGTTCCCTCTGCCTACCCTGCTGTTTGCGGGATACATCGTAAACTAAAAAAAATCTAAATATTTAAATATTTTACTTTAAGAAAGAGGCAAAAATAATTAGTAACAGGTTTATATATGTAGATTTCATTTCTACTCGAGTGAATATTGAATATTATTTAACTTCCATCATGGTAGGTTAACGCGCAGTGTTAAGTTACGCCACTTAATATGCAGAGTATCTCTTATGGGCGGAAGGCAGAGAACGGAATATCTTGACAATAAGTTCTTTTTGCTTACCCGATGTTTCATAGTTTTGTGCGGCCCGTGAAGCGTTTATTTGCGTTGCCGATATTATTATAATAAGAAATATGATTTTGGCTCGCAAATAATTTCAAAATTGGATAGACCTGTGGCCTAAACAGAAAAATAAAATAACTTTAATTTAAACTACGATATGTACATGTTAGTTTTTTTATTAGATTCACGCTGAATGCCGTACACAGCAGGATAAGCAGAGGGAACCTAGTGTTAACACACTCCATTCCCCACGCGCTGCCGACTTTTGGACGCATTGTGTGTAAAATGGTGGAATTTAACGCCGCGCTTTGCCTAGACACCAAAGCGAAGAAAATGGAAATATTAAATATTTTCATTCCAGTGAGAATCGAACCCACAATCTATCGCTTTACAATTACACTTTGTGCCTCTGCGACTGGCCCCCACTGTCACATTATAGTTGACGGTTAAAATAATCTACATACATATATCTTTACAATTTGTATCTATTTAATGTATATAATTTATAAATGGTTTATATTTCAACCAGTCCCTTACTTTAAAAAGTTAAAGTCCATCCGTTTTTATGTTTCCTTAGAAATTTCGTGAAACCCTCTCCCAAAGGACCATGCCACCTTCATGCCAAGTTTTAGTTATCTATGTCCAGTAGTTTCGACTGTGCGTTGTCAGTGTGAATAAAGTAAGTTGTCTAACTAAAGTGTCAATCAGAGAAGAAGAAGTTTGACTTTTATAATAAGTTAGTGTAAGTATACCATATCTATATCTATATCTATATCTATATCTATATCTATATCTATATCTATATCTATATCTATATCTATATCTATATCTATATCTATATCTATATCTATATCTATATCTATATCTATATCTATATCTATATCTATATCTATATCTATATCTATATCTATATCTATATCTATATCTATATCTATATCTATATCTATATCTATATCTATATCTATATCTATATCTATATCTATATCTATATCTATATCTATATCTATATCTATATCTATATCTATATCTATATCTATATCTATATCTATATCTATATCTATATATATAATAAAAGAGTAGAAAAGTCAATTCTGTACATGAAAAATTTCAGAAAAAAATTAATTGGGTGCGTTAATATATCGATAACAGAGGCCAAAAATCTACTCAGTAGAATTTTTGTCTGTCTGTCTGTCTGTTAATTTGTTCGCCAATCACGCAAAAAGTACTGGATGGAAATGAATGAAATTTGGCATTGGCAGCTTATTGTCCAAAGGTACATATAGGATAGTTTTTATCCCGATGTTCGATGTAGTTTTTTTTTTGAAAAAATAAAAAACCGATATAAGTAAATTATTTGTATACTGATATCTACCGGGTAGAAATTAATGGATTTTTGTATGGAGTTAGCTTAGAGGTTAGAGCAACATATGGGATAGTTTTCATCCTGGTATTCAACACAACTTCCGCATAAAAATTAAATTGAAAAAAAAGACATTCAAATTATGTCGATAGTTCACGAGTGAAGCTAAATTCGTTTCAATATCACTAATTGAAATAATTATATTATAATATTAAATAAGCATAACATTTCACCGGTCTGTTAAACTTTATATAATCTATATGACAGCAGATGTCACTACGTTTTCTGGAACGGGTAACGCCATTGCTTATTACATAGTTGACATTGTATTAGATATATCCGTACTCATTAATATTATTATTATAAAAATGCAAAAATCTATATCTCTTCTATCTGTTATGTTTTCACGGGTAATCTACTGGAAATTGTTGAAGACGCAGGGTCAAATATAGGCTACTTTTTAAAAGTTATTCCCTAGGAGGTTGAAACAGTAGATGAAGCTTACGTATGTTTAGCATAATATAGTGAGAATGAAAGATCTTGACTGAAATGAATGAATTTTAGTTAATGAGGCGAGCGTCAAACATAGGCTATATCTTTTTTTTTAAAATAACCCGAAAGGTGCTGGAATAGGGTATAAAATTAGTAGTAAAATTAGTCTACCCAGTGACGCCACGAGCGGGTCGTTAGTTTACCCTGGTATTTAATACAGTTCCCGCAGAAAAATAAAAAACTGGCAAAGTCAAATTATATTGATTACTTGCAAGTAAAGCTATTTTTTTAATATCAATAAGTAACACAATTGTAAAATAAAATAAAAACCGTCAAATTTATTTAAGATTACGTATACATGTACGAAATCTGCTATCATATAGATATATCATAGCAGATTTCTTACTGTTATACAGTTATCGCTATATGTTATCAAACAGTATAGACATTGTACTAGATGTATCGACAATTTTCTCAAGAACATAATTAGTGACGCAAGGTCAAATATAACCTACCAGGGGGGTAGTTTATAAAAAAAATAGTCCCAAAGAGGCAATAGAGGATGAAAGTGGTAGTTCACGTGGCGAAGCCGCGAGCGGGTCGCTAGTATTAATGTAAAATACATCGCAATTGATTTGAGCCTATGATCAATGATCTTTTATTTTAATGCTACGCCAATAACATGGTTTTAAGGTCACCATAATAAAGATTTTTCATCGAATGCGAGAGTATGTGTCGTGTGGCCGAACTTAACGCCGCGATATGTCTTACCAGAGCAGAGAAATATATATTTTTTCTTTCATCATAAAAATCATTCTACCAAGTAGAAATGGAACCCACAATCATCGTGACATATCCGACACTACCACTGCGCCTCAATTTTCTCTAATCCATACAAATATTATAAATGCAAAAGACAGTCTGTCTGTCTGTCATGCTTTCTCGGTTATTAGCCCGATTTGGATGGAATTCAGAATAAAAATAGTTAAAGACCCAGGGTCAAATATAAGCTATTTTTTTTTCAAAAATTAACCTCTAATGGGTGGAAATAGAAGATGAAAGTTTGTATGAAAATTTACGCAGGCAAAGTCGCGAGAAGTCGGTAGTAATCATATTAAAGGAAAATAAAGCTTTCTCTATACTATTAAATACTTCCATATATTATATATAAGTAAGATAATTTATGGTAATTTCAAAGTGTTTAACATGCATTGTACCCGCTATTCGAACTGTACTGTTATCTCACTATGGCATGTGTTGAGTGTTTTTGCGGAATTCTGATATACGGAACAGTATTCTATTATTATTATTATTTACTTTAGCTACTGACTAGACGGGAAAACCTAGTGTTAAATACTTTTAAACATTTTTAAAGTGTTATTCCACGCTTAGGAAAATTGAAAAAGACATTTCGAAAACGTATAAAAATTTTGAACGCAGCGGGATTCGAACCCGCACCTCCTGAATACCGTTCAGGCGCGCTCACCACTGAGCCATGCAGTGAGTTTCAACGGTATTCAGGAAGCGCCGGTTCGAATCCTGCTGCGTTCAAAACTTTTATACGTTTTCTAAATGTCTTTTTCAACCTAGTGTTAAATTAAATCCTTATGTCCTAAGTGGCGAAAGTGTAAGAGCGAAAACGGCACGAAAAATTTAATTTTAGATATAGAAAATCTATGTGGGGTCAGTCGTGGCTCAGAGGCACAGAGTGTGCCTGTAAAGCGGCTGGTTGTGAGTTCGATTCCCACTCGAGGAGTGGAAATATTTAATATTTCCATTTTCTTCGCTCTGGTGTCGAGGCAAAGCGCGGCGTTAAGTTCCGCCACTTAACACGCAATGCCTCCGAATTCGGCGGAAAGTGGGGAACGGAGTGTCTTAACACTAGGTTCCCTCTGCCTACCCTGCTGTGTGCGGGATACAGCTTCACGCTGTATCCCTTGCGGGGTAGTCAGAGACAACGGAGCGCCAAACGCTACGGAGTCCATGATGGAATGCTTGCCCGTAGCGATCCCCGCCAGCCCTACTTGTTAGGGCTGCAGAGTTCCATCCGCCACGTGCACCAGGGCACTGTATGATAGGGCGTCCCCCCGAGGCGACGCGCACCAGCGCGTCCCCGTTGGTGTGAGAAGTGGGGAGGGGGGAGTAGACAAGTGCGGCGTTGGGGACCGCCACCCGACACGCTATGATGTCCAAGACGGCGGGAACTGGAGGCGGGATACAGCGTGAAGCTAAAAAAAAATCTATGTTTATATATATTGTTAGAGCACTTTGTTTTTGTACTTCATAAATTATTTTGTTCATGTTTTTTTAACACATGACCTGCCTATAATAACATATATTTTTAAACTAAATATCGTTCTAAAATCATCTTCAAAAATCGTCCTACAGTCCGGAAGTCGTAGGTTAGGTGCATTTATCAAGGTAAAAAAAAGATCTTTATTTTTTTTTTGTTTGTCAAAAATAACTAAATCGGTGAGATTTAAATATGGTTTTAATTTAACGTACTTTGGTAATATAATGTATCTTTCATTTCAATTGGCTCATAAATAAAAAAGTTACAAGAATTTAATTTTTTATAGACAAAATTACTACTACAACGTGAAGTTAAAATTACTTTAAACTAAATCTTTAAAATAAATTGGGGAACGAAGTGTCTTAACACTAGGTTCCCTCTGCCTACCCTGCTGTGTGCGGGATACAGCGTGAAGCTAAAAAAAAAGATAATTATCCCACGCGAGAATCGAACCCACGACCAACCACGTTTAAAATGAAACACTGTCCCACTGGGCCGCAATGCCTTAACAGATAGACTTAAAATTTCTTATATTAATATACATATGTATGTAAATTCAATATTAATAGTGTTAAATGGAAAAAGTTATGGCGAACCGTTATATGGTCGTATAACGTTTGTTGCATATTCATGTTAATTGAATGATGTATGGATATATGTACACGTATTTCTTAGATTATTCATTGATTTTATATAAAAGTAGACTATTTAGTAAAATCTAGACGTTTTATTAGATTTTTAGTTGTATCGGAATAACTATACTATCCCAGTCGTGGCTTGTGGACAACAAAGTGTGACTGTTAACGGGACTGGTTGTGGGTTCGATTCCCACTCGAGGAGTGGAAATATTTAATATTTCCATTTTCTTCGCTCTGGTATCGAGGCAAAGCGCGGCGTTAAGTTCCGCCACTTAACACGAATGCCTCCCAAATTGGAGGAAAGTGGGGAACGGAGTGTGTTAACACTAAGTACACTCTGCCTACCCGACTGTGTGCGGGATACAGGGTGGGGCTAAAGAAAAAAAATTTACATTATATACGTAATTTATTAACGTCTTTATATAGACCTAAATAAGCTTAACCTAATTCTATTTTCTACAAAATACTACGATCGTTGTAGGTTCGATTCCTATTCGCAGAAATGACTATAATGTTATTTTCCTTTTGCCACTTTCGCTCTTAAGATAAACCACGACGTTGATTTCTGTCTCTTAATGTCTCGATTTCGTATCAAAAGTGGAGAGAGGAGAGTCTTAACACTAAGTTTTCTCTGACTACCCTATTACACGGAAAAAAGCTTCAAGCCTCTTTTTTATTTTTAGGCCTAATATTAAGTGCCTAAGCACATTCAATTTCAATTTATAGCTCATTGCGGTGAGATTTATGAGCAGTATTGGAAACCAATAGCTGAGACCATTTTGAATGTGTTATATACATACAGTTTTAGTATAGGCTATGATGGTGTAGTGGGAGAATGACACACTGGTATCGTGATGGGTTGTAGGTTCGATTTTCATTCGTGGGCATGATGTAAATTTAATTGTTTTCATTTCTTTGTCTTGTGACAAGATAAAGTGTGGTGATAAGGTCTGGATATAATGTCTTGATTTTGGTCGAAAAATGGAAAATGGAGTATTTTGACACCTTATCTCTTTACTTATTCTGCTGTTCGGAAAATACGTAAATAACTTAAATAAGG
This sequence comes from Dryas iulia moderata, assembly GCA_019049465.1. Taxonomy (NCBI): domain Eukaryota; kingdom Metazoa; phylum Arthropoda; class Insecta; order Lepidoptera; family Nymphalidae; genus Dryas; species Dryas iulia. The sequence continues at coordinate 335,020 of CM032422.1, read as the reverse complement.
AGGTCAGGAGTGTATGTATTCTTTATTCTTGTGATTTATAAAGCTCATTAACTTAACATACTCAACGAGAGATATTTTACATTGTTACTTCCAATCCTTTCTTTAATTAAAAAAAATCCTTTATTTGTTCAGAATCTCTATTTTTTTATAAATAGTGGCGAAATCCCACACAAACACATTAATTATATCTAAATCAGAATAAAAAATCGTATTTTTGTCACGCTCTCTCTCACATAGCCGGAGAGATCATAGTATTAAAACACTCCACTCACCTCTTTCCACCCAAATCCCACATTGATTATTTAGTTGCGGCTCTTAACGACGCACTTTGTCTTGTTCACTAGTCCAAAAAAAAAAGGAAAATTATTAAATTACAATCATTCTTCCGCTTGGAGTCGAACCCACTACGCATTCACAGTCAAAATGCCATCTCACTATGCCACAATAGCTTCAATAATTGTTATTTATATATAAATAATTAATAAAGGCAGCGTCCCGTAAGAGGCGGGTAACCCAGTAGCTCGGTAGTAGGAGATTCGTTCTCCGACTGGCTCGCGACCACTATCGTGTCAAAGACGAACCGCCAAACATCTGATGATGTGTTCCGGTTCGACGGCACGTAAGCCAGCTCTCCCTATTCCCACCATTCCCATCCTTCCTCCCTCCTGTCCTACATCCCCGAGGATAGCAACGCATCCATAACGTTAGTGTTATGGATGTCTATGGGCGTAGGTAACCACTTAACACCAGATAGGCCTTCTGCTCGTTTGCCTCCTTTATCCTTAAACAAAAAAATGAAAAACGTCTGGATTAAAAGGATTGGATTTATAGTTGGGGAAATTATTATATTTATACATTTTTACCCGGTCTTGTAAGATAGTGCGGCCTTAAGCTCTAAAAGTAGACAGAAGGCGGAGAACCATATATTTTTTAGACTTAGCCATTTCATTTTTTTCTCGCACAACAAGGTTAGTCTGAGAAAAATTTGATGACAGGATACTCGGTTCTCCACTCTCTACCTGAAATCGGTACATTTCCTGCTGAGTGGCGGAACTAAATGCCGCATTTTTTAAGTATAAGACTTACGAGTATTTTAGGGATAATTACCACCAGTAAAAATATAACCCACAACCTACAAGCTACAATGCCCTCAAATATACCAATCACAAACCCAATTTTACCAATAACAATAAAAAAAAGTCGAATAACTCAATAAAATACGAAGTTATTTTATTAGGTAATTTACCTTTAACGTCGTAAAGCGAAGCGAACCATTAATCTTGGCCCTGAGCAATAGTTTCGCGTAGAAACTGAATTATTGGCTGTTTAATTGAAAACAGTTATATAGTGAAAAGTATTGAGAAGCACGTGTGGGTAACACAGTCGTTAATTAACTTAATCTACGTTAAATTAATGCGTGTAATTATAGATTTAAATTGCATAAGCCCAATATAGGGATATTTCGTAATTTTATTACTAAAAACAGCTGTACATGCCTTCTTATATAACAGGGTAGTCAGAGAGAACCTAGTGGCAAGACACTCCGTTGAAGAAGACATTTAGAAAACGTATGAAATGCGTTCAACGTATGGCTTAGCGGTCAGAAGACCTGGACGGCTTACAGGAGGCGTAGGTTCGAATCCCGCTGCGTTCAAATATTTAGACGTTTTCTAAATGTGTTTTTCAAATTTCCTAAGTGTGGAATAACACTTTAAAAAAATGTTTAAAAGCACTCCGTTCTCCACTTTCCTTCTGACATCGAGAAAATAGACATTGTATGTCGGAATTTTGCCCTAGGAGGAATTAAAATAATATTTATAATTATTCACCCTAGTGACAATAGAACCTAAGTCTATCACAACCTCTGACCCATCGTTAAAATCATTTAGTAGCTGGGGCCAGTCGTAGCGCAATGACACAGACGTGTGACTTCAAACGACTGGTTGTGGATTCGATTTCCACTCGAGGAGTGGAAATATTTAATAGTTCCATTTTCTTCGCTCTGGTACCGAGGCAAAGTGAAGCGTTAAGTTCCGCCACTTAACACGCAATGCCTCCAAATTCGGCAGAAAGTGGGGAACGGAGTGCTTTAACGCTAGGTTTACTCTGCCTACACTGCTGTGTGCGGGATATAGTGTAAAACTAAAAAAAATGGTAAATTCAATATTTTTTACATAAAAACCAATTAAATTCATTTTACAAAAAATGAATTTACTTAATTTACTAAACTTAATTTTATTAAATTTGATGTCTTAGTCTGTTTATAGAACTATAAAATCGAAAATATGACTTATCCTCCTACCTTCATCCTTATATCAAAGTCAAACAACACATGGTAATAAAATATTTATTTTAACCAGGAATCGAACTTATTACCAACTATCAAAATAAGTAACTACTGTACTATAAAGCCAATCAAAGCTAAACTACATAGACGAAATGAGGTGGTAAATTAGAAGAGATTAATTTTACCACACAACTCTACAAGCTTTATTATTTTTCCAGACCAGTATTAATGTTGGTAGAAACAAGAGGCCATTAGTAAGTTACGCCTTTGATAAATCCCTCAATACTATCCCGGGCTCTTAGTCACGTTGTGGATTTTCGTATAGAGAAAGAAAGTGGCCAGATTTTGTGAGTTTATTTGGCATTCAGAAAGAGGTATAAGTTAAGAAATGTAAACAGAAAAAAAAATAATTAGAGTGTAATTTTGAATATTTTGATAGTCTGTTTGACGGTGTAAGTTTAACTCTCCTCAGATGACATAAAATAAATTACAAAAACGATTTTGTTATTTTATAAGCAACGTCTTTGAAATATACATAAGTGGAAATGGAACGACTAACGGATTGTCTTTGTGATGCAGAATATGAGAGAGTAAGCCTCTTTTGTAAATTAGCTTAATATAAGAAATAAATTAAAAACTTAACATTAACATAAAAGAAAGAAGAAAACTAGGACACAATATAATGATTATGAAAACAAGAGAGTAGGTCAAGAGTCTCGCAAGGATTCAAAAATTTTACGTTTGAAACATCCTATGGTGTCATAGGCCATATCCAAATCCTTGATATTGCTGCTAATTTCATTATACTGACACAAGAGTGCTGGTATGTGAGAATTCATTCCTAATTTGGTCCTGTACAATTTAATGTTGAAAAAATGTTTGAGTTTACGAGGTATATTATTTTACGCACTGCATGTACCAAATATTTTTTTTTTATGTTAATGTATGTATGTTCTTGTATTTTATCTGTCTTTGATGTAGTGTTATAAAGGTTTTCATTATTTTTGTTGTTGTTGCACTTTATTGTATTTTTTGTTGTATAACTTATTTTCTACATTATTATTATAAAGTGAACAATACTTACATTTTTATTCATATTTTTTTTTATCTATGTACGTGTAAAGTATATTGTTGGTGCATGTTGTGTCTGCCTGTAAGTAAAATAACTCCGTGCAATGTTTGTATTTATATAATATGTTCATGTCATGTTACGTGTATATTCTGTTGTGCAGACCTTATAAATAAATAAATAAATAAATAACTATTCTAACCCAGATTACCCTATAATAGCAAAAATTAAAATTAAAATATATAAAAATTACAACTTATACCATTTTGCATCGACATTTTGAAATATTCCAAAGCTACAGAGCTCTGAAAGATACGTTTAAGGTTATTTATTGTTTCTGCGATGAGAGATGTATCTCAAACGGTCTACGGATCAATTTGACGCATCCAATAAATAAGTTTTGGCAAGAGTTTGATTGTTTTTGTACCAATTACGGGATAAGGAAAGTGTAAAATACTTTTTTGAAGTGAAAACTTGTTTAGGCGCGTTGAGCGTTTTGGTAGAGGGTAAAATCCTCGGTTCGCGTCACCGACATGCTAATGATAATAGTATTGAAATTGAAATTCGTGTAAATATAAATACTATGTATAATTAAGATAATTGTATATTAATTATTTTTTCAACCACTTTGTATTTATATTTTGTTCATGATTTGTTTAACCCATCATATGTAACTAATAAATAAAACATAAAAAATTTCATATAATTTTTGCATATAGTTTTAATTACACTCAACTTAATAGTTCCGTTTTCACTTCTATCGGCAGTCGTGGGACTGCTACTGTTTTTATTATTTTTTTTTCCAGCTTCACGCTGTATCCCGCACACAGCAGGGTAGGCAGAGGGAGCCTAATGTTAAGACACTCCGTTCCCCACTTTCCGCCGAATTCGGAGGCTTTGCGTGTTAAGTGGCGCAACTTAACGCCGCACTTTGCCACACCTCGAGTGGGAATCGGACGCACAACCAGTCGTTTACAGTCACACGCTTGTGCCACTGGGCCATGACTGGCCACAAAATTAATTAAAACTTTTTTATTATAATCTTAGTATATTAATGTGATTGTTATAAGGCCATTTTTTCAGAGGGAATTTTCTAAATATTTTCGTATCACATTTTGATTTTGTGTAATAGATAAAAGAAAATAGGTATATAATTTATCTTAAGCAGAAAGAACCTAAGCTAAGACACTCCGTTCTCCAATTTAAGCTTGAATTAAAGACATTGCGTGTTCAGTAATGAATCTCATCACTATGTTTCTTGTACGTCAGAGTGGAAAAATAAAAAAAAATTAATTATGATCGTTCCACCGAGAAAAACCCGAACAATCACGTTATTATTTCTTCACGCTCTATCCCGCACACATGATGGTAGGCAAAGGGAACCTAATGTTAAGGCACTCCGTTCACCGCTTTCCGCCGAATTCTCGACATCAGAAACAGTCAGTTGCGTTTACAGTCATACTTTGTGTTCTTGCGCCACGAACTTCCTCTTTATTATTGGTTTTGGAATATGTTGAATATTTTTGTTACTTAATTAAGCTATAAACTAAATGTTATTCTTTCCATTTCCAGAACACAACACTTCAAGATATATTCCAGCCAAATGTCTTAAGCGCTATCAAAATGGGCACCAGCTTCAGCAGCGCCAACAGTAGGAGATGGTCGAGGAAAGAAGCTCCTAACCCTGAATCATCACGAATCCTCTTTCTCCTATATCTTATTCATAGAACATGGAACGTCGTGGTGGAACATATGGACTCCAAGAGTGCGAGGTGAATGGGCATATTTTTTTAGTAAAATATATTTTTTCGTTATTATTTTATAGTTTTACGCCTTATTTTGCTTAGCAGGGTAAACAGAGATAACTAAGTGTCATAATACTCTGTTCTCCATGTTCCATCTGAATTCCAGACGTTGCATTTTGAGTGGCGGAACTCAACGCCGGGATCAATCAATAACATTTTAAAATAATGATTACTCTGAGAGCCTGAAAATGTCGAATTTAATTAATCTTAAATTTGATATATTTTTTTAGCGTCACGCTATATCTCACCAGGGTGGGCAGAGGGAACCTAGTGTTAATACACTCCTTTCCCCATTTTTCGCTGAATTTTAAAGGCAATTTCGTGTTAAGTGACGGAAGTCAACGCCGCGCTTTGCCAAGATACCAGAGCCAAAAAAATAAAATATTTAAATATATCAATTGCTCGAGTGGGAATCGAACCCACAGCCAATCGTGTTTATACTCACATTTGTGTGCCCCTGCGCCATGACTTGCCTCAAATATCCTTTATCGTATCCGTATTTAAATTATTTCTATTTCCCCTCTCTCGGTTAGCGCGACGTTACCACACGTAATATGTCAGAAGCGAGAAGCATGTCTTAACATTAGGTTCATTCTGTTTATCCTGTTATACTGGAAAAAGCATAAAGTTTTTTTAAACATTTTTAAAGTGTTATTCCACACTTAGGAAAATTGAAAAAAGACATTTAAAGAAAACGTATAAAAATTTGAACGCAGCGGGATTCGAGCCCGCGCTTCCTGAATACCGTCCAGGCGCTCTCACCACTGAGCCATGCGTTCTACTTCCGCTGCGTCGAAATTCTTATACGCTTTATTTATATTTTATATTTCTTTACATGTCTTTTTCAAGCATAAAGTTGTTTTTTTTTTTTTTATTTTATTAGTACCTAGTTTTTTTTTTTATATTTCTTATCTAGTTTTCTTAGTTCTTCTGTACATGTTAGGGGAACCTTAAAAATGTAACACTTGTAAGGCCCTATATAACGAGAATAAAGAGAGCTGTGTCACACAAAGAAAAGAGAAAATTACAAAAGTATATTTTTATTTTAAACATTCAAAAGTGTAATTCACGCTCATAGGATTTCAAAAAGCCGCACCTTTTCAAAACCGAACAAACGCTCTGACCATTAAGCTTTGCATTTACGCCTTTGTTGCCTTTCAATAAGTGCGGGTTCGAATCCCGCTGCCTTTTTTAATTGAATTTGTATACGTTTTCTAAAAATATTATAAGCCACTCGTGACTGTACCCCTGGCACAGTGTGTAGTTGTAAACGCGACTTTTTGTGGGTTAAATTGCAACTCGAAGAATTAAAATATTTCATTTCCTTCGTTTTGGTGAAGGCACGGCGTTGAGTTCCGCCACTTAACACGTAATGCCTCCAGAATTAAGCAGTGTGTGGAGAACGGAATGTCTTAACACTAGGTTCTCTCTGCTTACCCTGCTATGTGCGGGATACAGCGTGAAGCTTAAAAAAAAGTTATGAATACTTAAAAAAATTCATTAGTAAACCTTATATAATCACATAGCTTACTTATATTAGATAAAGGAAAGAGAGAAAACAAAAAATCTTTACCTAATTTCAGATGGCGTCACTCACACGCACCGAGCTCTGGGGTACGTCAGTTCGATTCTGTCAGCCTGGACTCGGGGTCTTGCTACTCCGCGTGTAGCTGCAGTTACTGTAGGCTGAGGGACTGCGCCCAGGACTGTGTCAGGTAATGGAAGTTTCTGTGTCAGTTTTGTCAGTCTAATTAATTGGGATCTTTATAAGTAAATAAAGAGGCTATTGTTGTGTAGTGGGATAACGTCTGTAGACGTGATTGATTGTGTGTTCGGTTCCCACACGAAGAAATAATTATATTTAAATGTTTCGTTGCTTTGGTAAGAAGATTGGGCGACATTCAGTTCCGTTACTTAACAAACAGTGTCTAGAATTCGAGCGAACGTTTGGAGAACGGAGTGTTTTTAAAGAGTCAAAGTCAAATAATTTTATTCAAAATAAGAAGTTACATGCTTCATTTTTTGAACGTCAAACAATTTACCACCGGTTCACTAAAGTTAATGCCTCAGACCAGACAATAACCGGCGCAAGAAACAAGTAAAATATCATTAAAGAAATAAATAGGTAAATAAATTTCGATGAAAATTAATGAAAATAATCACAATAAATTATGCTTTTATTCGAGTATTATTCGACTTTTGTACAGGCGCAGAGAAAAATATGTGTTACACTTTCTTTAATATCCGCCTTATACTCAATACCGCGCATTGTCTTACCCGAGGGATGAAAAGTAAGAAAACAAAATATAAATAATTCCTCTGAGTGTAAATTGAACCCCCAACTATCTTATTAACAGTCAGACGCTGTCCCACTGCGTTACTATAGTCACAAAATATAAAAGTTTAATCTATACAAAATAAATTTAGTAAAAAAAAAATAAAAAAAAAATAGCTTCACGCTATATCCCGCACACAGCAGGGTAGGCAGAGGGAACCTAGTGTTAAGGCACTCCGTTCCCCACTTTCCGCCGAATTCGGAGGCTTGCGTGTTAAGTGGCGGAACTTAACGCCGCGCTTTGCCTCGTCACCAGAGCGAAGAAAATGGAAATATAATTTCCACCCCTCGAGTGGGAATCGAACCCACAACCAGTCCTTTACAGTCACACGCTTGTGCCACTGGGCCACGACTGGCCACAATAAATTAAGTAATGCAGTATAATAACTGCATGAATTTAAAGAGATGGCTATTAATTTTCGAAAGAAAAAAATATATATTTTAATATTCGGGAACGCTTGTCTCTAAACTCTAAGTGACACGAACATAACAGCAACGTGACTTATCACTGATAGATACTATTTATTACGTATCATACATTAAAGTAAAAAGGTTCGTATGGCATTGGCGGTGTTAAAAACTTTTTCAAATTTATAGACAATAATAGAATCCATACTTATATTATAAATGGGAAAGTCTGTGTGTTTGTCTGTCACGCTTTCACGGCTAATCTACCAGTCCGATTTGGATGAAACTTAGAATGAAAGTAACAATAACTGGGTCTAACATAGGCTACTTATTTTTTCAAAAATCAACCTCTAAAGGGTTGAAATAGGGGATGAAAGTTTATATGAAAAATCTACACCGCTTGACCGATTGTAATAAAATTTGGCATAAATATAGTTAATATTCCAATGTTAAACATAGGCTACTTTAGTTTTCAAAAGACCACCCGCTAGGGTTGCGATATACCGCAACAGCTATGTAGTTTAGCGAGCGGGCCGCTAGTATTATATAAAACACAAAGTATGAAATACAAGTGGCCAGTCGTGGCCCAGTGGCACAAGCGTGTGACTGTTAACGACTGGTTGTGGGTTCGATTCCCACTCGGGGGGTGGAAATATTTAATATTTCCATTTTCTTCGCTTGGTGTTGAGGTAAAGCGCGGCGTTAAGTTCCGCCACTTAACACACAAAGCCTCCGAATTCGGCGGAAAGTGGGGAACGGAGTGTCTTAACACTAGGTTCCCTCTGCCTACCCTGCTGTGTGCGGGATACAGCGTGAAGCTAAAAAAAAAATGAAATTCAAATAATATGAAACACAAACTATATCACATGTCTGACAAAAGTTATTTTGTTTTCAGGTAAGTGAACATTAGAAGAAAAACCATACTAAGAAAATTCCTTCAACATCGTCAGTCACATTCTTCGTCATCATCGTCAAAATTTACATATTTCTTATATTCTTTAATGTTTATTTCGTCTGCGTGTCAAATTCATATAAGCCAAAGTTAGTAGCCTGTTACTGATCTGAGCTATCTGCCTGTGAAAGTCCGGTCAAAATCGATCTAGCCGCTCCAGAGGTTAGCCACGGCAAACAGACAAACTCCATTTTTATTTATTTATATATATATTTAGATTAAAAAGTCTATAAAAAAATCTCACCACATACAAAATATTTGTATGAAATTTTAATATCCATCTTACGTACTCGTAGATGTTAACAAGATGCAGGCAACACCGCAGCATCCCATTACGTTATTGGAGTAACATTGACTACTGAACGCAATCACGGGCCGGTTGAGTCAGCTTTGTGTATTAAATGTAATCTAAGGAGTGCTTTATTAAGTGCATGTGTGAATGGAATCATGTGTGGTAAACCTTTTTGGTGAATTTTATATATTTTTTTTGACTAGTACTGAATTTTCATATAAAAAATGATACTAACATTAATTAATCCATACTTATATTATAAATGCGAAAGTTTGTCTGTTTGTCTGTCACGTTTTCACGTCTAATCTACTGGTCCAATTAGAATATATAATCCTGAAATTTAGAATGATAGCAGTATAAAATCCAGGGTTAAACATAGGCTACTTATATTTTCATTAATCAACCTCTAAAGAGCTAAATTAGAGGATGAAAGTTTATATGAAAATTCTAAACCTTGACAAGAAAGCTTGACAGATTTTAATGAATTTTAACATAAATATAGTTGATAATCCAAGGATAAACACAGGCTACTTCATTTTACAAAAATCCACCCCCGAGGGTTGCAATAATACGAAATAGTTACGCGATAAATGCGGCGAAACCGCGAGCGAGCCGCTAGTAACGTATAATATAAGTTTAAAATAACTTAGCTTAGAATGATGAGGCGCCTGTATTAAAAATATAACTTAGAATTTCTCGCATGTTGTATATATAGATGATGGTCGTGGATTGGATTTCCAGTCGGCGGAGATGTTTATATTAATTTTTTTTATTTCTCCGCTGTGCTGACACAGCACTAAGTCGAGTTACGGCTCTCAACACGAAATTATATGAGTGTTATCACTTGAAAAAGCCATTCTGTTACACTTTCTGCCGTAATTCGAGACAGTGTGTGGTTGAGTAGCGGAATTCAACATTCAGATTCACATTATGCCCTCTTACAACCGCTGAGAAAATAAAATAATTTAAATAAAATAAAATAAAATGGGGAGCGGAGTGTCTTAACACTAGGTTCCCTCTGCCTACCCTGCCGCGTGCGGGATACAGCGTGAAGCTAAATATAATCTACCAAGTGGGAATGATTATATACTATTTTCATTTCTCCGCTCTGATACTTAAAACAAAACGTAACGTTAATTTCTGCCGCTTAAGACAGTGTCTCGAATTAGGGAGGACTATCTTGACATTACGTTCACCCTGACTATCCTGCTGTGCAGGAAAAAGCGTTAAAACCCATTTACCAATAGAAAAAGCTTATTAAGCTTCAAAGTGTAAAGAAAAAAGCTTATTAAATAGCATTAGAACCGGAGTGCACTCTCTTACAGAACACAAAGACTTAAACGTCTTAGAGTAATGAGTCTGGTTAGTAACGTACTCGTAGTTGTAATGCTGCAAGCTTTCTCAAGTAGTTAAAGTTCACTTTGTTTGTTCAGTTCAATGGAATTTAATTATTTTTCAAAAGATATATTATGTAGTATTAATGGTTACTAGCTAACTAGTTTTTATTTACGGCTTTGCCGGCTGAGACCATGGAAATGATTTTTTGTTCATAAGTAATATTTATGAAGCAAAGGTGAGTGGAAAGAGAGGCAGGGGGAGACCTCGGTTGACCTTCGAAAACACAGTATCGACGATACTGGAGAAAGGTCACGTAAAAAGCATGAGGACACCCCGGAGGGCGTGTATGAAGAGGTTGATGACTGTGGACGAGGCGAAAGAAGTATGCAGGGACCGTAGCGTTTGGCGCTCCGTTCTCTCTGACTACCCCGCAAGGGATACAGCGTGAAGAGACAAAAAAAAAAGTAATATAAGTGGAGAACGGAGTGTCTTAAGACTAGGTTCCCTTTACCTACGCCGCTGAGTGCGGAATACAGCGTGAAGCTAAAAAAAGTAAGTAAAATAAAGCTTTATACTCGTATTTATAACATTGGAAATGACAGATTTTAATACAAAGTTTCAACCCCTATTTCATCTTGTTAAGGGTAGAAGACTGTTAGGTGTTTAGGTATCTGCTTATTTTATATCAATATCCTGAATGTAAGAACTCATGCTTGTTACTTTAAAACTGACCGGCTTTCTCAATTTTTAGCCCCTAATTCATGCTTTTAGGTATAGAATTTTCACAATCATTGAAGTAGACATCTATTAGGTAATCTCTAATCAATAACCCGTATATAGAAGTTTATGCTTGTAACTTTAAAGATGGATGATGAATTTTCATACTACCTTTCAACTTTTATTTCACACTAGATGTTGAATTCCCGGAAAATCTTTTAAGAAAGGATTAACTAAGGTTAGTTAGTTGTCTAACTAAGAGAGTTTCTGTTTTCTTCATTAGGCTACCCTACTTACCAAAAAATATATATTTAAGTTAAATAGTTTACGCTTTGCGATGATTAATCAGTTAGTCAGTGAATCGGGACGAGCTATATTATATGAGCGATTACTTCTGTATTTAAGGTTTTTCTTCACTTTAACTTCAAGCTACTTCCCGCATAGTGTCAAGACACTCCGCTCTCCACTTTCCTAATTTCCGAAAGAATTCCGGTGACGGAATTTTAAGTGGCGGAACTCAATACCAATAACTAATGTAGAAGTATTTAATCGTATACGCTATGATTGTGAGTTTGATCCCCATTCAGGTCAATGATTATAATTTGTTTATTTTATTTTGCCGCGATGGTGACAAAACAAAGCGAAACGTTGAGTTTTTTAATAAAAAAACAAAATACACAAAAGAAAACAAGGTTTTAATTACATTTATTGATATTAGTTTAATAAAGTGCTGCCATCTAGTACTCATTTGAGTAATTACTACGAAATACTTCACATTATTTGACCTTTGCATTCTAGTTCAAACAATCGACAATAGATGTCGCTGTAAAAATATATACTAATATTTTCCAGCTTTACACTTTTCTCGTATCCCAAGATATGCGAAAAGATTCTAGTGTCAAGACACTCCGTTCTCTACTTCTGAGTGGTAGTCAATGCCCATAACTGATGTGACAGCATCTGATCGTTAACGCCATGGTTGTGAGTTTGATTCCCATTCGGGTCAATGATTATATTTAAGTTATTTATATTTAGCCGCGATGACGACAAAACAAAGCGAAACGTTGAGTTTGACCATTCAATATCTTTCTTTTTTAATAAAAAAATAAAATATACAGAAGAAAACAAAGTTTTAATAACATATATTGATATTAGTTTAATGATTAAGTGCTGCCATCTGGTAAGTACTAGAATAACTACTACGAAATACATTACATTATTTTATCTTTATATTGTAGTTCATGAAATTAACAACAGATGTCGCTGTAAAAGGTGTATATTAATATTTTCCAGCTTGAAACTTTTTCTCGCATAAGGTAGGCAGAGAGAATCTAGTGCTAAGACTTTTTTTTCTCTTATTTTAAGACTTTTCTTTTTGTCTTTTTTTTAAGATTTTTTCCGTACTTCGCTTTTTGCCCCCATCTGAGACATTGTGTGTTGAATGTTAGAATTTAACGTAGCGATGTCTTATCGCCAGAATGAATAATTAAGGGTATCAAATATTTCAAATAAATAATATTTTTTTATATATAAACAATAATAAATAATATTTTTTCCCATAGTGGCGCTATGTGACTGTATACACGAATATTGTGGCTTCAGTTCCTATTTAAGGGATTAAGTATGTTTAAATAACTTTGTTTTATTCATTCTGGTGATAAAATAAAACGGGACTTTGAGTTTCACCAAATTTCGTTTATAATTTCGAAATTTTGTTTTTAATATAAAAAACAACTAAAAATAAAATGAATAAATTTTTTATAGCATACATTAATTTGACCAAGTGCTGCCATCTAGTATGTGTTCAAGCAACCACTATATACTACCTATGTGTTAGTTTATAAAATCGACAACAGATGTCACTGTAAAGAAAATTCTTTAATCACATATTCAATAGTGGAACTAAACTGTTTTTTTAGCAAATATATATTTTTGGAATAAACACCTAGTAAACTAATTTAAGCATTAAAAAATTCAAAGTATATAAGTTATTTAGATTAATAACCGAAATCAAAACAATAAAACATAAATCTAACATATAAAAATAGTTAAAAATTTAATAATCATCACATTACACTAAAAATATGAAAACGTTGAGTTTTTACCACTTAACATATAATATCTGTAATCGAGGTAGAAAATCTTGGTTGAAGTGTCTTGACACTACTTTCTCTCTGTTTCTCTCTGTCTTTTTCCCGCATAGCGGGGTAGTAGTAGGAGCCGTCGTGTAATTTTTGTACGTTTTCTTGTACTTATTTTACAATATACATATACTCAAGACGTTTTCCAATTTCCACCCGAAACATTGTGTCTTCAATACCAGAGCGGAGAAATGGAAACATATTTTCTCCTTCTTGATGTATTAAAAACACATTAAAAAGTATTGAAATATAAATATTCGCCAAAATGAAATTGAACCCTCAACCATCGTCTCCGAACAACGTAACACTAAAAAAAGACAATTCTAACTCGCTATACGAGTAACAACGATTTCATAACAAGCTTCAAAGACCAATTAATTCATACAACTCAAAACAAACAAGGCATTGTTTGTTACTGAGAATTCAATGTAAAAGATATTTCTATGAAGTGTAACAGGAAGTGTCAGGTCGATATGTCAGTATAAATGTGAAGCTTTTTCCCATCATAGTATATTTTTTTTTAAAATTTTAAATAGTTTTTTTTTTTAAAAACGCTTATGGACACGCGGAATGCTTGGATTTATTACATTTCTTATTTCCAGTTAGTTAATATCATGATATTTTATATTGTTTATTTTTAAGAGAGATTTAAAATACACTTGTTTTTAATTTTCAACCACTTAAGTAATTTTCGCGCCGTTGAGTTTCTATACAATCGAACGCAACGTATCGATTTTAAGCGGAAAGTACTCACTCCGTTCTTCACTTTCCGACCGAATTCGAAACGTTGCGTGTCGTGTTCAAACTTTTAAAAAATATTTTTCGCATCTTAGATAATAACAAGAATAACTTTGTAATTGGCGTTTAATAATTTCAAGGCACCCGGTAGTAGAACGCATAGCTTAGCAGTTAGAGCGCTGAACAGTTTCTAAGTGCGGATTCAATTTCTTATATGGTGTCTAAAAAAGTTTTCGAGACGACGAAACACGAAACTTATTCACCAACGCGGAGAAAAAAATTTTAAAAATAAAATCAATCTCCCGAACGGGAATCGAACCCACAACCAACCGCATTTACAGTCGTATCCATACTTGCATTATAAATGCGAAAGTCTGTGTGTTTGTCCGTCATGCTTTCACGGCTAATCTACTGGTCCGATTTGGATGAAATTTAGAATGAAAGTAGTAATTGTGACTGTGTCTAACATAGGCTATTTATTTTTTCTAAATTCAACCGGTAAAGGGTTAAAATAGGGGATGAAAATTTATATAAAAAATCTAAACCGCTTGACCGATTACAATGAATTGTGGCATAAATATAGTTGATAATCCAAGGTTAAACATAGGCTACTTTATTTCTCAAAAACCCACCCCCGAGGGTTGCAATATAACCAACCAGATGTGTAGTTCACGCAGCGAAGCCGCGAGCGTGCCGCTAGTCCACAATAGTTTCAAGCCTCGTACAATAATTAATTCCACAGAAATAACCTTTAAATTCGACACACTCACCGTTTGATGAGTCTCGTATAGTAAAATTTTGAACACTCTTAATAAAAATAACAATTACACGGTAACGCTGGATCAATAGATACTATCAATAAACTATAGATTAGTTTTACTATACACGTGAGCGACTGCGTAAATAATTAGAAACTAGACTTAGAAAGGTCAACGGAGAGATAAGTGATTATATATTATACTCTCTTCTGATTGAATTATAAAATATAATTGAAGGCATTAAAATGTTTTTTTTTGTATAATATTTTTTTTTAATAACGCGAGATTCGAATCCATGATCATCGAAATTAAATACACTAGAACTGCTCTATCAGACTCTCTAGACAGAAAGGTAAGAACTCAGTGTCTCGATTCTCCCTTATTACTTTACTATAGGAAAAGCTTTAGAGACAAAAATTAATCAAAGGTGAAGTTTTTTTTTATAATTAAATTTATATCACTACGGACATAAGGTCGGTACCTTTTTTAAAATAATCTTTTTTTTTATATATAAATTTCTTTTTTTGGCAATCGTGGCCCAGTGGCACAAGCGTGTGACTGTAAACGACTGGTTGTGGGTTCGATTTCCACTCGAGGAGTGGAAATATTTAATATTTTCATTTCTTTCGCTCTGGTGCCGAGGTAAAGCGCGGCGTTAAGTTCCGCCAGTTAACACGCAAAGCCTCCGAATTCGGCGGAAAGTGGGGAACGGAGTGTCTTAATACTAGGTTCCCTTTGCCTACCATGCTGTGCGCGGGATACAGCGTGAAGCTAAAAAAAAATAAAAAAAAAAGAAAAAAACAAAAAAAAAACTTTTTTCTTTCACAATATCAGAGCTTAAAACTAAGTAAGCTTTAACTAAGTTTATAAAATATACCCTAAGAGAGTCCAGTTTCCTTAACTTTGCCAATATTAATCTAATCTCTTAAATATTAAATGTAACTTGTATCTATTACATATTATTAATATTTCCTATTTCTTATTTCTTAATATTTCTATTGATATTACATTTCTTTTAATATATTCAATTATTACAATTGCCTTCTTTCTTATTCAAGGATAGGAATGGGATATGAAGGCATCATCGCTATTGTAGAGGATATGACCGCTTCGTTCCTATGGTCATCTTTAAATGATATTCTACAATAACTTTGGTCAAAAAGGTGGAGTTATAGCTATACCTATAGGTATATATATTTTTTTTTTTGCTTCACGCTATATCGCGCACACAGCAGGGTAGGCAGGGGGAACCTAGTGTTAAGACACTCTATTCCCCATTTTCCCTCGAATTTAGGAGGCATTGCGTGTTAAGTGGCGGAACTTAACGCCACGCTTTGCATCGATACGAGAGCAAAGAAAATGGAAATATAATTTCCACTCCTCGAGTGGGAATCGGACCCACAACCAGTCGCTTACAGTCACACACTTGTGCCACTGGGTCACGACTGGCCACTATATCTATAACTAAGAAAAAAAAAATTATATACTCAGTTGGCTATCAAGGTGAGTGACCGTGGTCACAACGCGTAAAACTTACGTATACGCTACTTCAGTACGTATCAAACTATTTGTCCTACTTTAAAACATATTTATATTATTCATAAGAGAAAGAACAATTTTGGGCGCCCAAGTTTTTGTTTATATAATAAATAATATTTATATTAAATTACTAAAACTAGGGGCCAGTCGTGGCGCAGTGGCACAAGCGTGTGACTGTAAACGACTGGTTGTGGGTTCGATTCCCAATCGAAGAGAGGAAATATTTTATATTTTGGTTTTCTTCGCTCTGGTGTCGAGGCAAAGCGCGGCGTTAAGTTCTGCCACTTAATATGCAATGTTTCAGAATTTGGCGGTGCGTGGGGAACGGAGTGTTTAACACTAGGTTCCCTCTGCCTATCCTGCCGTGTGCAGGATACAGCGTGAAACTAAAAAAAAAACAAAACTAGAGACCGTCGTCGAGGCGCATGTAACATCTAACTGTAAGAGCGATGGTTATGGATTCGATTCCCACTCAAAGTAATGATTGTGCCTTAGATAAGGCATAGTGCGGAGTTGAGTTTGGCGGAAAGTGGAGAACGGAGTATTTTAAGGCTACTTACTGTCTAAATACTGTCTGGTATGCTATTTGCCCTTCCCTGATATGAAACTGCTACTTTTTGAGTAATTACAGAACTTTTGTGATAAAGTCTGACTTCATTATACCTTAAAATATATATTTTTAAACATTATGTGGCTTTGTTAATGAATTTGCGGCGTTAAGTTACGCAACGTTACAAGCCATCTCTGCTATCCTTATAAACGTGGGAAATGTGTAAATATAAGCAAAATACAAGAAAAAAACATGTAAATAAATATTAAATACAATGGTCTATAAATATAAACTTTGTTTTAAAAATTCTTATAAAAAATTACTAATTTGACTTAAATCACTATCGAGACGGTGAGTAACAGTAGTTACGTCTATTACTGCCGTAATCACTGACTATAACACATTTCGTTACCGCTTTTTACGATATTTTCTCCGTTTAAATAAACACTTGTGTTAAGACACTCCGTTCTTCGCTTTACGGTAGTTCTAAAGATAATGATAATTAGTTGACAAAGTACAAAGAGCTCTAAATCGGAAATAAAGAGTTAGTTCTGCCATTTAACACGCAATGTCTCCGAATTTGGCGGAAAGTGGGGAACGGAGTGTCTTAACACTAGGTTCCGTCTGCCTACCTTGCTGTGTGCGGGATACAGCGTGAAGCTAAAAAAAACTAAAGCAAGCGATCGTGGCGTAGTGTGACTGCGTCTGACTATAAACATGATAGTCGTATGTTTGATTCCCACTTGAGGGAATGATCATATATTTTTCCCATTTCTCCTCTCTAGGAGAACAATAGGAGAGCGTCTAACCGAAAGCAACGGTTGCGTGCTCGATTTCCGTTAGGAGATTATATTTAAATTTCCATTTCTTCCCTCTGGTACCTTTTTTTTTTATGGAATAAAGGAGGCAAACGAGCTGAAGGCCCACCTGGTGTTAAGTGGTTACCTTCGCCCATAGACATCCACAACATTCAAGTTATGGATGCGTTGCCAGCCCTGGGAATGTAGGACAGAAGGAGGCAGGAAGGATGAATGGGAATAGGGAGAGCTGGCTTGCGTGCCATCGAACCGGAACACATCATAAGATATTTGGCGGTTCGCCTTTGGCATGATAGTGGTCGCGAGCCAGTCGGAGAGCGTATCTCCTACCACCAAGCTACTGGGTTACCCGCCTTTTACGGGACGCTTCCCAGCGGCGGGGGGAATTGTATTCTTAACCCGTCCCCCCACGGGAAAAGAAAAGTACCTAAGACAAAACGCGGCGTTAAGTTACGTCACTTAACACGCAATGTCTTGATTTCAGGTGTAAAGTGGAGGACGAAGTATTTTAACACTAAGTCGTCTCTAACTACCTCGACGTGCGGGAAAAAACGTGAAGCTGATTTTTTATTTACTTTTCATTGATTGATTGATTACTAAACCAACTCGCTGAAAATAGCTATTAATATCTATACTAATATAACAAAACATTCAAAGTTTGTAATTTTATTTTTTCGGAATCGGAAATACTGAACCGATTATGAAAATTCTTTCACAATTAGAAAGCTACACTATTCACGAGTATTATAGGCGATATTTAATTATTATTGAACACTAAGTTAAGAGAGTCCTAAAGGGGGCTCAAATAGGGGATAAAAACTGCAGATCACGCCACTTTATTAAATGCATATTCGCAATGTCTCGATTTTGGGCTTAAAGTAAAGAACGCATTGTCGTGACACTTGGTCCTTGCCGACAACCTTTCTGTGCGGCAAAAATCCTGTAACTGCTGTTTTTGTTACTCTTTCAAATAGCCAGAACTCAGAAATCTAACGTAGTAGTTACGTCGTTTAAAACCATTGATTTGATCAGTCAGTCAGTCGGCAACGCTGGGTGTATTGCTCGCCAACGATTTGTCTAAGAATAATTCTTATTCTTGATTCTGTTCTTCAATGGGTACACCATACTTGGGCGGTTTTCTTATTTGTAGTAAAATAAAAACTGCAGATCACGAGGCAAAGCCACGAGCGGGTCGCTAGTGTATAGATAAAACGCCTATTCAGAATAAGACCGCGCTCTTGAAACTCGCCAAGTTCAAACAAACTTCGAAGTGACAGTGCGCAAGTGACCGTCGTCTTAGACGGACGTATTTATGTAAACTACTATATATATTTCAAATTTAAACGTACATACAGACAGTTATTTTTAAATATACGTATACATACTTAAAAAAAACTTGAAAATTTAATTGTTTTATCAAAATTGGTTTAGCATTTTTTAATATGGAGCTTTAAGTTATGATGTGGTGAACGATTTTGGTGTGTGTTTTAGTGGATTTTTAGATTTTCATAGATTTTTGAAAGGTAAGTTGTTACTATTTGTATTTTTTGAAATTGTTAGAAATTATTATTTTTCTTTTGTTTTACAATTAATTATTAGAAGGGTGCAAATGTTTTTTAAGTATTGTTGTATAAGTAAACTCAGTAATATATATCCAGCATTATAATCTTGATATCTTAATGCTAAGTGTTTTTTTTCTCCGCTTTACATCCATTTGTAAATATTTACAGAGCAACTGTTCAGAATTTCGCTATATTTTCTATTACTTCTCGAGTAGAATTTAGCTTACATTTTAAAATTAAACATATAATAATCATATCACAAATACAATAATGTCTTAAAACATATTTTATAATGTCAGGATTTCGGGTAGAAAGTGAAGAACGGAGTGTCTTAACACAAGGTTTTTTCTGACTACCCTACCCAGAAAAAAGTTGGCTCCTATACAAGTATAGTTTTATTTTTTTATAGAACAAACTTGTTTAAATGTTAGAAGCTATAACCCACCATGCCAAATATTTTCTTATATGAAATATACCGTTAATTTCCACTTAACGGTCAATCATAAACAAAATCAATTTATTATCAAATCAATAACATGTATTTCAAGAATTTTGGAATTGTTAATTAATATAAAATGTCACTATAGCCATTCTTAAAGTATTTTTTAGATTTATATAGCCCGAATAGAATAACCCAAGACTTTCCGTGCGTGTTAAGTGGCGGAACTTAACGCCGCGCTATGCCTATAACTTAAATATTTTTTTTAGTTTCACGCTGTATCCCGCACACAGCAGGGTAGGCAGAGGGAACCTAGTGTTAAGACACTCCGTTCCCCACTTTCCGCCAAATTCTGAGGCATTGCGTGTTAAGTGGCGGAACTTAACGCCGCGCTTTACCTCGGCACCAGAGCGAAGAAAATGGATATATTAAATGTTTCCACTCCTCGAGTGGGAATCGAACCTACAATCAGCCGTGTACAGTCACACGTTCGTGTCACTGCGCCACGACTGGCCCCATATAATTTATTATATTTTAATTATTTTTTTAATAATAAAATAATAATCGAAAAGCATAATAAACTAAAAGCTCCTGGCTTTAAACTTTTAGTAGTTAAAGTTATGAGTTATCTCGATCGTAATTTTCTTAATGTAAGTTTCTCTAAAGGCATTATAGCCGATAAAAAGTAAAGTAAATGCTATACAGTATTTATATTGTAACTTCACTCTTTTCACCGTATAACAGGTAAAGTCTCTGGTGTCGAGGCAAAGTGCGGCGTTAAGTTCCGCCATTTAACACGCAATGCCTCCGAAATCGGCGGAAAGTGGGGAATGGAGTGACTTAATACTAGGTTCTTCTGCCTACCTTGCTGTGTGTGGGATACAGCGTAAAGCTAAAAAAACAATAAAAATATGAAAGAAGAAACGGTGAACATTTTTTTTATTTCACGTTTAAAAGATTGAACACACTGATGTTGGAAAATATCAATATCTCCTTTATTAAGGATTTTGTTATAGGTCATTTCTATTCTATTTAATGGGGTGTTCGTTAACAATACATATAGAATGCAATATAAAAAAAAAATTAAATAGCTTCACGCTATATCCCACACACAGCAGGGTAGGCAGAGGGAACCTAGTGTTAAGACACTCCGTTCCCCACTTTTCGCCGAATTCGGAGGCTTGCCTGTTAAGTGGCGGAACTTAACACCGCGCTTTACCTCGACACCAGAGCGAAGAAAATGGAAATATAATCCACTCCTCGAGTGGGAATCGAACCCACAACCAGTCGTTTACAGTCACACTCTTGTGCCACTGGGCCACGACTGGCCACTATAATAAACAAATAATTAATTTTAAATCCACCACCCTACAAGCAATGTCTCCATTTTAGGTGAAAAGTGGGGAACGGAGAGTCTAGACACTAGGTTCTCTCTGACTATTCCATTATGCGGGAAATTGCGTGAAGCTGTATTTTTTTTAAAATAATTAATAATATTTCATGGGTTTTATCCATTCGCGTGATATAAAGTAGTATACAATATGAATATCCCCATACGTTATTGATCGTAGATATTTCTCAATATTATTATGAAATAAATATCGAACATTTACACGCATGGTGTTTTCACTTTCAATGACCTTAGAATTAGAAATATGCAAAAACTGTAAAGAGTTAAGTTATATAGAATATTGTGTATATGGAAATATTTATTATTTCCTTTTTCTTCGCTCTGGTGCCGAGCTAAAGCGCGGCGTTAAGTTCCGCCACTTAACACGCAATGCTTCCGTATTTGGCGGTGCGTGGGAAACGGAGTGTCTTAACACTAGGTTCTCTCTGCCTACCCTGCTGTGTGCGGGATACAGCGTGAAGCAAAAAAAATAGAATTAATTTCGTTCACTAAGATTTTGAGATTTGAACTTAGTAACAAATTAATTTTATAGTTAACTAAACTACTTTACGCTCGGTTTACTTTAACCGCTTCGTTGAAGGGGTAAAATGTGATTCCAATCGTTCAATGCTAATGTAGCATAAAAAGGCAGGAGGCAAACACGCTTGACGCTATTGTAGCTCAGTGGGAAGTCAACGCGAGGGTTGTGGGTTTGATAATGAACAAATGAATTAGATAGATTTTGCAAGGTTTTAATCTAAGCATTCTAATTAACTGGAGTTATTGATTTTCTTTAAAAGTATTTTTTTATTTCTTATTTATTTTCTAAATTAGAGAAACATGCATACATCTGAATATTTTTGTTATTTTTTTAACTATATTTTTAGTGGAGCAAATCTTATTACACTGGGCTAATCAAAGTAAATTCAATATAATAGTTGCCCTATTCAAAACATATAACATAGCATATTATTAAAATATATAATAGCATGTTCACGTTTTCCCGCTAAATTTCTAAAAGAAATGGCTTGTTAAGTGGCGGAATTCAGTGCCACACTTTATCTTACGTTCCGTTCTATTTTTAATTTTCAAAAGTATAAATTTTATACATGTATAGATTGAAATATTAAAACTATTATTTTTTTAGCTTCACGCTATATCTCGCACACAGCAGAGTAAGCAGGGGGAATTTAGTGTTAAGACACTCCGTTCCCCAAATTCTTGAGGAATTAGGTGTTATGTGGCGGTATTTAACGCCTCGCTTTGCCTGGAAACCAGAGCGAAGAAAATGGAAATATTCCATATTTCCACTCCTCGAGTGGGAATCGAACCTTAGTGCCTCTACACCACGACTGGCCCTATTTTAATATTACAAATATGTTTGTAGTCAGTTAAATTAAAATGCGCGGCATTTCAAAGAGGCTGTAACCAATTCACATCATGTCCAAAACTGATTACCCCGAACCTACGTGACCGAATTGCGTGATAACAATATGTATTGCTTATATTATAAATATGATTCTTTAGTAGCTTCACGCTCTTTCCCATATAACAGATTAGGATCTTTTCCTAGTGTGAGGACACTCCGTTCTCCACTTTTGCCTGAATCAAGATGTTAAGTGTTGAGTGGCGGAACTTAACCGCTGAGATTCTTGCGCCGGTCTCCGGTTCTTCTCAGGTCTGAGGCAATAACTTTAGTGAACCGGTGGTAAATTGTTTGACGTTCAAAAAATGAACCATGTAACTTCTTACTTTGAATAAAATTATTTGACTTTGACTTTGACTTTAACGCCACAATTTTTCTTAGGTACCATAGCGGAGAAGTTCAAATTTAAATTTCATCTTGCGAGCGATTAGAACTATAATCAATTGCGAATATAGTCAGAAATTGTTGTAGTGCGCCAAAATCCTTCTTTGCCAGCCTTTTTTGAAAATTTCTTATTTAATCTAAGCTCAATATGGAGTCTATCTGTAGCATGAATGATTTTTGTTCTCCGCTCTGGTAAGAACAGCGTTAAGTTCCGCCACTTAAAACCCAATATCTCGGGGTAATTGTATTCTAACCCGTTAGAATACAATTCCCCTCCGTCGCTAGGCAGCGTGCCGTAAAAGGCGGGTAACCCAGAAGCTTGGTGGTAGGAGATTCGTTCTCTGACTGGCTCGCGACCACTATCATGTCAAAAACGAACCGCCAAACATCTGGTGACGTGTTCCGGTTCGACGGCATGTAAGCTAGCTGCCTTTTCCTGCTCCCACCATCCCTATCCTTCTTCCCTCCTTTCCCTCACCCCCCTTAAGGTCGGTAACGCATCCACAACCTTTCTAATGGTGTGGATGTCCATGGGCGGAGGTAACTACTTACCATCAAGTAGTCCTTATGCTCGTTTGCCTCCCTTACTTCAATAAAACAATAATTCAAATGCAAAATGGAGAACAGAGTGCCTTTATACTAAAATCATCCTCTTCCTACCTTTTTATGCTGGAAAAAGCTTAAACTGACAAAAACTTATCAATTTTAATATGAATTCAGTACCACCGTCATGATAAACAAGACAATTGCGTGCAATATCGCGTGAAACACTAACATAATCAAAATAGATATCTATTATAGTTGAAAAGAAAAGCGTATAAAATTGCTTTCTTAATTTTTTCCTCGAGCACGCATTGTTTTTGCATTCGTGCCCCAGTTTAGATGAAAACGTACTGTTCTTAGTTATAATTCACATATTTTTATTGCGTTTTAGTATTTTATAGGTATTTATTAATATCTGCTTTTGAGGCCAGTCGTGGCCCAGTGGCACAAGCGTGTTACTGTAAACGACTGGTTGTGGGTTCGATTCCCACTCGAGGAGTGGAAATATTTAATATTTCCATTTTTTTCACTCTGGTATTGAGGTAAAGAGCGGCGTTAAGTTCCGCCACTTAACACGCAATGCCTCCGAATTCGGCGAAATGTGGGGAACGGAGTATCTTAATACTAGCTTCCCTCTGCCTACCCTGCTGTGTGCGGGATACAGCGTGAAGCTTTTTATAATGCCACGTTTTTTTGCGGAAAGTGGAGGACGGTTTTGTCACAGGTTCTGACTGACTACCTGCTTTGCGGGAAAAGGTGTAATAAAGTGTGGGTAAAAAGAGTATTTTTAACCACCGACAGCCACAAACGCATGTATTTGGGGTAAGAAGTTATTTGTTTGTTTATACAATTTAATGGTGTCAATATCTCCAAACTAAAACTAACAAGTCCGATTTCGATACGGTTTCCAATGATAGATATAGGTTTAATTAGTGCATGCGTTTTATCGTGACAATTCACCAGGAGTAAGCATTTTACGTGCAACCCAACGTTTTCAATTATCTCCAAAAGTGAAAGAATACCTAGAAGGTACTATTCTGATTTCGATACGATTTTGAATGACAGATTCA
Organism: Dryas iulia moderata; assembly: GCA_019049465.1. NCBI lineage: Eukaryota > Metazoa > Arthropoda > Insecta > Lepidoptera > Nymphalidae > Dryas > Dryas iulia. The sequence continues at coordinate 310,459 of CM032422.1, read as the reverse complement.
AGTTTATTTAGTGAATGTTCTTAGATCATTTGCTCAGCAAGCTCTACACCGCGCTTTATGTCCCCAGAGAAATAATAAATAATATTTAAATATATTTATTGCATTACCACATTCAGGGAAGACAAAGCACGGCGTTGAGTTCCGCCACTCACCATGTAATAAGAATACCGTGACAGGGAGAATCTAGTATCCTTTCTGTCTACCCATTAGCAGGGTTTAGCAGGGTATAGCAGGGTTGCTATACAGTAAAAGCGTAACGTTATATATACTAAAATGGTCATTGACCGAAAATCTTCTCAATTAACTTATTGTACCGGAAATACATTAAGAGCTTACACAAAATTCCGTTAAGCGGATTCAATGTAAAAATAACGCAATTAATTAAAAAAAATTAGACGCCCTTTTGAATATTTATTAGTCAAGTTATGAAATCTTTTATGTTACTGTGTGTGTAAATTTTAACGGTGACTTGGAATTTATGAATGAAATATATTTATTCTGTTACGTATTAATTTCCAACATTCGTCTTCAATCGAGAACATACCGACAAAAACATTTTTTAAAAACATTTTTAGATTAAAAAAACTGAACACAGCGGGATCCGAACCCGCGCCTCTTGGAAAGTGCCCCAAACGCTTGTACCGCTAAGCCATGCGGTTTTTTTTTCATATACTATCTGTGTGTGTTTGTGTGTAACAGTTTAAAAATATTTGAATATATTGTCAAATCTCTCCTTTTTTTCTTTGATAAGTGATAAGAACTAAGTGAGTAGTAAAAAATTAAAAAAAAGAACACACGTGGGACTTTATACATGTCTGTTAAATTCATTTTTTTTCTGCTTCACGCTAAACGCCAGATTCGCCTGATTTTGATTATAACATATTCATATAAATAATTTTCAATTTTCCACTCTTACAAGACGAAGCGCGGCGTTAAGTTCCGTCAACTCAACACGCAATATATCAAATTCAGGCAGAAACTCGGAACCACGTGATTTGATGTAACTTTAGATGTTAAATAGACTTTTTAACTCCAGATTTATGCGGGATACAGCGTGAAACAAAAAACAAGAAAATATTTGCCCTAAGAGCATCGAACCGACAACCATCACAAAGGAACGGCGATCCGCAAACAGAATGGTCATTTAATGAATACCATGTGTATATTTTTAGCTTAAGTTATCTAACAGATAAATATCTGTAGAAAGAATGTATTACGTCCTGTCCCATAAAAACTTGCAGCTGCCCGTTTAATTCTATTTTTATATGGCGTTTACCTTTTAATGGACCCATAAATGTATGTACTTAATGAATGTATTCAAAGGAATTGGCAATAAAATATGCGCTTGCGCATCTTAGTGTTATAAGAGTTGTATAATATTGTGGGTATATTATTTAATGATATTGTTAATATTAATAATCTTGTAGAGGCCATCGTGGAGCAGGGGCACAAATTGTGACAGTAAAAACGACTGGTTGTGGGTTCGATTCCCATTTGAGGAAACGGTTATATTTAAATTTTCATTTCTTCGCTCTTTGCTATCTCAAATTTCATATTTCTAAAAATATTCTTCATGTTTTTCTTTTTTTTTATTATCCTGCATACAGCAGGGTAGGCAAAGGGAACCTAGTGTTAAGACAATCCATTCCCCACTTATCGCATAATTTTGGATTGCATGTTAAGTGGCGGCACTTAACGCCGCGCTCTACCTCAGATCCAGAGCGAAGAAAATGGAAATATTAAATATTTCCACTCCTCAAGTGGTAATCGAACACACAACCAGTCGTTTCAAGTCACTCGTTTGTGCCACTGCGCCACGACTGGCCCCATTCTTCAATTAGTTAGCAAAAAAAAAAATAGAGTGTCTTAACACAAGGTTCCCTATGCCTACCCTGCTGTGTGCGGGATACAGCGTGAAGCTAAAAAAAAATACTATATTTATATGTAGGTATATACATAGATACATAGATAGGTGTATATTGCTTTCTCACTTCATGTTCTTGCCTAATTGGCGCATTGTCGGTAGCGAAGTTGTTAAAACGGTAAAACTGCCGGCTACTGGCGGCGGCGGCGTTAAAGTCAATATTATAGATTAAAAATACTATAATTATAAATATAAATAATTGTTTAAACGTTGTACTGTGGACAAACAAGGTGTAGAAAAATGTGTCAGGCCACCGTGGAGTGGGTCGTTTGTGTGTAACGCGATTGGTTTTGGGTTCGATTCTCTTTCGGTGGTATGATTATATATATTTTTTTCATTGGTTGTACAAATATTTCTTTTATTGATTTGTTTTCTTTGATTCTTCATCTCTTTATTAGTCAAGTTAAACGTTTACAATCTCTGCATACTTCTTTCGCCCCATTCACTGCCATCAATGTCTAAAACGAATACTATATGCTTATATATACTTATCTAGTAAGTAATGAATATAACTTTGCGTATAGTATTAAAATGTTTAATAAATTAAATAGTTTAAAACATTTTTTTTAAATATAATTGCAAAATTTCACGCTCAATTTTCGCAAGTTTTGTATATTGCAACATATCACCTTAATCCACGCATATAATAAATAATTTAAATAATATACCTCATATTTTATATAAAGCTAGTTATATTAAAAGGTATCAAGGCTCAGGTGTCGAGGCAAAACGCAGCGTTAAGTTCCGCCGCTTACCACGCAATGCCTCCGAATTCGGCGGTGCGTAGGAACGGAGTGTCTTAACACTAAGTTCCCCCTGCCTACCCCGCTGTGTGCGGGATATAGCGTGAAGTTAAAAAAAGGACCAAGACATTCTCATAAAATTAATATAAAGATTGCGTTTTCTTAATTAATTAAAAATTTATTTATTCATAGCTACATAGTTCTAGTAGTTCTTAAGGCGAAGTGACAAACTGGTCGGATATTAAAATTGAAAGTAGATTGCTCTCAAGATTCGTTCACATGCTGATAAAATTATTATGTGGGCGGCGACTTGTATGAAATAGTAGTTAGCAATTAACATGCATGTATTAAAAATATTTTAATATATTTAAAGGTTAAAAAAATATTTTAATATATTTAAAGCGGGGAATTGTATATTTAGAAATTATTTTGATATATTTAAAAATCAAAAAAATTGTGGCGTTAAGTTCCGTAACTCTATATACAAAGTTCTTGAATCAGGTGGAAAGTAGAGAGGGGCCAGTAACGTATGATTGTAAACGACTGGTTGTGGGTTCGATTCCGACTCGAGGAGTGGAATGTTTAATATTTCCATTTCCTTCGCTCTGGTGACGAGGCAAAGCGCGGCGTTAAGTTTCGCCACTTAACACGCAATGTGAGGGATACAGCGTGAGGTGAAAAAAACTAGGGAGTGGAGTGTTGCCAAACGATAATTAACAGTTAATTCATTGTTAATTGTAGTGTAAACATTAAGAACTGATTAATTTTTACCCGCGACGGAACGGCGACTGTATATGTGTTTGGGGTGAGAGGTTGTTTGTTTGTTTGTTTGTTTGTTTGTGTGTTTGTGCAAATTACTATGTCAATTATTTCCAAAACTATAAGTCCGATTTTGATACGGTTTTCTATGATAGGTTAAGGTTCAATTGGCGTATGTTCTTATGTATGTCTTATTGCCTTAACTCACCAGGGGGCGCTGTAGTAAGCATTTTACGTGAAAACGAATGTTTTCAATTATCTCAAAAAATAATAGTCTGATTTCAATAGATTTTCAGTGGTAGATTCAGGTTTAATTGGTGGATGTTCTTGAATATGTTTTATCGTGTCAAACCACCAGGGGGCGCTGCAGTAAGCATTTGTTTGTACTTTTTTTGTATTTATTTGTCTAAAACCGAAACTACTGCTCCGATTAAAAAGAGTTTTCATAAAAAGATTTATCTTTGCTTGGTGCATATTTAAAGATTTTTATTTTTTTGTTACGGGGAATCTCACCAGGGGGCGCTGCACTAAACATTTGTTTATGCAGAGCAAAAACTACTAGTCCAATTTAGATGAAACTTTCAAGGATGGGTTCAGGCTTAATTGGTGCGTCTTTCCATATATGTGTTATGGTGACCACTCATCAGGGGGCGCTGTAATAAGCATTTGTTTGAGTTTTTTTGTGTAAAACCAAAATTTTTCTTATATTTATTTGTCTAAAACCGAAATTACTTATCCGATTGGCTAGAGTTTTCAGAACTAGATTAAGCTTTACTTCGTACATATTTTAAAATTTTTGTTTTTACGTTACGGTGAAAATTCACCAGGGGGCGCTGCAGTAAACATTTGTTTATGTAGAGTAAAAACTACTAGTCCAATTTAGATGAAACTTTCAACGATAGGTTCAGGTTTAATTGGTGCATCTTTTCATATATGTGTTACGGTGATGACTCACCAGGGGGCGCTGCAGTAAGTACATTTGTTTGTGCAAAACTAAAACTACGATCCGTTTTGAATGCAGTTTTCAATGATAGATTCAAGTTTACTTAGTGCATATTTTCATATATGTGTCATGTATGTTTACTTAGTGCATATTTTCAAGTATGTTTCAACTCTCTAGGGGGCGCTGCAGTAAGTAGCTGCTTCCATTTTTTGTGTATAACAAAAACGACTAGTACGATTGGAAAGAGTTTTCAGTATTAGATTCCGCTTTGCTTAGAGCATGTTTTTAAATTTATATTACGGTGACAAGTCACCAGGGGGCGCTGCAGCAAAATATTGTTTGTGCAAAGCTAAAATGACGAATTCGATTTGGATGCAGTTTCAGTGATAAGCTCAAGTTTAATTAGTGCATGTTCTTGGATATGCTTTATCGTGTTAACTCACCAGGGGGCGCTGCAGTAAACATTTGTTTGTAATATTTAATGTAAAACCACAACTACTAGTCCGATTGGGAAGAGTTTTTAGTATTAGAGTTACCTTTACTTGGTGTAAGTTTTTTTACGTCAAGAACTCACCAGGGGGCGCTGCATTAAACATTTAATTATGCAAAGCTAAAACTACAAGTCCGATTTGGATGCAGTTATCAAAGATAGGATCAGGTTCAATTAGCGCGTGTTCTCGTATATGTGTCTTGGTGACACCTCACCAGGGGGCGCTGTAGTAAGCATTTGCTTGTATTTTTGTGTGAAACCTATTTAGATGCGGTTTTCTGTGATAGGTTCAGGTTTAATTGTTGCGTGTTTTTATATGCCATATCACAAACTACCACGGGGCGCTCCAGTATAAATTAATTTGTTCCAAATCAAAACTACTAGTGGGCTTTGTGATTTTCACTGATTTGGTTAAACTTAAGTGTCCTAAAAATGTTGCGGTGACAATCTGCCAGGTGCTGCAATAGGCATTTGATAACCAGAAAGCAATGGGCTTATAATTTTTTTTGGATTTGCATGAAGATTAATATAAAGTATTTCGAAATTATGTAATAATATATAATGTATATCTATTCACTTTAAAAAGTTTAAAATAAAAAACAAAATTAAAAATTTTGAAAATACCCACGACGGTATAATTGTAATTGAAAAAGGATAAAATAACTAGAAATCCCCCGCCTAAAAGAATATATGTAACGAGATGATGGGGACAACTTCGTCGGGGGCTGCCAGCTGCAACCTCTATTTTAAATATAGTAGCTAACAGTATAGATTTCGTTCTTAAAGTTTTTAAAAGGAATACCAGTTATCAAAACTGTAAATTCATATTAATATTTTAATTTTTTCCTTAACCTGTTTTAACAGCATGAAAACCTAGGAGAAGTTAGCAAACTTAAAGTAATGGCAGCTCCGACGAAGTCGTCCCCATCATCTCGTTACATATATTCTTTTAGGCGGGGGATTTCTAGTTATTTTATCCTTTTTCAATTACAATTATACCGTCGTGGGTATTTTCAAAATTTTTAATTTTGTTTTTTTTCAGCTAATTGCGAGTTTTATATGATTTCCCCATAAACAATTAATGATATGTCAATTTTAAATTGTTAATTGCAATTAATTTTCGCCCCACCACTAGCAGGAGGCTACCTTTGTAATTGGCGGCGCGCTTTGTTAAAGGAGATGCAAATGCAGATGCAGATACAGATTTCTAGTACTTTCGAACATTTTTAAAGTGTTATTCCACACTTAGACACTCAAATTTTTATACATTTCCTAAATATCTTTGTCTAAATGTCCTTTTTAAATTCGTTCTTTAAGGTTTAAGTAATTCGTACTTTAAAAATTTATCCCCAAATATAAATTAAAATGTTATTAAATTAAAATGCGATATGTTAAATTTCATTTCATTTGTTTTATGTTTGTGCTTAAAAAGTATCACACTTGATTCGGTTAGCTTTTTTTTCATCTTCACGGTTTTTCTCACATAGTATGCAGAGAACACTTAGTGACAAGACACTCCATTCTCCACTTTCCACCTAAATCCGAGACATTGCATATGAAGTGCTCTTTGTCCTTTACCAGAGCGGAATAATAAAAATATTCTAAATATAATGATTACCCCAAGCGGAAATCGAACCCACAACCTGTACCTCTGCCTTTCACGATACGCCACGATTTTCTCAACCTCGTATTTAAATAAAAACAAAGTCAGGTTAATAAATCTATACAATTTGCAACATTTCGTCCCAACTAATTTGAATATAATAGAAAATAACTAACATCGCAGACGGATGCCTGACAATTTATATGTAAATGACGAAAGGGTATTGGCTTTTAAGGAAATAATTGCAATATGCATGCTTGAGTGCATAGTGCATGTATGCATGTATAGTTTTTATGCATTACATTGTACCGCGATACAATCTAATGCAGGGGTTGCCAACTTGTGGCTCGCTTTCTTAAAAAACATTAGACTAATTTAGTCATATCTTATAGAAAAGAACCACTTTTGAAAATCAAAAAGCTTAGGCTAAACTTCTGCCTAAGTTTAAAACTATACAGCAAAATATGTTTTATTAAAATCAGTGTAATAGTTCTGAGGATGTGCTTGTACAAAAAATGTATTATTGCTTTGTTAAAGTAAAGATTAAGAAGGAAAAAACCTTTTTTTAATTAAATGTATGCGTTTATAAATGTGGTTTGCGAAAAAAAAAAATTTTAATATAACTGATCTAATGCATAGAGACTATGCATCACTTTGAATAACAGTAACGGTGATTTTAAATATTTTTTTATATTTTTCTTAAAAAATACATTTTTTCACATATGTCTAATAACTAATTTACATTAGAATTATTGCTACATACTTGTTTTCAGTTAGACATTGCTTGTTGAATAACGGAACTCAACTGTACATTGCTTTACTTAGGAAATAAACATAATTTATATACCAACTAGCGGCCCGCTCGCGGCTTCGCCGCGTTATCTACGTGGCTGTTTCGGTATATTGCAATCCTTGGTGGTGGATTTTTGAAAAATAAGGTAGCCTATATTTAGCCTTGGGTTATCAACTATATATATGCCAACATTCATTACAATCGGCCAAGCGGTGTAGATTTTTCATATAAACTTTCATCCCCTATTTCAACCCTTTAGAGGTTGATTTTTGAAAAACTAAGTATCCTATGTTAGACCCATTCATTTTTACTACTTTCATTCAAAATTTCATCCAAATCGGAACAGTAGATTAGCCGTGAAAGCGTGACAGACAAACACACAGACATTCGCATTAATAATATAAGTACGGATTATTCGAAATCGAACCTACACCTATCACGTTTACAGTCAGAAGCTTACATCGCGCTACGATAGACTCATTTTTACATTCCAAACTATGCATCGTCTTCAACTTATATTTAGATTCTTTTTCCAATTTCGTATTCCAATCCATCCTTCCATTCCTTCACCCTCAAGACCGGTAACGCATCCACAACTCCTCTAATGTTGTAGATGTCTATGGGCGAAGGTAACCACTAACCATCAGGTGGTCCTTCTACTAGCTTACCCCCTTTTAGAAACTAAAAATGTATGTATATTTATTATTTTAATATAAAAGTACTTTTTCACGTAGCTCAATATAAAACCGTTTAACACGTATATAAGTGAGAACTAAAGTGTACTTGAATATTCATCATGTACTATGAAATAGATCGGTCGCTGCATACAAAGCTCATGGGAAAATCGTTAACGAATCGTTACTTCCTTTGGTCATACCATAACTTGAGAATTCCTTTTTAACTTAATAAATATGTGGGTAGATTTCGTATATCTCTTTTTTCAGCTTCACGCTTTATCCCGCATAGCCTTATACTCTATAAGGAGAGAACCAACCAAGACACTCTTTTCGTCCCATATACTGGATATTACGAGTTAAATGACGGTACTCAACGCCGCGCTTTGTATTTTGGTACCAGAGCGAAGAAATGTGAATTAATATATAATCATTACACCGAGTTGAAATCGAATTCACAACCTTCCAGTCAGTCAGTCAGACACTATCCCACTATGCCACGGTGGTCTCAAATTTATTTCACCAGAGCAAAACAATGAAAATAGTTTAAACAATCATTCGGCCTAGTGGAAATCTCTCTTTCGCAACTGGGCATCGAACCCACACCCTCGGTGACGAGGCATGTGAATGCTGTATCATGTACCACCGTTATAAATTGGCCTAATATTATTGCTACAATTATAACTTTCCCCGATACAAATATGGCGTAATAATTTGCAGTAAATCACGAGATGCTAATTAAATTTTGTAATTTTTTTATCATAATATTTCATTGAAAAATAAACCTTATTACTACGCTTTAAATGCGATTTTTCTTTGAATTGGAATGCCGTAATGTTAAATAGACTATGGCATAGCGATTATCTGTCTAATCTTGAGTTTTTAAGCTGTAGGTTGCAAAGTGTTCAAGTTTTTATCTACTCTTATATTAATTGGCTTACTATTTTTTTTTAGCTTCACGCTGTATCCCGCACACGTAGGGTAGCAGGGTAGGCAGAGGGAACCTAGTGTCAAGACATTCCGTTCCTTACTCCCTACTTTTCACCGAATTTGGAGGCATTGCGTGTTAAGTGGCGGGACTTAACGCTGCGCTTTATCTCTTGATATCTCATGATACAGAGCAAAGGAAATGGAAATATTAAATGTTCCCACTCCTCGAGTGGGAATCGAACCTACAACCAGTCTTTTACTGGCCCCAACTTCTATATCGGTTTATGTATACAAAATATTGTACATTTAGTAAAAAGTAAGTAATTTAATAATTCAAAGAAACATTCAAATTTTATTTATTTCCATAGAAAATCAAACCGCAATGCGACCCAAAAAATATATTAATTGTTAATCCATACTTATATTATAAATGCGAAAGTCTGTGTGTTTGTCTGTCACGCTTTCACGGCTAATCTACCGGTCCGATTTGGATGAAATTTAGAATGAAAGTAGTAAAAGTGACTAGGTCTAACATAGGCTATTTATTTTTTCAAAAATCAACCTCTAAAGGGTTGAAATAGGGGATGAAAGTTTATATGAAAAATCTAAACCGCTTGACCAATTGTAATGAATTTCGGCATAAATATAGTTGATAATCTAAGCTTAAACATAGGCTACTTTATTTTTTAAAAATACGCCCCCGAGGGTTGCAATATAACGAAATAGTTCAAGCGGCGAAGCCGCGAGCGGTTCGCAAGTCTCTTATAAAACAGTTAGACTTTGTAGGTAGCCTAATATAGCGTGAAAACTAATTACTAGTCTGAGTCACTAAAACTTGAGTTAAACAGAGAAAGTTATTGAAACAAATTGTAATTTCGTATAAGAAATTAATTAGAGCAGGATTCGAACCCGTACCTATCGGAAAGTGGGGAACGGAGTGTATTAACACTAGGTTCCCTCTGTCTACCCTGCTGTGTGCGGGATACAGCATGAAGCTAAAAAAAAAATCCTATCGGAAACCGTGTATTTCGAGAGTTCCAAGAATAAGGCTATACAATAATATTTCGATAAACGTTTCTATACATTTATTATAGATTTTATTTTCTTAATGCCTTAGAAGGAAAATTTTCAGCAACTTTCTCAACAAAAAATTTAATAGCCGTTATGGCACAGTAGTACAACGTCTGACTGTAAACGCGATGGTAGTGGGTTTCATTCCAACTCGGAATCGGAATGATTATATTTAAGTTATTTTAATTCATCCGCTCTGATAAGACAGATATACAGTGTTAAGTATGGTTTCAAATTCGGGCGGAAAGTGAAGAACCAAGTCTTATGACAGTAGCTTCTCTCTGCTTACCCTATTACGCGAAATAAAGTGGGAAGCGTTTTTAATATTTTTTCTTTAAATTATTTATTTTATAACACCGATGGCCACTGACTATAGAACTACAACGTACTGACTGGAAGATATCTCTGTAGATCCATTTCGTGAACGAGGCAATTATCCTTTAACGCATATATATATTTTTTAAAATTCTAAAAAATATAATAATGAACTACATAAAGTCTTTAACCCTTTATCTAAAGCACGGCGTTGAGTTCCGCCACTCATCGCGCAATGTTTCAAATTTGGAAGGAATATATAGGACAGAGTGTCTCAACACTAGGCTCTCTCTGCCTCTTAGATTCTCTCACTATGGTAGGAAAAGCGTGTATCTAAAATATTATACCACTAAGCTATTTAACAAAGAAACTTGAACAAACATTACTTATTGAACCACACTTAAAATTTCACTATTGATTTAGAAAACGAAAAACTATCTCGCGTCTCTTTCTCTTCCATACAATTTTCTATATCCATCTCTTTTCATTTCATTTGGAAAGAAGCCTGAGATGAATCTTCATTTCTTTTAGCAATGACTTGACGCTTTGTATGGAGAAAGTGTTAGATATATAATTATGTATGTATGTATGTATGTATGTATGTCGTGATATATAAATACCACAATAGTTTTAATTTAGAGCCAAAGTCTATTTTAGTCATATTAAACGCGGCGTTAAGTTACGCCGTATAACGGTCAATGTGTTGTATTTTTTTTGTGCTGTATCCCGCACATAGCAGGGCAGAGGTAACCTAGTATCAAGATACTCCGCTCCCTACTTTCTGCCGAATTCGGAGGCATTGCGTGTTAAGTGGCGGAACTTAACGCCGCAATTTACTTCGACACCAGAGCGAAGAAAATAGAAATATTAAATATTTCCACTCCTCGAGTGGGAATCGAACCCACACCCAGTCGCTTTACATACACTGTCTATCACACTTTGTGCCTCTGCGCCACGACTAGCCCCAATGTTTAGTAATTATATGGAAAATGGATAATGTAGTCTTAATTCTAATTTACTTCGCCTATTCTGATATAAGCGAATGATTAAATATATTAAACTAATATTAAACTACTAGCGGCCCGCTCGCAGCTTCGCCGCGTGAACTATTTCGTTATATTGCAAACCTCGGGGGCGCATTTTTAAAAAATAAAGTAGCCTATGCTTAAGCTTAGATTATCAACTATATTTATGGCAAAATTCATTACAATTGGTTAAGCGGTTTAGATTTTTCACATAAACTTTCATCCCCTATTTCAACCCTTTAGAGATTGATTTTTGAAAAAATAAGTAACCTATGTTCGACCCAGTTACTTTTACTACTTTAATTCTAAATTTTATCCAAGTCCGACCAGTAGATTAGCAGTGAAAGCATGACAGACAAACACACAGACATTCGCATTTATAATATAAGTATGGATTAAAATTCAGGTCATTGTAGTGCAGTGGGACAGCCTGTGGCTGTAAGCGCTTTTGACTTCAAGTACGATTCCTACTCCGGAGAATGATTAGATTTAAATTACTTTCATTGCCAGTGGGCCAGTCGTGGCGCAACGGCATAGTGTGACAGTAATGCGACTGGTTTTGGGTTTGGTTCCCATTTGAGGAGAGGAGATATTTAATATTTCCATTTTCTTCGCTCTGGTGTCGAGGTAAAGCGCGGCGTTAAGTTTCGCCACTTAACACGCAATGCCTCCGAATTTGGCGGATAGTGAGGAATGGAATGTCTTAATACTAGGTTCCCTCTGCCTAACCTGCTGTGTGCGCGATGCAGCGTGAAGCTAAAAAAATATATCTTTCCTTGCTTCGCTTTGGTAAATTATGTATTTCTAGTAGTCCTTTGCTTATATTACGTATATTAATTTTGATTAGTACAGATTATTTAATGCCTATGCCTAGAAAGCCCTTATTTATTAGTTAGTTAGTTAGTTATTCATATTTTAAAAGCAATGCGTGGGTGGCGGAACTTAACGCTGCCTTTCCCTTTTATACGTATAGCAGGATAAGGAAAGCGAACTTATTTTACGTTTTCTAAATGTCCTTTTCAATTTTCCTAAGCGTGGAATAGCACTTTAAAAATTTTTAAAATTATTAATAGTAGTTAGATATTATTTTTTTAGTTACGCCACGCCAGTGTTATAGACAAAAATTCGAAGAAAAAAAAATATTTTGAAATATTCATATATTTCTGGGTACAGGTATCAAACCTACACCTACCCACTATAGTCTACACAGTCAAACACTCCCACTGCACTACAAAGACTTTTAACCATACGAAAAATTGTATTCACCATACAAAAGAATATGTTAACTTAGTTTTTAATGACCCCTAATACTTCTTTATTATTGCTCATTATATTCGTGGTAGAAAGTTCTAACTTCATTTGAAGTGTTCAAAAGCTATGTTTAAGTACAAAACGGAAATGGTATGTCATAAAAACAAAAAAAATACTTGGATACTTTCTCTATTCTATGAGGAAATTTGCTTATTTATTATTTCAAGGAAACTAACTGTTTTGGTGTTAAAATTGGTGTAATTAGGAAGTGGTTGGTTATCTATATGATTTCCATTCGGAAGAGTATCATATAAAATCTTTTTATTTTACTTTACACAAAAACAAATTAATATAAAAACCTAAATTTAATTGAAATTTAAACATAGTAGATAACGGTAAACATAGCAGATCCAGTTAGGCACTTAATATAAACTAATCAGGGGGACCCTAATGTCAAAATACTCCGTTCTCCATTTTCCGACAACGATATTATCATATGCGTTTGAATCCTTAAGAAAATTTAAAGGACAAAAAGTATTCATTGACTGCTAATATTTAGGCTAATAGGCTAATATTTGAAGTAAATGCTTACATAAGCATCTACTTTAAATATTACATACATACATATGTATTTTCGTATATTTAATTTCATTTTTTTTAGCTTCACGCTGTATCCCGCACACAGCAGGGTAGGCAGAGGGAACCTAGTGTTAAGATACTCCGTTCCCCACTTTCCGCTGAATTCGAAAGCATTGCGTGTTAAGTGGCGGAACTTAACGCCGCGCTTTACCTCGACACCAGAGCGAAGAAAATGGAAATATTAAATATTTCCACTCCTCGAGTGGGAATCGAAGCCACAACCAGTTGTTTACAGTCACACGACTGGCCACAATATAATATTTAATATTTAGATTTATAATATCATATTTAGTTACATAAATAAGGCCAACGTAATACAGTGAGATATTGCCTAGCTGTGATCTCGATTGGTTGTGGGCTCAATTCACTCTCAGTGGACTGTTGATAATTCAATTATGATCATTTCTCCTCTCTGGGGAAGAAAAAAAAAACAGTTTTCAGGTTCATGAAAAGTCTCGATTTCGGGAAATAGAGAGCGGAGTGTCTTAACACTATTCTCTCCAACACCAAAAAAGTGAAGCTGAAAAAAAGATTTTGATAAATAAAAATAGTATGGCAAGATAATAAAAACCGCACGAATTAAGTTAACATTTGTTAGTTATTGCAAATCGCACAGAATACGTCTATAAACTTATTTGTCACACAATTCACTCTCAACTTTCTCCATACAGCATCAATAAATGTTCTAAATCTAATATATTATATACAAAAGGATATTTCTCGTTCATAAATATGTTTTACGATCGGATTTGAAATTCAAATCGTTTGAAACGAGATCGCTTGAAGTGTTTATTGTATGTAGGGTTAAATAACGTTTATATAAGTATAGAGCTTTTTATGTATTAAATGTTCTTGTTGAAATTTATATGTTGTCTTCATGAAAGAATTAGTGCTAGCTTAGTGATGCGTCACTCTGTTTTTCTCTTTCTTTGTGGATTTTTTTAGCTTCACGCTGTATCCCGCATACAGCAGGGTAGGCAGAGGGAACCTAGTGTTAAGACACTGCGTTCCCTATTTTCCATCGAATTCTGGAGGCATTGCGTGTTAAGTGGCGGAACTTAACACTGCGCTTTGCCTTACCGCGAACTTAACTTATCAGAGCGAAGAAAATGGAAATACTAAATATTTTCACTCCTCAAATGGGAATCGAACCCACAACCAATCGTTTAAAGTCACACATCTGTGCCACTGCACCGCCACGACGGCCCTCTTGGCCTTCTTTGTAAATATGGATATATATTTTATTTGGTCGATTTCTGTGTGTGCATTTGTAAATATTCTACATACATGTAAGCCAATATTAATTGTGGCCAGTCGTGGCCCAGTGGCTCAAGCGTGTGACTGTAAACGACTGCTTGTGGGTTCGATTCCCACTCGAGGAGTGGAAATTATATTTCCATTTTCTTCGCTCTGGTGTCGAGGTAAAGCGCGGCGTTAAGTTCCGCCACTTAACACGCAAGCCTCCGAATTCGGCGGAAAGTGGGGAACGGAGTGTCTTAACACTAGGTTCTAGGTTCCCTCTGCCTACTCTGCTGTGTGCGGGATACAGCGTGAAGCTAAAAAAAAAAAAAAAACATGTAAATGTAAATATTCTAAATATTCGTAAACATTCTAAAAAGATTGTATTTGGGGCCAGTCGTGATGCAGAGGCACAACGTGTGACCGCGCTTTGCCTTTACCAGTGTGAAGCAAATGAAAATACTAAACATTTCTACTCCAAAATTGGGAATCGAACCCACAACCAGTCGCTTTACAGTCACACTTTGTGCCTTTCCGCCACGACTGGCCCAGCTTGTTATAATGGCCTCTAAAGCCAGTAGTACACTGATATGAGTGTCATATCAATTACAAAATGATACGCGTGAAGCTATTTTGTCACATCTATCAAGTCATGTCATAAATATTCAGTGGAGTGTCTTACATATTATGACACATGTATCTGTATTATATAAGGGTGTCGATATTTCTAAACACTAGCTGTTCTATTTGACGTGTTATATGCATGCAATTCTGCATGTTTATTTATTTTTTTTACATTTTTTTTAACATTACGCTATATACTGCACGTAGCAGGACAGCCAGAAGGAAACTAGTGTTAAGGCACTCCGTTCTCCACTTTCCGCCGAATTCTGGAGGCATTGCGTGTTAATTGATGGTACATAACGGAACGAAACTGCAGAAAATATATACGTATATTAAATATTTCCACTCCTCGAATGAGAATCAAACCCACAACTAGTCGTTTTACAGTCACATTTTGTGTCTCTGCGTCACTTTTTTACGCTTATGTCTATATATTTTTGAAGAATCTTCAGATTGTCGTAGCTCATTGGGATAGTGTGTGCTATCCCAATGAGCTACGACACAGCTAACTGTAAAAGTGGTGGTTGTGGGTTCGATTCCCACTCAGAGGAAATAATAATAAATTATCTTAGTTTCTTCGCTTTGGCGAACAAAATCAAGCGCGGTGTTCAGGTCTAGCACTCAACATGCAATGTTTTAAATCAGACGGAGAGTTGCCGACGAGTGGTGCCAGTCGTGGCGCAGTGGCACGAACGTGTGACTGTAATCGACTGGTTGTGGGTTCGATTTCCACTCGAGGAGTGGAAATATTTAATATTTCCATTTCCTTCGCTCTGGCTTGGAGATCAAGCGCAGCTTTAAGTTCCGTCACTTAACACGCAATGCATCCGAATTCGGCGGAAAGTGGGGAACGGAGTGTCTTAACACTAGGTTCCCTCTGCCTAAAAAAGTTAAGAACGGAGCGTCTTCACTCTTGACACTAAGGTATTTCTAGCTATTTATAGCTTTAATCACAATCCAAAATAAAATATCGAATACAAGCTATACTACTTGACAAATTATCGGGCCAGTGCATACACAAAAAATTGTATTCGAAACACTTGTGCATATTTTCAAAGAATACAAATAAAAAAGTGGGTCAAACTAACATCGTAAGAAATCATCGGTTAATTGTTAGACAGGAAGAAAAAAAAAGGAAAAAATTATAAGAGAGGTGTCAAGGGACAGCCGGATGGAACGAAGTTCCTATCGATTAATTAGTGAAGGAATTGTAATATTTTTTTTTAAGTTACTTTAATTTTTTTTATTATTAATTTATTTTTTGTTATTCATTTATTATTAATTAAATTTATTGGATTAATTAAATTATAATTAATTAAATTTATTATTAATTAGAAATGCAAATATCTGGCTTGCTTTCTGTAAGAGACAGAGAGAGAGACAGAGAAACATGCGCACGCCGCACAGCTCACAATAACTTACTATAGCAAAAAGTGTCAACTTTTCGTGAGATTTTTCTCCGTCTAGCCCCCGCACACAACGCACGATAAGGAACGTCGTTTTAAAACCTAGTATTAGTGTTGAAAAAGACATTTAAAGAAAACGTATGAAAATTTGAAGGCATCGGGATTCGAACCCGCGCCTTCTGAATACCGTTCAGGCGCTCTCACCACTGAGCCATGCGTTCTACTATCCGCTGCGTCGAAATGTCTTTTTCAATTTTCCTAAGTGTGGAATAACACTTTAAAAATGTTTAAAAGTAGTATGTATTAGTATTTCTCTCAGAAAAAAACTGACATCCGATATTTTCACGTCTAATTGAACATGTTTAATTAGAAAACTACGAATTCTACTAACACAATGTTGCAATAAGTTCCTTTTCCGCGTTCCTGAACGCACGCAATGCGGTTGACAACATGCTAGCAACAAATTGTTGGAGCCAATTATAAGTAGATCTTTTTTTCAGCTTCATGCTCTTTCCCACTTACTAGAGTAGTTAATAAGAATGAGTGTCATGGCTCTCCGTTCACCTTCTCTGAACTCTGTTCGTCGGTCGATGTTAATAGGTGGCGGAACTCTTAGGCGCCCGTCATGTCAAAGACGAACCGCCAAACATCTGGTGATGTGTTCCGGTTCGATGGCATGTAAGCCAGCTATTCCCACCATCCCCATCCTTCTCTCCTCCTTTCCTCCACTCCTCTTAAGGTCGGTAATGCATCCTCAATCTTTCAAATGTTGTGGATGTCCATGTTCGTGCGAAGGCATCTACTTACGATCAGGTTGCCCTTCAACTCGTTTGCCCCCCTTTCTTCAAAAAAAGAAAAGCGCGCACTTTGTCTCGTTCACCAGATCGAAGGAAATCAAAATAATTATAGTATGATGTTGTTACCGAGTAGGAATTGAACCCATAACCAATCGTTATTACATTCAGACTATTCCACTGAGCCATGATGGCTTTATTTTTATTTCAGCTTTACTTTTATTCCCGTTTGCAGAATAAGTAGTGAAAAATTAGGTTAATCCCATCCGTCCTCTTTTTTATGCACTTACCAATATATTTTATGTATTGATAAAAAAATAACATATATAAATTATAATTATGTTTAATTGATTTCAGGTACGCATCATTAATACCTTATTATCCTACCTAATTATAACTTGTAAGTACGTTTATAAATATTTTTAGTTTTAGAAATGTTGTTTCTGGAGGCTTTGCCTTCTTGGAGGTTGAGGGTTCGAGTCTCACTCGGAGGAATGAATATGATAAACATATTTATATAATATTTTCCTGCTTTAGTAAGAAACTTGCAGCGTTAAATTCCGCTTCACATTAAAAATTTGTCTTAGCACTAGGAATTTTCAACTTCGGCAACGCATCCACTACTCTAATGTTGTTGATGTCAATGGGCGAAGGTACCCACCTACTTACCATCAGGTGGTCCTTCTGCTGATTTGCCCACTTTACTCGATAAAAAAAAAATAGACAAAACCAATATTATATAATTAATTTTCAAGATACTTTAAAAAAATGTATCACGAATACTACCCTACAATTAAACTGAATTCCATCCTACAATCTATCATTTTTTTTAATTACCAGCTAAATTCATACTGCGAAACAGATTCCAATACAACTAGTCTTGTAATTGCACCTTGTATAGAAATTCAATGAGAAAATACTTTTGCTACAGTTGAAAGCGTGTATTGTTACGCGTATTGAATGATTATATTGCAATTATAACTTTTTGTGTTATTAGTCGAGATTTTTTATAGCTTTAGGCTTTTTCCCGCATAAAAGAGAAATATTTAAACTATTTTTAATTCAGTGATGGGGCCAGTCGTGGCGTAGTGACACGAACATATATATATGACTGTATCGACAGGTTGTAGGTTCGATTGCCACTCGATGAGTGGAAATATTTAATGTTTCCCTTTCCTTCGCTCTGGTAACAGAGGTAAAGCGCGGCGTTAAGTTCCGCCACAACACGCAACGCCGCCGTATTCGGGGGAATACGGCGGAAAGTGGGGAACGGAGTGTCATAACACTAGGTTCCCTCTGTCTACCATGCTGTGTGCGGTATACAGAGTGAAGCTAAAGAAGGAAAAAGAAAAGAAAGAAAAAAATAATTCTCCGCTCTGAGGATAATATAAAATGCGTGAGTTCCATCAGCTAACAAATCAATATTTCAAATTTAGACTAAAAGTGAAGAACGGAGTGTCTTGACACTAGATTCTCTTCGACTACTCTGCTATGCGAAGAAAAACGTGAAGCTGCACATTTTTCCAGTTTTTTCTAGGGTACATATGTATATACATATGTATATACATAGAACTTAATATATATGTATAGGTATACCCCACTAATAAATTTGATTTGATTGATTTAAAATTGAATTAAGGTACATACATTGACTTTTCAAACTAAATTCACTTTTATATTATACAGGTAAATATAATAAAATTATTTTAAAAATTGCAATTATCATCTTATTTTCATTTGGCCCCTCTGGTGATAAGACAAATCGCGGCGTTGTGCTCTACAATTCAACATGCAATGTTTTGATTTCTGATGTAAAAGTGAGAGGAGTGTCCGGACACTAGGTTCTCCCTGACTACCCTGCAGGATACAGGCGTGAGCCTGAAAAAATTTACATTACTGACCCTGAAAAAAAATTACATAAGACTATACAGGCACAGTGGTATATAATACACTATAAACACGATTGGTCATGGGTTCAATTCCCACTCCATAACATGACCTCTTATTTTACATATAAATTATTCGATGCACGGACTACTATACATTTAGATAATAAATCCAGATAAAAACACAACTAAAAGATGAAAATAGACGATATCAACCGGTTATAAAGGATACGCCTTTAAATTTAAATTTCTACTAAACGAAATATTGTGAGTGCAAACAAGTTGTAAGAAATACTTTATCAGATAACGTTAACGCTAACGGCTGGATGCTGGACAGAGATGGAATCTTGCTTCTGAGAAGACTTAGGCTAAAATTTCTAAGTAGTTAGAATATAACAGGTACATGTTAAGATTTTTTTAAAGCTTTTCCTGCATTGGAGGATAGTTAAAGAGAGTCTAGTGATAAGACACTTATTTCCCCACTCTCCGCTGAGTTTTGGGTGCATAGCGTGTTAAGTTCTGAAAGCTCTGCCCAAATTAGTGACGGATCGATTAGGGCAGAGAAATAAAAAAAAAATGATAATTCCTCTATAATCATACTAGCGGCCCGATCGCGGCTTCGCCGCGTGAACTGCATGGCTGTTTCGTCATATTGCAACCCTCGGAGGTGTTTTTTGAAAAAAAAGTAGCCTATGTATGACCTTGGATTATCAACTTTATTTATGCTAAAATTCATTACAATCGGTCAAGCCGTGTAGATTTTTAATATAAACTTTCATCCCCTATTTCAAATAACAAGCCAGTTTTGACCCAGTAATTTTTACTTCTTTCATTCTAAATTTCATCCAAATCGGACCGGTAGATTGTCGTGAAAGCATGACAGGCAAACAGACAGACATTCGCATTTATAATATAAGTATAGATAAATATTAGAAATAAATATTGTAAGTAGGGAACGGAGTGTCTTAACACTAGGTTCCCTCTGCCTACCCTGCTGTATGCTGTATGCAGCGTGAAGCTAAAAAAAACACATGTCTGTTAGTATGTAATGTTACGTAGTAGTTGTTATTAAATAAATATTTCTGTTATTAAGTACCGGTGCATCGGTCAGGTGCACGCCGAGTTATGTCAACATACGAGTACGTGACTGATGTATGAAGACGTCAAAGTATGGGCTATAAATGTACTTTATAGCTACTTTATTAGCTATTTGTAATAGAAATATAGTAAAAATGAAAATCAAGGTATTTTTACACTAAACTTTTTCGATGTCATTAGGTTATAAATGCGTGAGTGTAAAACAATGAGATATAAAAGTAGTTTTACTTTCTTTCCGGATGAATAACTCCTTAGTCAGAGAGAACAAAGTGTCAAAACACTTTGTTCGCCACTTTCCGCCTGAAATCGAGATATTGTATGATGGAACTCAATGCTGTGCTTTGTTTATCACAGTGGGGTGTAATTCATATTCTTTTTTATAGCTTCACGCTGTATCCCGCACACATCAGGGTAGGCAGAGGGAACAGTTTAAGACGTTGTAAGTTGTAAGAGTGTTAAGACACTCCGTTCCCCACTTTTCGCCAAATTTGGAAGCATTGCGTTTTATGTGGCGGAACTTAACGCCGCGCTTTGCCTCGATACCAGAGCGAAGAAAATGGAAACTTTGAATATTTCCACTCCTCGAGTGGCAATCGAACCTAGAATCAGTAGCTTACAGTCACACGCTTGTGCCACTGCGCCACGAATGCCCCCACACGAATGTTAACTTCAAGTGTAATATTTTTTAGAGCGAAATAAAATCACAAATTAAGCGATATAAGCGCATATTAAGCGATATAAGCGTAAATTAAGCGATTTTTCTTTACACATACCACAGTATTTATATTTTTACGGCCTTGAGTGATTTCTTTTCATTTCAATTATGCTTATTGAATAATCTGAGCAGAACGATTTTTATAATTTATTAGAGTTTCAAAAATCAACTTTATATCAAAGGAACAGGGCTTATTATAGATTGGTATTAATTTTTCATTGTAGCGGTCATCTACCTCTTATAACGTTATGGTAGCCTGGTAACGGGCATTGTTGATTTGAGAAAAAAAAAAGTTTAACTGTGTCACGGATTGACGAAGTAGGTTTTTGTTAGTGTTCGTTTGGTTTTCATATAAAATGATATAGATATAGTAGTAACCTTTATATGACGCCTTCGTAGTAAGGAAGGCGGAGAGAATCTAGTGTCTAGACACTCTATTGTTCAATTTTTACACGAAATATAGACATTGCGTGTAGATTGGCGGAACTTAACGCTGCTATTTGCACCGCCGATATCCATACTTATATTGATTAATGGGAAAGTCTGTGTGTTTGTCTGTCACGCGTTCACGGCTAATCTACCGGTCCGATTTGGATGAAATTTTAAATGAGGGTAGTAAAAGCGACTGGGTCTAACATAGCCTACTTATTTTTTCAAAAATCAATTTCTATAGGGTTGAAATAGGGGATGAAAGTTAATATGAAAAATCTAAACTGCTTGACCAATTGTAATGAACTAAATATAGTTGATAATCTAAGCTAAAACATAGACTAGTATGTTTTTTAAAAATGTGCCCCCGAGAGTTGCAATATAAGGAAATAGTTCAACGCGAGCGGGCCGCTAGTGCCATATAAGTTATGCCGCGAAAAATTATTCATAAATTAATCTATTTATACTTTCTGCCTAAATAGACACTAGAGGCGACACTTAACGCTGCTCTTTACCTTTATATATATTACTTATAATTAGCAATTATTTATTTGTTGTCTGTTTAAAACTAATATACACTGCCGATAAAAATTATCAGTCCACTCGTGGCGTATTGGCACAAAGTGTGTAAAGCGACTGCTTGTGGGTTCGATTCCCTCTCGAAGAGTAGAAATATTTAATACTTCCATTTTCTTCGCTCTGGTGTCGAGGAAAAGTGCGGCATTAGGTTCCGCCACTTTACACCTAATGCCTCCGGATTCGGCGGAAAGTGGGGAACGGAGTGTCTTAATACTAGATTCCCTCTGCTTACCTTGCTGTGTGCTGTGTGCGGGGTACAGCGTGAAACTAAAAAAAATATTTTTAAATTACTTATTAAAATAATTAGAAAACATCAAACATTTTCGTCTTTAAATAATATCTAAACAAACAATTTAAACTCTATAATACACTTTAACAAAAATATACTTATATGTTTCCTTCATTGACACTCTACTGGCCATTCGAAGCGCCCTAACTCGAGAACTAAAGTTAACTAAACTAAGTTATCTTATTTAAAGAATAGCTTTTCTTAAGATGGCTTCTATATATTCATTTAATTCATCTTCAATGTATACATACATAAAAACAAATAAAGTAAAACATTGAGGTCAGTCGTAGCGCAAAGTGCAAAGTCTGATGCGACAAGTTGTAGTGTTGATTACCTACGGTCTGGTAATAACGATTACCGTACCGGTAATAAAATAAATAGCCAGAAATTCTGTACATATGTTCTACGACAGCTTAGAATTAGTTTTAATGTATCATATTTCTTTACTCTCGAGAAATTAAAATATTTAATTTTTCATTTTCTTCGCTTTGGTCTCAAAGCAAAGTATTGGGTTCGGCCACTTAGCATACAATGCCTCCAGAACTTAGCGGAAAATGGTGAACTGAATGTCTTAACATTAGATTCCCTCTGCCTACCCCGCTGTATGCGGGATACAGTGTGAAGGTAAAAAAAATATTCTAATAGGTAAAAACGAATGAAGTTAACAATAACTACTATACAAAAGCTGTAAAACATATATTATAATTAATTCGAGTGTTATATTGTATCAAACGTGTAATTTACCGCTTGGAAACGGTAACGAGTTAGAAAGCTACCATCTGCGCATGCGCCATAATTTTCTACTTGTTATGTAATGTAATGAAAAATGTTATTATTTTAACATTATGATGATGATGATGATTTTTGATGAATGTTGTTAGAATTGGAACTGACTTGGCGGTGGTAGAGGGTTCATATCTCGTTGAAGTACATATAATTATAAATAAACTGAACGATACAATGATTTATATATAAGATCTTATGTAAAACTGTAAAATTATTTCTGTGAAATAAAGAGTTTTTATGTTATGTTATGTTATAATTATAAAGGTGGATTTTAAATATTTTGAACGATATTGAACCAGAAAGTGGTTATCTATACTAATATATAAAACTGGAGCGTCTGTTTGTAATATTAAAAGAAACGCTTTTCACTAAATGCATACATTTGTACACACGGTACATATACCAAAGTAGTTTTTTTTTACGATTTTTGTCTGTGTGTCTGTCTGTTTATTTGTTTCGCCTAATCTCTGAAAATGCTGGACAGATTTTGACGGGATTTTCCCTGACAGATAACTGATGTAATAGCTTGTAACTTACTACTATATATTTTTTTGTTAAATTGCACGCGGACGAAGTGGCGAGTACAGCTAGTGTTATATAAAAACTGTGTATTATTAATCATAGTAGGCAAATTAAATTTTTATGTGTTAATAAAAATTACGTAATTTAAACTATTTTTACAATGGCTAGATATATTACCTTTAGTATATTGTAATTCATTGTTTTCTATGTCTTTTTTAATCTGCAAAACATTTAGAATATATAAAATGTTATTATTGAGGCCATACTTTAAACTGTCCGCCACTCAACACGCAATGTTCCGAATTCGAGCGGAAAATTGAGAACGGAGTGCCTTGACACTAAGTTCTCTCTGCTTTAAAACTTAATAGAAATAATATCACTATTCGTATAAAAACTTCAATTAAGGATACTTCGATTACATTTGTCATATACCCAAGATTAGTATTAGATTATGGAGCCAGAAGAAATATATATGTAACTTATATTTTGGTCTATGCCATTTTGACCTATGCCATTTCAACAATTGTAAAAAATGCAATAATTCGCGACTATAGCGTTACTGTTAAGTTATTTCAATATTTAAATTAAATAGATACTGTGCACAGTATCTGATACAAACAAGGCTTTGAGTTCGATCTGCATTTCTCCTCTCTGATAAGACTACATTACGTTCCGAAACTTGACATTTAATATCTTAAAATTTAGTGAAAAATGGTAAACGGAGTGTCTTAACACTACGTTCTCCGCCTAAATACTTATTTATTTATTTATTTATTCTTTATTGTACACAAAAGAAAAGATGCACAAAAGGCGGACTTAACGCTGAAAAGCATTCTCTTCCAGCCAACCTCGTCATGTAAGATATAATTAATAGTGTTGTTGCACAAAAGAATGAAAATCGTGATAGATACATATACACAATATCATACATACATGTATATATTTAAAAAAAAACCTTTTTTTTAGCTTCACGCTGTATCCCGCACACAGCAGGGTAGGCAGAGGGA
Organism: Dryas iulia moderata; assembly: GCA_019049465.1. Lineage (NCBI taxonomy): Eukaryota > Metazoa > Arthropoda > Insecta > Lepidoptera > Nymphalidae > Dryas > Dryas iulia. The sequence goes on along the minus strand of CM032422.1, from coordinate 285,925 downwards.
ACCTAGTGTTAAGACACTCCGTTCCCTACTTTCCGCCGAATTCGGAGGCATTGCGTGTTAAGTGGCGGAACTTAACGCCGCGCTTTACCTCGACACCAGAGCGAAGAAAATGGAAATATTAAATATTTCCACTCCTCGAGTGGGAATCGAACCCACAACCAATCGTTTACAGTCACACGCTTATGCCACTGGGCCACGACTGGCCATACTATACTTCTGGTACACAAACATAATAGAGATATAAAGAATAAGTTTTAATACCAACTCTATGAACCACTAATACGAAAATATCGCGCCACCCAAACCCAGATACATTTTGTACCGACAAACGAACGGTACATTCGGCATCGTTTAACTACGTATAATATACACTAAAAACCTCTTTAACACTTATAGATAGAGAGATCATAATTCTATATACAATTGTAATTTATATAAAGTTTTTATTTCAATGTCTGCAGAAGCATTAAGATTTGTGGGTCGATAAACTTTTGTGAAATATTTTTTTAAAATTAATATGTCGGTGTTTCGTAATGTCCGTTAATTGTAATAGTGTTGATATAAATAGGGGCTAAAGTGTGTTTAGTTTGGTTGGTAGTGGGTTCGATTCCCATTCGGGGGAATAATTATATATTTTCATATACATTATATATACATACATATACATTGCGAAAATGTTTGTTTTCTTTGCTTCACGCTGGTAGGTAGTTTGGTAGGCAGAGGGAACTTAGTGTTAAGACACTCCGTTCCCCACTTTCCGCCGAATTCGGAGGCTTGCGTGTTAAGTGGCGGAACTTAACGCAATGTCTTCAGAATTCGGCGGTGCGTGAGGAACGGAGTGTCTTAACACTAGGTTCCCTCTGCCTACCCTGCTGTGTGCGGGATACAGCGTGAAGCTACAATAACAACTATTCTTTTCCTTCGCTCTGATAAGACAAAGTGTGGCGTTGAATTCTGTTAGTCAATACGGAATATCTCGAAGTCAGGCTTACAGTTGAAAACGATCTGTATAAGCACAGATTTTTTCTTATTTGGGGAAAAGCGAAGAAAATAGAAGATATGAAAAAAAATAGCTTCACGCTATATCCCGCACACAGCAACCCTGCTGTGGGAACCTAGTGTTAAGACACTCCGTTCCCCACTTATAAGATATAAAGTTTTTTTTAATATTATGCAAATAGTATACCGTTAACATTTAACACGCAAGCCTCCGAATTTGGCGGTGTGTGGGGAACGGAGTGTCTTAACAGTAGGTTCCCTCTGCCTACCCTGCTGTGTGCGGGATACAGCGTGAAGCTAAAAAAAAAGTATACCGTTATAAATTTGTGTAAGATTAAAAAGAGGTATAACTATCCATTTAAATATATTATTGCCTAACTATATATGACTATATGCATATTTTAAAATGAATAAGGTGTCCAAGTTAATTTGAATAGGGACAATTTTGATTATGCAATTTTTATTATATCGAAATCGGAAAAGCACATTGTTATTCCGATTTTGAGCAAATTGAAAACAATATTCATTTAAACTAAAAAAAAATAAAAAAAATTAAGTAAATGTTTAAGCAAAGAGTTGAAGCATTAATCGTGAGTGGGATTGGTGTAGGACAGCTTCTGACTATGATATTATTATTATATGATACGTGGTTGTAGATTCGATTCCCACTCGAAGAAATGATTCCTTTAGATCATTTTTTTTAGCTTCACGCTGTATCCCGCACACAGCAGGGTAGGCAGAGGGAACCTAGTGTTAAGACACTCCGTTCCCCACTTTGAACCATTACTTTGTTAAAACAAACAAGAAAGTGGAGAACGAAGTGTCTTAACACTTCATTCTTTCTACCTATCTGTGTAGAAAAAGCGTGAAGTTGAAAAATAATAATAATATTCTAACGGTATTCAAATACAGCTGATTGCATATTTTCTGCCCATTCTTTACTAATTTTGACCAATTTCCGTAAAACAATGGTTGCTTTAAAATCTCATAAAGTACTAGAACACAATCAGCGGCTAATGACAATGGCGGTCATTTCCCACGACCAGTGGCACTTCCTTCATCCACTTGATACATAGAAATTCAATTACTTCAAAGAAATTAACTTTAACGACAGATAATGAAAAAACTGATTTGTTAAATTTCAACAAGAAAGCAAACTTCTTTTTTTTTTTAAATGTATGAAAATTTGTACGCAGCGGAATTCGAACCCGCACTTCTAGGAATCCATCCAAGCGCTCTAACTGCTAAGTCATTAGAAATTTTATAAGTTATCTAAAAAAAAAAAATATTTTCAAATTAATAACACGTTAAAAAAGGTAAAATTTAAATTGCAGTGGCGTAACTTAACGCCACACTTTGACTTGATGGTCATAGCAAAATGGGAATCATTAAATTATGAACATTTCGCAGTATCGAACCCACAAGCAAACGTGATTACAGTCGGACACTGTTTTAATGGTCTCATATGCTTATTATATTTTTTTTAGCTTCACGCTGTATCCCGCACACAACAGGGTAGGCAAAGGGACCCTTGTGTTAAGACACTCCGTTGCCCACTATCCGCTGAATTCGGAAGCATTGTGTGTTAAGTGGCGGAACTTAACGCCGCGCTTTGCCTCGACACTAGAACGAAGAAAACGGAAATATCAAATATTTCCACTCCTCCAGTGGGAATCGAACCCACAACCAGTCGTTTACAGTCACACGTTTATGCTACTGCGCCACAACTGGACCCAAATAATATTTTGCAATTTATAAAATGTTTATTCGCCTTTTGTTTCACTGCAAGGGATATTACAAAATTTATTTCGAAATATAGCATGTATTAACTTTTTAAATTCATTAAAGATAGCCATAGGAAGTGGATGTTCGTTTAATACTGTGAAACCTGTTAACATTTGCAATATATCTACATCCCTGATTTTGTAAGACAAACTGCAGTGTTAAATTCCGCAAGTAAATAATAAAAAAGCAGCTTCATGCATTTTCCCACTTTAGTTGATTAAAGAGAACTTAGTGTCAAGACACTCCGTTCTTCATTTTTCGCTCGAAATAGTATGCCTTAAATAGTTTAAAAGTGAAAAATGGAGTGTTTTAACATAGAATCCCCCTTGCTTCTTCTTCTTCTTCTTCTTGTATTAGTCAAGAAAATACTGAAAAAATGTAATTTATATAAAAATATAAATATTATTTAAAAATAGTACATATATAATATTTCCTTAGTGTAATATATAAAATAAATAAAAGAATTTCAAGCATTATATCCAATAATTATTGGTACATCATTCAAACATAACTTACATAATAAAAATTTTAACTCACGCGATAATCGAACCTATAGCAAACGCCAAAAGACAATAATCTAGAAAATTTATGATTTATCGCAAATACAGTTAGCGTTTGACAGCGCGGCGAAAGCACGCTGGCATTTCTATTGGATGACTGAACATTATAAATGAAGGTTTTTTTTAAAACTTCATTGATTTATAGATAGCGTTAATTGGCTCGAAATGGTGTCTCCTGTAGTTTGGAAGGAAAAGTGGTAATACTTTAATTAGCTGCTCTTTTTTATATAGTATAGCGCATAGTCGCTTCCCGCGTCTGTCTATCCATACTTATATTATAAATGCGAAAGTCTGTGTGTTTGTCTGTCATGCTTTCACGGCTAATCTATCGGTTCGGTTTGGATGAAATTTAGAATGAACGTAATAAAAGTTACTGGGTCTAACATAGGCATATACTTATTTTTTCAAAAATCAACCGCTTAAGGGTTGAAAGAGGTGATGAAAGTTTGTATGAAAAATCTAAGCCGCTTGACCGATTATAATGAATTTTGGCATATAGTTGATAAGCTGAGCTTAAACATAGGCTACTTTATTTTTCAAAAACCCACCCCCGAGGGTTGCAATGTAATGAAGCAGCACAGCGGGCCGCTAGTATGTATATATGCTTAGATCTTTAAAAAATCTCGCAATTTTTGGACTTCTTGTCATATGACTCGGACACAGATTCTATTTTTCTGTATACAATAACAGGGCAGTGCTTTCATATTATGAACATGATGATCCTCCTATGACGAGAAAATTTTAAACATGTTAATAATTATAATTAGCTATTTAAATTATTTACTTGTAAATATTGCCTTGAATCAAGTGGAAATCGAACTCAAAACCATTGCGTTCATAAGAGACACTTTATCACAACGCCATTATAACTTAATGGTAATAAGAAAATCTACCATAATTTTAATTAATGATACAAACTTACAAATTTATCATTCAAAATTTATGAATATTATTTTTAGGTTAATTAGTTTGAATAAATATGTTCATATTAACTTTGACTTCATTAGTACAGTAGTTATATAGCATGACTTGTGAAAAAAGGTGCAAGTTCAAACACAGTCTTAAAAAGACTGCAGAGAGTGGAGAGCAGAGAATCAGAGAAAACCTAATATTATGAAATTGAGACATATAGCGTGTTGGTTAGCGGAACTTAACGCCGCGCTCTATCTTAAGTATGAGAGCGAAAAAATAAAAATAATTTAAATACAACCATTTTAAAGAAAACGTATAAAAATTTGGACGCAGCGGGATTCGAACCCGCGCCTCCTGGAGCTGGCCCTTCGGCACAGGGCAGACTCGCTGGGTATATACAGCGACTCAAGGGCAGCACTGCAGACAATTGCAAATCCTAATCACCTCCATCCCTTAGCAGTTCAAGCGAGGAACAATATTAAAACCGTTTCCAACCAGAAAAAGCGGATCGCTTTGTTCTGGATAAAGGCGCATGCAGGGATGGAGGGGAATGAACGGGCCGATCACCTGGCCAAAGAGGCAGCTTTGAGACTGAAGCGGGCTCCCGACTACGGCTACTATCCGGTGTCATTCGTCAAGAGAAGAATCCGAATGGACTCCCTTGACGAGTGGAACCGGAGGTACCAAGCCGGAGGGACCGCTTCGGTCACAAAGCTCTTATTTCCCGACGCGAGGGAAGCGTACAGAGCGATTAAATGTATCATACCATGTAAGTATACAACCCAACTGTTCACCGGGCATGGTGGGTTCTCCGAGTATTTGAACAGGTTCAAATGCAAAGAGAACCCAGCATGCCCTTGCGACCTAAACGTTGCAGAAACCGTCCCGCACGTCATCGCGGAGTGCCCCTTGTACGCGCGACTGAGACTGGATGCGGAGTTCGAGTTGGAGGATAGGATAACTGTAGATAATTTGAATAGGCTAATTATGAGTAATAGGGAGAAATTTTTGAAATATTGTGTAAAAATAGTTAAAATAGTAAATAGTAAAAATAGTAATTAGTTATATGATCCCAGCATAACATAAAAGTTATTCTGCAGGATCATATAGGGATAGCAATAAGAATTAGGTATAAAATAAAAGTAGATAAGCACGTAGGATAGACAGTAATATTATAAGTTTGATTTCCTTTGTAAAATATATAATAGTTATAATCCATAGAAAATAAGGTCTCCATATTCTTAATAATGGAGGTGCAAGAAAAAAAAAAAAAAAAAAAAAAAAAAAAACCTGCGCCTCCTGAATACCGTTCAGGCGCTCTCACCACTGAGCACTTTTCTTTAAAATGTCTTTTTCAATTTTCCTAAGTGTGGAATAACACTTTAAAAATGTTTATAAGTATTAAATACAACCATTCCTTAAAACTGGGAATCGAACCTACAACCAATCCTATTCGCTGACGCTGTCCCACTGCGCCACGAGGCCTCAAATAAGAAGAATTAAATTAAATTAAATTAAATAGCTTCACGCTATATCCCGCACACAGCAGGGTAGGCAGAGGGAACCTAGTGTTAAGACACTCCGTTCCCCACTTTCCGCCGAATTCGGAGGCTTGCGTGTTAAGTGGCGGAACTTAACGCCGCGCTTTACCTCGACACCAGAGCGAAGAAAATGGAAATATAATTTCCACTCCTCGAGTGGGAATCGAACCCACAACCAGTCGTTTATAGTCACACTCTTGTGCCACTGGGCCACGACTGGCCACGACTGGCCACGAATAAGAAGAATCTATCTCTAAATTAAATCACGTGATTCTAAAGCAAAACGGAAACTTATTCGCATATTGAACGCGACCGTTGAATCAGAACACTTTCTAAAGACCATTACTGTATCATTGAAATGGTTTTAAAAGATGATTGTTATTAAACGATTTATGTTATTCAAAGGTGGATAGGCAGAGAGTTCTCTACTTTTCATGTTTTTTATAGATATCGCGTTAATAACGGAATTTAACGCCGCGCATTGTCTTAGGGTAGGCAGAGGGAACCTAGTGTTAAGACACTCCGTTCCCCACTTTCCGCCGAATTCGGAGGCATTGCGTGTTAAGTGGCGGATCGAACCCACAACCAGTCGTTTACAGTCACACGCTTGTGCCACTGGGCCACGACTGGCCACTTAGTCTCGGGGAAAAGGGAATAATTGAAATAATATCTATGTATTTCTAGATGAAATATGAACATAATTTAAATATTATTATTGGGGCCAGTCGTGGCGCAGTAGTAGGACCTTGGGACTGAAAACTACTGGTTGTGAGTTCGATTCCCAATCGAGGAGTGGAAATATTTAGTATTTCCATTTTCCTTTGCTGTGGTAAAGGCAAAGAGCGGCGTTAAGCTCCGCCATTTAGCACGCAATGGATCCGATTTCGGCAAAAAGTGAGGAATGGAGTGTCATAACACTAGATTCCCTCTGCCTACCCAGCTGTGTGCGGGATACAGCGTGAAGCAAAACAAAAAAAATATGATAAAATATTAGTTGTTGTCACATAGTAATCGGCATCTAAAGTCAGACACTCTGTTCTACAAATTCCACAAAAAAACTAAATATTTCATTTTGAATGGTGCAAGTTAGCGCTAAATTACGCATTCCCTTATTAAAGCAGGGAAATGACTATGCATTTCCTCGAGTGAGAATCGAACCTTTAACCAGTCATGTTTACAGTCACACGTTGTTCCCATGTGGCACGATGGTCCCAATACACAAATTAAACATTTATACGTATACTTTATAAGATCGGCGTTAAGTTCCGCTACTTGACACTCAATGTCTCTCTCTCTCTCAATGACTCAGAGAGTTTTGACATTACGTTTCTTCACTGTGCGGGGAAAACATATGTAGCTGCATACATATGTATGTACTCGTACCTATATATTTAAAATTATGTATCCATACTTATATTATAAATGCGAATGTCTGTGTGTTTGTCTGTCACGTTTTAGATGAAATTTACAATGGAAGTAGTAAAAGTTATTGAGTCTAACATAGGCTACTTTTTTTTCAAAAATCAATCGCGAAAGTGTTGAAAAAGGGGATGAAAGTTTATATGAAAAATCTAAACCGCTTGACCGATTATAATGAATTTTGGCATAAATATAGTTGATAGTCTAAGCTTAAACATAGGCTTTTTTATTTTTCAAAAATCCACCCCCGAGGGTTGCAATATAATGAAGCAGTCACGTAGTTCACGCGGCAAAGCCGCGAGCGGGCCGCTAGTATTAAATAAAACAAGTTATATTTGTTTTAAAAAATCTCAAATTCAACAAACTGAAAGTCACTAAAAGCTATGTAAATGGTAATTTTATTAATTTTTTAATATCAAACTTAGCGATAAACGTGTCGGTTCGACGTTTTTATGCGTTACATAAATTGTTTGTGTGCTATGTACGGAAAAAATATGTAAAAATATTATAATATTATTAATTAACTTGATAATATATTATTTGTGTGGTGAATGGAATATCTCTTGATATTTATTTTTATCAAGGAGGCCGTTGTGGTGGGTGGTTGTGGGACAGTAGTCTCTGACTGTAAACAATGGTTGTGGGTTCGGTTACCACTCGGGGTTATTTTTTTTATTGATGAAAAGAAGGCAAACGAGGACACAGGCAAAGGACTACCTGATGGTAAGTAGTACCTTCGCCCATGGACATCCACAACATTAGAAAAGTTGTAGATGCGTTGCCAACCTTAAGAGGGGAGGGGGAAAGAAGGGAAGAAGGATGGGAATGGTGGGAATAGCTGGCTTACATGCCATCGAACCGGAACACATCATCCGATGTTTGGCGGTCCGTCTTTGACACGATAGTGGTCGCGAACCAGTCGGAGAACGAATCTCCTACCACCAAGAAAAAAAAGCGTTAAGATTATTTCACATTTATCATATTAGTATGGATATAACAAAGATTTTCTAAATATATTCTATGACTTGAAAACAGTCGTGGCGCAGAGGCACAGAGTGTGACTGCAAAGCGAATGAAAGTTGTTTCGATTCCCACTTCTCGAGTGAAAATATCTAATATTTCCATTTTCTTCGCTCTGGTGTTGAGGCAAAGCGCGGCGTTAAGTTCCGCCAATTAACACGCAATGCCTCAGAATTCGGCGGTGCGTGGGGAACGAAGTGTCTCAACACTAGGTTCCCTCTGCCTACCCTGCTGTGTGCGGGATACAGCATGAAGCTAAAAAAAATATATATTAGTACGGATAAAAATTTAAAAGATTTTCTTATAATATTCTTCTACTTGAAAACATTCACTAAGTTACAGCCAGAATCAAAAAATGATATAATAACAAAATTGCCTTCATTAATCCAGTGACAAATCACTCCTCTCTCCCACATTAAAGCAAAAACAAGCCTCCAGCAAGCAATCTGACATAAGACAAGGTATTTTATAATACAACATCTCACCATATAAGCCCTGCATTAAATTGCTATTACAGCTATATTAGATACTAGCGACTGCTATATTTTACTTGGATCTTAAACTATTTTCATTGAGAATTCCATCCAAATCGGGCCGGAATTCCATACAAGCTCTGAAAGCACACACAGACAGACAGACAGACAGACAGACAGACTAACAGACTGACAGACTGACAGAGTGACAGACAGACAGACTGACAGACTGACAGACTGACAGACTGACAGACTGACAGACTGACAGACAGACAGACAGACAGACAGACAGATTTTCGCATTTATAATATTAGTATGGATATAACTTTAAAAGATTTTCTTAAAATATTCTTCTACTTAAAAATATTTACTAAGTTGCAGTTAGAACCAAAAAATAATATAATAACATAATTGCCTTAATAAATCTAGTGACAAATCACTCCTCTCTCCCACACTCTCCCACTTTAAAGCAAAAATAAGCCTACAGCAAGCAATCTGACATAAGACAAGGTATTTTATAATACAACATCTCACCATATAAGCCCTGCATTAAATTGCTATTACAGCTACTCGTATATAAGATATAAAAACGCGTAACGGAACCCAACGGCTAGCTATTTTACGCATGCATTAAATTCTTTGGACTTATTCAAACAACTCTTGGTATTTTTCAAGTTTAACTTTACTTGGTGTTACCGTTTGAATTATAGTTACTTTTTTTTCGGTTTTTACTGTTTATTTGAAGTAAATACTAGAAGCCTTTATAATGCAAGGAGATAGAGTTCGATTGTAAGCGGTTGGTTGTGGGTTTGATTCTCGATCAGGGGAATGATTATATTTGAAGTATTTTTACTTAAATAGTAGTAGCTAGGATAAAGGAGAATGAGGTCTAAGAATTAAATACGTAACTAGTCCATTTCGGGCGGAAAGTGGAGAACGGTGTGTTCTGACACTAGGTTCTCTCTGACTTATAGTCAGAGAGAACTGACTTATAGTCAGAGAGAACCTAGTGTCAGAACACTCCGTTCTCCACTTTCCGCCCGAAATGGACTAGTTACGTATTTAATTCTTAGACCTAATGCTATAGGGCGAAAGGCGTGAAGTTGTAATAAATTGAATGAAAAAGGTGAAAAAAGTGAAGTTGTGTAAAAATAAATGTAAGAGTTGAGGGGTAATTGAATGAAAGCTAGTTGTGGTTCATAATACATATACACATATAAATCATTCGTTATATCATGTCATGTTTAGATTAATAGTAGCTCAGTAGAACTAACTTCGATTCCCAATCCTTCGAGTGGAATATTTTTTTTTATTATTTATTTATTTTTTTAGCTTCACGCTGTATCCCGCACACAGCAGGGTAGGCAGAGGGAACCTAGGGTTAAGATACTCCGTTCCCCACTTTCCTACGAGTTTTGGATTGGATTGCGTGTTAAGTGGTGGAACTTATCGCCGCGCTTTGTCTCGACACCAGAGCGAAGAAAAATGGAAATATTAATATTTCTACTCCTCGAGTGGAAATCGAACCCAGAACCAGTCACACGCTTTACAGTCACACGCTTGTGCCACTGGCCACTAAGCTAATTTAATTCTATATATGTCATTGTATCTCCCGCGTCCATTTTAGCTCATATGGTGATGCTGGATTGTTTCGGACAGGCCCTGCATTACACCTTATCTAAACAACTTAAAAATCTAATTGACTTAAACTACCTCAAGCAATTATCAAACCATCTCACGCATACCCTGACATATTTCTACTGCAATATCAAGGAATCTTGACTTATTAGATGTTATTGACAAAAACCTTTAGTATCAATAGAAGTAATGGACATCTTATCCTTAAGGTCTACTTTGTTAGGGCTATCTACTTGGGTCATTAAAGTTTTTATATTACAACTTATTAAGGTTCTAAGTACGTACGGATTCCTAACAAGATCTGTCTGTTATACTGTTATATTAACTAATACTTGAGGCAATCATCGCACAGTGGTCAGCGTCTGACTCTAATGGATTCGATTCCCATTCGGGGGTATCTTATTTTTCTTCTCTGGTTCTTCCTGGAGTGAAAAAGAATACCTGCACGTTTTTCCTTCGTCTAGGATAACGACAAAGATAACCTAATGTCTTGACATTAAATAAATTCAATGTCTGAATGTCTTGACATTCAGGTGTCTGTCTACGTTTCGTCGGAATTTAAGATATTGTGCGGTGTGTGACAGAACTTAACACCACATTCTATCTCACAAGCACCGACAAACGAAAATTTGTTAAATATAATATCGGGGAATATTTAATTATTATGTTTATGTCTCCGTTTAGGTATGTACTTAAGACAAAACGCAGCGTTGAGTTCTGTTACTTAACATATAATGTCTTGATTTCGTTTTGTTTATAATTTAATTTATGTCACTACAGACATAATGTCTGTACCTTTTTTTTACACAATTTATAAAAATATTATATGAATTACTTATTTCTTTCATAATATCAGCGCTTAAAACTATGTAAGCTTTAATTAACTAAGTTTATAAAATATACGATAAGAGAGAGTATCCTAAGAATGCCTTGATTTGGAAATCGAACTGAATGTTGTCTCTCTTAAAGGAGAACTGCATAATTTTTTTTGTTGATGGAAAGGGGGCAAACGAGCAGCAGGACCATCTTATGGTTAAGTAGTTACCTTCGCCCATGGACATCCACAACATTGGAAAAGTTGTGGATACGTTGCCGACCTTTAGGGGGAAGAGGAAAGGAGGGAAAAATCATAGGGATGGTGGGAATAGGGAGCATCACAGGTAGCAAGTTGCATGTTTGCTTTATAATTATTCTACCAAGTGAGAATAGAACCCAAAACCATTGCATTTAGAAACAGACACTGTCCCACTACACCACGACAGTCTCTTAATATAATTAAAACAAGAATAAATCTTTTTAAGGTAATTCGGTCAAAACGAGCTTTTTTTTCATATTCGCGAATACATAACCCACTTCCCGTAACACTTTATCCAGAAACTTGTCATAACTGTACAAATTGAGTGGCTGTTGTTCTGTAACCAGTTTCGTTAAGTGTGTGATGAATGTTCTTTGGAAATTCTGACGTGATAGGTGTAAATTCGATTTCCCATTTTTTATTTGATGTAAAATATTAAAATTTTAATAAAATGTATGATTTTGATAATCGTTAATAATAAAGTTAATAATAAATAATGGTAACAAGCGTGTAAGATTGACGACGTATAGCGACGAATGTGAAAGAAATCCGAAAAGCGCAGGTTCGAATTCTGCCAGGTTCGAATTCTTATACGTTTCTAAATATTTTTATACAGTTCAAGGTTATGTCCAATTAGACTATGAAGTACGTAGTTGATATTTAAATATGAGTAGGTAATAATGGTACTAAATTAGGCCTTATGGCGAGCGTATGGTTGTATACGCGATGGTAGTAAGTTCGATTCTCACTCGGGGGATAAATTAAACATATTTAAATGACTATCACTTCCGCTTTGGAAATAAAAAAATGTAGCATTTTATTTTAGCTTCACGCTGTATCCCGCATACAGCAGGGTAGGCAGAGGGAACCTAGTGTTAAGACACTCCGTTCCTCATATTCAGCCAAATTCGGAGGCACTGCGGATTAAATGGCGGAACTTAACGCCGCGCTTTGCCTCGTTACCAGAGCGAAGAAAATAGAAATATTAAATATTTCCACTCCTCCAGTGGGAATCGGACCCACAACCAGTCATTTACTCACGCTTGTGCCACTGCGCCACGACTGGCCCCAATTTATTAAAAAAAAAAATACATTAAATAATAAGAACATAAACACTCGTGTAACATAAAATTTAAAATAATTAAATCATCATAAAAAACTAATAGGTATTAAAACAGGGACGGACAGTTATACTTTAACATGACAGATACGGACTGGAATTCTGGGGTCCGAATTTAAAGTTGGTCGCACGTTGTTCACAGCTTGTTCGCGATTTTTTTGTCACTTTTCTTATTATGCTACACTAAAGGTACCGTTGACGAGTAAAATATGGGTTGCCATGGTAACGTGGATGTCATTGGATACCAAATGGATGTAAAACAGCATAATATGTAATTTTCTGGACTTTTTTAATGAAAATTGTGGAGACGGAGTGGCATTAAATTTATAAGAAAGAACAGAATAAGAAAGTACAGAATTGTGTTTTGTTTTATTAATATATAGCAAATATGTTAAATTAATAAATTAATAATAATAGTATAAAAAAAATAAATTAGAAAACCTTCTATAAAGACAAGTATTTTCGAATTAGATTTAGAAATCTCTTTCATTTGATAACCGTATTGTTGGAGTGTATTAAAAATAACTAGACCGCCATCTTGGATGTTCCGCCATATTAGATTTATAATGACGTCACATCGCTAAACATGCACTGTCATCTAAACTAAACGTGTGTACAACATTTTATCTCAAACGTTTTAGAATACGGGCCCCAAATGGAAGATTCCACGCGAATAAACGTACATATATTAATTTAATAAAGTATAATATAAATTAAATAAAAGCTTTTAATGACGGCGGCGCGACTTTTTAGCGCGGCGTTAAGTTCCGCCACTTAAGACGCAATGCCTCGGAATTCGGCGGAAAGTAGGGAACGGCACTCCCTACTTTATAGCTTACTAGTCGTAAAATTGACGACTTCATGAAATCGTTGACTATATCATGAAACGGTCGCAGTTCATGAAATGACCAATTATCGTTTGGCCGGATCATGATGTCGTTTGACGAAATCAATGACAGCCTAACGTTTAACGATATGGTCAATTAAACGCTTGGCTACTTCATGAATTCGCCGATATTGTTTGACCAAATCGTCAAATAATTACTTAAACAACCAATAGAGGCGCTAGAAGCGTTTTTTGTATATCAGCTGTTCGTAACAAAGTCAACATTTTAGTTTTAAATATGTTTTTTTTATTAAAAGCGCAATTAATTATTCTTTTATTTTAAGTAACAACATTGTTCTTAATAAAATATTCTTATTTATGTAAAATCATTTTAAGTTTTTTCAAGTCAATGTGCAATATAATAATAATAAATTTAAGAAATTATTATTATTATTTTTTTTTTTATGGAATAAAGGAGGCAAACGAGCTGAAGGCCCACCTGGTGTTAAGTGGTTACCTTCGCCCATAGACATCCACAACATTCAAGTTATGGATGCGTTGCCAGCCTTAGGAATGTAGGACAGAAGGAGAGAGGAAAGATGGGAATGGTGGGAATAGGGAGAGCTGGCTTACATGCCATCGAACCGGAACACATCATAAGATATTTGGCGGTTCGTCTTTGACATGATAGTGGTCGCGAGCCAGTCGGAGAACGAATCTCCTACCACCAAGCTACTGGGTTACCCGCCTTTTACGGGACGCTACCCAGCGGCGGGGGGGAATTGTATTCTTAACCCGTTGCGCTACCCGGGGGGGGGCCCGGGTAGCACATTATATGGTTAAAACTACTTTTATATACTAAAGAATCTGTCAAATAGAAAAAGTTTAACCTAACCTGGCCTATCTTGATAGATTTTTAGTATCTTCACACAAAATAAATCTAATTACGTAAAAATTTTTTTAGGTTGGGTTAGGTTAAACTTTTTTTAATAAATTGATTCTCTAGAGATTGAAAGTGTTTTTGGCTAAAAACATCGTCATTATATATAATGAGATCGTTTTACGCACATATTCTAAATTGATATTAAACATATTATAAGGACACCTTATTTTACAATATGACCAAACGTCGATGACGAAATCGTTAAACGTTGGCGAATCAACGATATCGTCAAATTCAGATGGTCATTTCATGAACTGCAACCATTTCATGATATTGTCAACGATATCATGAAGTCGCCTATTCTACGATATGACCACGACATATACATACACATATATACCTTACTAAGATAACACGTATTTTACGCATTAACCGGTTGATTAGTTAATACTATTATTATATTAAATGAATGATAAAAAATAAATTAGATTGAAGTAATTGGAGTACTTTAGTTCCCACATCGTAACTGCAATTGTATTTCGAATATTGCAAAAGCAATTTTACTGTTACAGACTGTGCTCATAGAGCATGCCTACTAAAATTGACTGTTTTGTGTTAGATATATGTATATAATTAATAATTTAATACTAACTGTTACTTGCGACTTCGTCTGCATCGAACTTACAAAAAAGTTGTAGTTCTAAAATGAAAATAGCCTTAGTTACTCCTTATTATATCAGCTACCTGTCAGTGAAATTCCCATCAAAATTGATTTAGCCGTTCTAGAGATTAGTAGAGACAAATAGACAGACCGACAAAAATTGTAAAAAGAACTATATTTTTTGTATAAACAGACAATTTAATTTATTTGTATAGATTTTATATATGTGATTAATATAAAAATCTAATTTAAGAATACTGTATTGAGACAGCGTTTAACGTAAAGTCGATTGGTTGTGGGTTCAATTTTCATTTAAAAGAGTTATATATTTTGGTAAGAAAACCAACTGTAGCTTTAGTTACAGAATATTAACATACGTTTTTAGACAGAAAGTGGAGAACCAAATGTATTAACATTAAGTTTCCTCTGATTACCCCGAAGAGAGCTGTCTTTTTAAATAGTAGTCGATATCTTTTTAACTTATAATTTAGAATAACTAATACTTTTTTAGTTTCGAATTTGAAGAAGTGACAAAGACTTCTGGCCCAAATGTAACTGTAAGGGTGTATTTTAAGGTTGTTATACT
The DNA here is from genome assembly GCA_019049465.1 of Dryas iulia moderata. NCBI lineage: Eukaryota > Metazoa > Arthropoda > Insecta > Lepidoptera > Nymphalidae > Dryas > Dryas iulia. The sequence continues at coordinate 270,427 of CM032422.1, read as the reverse complement.
TATTACCTCACTCCACTGCCCGAGCTCTTTTCATTTAACTAATCAAATACAAAACTATCCTATAAATGCCGCGTTTAATACACGTTTAAAAAATAAATTATCAAAAGCAGCTTCGCATAGCAGAGTATGCAAATAAATCTAATGCCAATACACACCGTTGTCTGCTTTCTGAATTCAATACATTATATTCTAAACGGCGGAACTCAACGCCGCCATAATCATCCTACTGAGTTCATTATCAATTTCCTTAAGAACTTTCCTATAATAATTTACATCACATCTACTTAGAGAGAAGAAAGTAAATTACATATAAATATCGGTTCTGCCCTACATGATGTTAATCCAGAGCCGATTTGAACAGACAAAAAGCTCAATATTCTTGAGCTAATGATAGTATAATTATGTAAAAGTAGTTCATTGGTTAGACATTGGTTGTTAAGAAAGTTCTGAATAATATATTTTGTTAGAGTTTCTATATTGTGGTTTATAATATATATTTTTTTTTAGCTTCACGCTGTATCCCGCACACAGCAGGGTAGGCAGAGGGAACCTAGTGTTAAGACACTCGGTTCCCCACTTTCCGCCGAATTCGGAGGCATTGCGTGTTAAGTGGCGGAACTTAACGCCGCGCTTTACCTCGGCACCAGAGCGAAGAAAATGGAAATATTAAATATTTCCACTCCTCAAGTGGGAATACCCACAACCAGTCGTTTACAGTCACACGCTTGTGCCACTGGGCCACGACTGACCACTAATAAATAATCTTACTTAATAAATCTTTATGCATATTATGGTAGTCCGAGAGAACCTTGTGTCAAAGGGTTGTTAGGGAGAAGTGTAGTGTCAAGACACTGTCATCCATTTTTTGCTCGAAATTATCTTTCTCGCTTTATCTAAAGTAGAAGAACGTTTTTTTAGGGTTAAGTAAAACTACAGTGTTAGGTTACGTTATTAAAGAACGTTATTAAAGAGAACATATTACTAGAAGCTCACTGATACTTAAAAAAAAACAGAAAAAGTATTATAATTAAAATGAAACGTCCAGTAGTACTAAATACGCAAAATAAAAGGACTGATTATATTTAAGTTATTTTATTTTCACACTGGCAAGACTAAGTGCGGCGTTAAGTTTCGTGTCTCAACACAATTGTCTTAACACTGCCCTGTACTTTACCCAGAGTATAAAAATCATTACCCTGAATGGGAATCGAACCCACAAGCAATCGAATTTTCAGTCAAATGTAATATACTAAAACGGCCTCATTTAATAGCAATTAATACCTAACATACGTCTCTAAGTGCCATTATTATAAAATAACAAATCACATTACTAAAATATCATTAATCTAATCTATCAAAATTAATAAACACTACAATAAATCGTAATAAATCGTCCAAAGGCTTCGAGTCCAAGTCTAACGTCATTTGTTGACTGTACCTCATTCGCATACTCGCAAGTTGTGAGAAATAACGGCTATGAAATATTATTCAGGTAATGTGGCGTGGTATATTGCTAATAATATTTACCTATGTTTTACCTGTTGTCGGTCTTTGCTTTACCTGTGTTGATTGGGTGTGTGTGAGCGGAGTGTCTTGACACTAGGCTCTCTCTGACTAGCCTGCTATGTTCACATATTTTTATTCATAAAAAGCTTGTGTCTATTTTTTTTGTAGCTTCACACTGTGTCTCGTATACAGCACGGTAGGCAGAGGTGTTAAAACACTCCGTTCCGCCGAATTCGGAGGCATTGCGTGTTAAGTGGCGGAACTTAACGCCGCGATTTGCCTCAGTACCAGATCAAATAAAATGGAAATATTAAATATTTCCACGCCTCGAGTGGGTCTCGAACTCACAACCAGTCGTTTATGGTCCACGCTTGCCATTCCACCACGACAGGTCCCTATTTTAAATTTTGTTTATATTTAGTTCTTGATTCTTAGAACCTTTCATACATAATACGTAATTGAACAATAGAGAACGGAGTCTCTTAACACTAGATTCTCTTTACCTAGCTTCGTATACGGAAAAAAATCGTTAACCTGCTTTTATAAGAAACAAGACCACCTATAACGGCTTATTTTGTAAAGCTGCCACTTTTCATTATAATAATATTTTCTCATACATCGGTCGTCGTCGGCATGACAAGTTACACGCGGCATCCTGTTTTCGAATCTAGATTTCTTAAGCCTAAGATCATTACTAAAACGCTCCTAATCATTGGTTTCCACTTTCGCTAACCTCTTGACAAAGTAGCATTGCTATGGTGATTGGACGCTTATGGCTTATAGTATTCAGGAAAGGCATAGAATTCTTTACATCCATGTATAGAATAGGTAAAAATACCATTTTTTTAACTGTAATTTTCACCAGTGTCGGCCAAAATATGAACAATTGATCATTTCTTTGTGTAGAAATCACAATTAACAGTTAATTCATTGTTATTTGTACAGTAAAATTTAAAAACTAATTAAATTTTATTTTTTTGTTTGTATTTTAATGTAATTTCTTTACAAACAAATAACGAATTGTTAATTTTCAATTGTTAATTGTAATTAAATTTTGCCCAACACCAATCGCGAAAGTGGTAAGTACTTACCATATACTATAGGCTTAAGCCTATATGTAGCAAAATCGATGATTTTGTAAATAGATCTTATGTCAGTCAACTTGCTGTCGTATAGCAATCTAAATTGAATTTAGTGTCAAAACACTCCGATCTCCAGTTTCCTCTTAAATTTAAGTGATTGTGATATCCTGTTTTCTCAAATATAGATTTCTTAAGCCTAAGATCATTACTAAAGCGCTCCTAATCATTGGTTTCCACTTTCGCTAACCTCTTGACAAAGTCGCATTGCTATGGTGATTGGACGCTTATGGCTTATAGTATTAAGGAAAGGCATAGAATTCTTTACATCCATGTATAGAATAGGTAAAAATACTAATATTTCAACTTTGGTTGGTACCACCAATCCGTGAAAGTGATAAATCTATATGTAGCAAAATTATCGATTCCTTTGTAAATAAATCTTATGTCGCATAGCAATTTTGGACAGAGAGTGTCTAGTGTGAAGACACTCCGTTCTCCACTTTCCTCTCAAATTTAAGTGATTGTGAGTGAGAGTTTATTATAATCAGTTGATGAAACTTTATATATGTTGATGATCATTATAAAAGTGTAATGTTAAACGTTTTAAAGTGTTAAATAGTTTAAAACAATATTACATGTAATATATAAGGTATTTTATTTTTTATAAAAATATGGACATAACGACATAACTCCCGTTTGTGCAAAGAATCTGAATAATATTCTTTACGTATTTTTTTAGCTTCTCGCTGTATCCCGCACACAGCAGGGTAGACAGAGAGAACCAAGTGTTAAGACACTCCGTTCCCCACTTTCCGCCAAATGCGGAAGCATTGCGTGTTAAGTGGCGGAACTAAACGCCGCGCTGTGCCTCGACTCCAGTGCGAAGAAAACGGAAATATTAAATATTTCCACTCCTTGAGTGGAAATTGAACCTACAACCAGTCGTTTACGGTCACACGCTTATCTTTACTTATAACTGTAAAAATCTTTAAATGTGACATCATCAAGACCTTCATACAATTACGCCTCTAATTTCCTATACACTATATAGATTTGTATGTATCTCCCATACAAACGTAGGCATATCAAAACGCACAATCAGGTAAATTTGACACATGTGGCCGGCCTTTCTAACTCCACATAAGTTACAATGAAAACGGAAGACATAATACTGCACTATCTCTGAGAACGTCAACGCGGAATATAAACTTGCATTAATCCATACTTATATTATAAATGCGAAAGTCTGTGTGTTTGTCTGTCACGCTATCACGGCTAATCTACTGGCCCGATTTGGATGAAATTTAGAATGAAAGTAGTAATTGTGACTGGGTCTAACATAGGCTACTTATTTTCTCAAAAATCCCCCTCTAAAGGGTTGAGGGGATGAAAGTTTATATCAAAAATCTAAACCGCTTGACCGATTGTAATGAATTTTGGCATAAATATAGTTGATAATCTAAGCTTAAACATAGGCTACTTTATTTTTAAAAATCCACCCCCGAGGGTTGCAATATAAAGAAATATTTCACGCGGCGAAGCCTCCAGCGGGCCGCTGGTATTATATAAATTCTTTGATATTAGTAAAGTTTAATGCTTGTGGTGGGTTTACGTTCAAATTTTCAAGTAATGCTTTAGAGGTATTTTTCTCATTAGACTTGATTTATGTTTTATTTCGAGTTGGAATAAGTTATGGAATATTTTATTAAACATACTGGTAGTAAGTATTGGAGCCAATCGTGGCGCAGTGGCACGAACGTGTGACTGTTTGAAAACGACTGGTTGGTTTGGATTCCCACTCGAAGAGTGGAAATATTTAATATTTCCATTTATTTCTCTCTGGTATCAGAGGCAAAGCGTGGCGTGGCGTTCCGCTAATTAACACGCAATGCCTTCGAATTCAGCGGAAAGTGGGGAGTGTCTTAATACTAGGTTCCCTTTGCCTACCATGCTGTGCGCGGGATACAGCGTGAAGCTTAAAAAATATAGTAAGAGTATATTTCGCTAATTACTATGGAGAACCTAATGTCAAGACACTTCTCCACTTTCTGTCTGAGACATTATATAATGAATGGGAGCATTCCACGCCGCACTTTGTCTTATGTAGTGATAAGCCCCTAATAATTGGTCCTAGTGCTAGTTCCTCAAATGGGAATCGAACCCACTAACAATCGCGTTAACATTTAGACACTCCCACTGCACCACGGTCTCAAATATACTTAAAAGAAACTAAAACACATATTAAAAATAAACTTAAAAAATGATGGTCACTCATATCTCTACAAAAAACAAAAAATTGGTCACAAGCATTCTTTCACACACTCCCATCCAATCCTTACAATATCCCTTACAAAATATAAAAGGAAATGAACATAAGAAGACCATTTGCCATTCGCCATTCGCAATTCGCCATATTTCCGAGAAGTCACAACTTAGCAAACTTAGAGCAAATAAAACATAATATATAGGTTCTAACAACTTGTTCTGAGTTAACACGACACGACAGCGACGTCGCGTTTCCGGTAAGGACTGCGCTGTGTATGTTTTGTGTATCTGATATTGTGTTATGAATATTTATGTGATAAATATAATATAATTTATTGATATTTTGCTTTTAGCTTTAGTGACAAGATTTAGCGCGGTATTGAGTTCTGACACTCTGTTGAGTGTCTCCAATGTCTAATTTGGGCGGCAAGTGGATAGGAGTAGGTACTTGATAAATATACATATATCTAAGAAGAAGTAGGTCCAGTCGTGGCGCAGAGGCACAAGGTGTGACTGTAAAGCGACTGGTTGTGGGTTCATTTCCCAATCGAAGAGGGGAAATATTTAATATTTCTATTTTCTTCGCTCTGGTGCCGAGAAAAAGTGTGGCGCTAAGTTTCGCTACTTAAGACTTAATGCCTCCGATTTCGGCGGAAAGTGGGCAACGGAATTTCATAACACTAGGTTCCCTCTCCCTACCCTGCTGTGTGAAAAAAATGATGCTATCAACGAAAAAAATGTGGGATAAGAATATACCTGGATAGAAATAATGGCTTAGTAATCAGAGTGTTTCGCCGGACTCAGAGATGCAGGCTTGAATTACCACTACGTTCAAATTTTTATCAAAAAAATATTTAAATATATTCTATTGGCTATACACTTATAATATCTACTTCTAGAATGTTTCTACAAATAAAGTATGAAAAAAACAAACTAACAAAACACGTCTAACACCTTTTATAAACCACATGTGTCTGGTTTCTTCTAAATAAAAATATTTATATAAAATTATATGATTACTTTAAGCGAGGTAGGCTATCGCTGCGATGTGAGACAGCGTTTGTCTGTAATCGTGGTAGGTTGCTGGTTCGATTCCTACTCGCGGAAATTTTAAATTGTTACTTAATCTTAAATCATTTTCATGTTGCCAGTCGTGTGACTGTAAAGCGATTGGTTGTAAGTTCGGTACCCACTCGAAGAGTGAAAATATTGAATATTTCCATTTTCTTCGCTCTGGTGTCGAGGCAAAGCGCGGCGTTAAGTTCCACCACTTAACACGTAATGCCTCCGAATTCGGCAGAAAGTGGGGAATGGAGTGTCTTAACACTATGTTCGTTCTGCTTACCCTGCTGTGTGTGGGATATAGCGTGAAGCTAAAAAAATCATTCATTCATTTTTCCGCTCTTGAAGACAAAAGCAAACAGCGGCGTTGAATGCTGCCATTCAACACACAAAGGTTCCCGATTTCAGGTGGAAAATGGATAAAGGAATCTCTACTATGCGGTAAAAAGCAAAAAATATTAGAATATTGAAAAAGGCATTTAGAAATTTTCCTAAGCGTTCCACACTTAAGACACTTAGTTATTCCATAACACTTTAAAAAATGAAAAAGACATTTAAAGAAAACGTATAAAAATCTGAACGCAGCGGGATTCGAACCCGCGCCTCCTGAATACCGTTCAGGCGCTCTCACCACTGAGCCATGCGTTCTACTATCCGCTGCGTCGAAATTCTTATACGCTTTATTACAACTTAAGCAGCAGCAGGTAGCAGAAATTTGTAAAAATCTCAGAGATGCTAACAACATAAATAAGCTGTAATAAAGCGTATAAGAATTTCGACGCAGCGGATAGTAGAACGCATGGCTCAGTGGTGAGAGCGCCTGAACGGTATTCAGGAGGCGCGGGTTCGATCCCGTTGCGTTCAATTTTTTATAAATTTTCTTTAAATGTCTTTTTCAATTTTCCTAAGTGTGGAATAACACTTTAAAAAATGTTTAAAAGTACTTTAAAAATGTTTAAAAATATTAGAATATACTCCTCTAAACTAATTAAAAATACACGCTATTTCCGCTCAAAAGCTCGTTTCAAAGCTTTTTTATTTTTCATACTAACTTCTTACTAGTCTCGTATTAAAAGATTTTATCAAAATAACTATGTTTATTGCTTTTGCCACTTGTCATTTAAGTTTGTTATTTTATTTTTATATCCCGCAGACTTCATATTAATAGAAGCTGTTTTAAATAATAAAATGATAATGAATTCATGGTAAGTATTTTATAATGGCTTAATTTAGATGGCACAGTGGGCCAGTGCTTGTTGTGACCTCGAAACGTCACGGCTGCGGGTTCGATTCCCACTCGGGGAATGATTATTTCCATTTTCCCGAAAAAAAACACCATACGAAAAATGTCTGTGTCTCTTTGTATGTCGTTCTATGCAGGATATAGGGTAATGGCGACACATTCATATATGTTACGTAGTAGAACTCAACAGAGTTTTTTTTTATATGTGGATTTGCTGTTGACCCTGCGGTCGTTACAGCGACACCGGGGGGTGAGGGAATAGGGTACTCAGTCCCTAAGCCTGCGAAATGCAAGCACTAAGGGCTGCTCGAGAGGGAGCCGACAGGTGCAAGGGCACCCCCTAGCGGGGCTAGGACCTCGGCTTACGTCGTCAGCGGGTGGGGGAACTCAACAGAGTAGAGAAATTAAATTATTTAAATCTGTGTTTTAGAAAAATTTTCACAATATTTCAAATTATAATTTATGACATGACTAATTAATGATTTATAGTGAACAGAAACTTCAGGAATTAATTAATTGCTTTACAAGGTTTAAAGAAAATATGCGCTTCTTATATAATACAAACACTTGTAAACAACTAGTCAATTATGATTAATTCGAATTTCTTCGATTAAAATTAGTAGAACCTTTAACTGTAGATGTAAAAAGTTTATATATAACTTCTCGCTGTAATGCCGCAAGCAGCAGGGTAGCCAGAGGGAACATAGTGTTAAGACACTCCGTTCCCCGCTTTCCGTCGAATTCGGAGGCATTGCGCGTGACAGAACTGAACATCGCGCTTTGCCGATACCAGAGCGAAGGAAATGGAAATATTAAATATTTTCACTCCTCGAGTGGGAATCGAACTCACAACCAGTCGCTTTACAGTCACACTTTGTGCCACTACGTCACGACTGGCCTATGCTTATCATAATATATTCTTACATACGAGTATATACAAAAAACGTCTAAATACCACCTATATAACTCGCACCCATAACGTCTGAAAATGTGCATATACTACAAGAATTATATATACATACTTTAAAATACATCTTGAATAATCTTTTTTTAAATTATACACGACATCGTCCTCACGAGCACACGTATACGTAGCTACTATCTAATCATCGTATAACAACTTTACGGTAAACAACATTTACATGTAAATCAAAATGTACCTACCTATATCTATATCTAGGTAGGTACATACAGAACAGATTGCCCTCTATCTTATACGCCAATAACTTTTAATGTATCCGGAATGAGATGGTAACAAAAAACAACTCATGTTGTTACAAGCGTATTTTGGTCGTTGTCGGCTGTAGAACGTATGGCTTAGTGGTTAGAGCGCTTGGTAAGATTTCAAGAGACGTGAGTTTGAATCCGACTGAATTAAATGTTAACCAATTTTTTTATTAAGGTTGACTTACTATATACTTAGTAAATTGAACAATATAATTTAAAAACGTATAAAAATTTATACACAGCGGGATTCGAACTCGTACCTCTTGGAAGCCGTGTAAGCGGGCATATGACCGCGTAGCCATGCATTCTATATCCGGCTACCTTGAAATTATTATAGTAAATGTAATGTTTATCGTCGAATTTATCTTTGTGTAGCAGAAATTTGTAAAAATCTTTCTATACAGACGTTAATATATGCGTAAAACACAATATATCAGCCCATTAATCTAACATTTTTTCGTAAGAAACTATTGAGATATGTCTTGTCTTTAGTATTTGTTACAGTCATAACTGGTTGTCTGATATCCGATCATGCTGCGTCAGCTTTACTCATAATATGTACTTTAAAGACTTCATGTTATATTATGGGGCCAGTCGTGGCGCAGAGGCAGAAAGTGTGCCTGTAAATCGACTGGTTGTGGGATTCCCACTCGAGGAGTGGAAATATTTAATAATTCCATTCGCGGCGTTAAGTTCCGCCACTTAACATGGGAAAGTAAGTAAGTAGGGAATGGAGTGTTTTTACACTAGATCTGCTTGCCCTGCTGTGTGCGGAATACAGTGAGAAGTTAGAAAAAAACGTTTTGTATTTGTCCCTACATTTTACTATAACAAGAATAATAACTAACTAAAAAACAAAGACACTCAGCAAGTCCAAGGATCCAACTCCGCCTTCAGAGCAAAAGCTAATAAATAATTTTAGTACTACCAATGTAAGAACATTCTTCACAATGTCAAGATTATAATACACAGTTTATTTAACAAGTGTTTAATTATAAACTTAAGCTCTTAAGATCCTATCTCTTAGGTAAGTTAATACGATACGTTATCGCTGTACTGACGTTGAAATATGAAATGAATAGAATAGAATTCATTAAAACTTTGCATTGGGATCGTTTTAAATGTTTTTTTTATTATTTTTACAGCTTTTTCTTATATAACAAAGTAGGCAGAGAGAACTTAGTGTTGAGATATTCCGTTCTCCACTTTCCATCCGAATTCGAACATTTTTTTTCTTTCTTTTATTTTTTATCCCACACACAGCAGGGTAGGCAGAGGGAACCTAGTGTTAAGACACTCTGTTCCCCACTTTTCGCCGAATTCGGAGACTTGCGTGTTAAGTGGCGGAACTTAACGCCGCGCTTTACCTCGATACCAGAGCGAAGAAAATGGTAATATAATTTCCACTCCTCGAATGGGAATCGAAACCACAACCAGTCGTTTGCAGTCACATGCTTGTGCCACTGCGCAACGACTGGCCACAACTTAACTTGAAATATTTTAAATATAATATAATCATGACTCTGAGTGGGGTCCGAATCCATAATCTATTCAGTTTACAGTTAGATGCTATTCCACTGTGCCTCGATGTCCTTTAACTTACTACTTAAATCATACTTTCTGGTTCTTTTAATGTTTCCTACGTAGGTATGATACCATATTAAAGACTGTTTTTGTATTTAGGTACTTACATTTTTTACATTTTCTTATAACTCTTGTTACATACATACATGCTATGTATTAAGTATATCATGATTTGCCTTATTAGACTACGCATAGGCTGCAAGCGAGAACAAAATTCAAATTTAACCTTTCCCCTGACTGGGAATTGAACCTTTAAGCATCGCGACACATTTTCCTGGTAAAACCTTGCAATCAGCCATTAAGACTATAAGCAGTGTAAATTTGCCTTTTTTTAGCTTCACGCTATATCCTGTACACAGCAGGGTAGACAGAGGGGATCTAGTATTAAGACACTCCGTTCCCCACTTCCCGCCAAAATCTAAGGCATTGCGTGTTAAGTGGCGGTACTTAACGCCGCGCATTGCCTAGACACCACAGTGAAGAAAATAGAGATATTAAATATTTCCACTTGCCGAGAGGGAATCGAATTTGTGTATTTGCGCCATGGCTGGCCCCCGTAGCCTGACGAAATTAGGACTTTAAGTGTTGTTTGTGGTTTAAGACGTTGCTGCCACTGGAGCCATGCCATTTCTTTAACGATGTCTGCGAATCAGACTATTTGTCGAATGTGTCTCGTCGCTTTTTAAGTCGATGAAAAGTTTCCGCGTTAGTGGTGATTTGAATACCTTGACAGTCTAACAAGAGGGCCAGTCGTGGCCCAGTGGCACAAGCGTGTGACTGTAAACGACTGGTTGTGGGTTCGATTCCCACTCGAGGAGTGGAAATTATATTTCCATTTTCTTCGCTCTGGTGTCGAGGTAAAGCGCGGCGTTAAGTTCCGCCACTTAACACGCATGCCTCCGAATTCGGCGGAAAGTGGGGAACGGAGTGTCTTAACACTAGGTTCCCTCTGCCTACCCTGCTGTGTGCGGGATACAGCGTGAAGCTATAAAAAAAAAAAAGACAGTCTAAATTTATATTTGGCTGCACGAGTTTCTATTTCCTACCTCACCATAGTATATCTAAAATTTCATGCAATCCCGTTATTTGATAAGCCATGGAGCTAATATGAATTGAAGAAAATTCTTGTCCTATCAAATATACACCAGCTTTTAAACAATTTTAAAGTGTTATTCCACACTTAGGAGAATTGAAAAAGACATTTAGAAAACAGGTACACAGGACAGCGCAGGTTCGAAACCCCTGCATTCAATTTTTTATATGTTTTCTAAATGTCTTTTTCAAATATACACTTGCCGCAAGTGTATGAAACACAGGATGAAGTAACTAATGATAATATTACATAAAGTATGGAATTAATGCATATTTACATAATAGTCAGTTACGAACATACGCGTGTCCAGTTTAATGATGACATAACTTTATTATGAGATGATTTCCTTTTAAATGTCTTTTTATAGAGTGAATAAGGAAAAGAGTAAGGAGTAGCGGTGTCGGTGTTAAAATTAAAAGGTTAAGTAATGGTTAATTCAACCGGATGTTGATGGGTGTGCAAATTGTTTATAGTATGAAATCTAGTTAGATAATATGGAATATAAAAAATATATTTGGAAAAGGTATAAAAATTTGAACGTAAACGTTCTGGTTAGGCCATTCGTTGAGAGTTTGAGTAATTGGACTGCTTCCAAGAACAGCAGATTCAATCCGGCTATATTCAATTTTTTTTATTTATGTTTTACCTTTTTTTTTTAAGCTTCACTCTGTATCCCGCACAGAGCAGGGTAGGCAGAGGGAACCTAGTGTTAAGACACTCATTTCCTCACTTTCCGCTGAATTCGGAGGCTTACATGTTAAGTGGCGGAACTTAACGCCGCGAATGGAATTGACACCAGAGCGAAGAAAATGGAAATATTAAATATTTTCACTCCTCGAGTGGAAGTCGAACCTACAACCAGTCGCTTACAGTCACACGTTTGTGCCACTGTGCCACGACTGGCCCCAATTAATTTTACAATTTATTATAAACATGATTGTAGGTTCGATTCTTACTCGGTAGGAATATAAATTTAAATTATTTTCACCTACCAGCCCTGGTAAGTTAAAACGTTGCGTTAAGTTCCGCAACACGCATTACTTTTTTCTAATCGAGGCGATAAATGAAGAACGGAGTGTCTTGACACTGGTTCTCTGACACTATGTGGTGGGAAAAGTTGTGGATTCAATTCCACAACCAGTAGTTTACAGTCACACATGTGCTACTGCGCCACGACGGGCCTTATGTTTTACAAAGTAGTTTAACGTTTTTTAATAATGTTACTCACACCATTGAATAAAAAAAAACACGTTTAGAACACCTATAAGGACGTAGCGGAACCCGCGCCTCTTAGAGGAGCTAAGTAATGCCTTCCAATACAGTCTACGTCGAAAATCTTATATGATTATCACAACTTATTTTTATAGTTAGCATCTCTGTAGAGAGATTTATATATGTTTTCTAAATTCGTATCCTTATATCAACTACTACTAGTGATGTTACTAAAGTGTAATAATCAATAAGTCGATAAACTCGCTCTTCCTTTACCTAATGTCGATATTTTTTAGAAAATTTAAAAGCATTAAGAACATCTCTACTATAGTTATCGGAATTAGACCGTAATAATGTTATATTTACACTTGCCGCTCCATTGCCTACAATGTGTTCAACCGGTTTTGTTCTGCGTTTCTCAAACTTAATAAAATTTGATTGTTTGGCTGTTTGTTTGTTATTATCAAAAAAATCTTTAAATTATGGATGAAAACATCTATAATTTCACTTCACTAATAAAAATTAGTTTAAGCTATTTTTTATTATATTAATAGAGTTAAATCAAGAAAAAGAGATTTTAAGAGATTGAGGCAAGAGGACCGCCTTTGCATACATTTTATATGTATTATGTTTCTCATATTTTCTGTTTTTTTTTTTTTTTTTAATTTAGTGTAAATAAAGTATATTTATATACATATAGGCAGATTTTTATAAACATGTATTATAAACGATGAATATAGTTTTATAACGTTATCAAAATGAGACTATCATCATTCAAAAAATCTGTATTTTTTTCTTTAAATAATTATACAGAAAAGTATCTTTTTAAGTTCATATTTTATCTTAGACTTTCATGGTTATTTTTTTAAGAACCAAATCTCAGAATTACTTTATTTTTCATCTCGCTTTGTGTCTACGAGACGTTGTGGAATTTTAAGTATCAAAAGTATAACTAATGATGTTTCTTGTTCCAGGTAAGAAGAATTAATATCTACTGGGAGTATTCGTAGAAAATTGTATCGGTATGTTTTGTTTAAAGAGTTTTTTTGCTTTTTGGTCGAAGAACAAATCGTCTGACTTGGTCATATTTTTTGGTATTTTCATTAAAAGTGTTCCTTATTTCTGAATTTTGACTTATTTTAACATATGTAAGTTGGAAAATTTATGCAGTCCTCTCAATTTGAAGACAAATTTACCAAGTAGAGAGCCTATAAAAATATTTTAATTTCAATAAACAAAACATAATTCAAATTATTATTTACTTATATTTTAACATTTTTTTTTCTTTTATCTTCACGCTGTATCCCGCACACAGCAGGGTAGGCAGAGGGAACCTAGTGTCAAGACACTCCGTTCCCCACTTTCCGCCGAATTCGGAGGCTTTGCGTATAAGTGGCGGAACTTAACGCCGCGCTTTACCTCGATACCAGAGCGAAGAAAATGGAAACATTAAATATTTCCACTCCTCGAGTGAGAATCGAGCCCACAACTAGTCGTTTACAGTTACACGCTTGTGCCACTGGGCCACGACTGGCCACATTTTAACAATTATAAAGGTTTATTCACACATTTGTAAAATTCGGTTTCCAAGATACTTTTTCTTACCGCGTCAAAATTTTTATACGATTTCGAAAAAAAAATCATAATTTTTATACGTTTTCTTAACTATTTTTTATTTTACATGCAAACTTTGAGGAGCTCAACATCAGATGAACTCAGGTGATAATAGGCGTAATGTAGTGGCTTGTAGTAGTCTGAGATTGTAGTACTTAGTACTTACTTTATGAGAAAATTTTACACGAACTTGTGGCAAAGAATTATTTTTTACATCTTAAATACCTTTTATAGTGAAATATGTGAGAAATTAAACTATTGTGTAGAATGAGATAAGTGACACATCACTTTGTTTTTCATATGGATCAACAAACATAACGGCCAGTCGTGGCGCAGAGGCACAAAGTGTGACTGTAAGCGGTTGTGGGTTCGATTCCCACTCGAGGAGTGGAAATTTTATTTCCATTTCCTTCCCTCTGGTGTCAAGGCTAAACGCGGCGTTAAGTTCCGCGACTTAACACGCAACGCCTCCGAATTCGGCGGTAAGTGGGGAACGGAGTGTCTTAACACTAGCTTCCCTTTGCCTATCCTGCTGTGTGCGGGATACAGCGTGAAGATAAAAAAAATAAAAATTAACGGCAAAATGTTACGCCGCATTTTATCTAAATAGTGATGGTACTTAGCTTTTAATTATAGACGTTGTCGTATCCATACTACATCCTTTCTTACCATTATGTTTTTATAGTCTTTAGTTTCATGGAGTTATTTTATGGTCCAGTAAAAGTAACTAAATGAAAAGAATGTATTTGAAATATTATAAAGTAATATTTAAAGAATTATTAAAAATAATTAATATAGAAAAAAAAAATAAAAGAAACATACCTATATACGTTTGTAATAAACTAATACAGGCAGTGCGCAACGTTATTAATATTAGAGATATTTATTTATTTATTTATTTATTTAGTATTATAAAAAACAACAGCATTCCACTATTACAACACATAAAAATCAATTTTACAGAAACAAAGCCAATAACAGTTTTCCACTTACATATTAATTTAAATTAAGTACCTTAAGGTTACCTTAGTACCTTAAGGTACAGAGCTATTACATCTTCAAAATTAATCCCTGCTATATTAACAACAACAATGCAAAAATGAAGAAAGGAAAAAAGGAAAAAAGGAAAAAAGGAAAAAAGGAAAAAAGGAAAAAAGGAAAAAAGGAAAAAAGGAAAAAAAGGATATTCTCCTTTTGTATCATAAAAAGTTACAATTAATAAGTGTAGTAATGGCCGACCAAAAGTTTTCAAAGCTTGGATAGACCGTTGCTTAAAAAGGTTACTCATACCAGCTCTAATGCATGAAATATGAAAATTATGCCTAATTTACGCTTTACAAGTAGCTACTTTTTTATATTAAAAAAAAATGAAGCATACCTTTAACTTTTTCTTTGTTTTTTTTTTTTTTTCTTCACGCTGTATTCCGCACACAGCAGGGTAGGCAGAGGGAACCTAGTGTTAAGACACTCCGTTCCCCACTTTCCGCCGAATTCAGAGGCATTGCGTGTTAAGTGGCGGAACTTAACGCCGCCCTTTACCTCGACACCAGAGCGAAGAAAATGGAAATGTTAAATATTTCCACTCCTCGAGTGGGAATCGAACCCACAACCAGTCGTTTACAGTCACACGCTTGTGCCACTGCGCCACGACTGGCCACAAACCACTTTTAAATAAAAAGAAGAAATTATTAAAATTATTTTAGAAATTCATATCTAGTATGATAAGCAAAATAAACTAAATATTAATAAGTTACTTCAATAATGAGTCCACCAGCATAGCATGTTAACCACACACTCATTTAAATGAGATTTTTCCTCATTTTTTGCCCAAACACATCGTAGTGATGTGCTTTTTAATTACATAACGATGACTGATCCATCTATAATTATATATTACAATTTTTTGTGGCAACAATCATAAACGTACGTGAGTAATTGTACTACGAAAGGTCCTTGATCTTAGGGGGCTCTAGAGATTTGCGGTTATCGATAAATCTTTTTAAGAAAATGTATGAGTATGTTTCGAATTACTTCGTATAATGTACCTACAGCTGTACGTTTTTTGTAAAGTTTAGTAATTAGACAGAATATAGAGTCAAAACACTTAAAACTCAATTCCCCGTAATCTTATCTATATTTGAGGCCAGTCGTGGCGCAGTGGCATGAACATGTGACTATAAACGACTGGTTGTGGGTTCGATTCCCACTCGAGGAGTGGAAATATTTAATATTTCCATTTCCTTCGCTCTGGTTTCAGAGGCAAAGCGCGGCATTAAGCTCCGCCACTAAGAAAAAATATCTTATCTATAGAAGTTTTTAGGAACTTCTATAAATAAGATATAAAGGTAATTGAAGCAGCAGAAATTAGACAAGATTAATAATTAATAAGTACTACATATTATACGTTATATGTATAGTGGGGGGACGGGTTAAGAATACAATTCCCATATTTCGTTTAAAACACTTATCATCTATGAAAATATTCATATTATTCGAAACGAGAAGCATTTTCTTATTGTGTTTCGTTGGCTTGATAAGACGGTAAATATAATAAAATGTCTTCAAAACTCTTTAATATTGCAATTTTTAGATATTTTAATTGAAATCAGTATATTTGAATCGAATTAATTGCGTATATTCGAGCATTCGAATATATATTTTAAAACTAGTCCACCAGTGGCCACTAACTGTTGTTAAACGTTCGAAATGTGGAGTTCTCTGAAATGACATCTTAAACTTCTAAATATACGCAATCAAAATTTAAAATAATAAAGACATACTAACAAAATGTAAACAAAAAAATCGTTTATAAAACTATCGACAGATCCTATCACTATTTTCAAAACAATGGCAACCATTCATTCTCACGCTGCAGAACCATCGAATTCCCACACCTAATAACACAACATGCACATATTATATTGCACAAAACATATTTGAATACCAAATTGATGAATGGCCGTGCTATGAATTTTAAAATAAAATTTAATATAAGCATATGTTACTGTAAAAGCCTGAACTATAGTCATTTTTAAGAAAATCCAGTAATTTTTAAAGCTCACTAAATTTTAAGGTCAAAGTTAGTATATTAAATCGATCTTTCATAATTATTAATTTAAAAGTAAAACAGATTTGGAAAGAATTGGAAGTAGGAGAAGGCAGTATAACAGCATCTAGTTGCAAGAGCGTTAGATTTTGGGTTCAAATCGCAATCAGGGATATGATTATATTCAAACTACTTTTATTTCAGTTTCCCCATATCTCAATTTCGGGCAGAAAGTGGAGAATAAAGTGTTTCGGTACTGAGTTCTCTCTTACTTAGACGCTGAACTAAAACCTGTCAAAAAAGTATAAATATGACTTAGATACTTTCTGGCTTTTACTATTAATGTTTATAAATTTCCATTTTTACTTGGAAGTTTGAACTTAGCAATTCGAGAAAGCTTGATACTTCGAGCTTTTACAGTAACATTATTATATTTAAATTATCGATAATTCACTTCCTACAACACTATTATTTTAATATTGCATACATACATATATACACCAATTTATATTATTAAAGCAATTGCTTCATACGCTTGATTAATAATAATATGCTTGAAGCAAAATAATGAGCAATGGCTGATATATTTTGGCTTAGTTAATAATTTATATGAATATAAACCACGCAGTGACACAAGCGTGTGACTTTAAACGACTGATTGTGGGTTCGATTCCCACTCATGGAGTGGAAATATTTAATATTTCCATTTTCTTCGCTCTGGCGTCGAGGCAAAGCGCGGCGTTAAGTTCCGCTACTTGTCACGCACACCTCCGAAATCGGCGGAAAGTGGGGAACGGAGTGTCTTAACACTAGATCTCCTCTGCCTACCCTGCTGTGAACGATGTACAGCGTGAAGCTTAAAAAAACAATATGAAATGCTAATTAAACGCTAATTAACGACTCTGAGCATGTCATTCAAATGTTATCATTCAGTTACTACTATTTTTAAATATAAACTGTCTGAAATGATGGCAATACACATAAAATTTAGAAAAATAAGGAAAAACGAATAAAATCACAAATTCTACTTTCTTCCTAAATTTATTTTTAGTTATTTTTTGTAATAAAGTTGAATGTTTTGACACGCTTTCATTATCGATAAAGTTTGTGGTCAACTGTAATAGGAGTTACTTATAGAAAATTATATTTTCTAACCGACGTTTTCTTGTTTTATGATTATTCAGTTATTTCCATTTTTCCGCTCTGGTACCTAAGATGATGTACGGCGTTAAGTTCCGCCACTACGCCATACATAATATGACAATTTCGAGCGTAAAGTGAAGAATGTTTTGACAAGTGTTTTCTGACTACCTTGTTGTGCGGGTAAAAGCGTGAAGCTACTAAAGTAACGACTTTTAAAATGAAGTGATTCATATATGCGTCCCTGTGACTCCTACTGACTCCACGTGGGAAAGTTGTTTACGTGATTCTCTAGCTTTCAAGCTATGAAAAATCAAAAAATCAGAACATAACATCGCTTCGTTGCTATATGAAAGACAAACAAACAAACAAAAAAACACATTTTCCTCTGTATAATATTAGTAATATACAGCTTCGCGTTTTTTTAGCGGCATAGAAGTACTTAGGGTTAAGTCACTCCTTTCTTCACTTTTTGTCTGAAATCGAGAAATTAGGTATATGTTTCTTTCTATCTTTTTTTAGCTTCACGCTGTATCCCGCACACAGCAGGGTAGGCAGAGGGAACCTAGTGCTAAGACACTCCGTTCCCCACTTTCCGCCGAATTCCGAGGCTTGCGTGTTAAGTGGCGGAACTTAACGCCGCGCTTTGCCTCGACACCAGAGCGAAGAAAATGGAAATATAATTTCCAATCCTCGAGTAGGAATCGAACCCACAACCAGTCGTTTACAGTCACACGCTTGTGCCACTGGGCCACGGATGGCCAAGGTATATGTTAAGTGGCACAAATTAACGCTGCACTTTGCCTTTACCAGAACGGGTGAATGAAAATAATCTTAAACAAATCATCCTAGTGGGAATCGAAACCAATACCAAGCGTTGAAAGTCAAATGCTGTTCTACTGCGCCACGATGGTCTATCAGTATAGATTAAATAAATATTTACAATTAATTTAAACTTGAATAAAATCGAACCTTGTACCATTGACAAACTAATGAAATACAGCAAACAAATATTAAAAACAAGAAGTAACTGCAATTGAGAGATACCTACATCCTAGTTTTCTAATTTCACACATCTTCCTATCAATTAGATGTTATTTAATTGCTTGCGTAATAACGTTAAGAGATATTTACTACTATAAATAGATAAAAATTGTATTTTGTATGTTTGTTTATATCTGTATAATTCAATATATGTATTTTTTTTATTTTTTTTACCTTCACGCTGTATGCCGCACATAGCAAGATAGGCAAAGGGAATGTAGTATTAAGACACTCCGTTCCCCACTTTCCGCCGAATTCTGGAGGCATTGCGTGTTAAATGGTAGAACTCAATGCCGTCCTTTTCCTCGACATCTAAGAAATTGAAATATTAAATACTTCACTTCCTCGAGTATGAATCGAACCCACCTCCCGGAATATAGTAAAGATCTGGGTATGGGTGAAGCTAAAAAAACAAGTAAATTATTACTTAAATTTTATACCCAAGTAAAGACGAAGCAAGGCGTTAGTACGTTTACATAATTAATTATACACATTCATTTTATTAGTAAATTGTGTGTATTTGGTGTTACTCCTCGAGTGGGAGTCGAACCCACAACCAGTCGCTTTACAGTCACACTTTGTGCCACTGCGCCACGACTGGCCTCATCAGTTAACAATGACATACATGTTCTTTATAATTTTATAGAAATTGAAAATTTTAAAGAGATTTTACTTGTTAGTTCCACTCATTTTCACATAATTCAATTAGTAATATTGCGTATCGAGTTACAGATTTTAATATTAGGGCTATTTAAATAGCAAATGTTTTTTTCTTTTCTTTTTTTTTATATTCACATATCAACATTACCACGACTGGCAATCGAACACACAACCATGTTCCACGTGTACCAGCGACTAGGTTTAAATGCCCATCTGAGCCACCAAATTTTTTTTTAGCTTTACGTTGTATTTTGGACATAGCAAATCAGACAGAAAGAATCTAGAGTTTCCGCCGAATTTTGCAGGCTTTGCGTATTAAGTGGCGGAACATAACGCCGCGCTTTACTTCTACACCCGGGACGATAAAAATGGAAATATTAAATATTGACACTTCTTGAATGGGAATCGAACTCATAACCAGTCGCGTTTACCTGGCCTCCCCCGACTTTATCTCACGAAAACGGAAAAATAAAAAAATAACTCAAATATAAGCAAATTCGCCTCAAGTGGAAATCGAACCGACAACCAGGTATCTCTCCTACCATTCACCCCACACCGTTTACGTATTAAACGTGAAATTATCAATTATTTATTATAAACGATTGATAGCCAGAGGCCGTCAGTTAATGAGGCAAATTACCCCGATAATATGGCGATACGATCACATTGTTCTGAGAAAGCAATAAACTTAATATGGCATTATTACTAGCCAGTTTTCCTTTTAACGTTGGTTGGGCTCAGATTTTGTTTGTATTTTTTTCTTATTTTACACATTATATGTGTAATTTTTTAGAAGAATTTAGAAGAATGTTTATGTTAGCGGTTGACGCGTAAAATTAATATACGAGAATAGTCAAATTCAAAGTTATATTATGTAAAAGTCAAGCATGTACATGTAATATGATTTTTTTAAATATGTTTAAAGTGTTATTCCACACTTAGGATATACCTAGGTATTTAGAAGGCACGGGTTCAAATCCCGCTACGTTCAAAGTTTCATACTTTTTCTAAATGTCTTTTACATGTAATATGTATTTATTTATATTATTCTATTTAATGATTTTTTAATAGTTATTAAAAAAGTGAGTTAGTTCGTTAGTTTAAAATTAAATTTAAAATAGTTATTCTTAATTTAATTTTAAATAAAGTGCCAATTTTTCACAATAAGGAGGATCAGAGTTAGAAAATAAGACTTCAGAGAATATGAAATGTTAATAAACTAAGGGAAGACTTCAGTCTTCCCTTAGTTTATTAACATTTCATATTTTTGTAATGTTAATATACGAATACTGGAGTGTAAAAATCTTATTGGTTGCACCATATGTAAGCAAAAGTTGGGATTAACCATTTAATTTCGACATTCTGAGCAGACTAAGGGTCTATTTGGAATTTGGAATATATTTATTTATAAAAAGAAAACATTACGTTGTTTAAGAAAATACTTTTTTATATTATTTACCCTCTCCAAGGAAGAAATAAAACAAAAGCATGGATATCAAACCCACAACAATCATTACCTTACACAAGACCTGAATTCCCATTAAGTAAACGAACATTAATATCTTAAACTGCAACATTACAAGAAAAGTACTTATAAAACGTTTTTCTCTATAACTAGAAAATATGTAGTTGTAAATTGTATAGAATAGTAGAAATAAATGTAACGAATGAACAGTAATAGGTTATGATTGGATCATACGGCCAGTAGCCCAGCGGGGACAACGGTATAGATAGTTTGAAAATTACTTGCCATGTGGTTGATTTAAGGCATAAGCGTTAGCGGAAAGCGGTTAGAAATAAAGATTTTTCGTGAGAACTCAAGTTTTAGAGCAACAATTTCTCCGATTATAAAGAAATTCGTATTAAATGGCAGAATTCAGAGATGTTTTTTTAAACTACAGAATAAATAAGTGCATTGGAACAGAATGTGACTAAATGCAGTTGGTTGTGGGTTCGATCATATTTAAATATTCACATTTAAATCCTCGTCTCCCATCTCATCTCGAATTGTAAAGTGAAAAGGGAAGCGGAGACCGGAGTGTACTGACACTAGGTTCTCTCTCTCTCTATTCTGCCATACTGCCTTAAGGAAAAAGGTAAAATTGAAAAAAATGCTATGGCTATAAAGCTCAATTCATAATACTTGTTTATAATTAAATTAACTACTACAGAAATAAAGCTATCATAACACAGTATCTCCATAAAAACATGAAAAAAATATGAAATAATATGTAAGTAAGCTGTACAGTCAGACAGCCTCAGGGGTAGGAGCAGGGCGTAACCAAAACAATTAGCTCTCTGAAACTTGTTAATATACGATATCTACTTGCTACATTTAAGTTACACTGTTCATGAATTCCGTTACACTCTTATAAATAAAATATTATGTTGTAAGTGTTTTTAGTAAAAGAAAATGATATAAAGCAGACAGAACATAGTGCCTAGACACTCTGTCATATGAATTCGAGACATTCGATGTTTAGTGATGGAACTCAACACATCGTTTTATTTTGGATACAAGAAGGAAAAAATAAAAATAATTTCAATATAGTCATTCTCCTAAGTGGGAACCGAACCCACAACCAACCAAGTGTTTACAGTCAGGCGCGTCAGAGTCCCACTGCGCGATGGTCTGAATAGCAAATATTGGTGATTAATAAAATTATTATGTGCAAATGTATATGTATGTTCGTTTATATATTTGTGATATAATAACTAGTTCTTGATCTGATTATCGCTTGAACACACGGCGTTAAGTTACGCTAATTAATAAGGAATGTCCCTTATTCAATCATACAGCGATTAACGGAATGTGCTGACAATAGACTTTTTACTATTAATTATACACTGCAGGAAATAGCGTGAAGCTGCTCTTTCACGCTACTAAACTATGTAACAAAAAATGAAACAAAAATTACTTATTTAACTAATTATTTAACGACATAACTTATTTAACGACATTTAAAACTTCCCTATTGAATATTTTAAGAAAAAAATCTATTCCTAACTTGTTCTTCCTTAAAAATAAATATCAATCAATTTTTCTAAATGGGAATTGAACGTACTATCGTCGCAGTAACAGTCAGAGATTATCCCACTGAACCATTATACTATGAGGTAGTACATAATATGTTTTATTTGGACCATTTTCTATTATCCGCGGTCACGATCGACCACAAATAAATGACTGACAAATATAAATAATAAATTAAAACGTCTGCTGTGGTTCGTGATTTGAAAGACTGCGATTGAGAGATCTTTGTTATTTTCATTTTTTTGAAAATAGTGAAGTACCTTTAAACATTTTTAAAGTGTTATTCCACACTAAGGAAAATTGAAAAAGATATTTAGAAAACGTATAAAAAGTTTTAAAAATCTCACTACAGAGATTAACAACAAAAATAAGTTGTAATAAAGCGTATAAGAATTTCGACGTAAACACGATTGGTTGTGGTTCGATTCCCCTTTTTCGTTACTCCGCACTGGCGCTCAGATAAAGTGCGGCGTTAAATTCACGTCGAATTTTCAAAGTCAACATTTTCATTGCTGACGTCCAGGGCGACGAGAATTTTTTTTTTTTTTATGGAATAAAGGAGGCAAACGAGCTGAAGGCCCACCTGGTGTTAAGTGGTTACCTTCGTCCATAGACATCCACAACATTCAAGTTATGGATGCGTTGCCAGCCTTGGGAATGTAGGACAGAAGGAGAGAAGAAGGATGGGAATGGTGGGAATAGGGAGAGCTGGCTTACATGCCATCGAACCGGAACACATCATAAGATATTTGGCGGTTCGTCTTTGACATGATAGTGGTCGCGAGCCAGTCGGAGAACGAATCTCCTACCACCAAACTACTGGGTTACCCGCCTTTTACGGGACGCGGCGGGGTGGGAATTGTATTCTTAACCCGTTCCCCCACGGGAAAAAATTATATTAATTATATAACTATAAAATATAAATATTTTAAAGCTTAGTTTCTTTCTGTAATAAATTATTTTTATACTCGAAAAATGCAAAACAGCCGATGCCATTTTTTTTTCTTTTAGTCAAATGTAAGACTTAAATATATAGCTAAAGTATTTATTTGCATGTTCGTAATTAGCCTCTTTCGATACTTAGCCTACTTTTACCTTTACCTTTTGCGTAAATAACGTTGACAATTCATCTCATGGTTAGTGAAAACTCAGGAAACTTCGTGACGTACATTTTAACATTACCCTGATTTTCCTTAACAAAAAAACTGAGCAATATTTGTATAGACTAGATTTAGTATATTAAAAAAAAACATAAATTCGTACGTAGCAGGATTCGAACCCGCACCTCTTATAATCGTCCAAGTGGCTAGAGGCCTTATAATTAACGTCTTAACAAAAAGGAGCAATGACAGTATTTTAAGTGACAAAGCTCACTGCAAGTAGAAAGAACTTAGTGGTAAAATACTCCGTTCTTCGTTTTCTACCTGAATTTGTGACATTGCATGTTGAAAGACACAGCAAGCGGAACTCAACGCCGTACTTTAGCTTACCAGAATATTTATTTATTTTAATTAAATCTTCAAGTGAAAATCAAACCCACAATCTTTATTTACAGTCACTGTCTCACTCAATATTGTTTTTTTAGCTTCACGCTGTATCCCGCACACAGCAGGGTAGGCAGAGCGAACCTAGTGTTAAAACACTCCTTTTCCCACTTTCCGCCGAATTTGGAGACGTTATGTGTCAAGTAGTGGAACTAAGCGCCGCGTTTTACCTCGATACCAGATCGAAGAAAATGGAAATATTAAATATTTCCACATAATGAATGGTAATCGAACCTACAACCATTCGTTTACAGTCACACGCTTGTGCCACCGGGCCACGACTGGCCACTTATAATTTAAATACTAATATAAAATAAGTTATCTAGTGAATGTATGTAGATAGATTAAAGCAATACAGTCTGCGGTAGGTCACGTCTGTATAACGGTACTAAACGGAATTCTAATACAAACGCGCAAATATTAGGACATATGTATGCCTGTATATGGTGTGGGTTCGATTCCCACTTAAGGCAATGATTATATTCAACGTATTTTCGTTTTCCCCTTCTGATAATACGAGTACAAAGCGCGTCGATGAGTACTGCCATTTAAGATACAGTGTTTCGATTTCGGACGACAAGTGGGGAACGGAGTGTCTTAACACTAGATTCTCTATGGGTGATATGCGGTAAAAAGTAACTTGATGAGTTCTTTCATTGAATTCTTTTAATGTAGATTTTTTTGTCAGCCCAAGGATAGTAGTAATTTCACTTTTAAAATTTTCGCGACATCTTACATAAGAGATTCAACTTTAGTTCAGAATTCTGAAGAAAGGTTTGTTTATTAACATTAAAGACTAGTCACAACAGACAAGGGGCCAGTCGTGGCGCAGTGGCATGAACGTGTGACTGTAAGCGACTGGCTGTGGGTTCGATTCCCAATCGAGGAGTGGAAATATTTAATATTTCCATTTCCTTCATGGTATGGTATCAGAGGTTAAAGCGCGGCGTTAAGTTCCGCCACTTAACACGCAATGCCTCCAAATTCGGCGGAAAGTGGGAAACGGAGTGTCTTAACACTAGGTTCCCTCTGCCTACCCTACTGTGTGCGGGATACAGCGTGAAGCTAAAAAAAAACATTAAAGACGTATACGATGTATGAACATGTTAATATACATGTATATTGTCTATAAGGAATGGACCCTACGAAACCTAAAGAACCTTAAGTTAAAACACTCTTTTCTTTATTTTTCGCCTAAATTCCATACATTGCGTGTTGAATGGCGAAACTCCTTAGTCTTATCAGAGCGTGGAAATGAAAATAATTTAAATAATCTCACGAGGCAGTGGTAGCGCAGCGGGGCAGCATCTGACTATAAAGCGATGTCTGTAGGTTCAATTCCCACTTGGGGGAATGATTCTTATATATTATGGTACTTTGTGCTTCCTCCGGTATCTATTATATAAAGGGTGGTGTTGAGTTCTGCCTTATATTGTCTCGATATCGGGCAGTAAGTGGGGAACGAAGTGTCTTGACACTAGGTTCTCTGTGACATTAGTTCTGTACGTGCTGCTTTTTTTAAAATTTTATAAATTAATGATCGGCCAGTCAGTCAGCCGTGGCGCAGTGGCACAAACGTGCGACTGTAAACGACTGGTTATAGGTTCGATACCCACTCGAGGAGTGGAAATATTTAATATTTTCATTTTTTCTTCGCTCTGGTATGAGAGGTAAGTGCTGCCACTTGACACGCAATGCCTCCAAATTCGGCGGAAAGCGGGGAAAGGAGTGTCTTAACACTGGTTTAATGAGTAGAAAACTGAAAACAAAAATACTTTTAAATTTCAAGATTTTCTTAGCGAAATATAAAGCAATGTTATAAAAAAAATTGTATAATAATCCAAGCCAACTATCATAATGCCAAATTTTTATCCAAAGTGCTCCGGTTAACCAGTAACCAGTTGTCAAGTTATCAAAGAACAAACATACAAACATACAGATCTTAATATAACTGTCTGACCTCCCATGATGCTCTTAGCTTCACGGTTACTTCAAATGAGGCACGTTTCAATACTTACGAATATGAAACTCAATAATATTTACGACTTTGAACGTGAAGTATGTAATGGTACAACAGTACAAAGCCTTTAAATTCCTTTATTGTACATCTATACTAGATGTGGCTCTTGACTGCGTCCGTGTAGAAATAAATATGTAGGTCTCTCCAATTTTTGGAAATATAAAGCCTAGGAAGTTACGCTTTTACCCCCATAGCAGGGTAGTCGGAGGGAGCCTAGTGTCAGGACACTCTGGTCTCCACTTTATTAATATAAAACTGCCGTATTGCGTGTTAAGGAAGAACTCAAAGTTACGGTTTGTCTTAGATTGGTATCGAAAGCGGAACAGAGAAATAAATATAATTTAAATAAAATCATTTCCCGAGTGGAAATCGAACCCACAAATCACGTTTAGAATTAGAACTAGACTTAAATCTAAGACTTCATATAAACTGCGAGAGCCATTAGTTAAGTGCTGTAACAAAATTATTTTTAGGTAATGTCTCGTAAGCTCTGAATTCACGAAAGCCCTTAGACCTCCTTTCGCCAAATGTGTTCTTAGCAACTGTATACTAACTATAAACTACCTCCCAACCAAATTTCATTTCTACATAAGTTTTTATATCAAGCAGTTTTCAGAAAACGAGAATAGTGTTTTGACACTAGATTCTGTCTGTATTAAAAGAAAATGCTTGTGAATGGTTTGAAGCGTGACACTGTTTTGTTGTAAAAGCCCTTATTTTCACTTTATTCATATCCGAAACTAACCAAATCCGTGTGTGCGTGCGTGCGTGCGTGCGTGCATGCGTGCATGTGTGCGTGTTTGTAACGTCTTTATAAAGCGCAAAGAGCAGTGCATCTCAACCACTGTGCCGTAGAACTTTTGTGCCCCGCCAAATTTTGATATCGTTAAATATGTGCCGCAACAAAAAAAAGATTGAGAATCACTGCCATAGAGAAATAGAGAATTTTCTCCTGACTCATACTGTTTACTTTACTGACTGACTGACTGAATACATAATAAATGAGTGAATGTTATAGACATTTTACCTACCTAGGCCTAAGCAATATTTTGATGCCTGGCACGTCTTCACGGCGTACTTCCACGTTTTATTATATTTATAGTGAGTACATTAAATACTCAGTTTATTGTTTGCGGTACTAGCGGTACAATTGTATGAATCATTGAATATTGCTTCAACTGACTACGAATGGAATTGAGGCCGACGTGGCATAGTGGAACAGCGTCTGACTGTAAAGAAATGGTCGTCGGTTCGATTACCTAATGATTTTATTTAAGTTTACGTTTTCATCGCTCTGGTAATAAAGATAAAGTGCGGTGTTAAGTTCGGCCACTCAATATTGTCTAGATTTCAGGCGGAAAGTGGAGGACGGAGTGTCTTGACACTACGTTCTCTATGACTATTCCGTTATGCGGGAAAAAAGCTTAAGTTGAACAAATAAGAATGATGATTTATAGCAAATAGTCTCGTTTTTCCGTTTTCGTAGTTTCTTAAGATTTACTGAAAGTTTTTAGCATTGATCCGAGCTTTTACAATAAAAGATTGACTCTTTTTTCAGAGAGAAGCTTTTCTTTTGACAGTCATACCACACCGTTCTCCACGGCTTAACCTAATTCGAAACCTAGTGTGTTGAGTGGCGGAACTTAAAACTGCGCTATCTTAGCACGAGAGAAATAAATATAATTAAATAAAATAATTAAATTATGCCTCGACTGGAATTTGAACCCATAAATATCTAGTATATTGTCTGACTTTGTCACACTGTGCTATGATGGCTTGGAGTTTGTATTTGTTTTTTTTTTATTCCACTCTTTGAAAAATTAAAAATTAAAATATATTTCTTATATTCCAGTGAGCTGACTCTCCTCGAAGGCATGGCTAACTGTGGGGGGTGGAGTGAAGAGCCTGTTTCTAAGGTAAGTTTTACTATAAGTTACAACTGTTACTGTTTTTTCAAGGAAAAGTTTTAAAATACATATTTAAAACTTCTCTATAGGTAAATATAAAAGAATATTGCTGTCGCATTGCATGACGATATAATATGACAAAAATCATGAAGGTATTACTCATTTTTTTTTCTGTTTTACTATGCGTTTGTGCATGCTAATCTCTAAAACTGCTTAAACGATTTAAATAAACTTCTTGATTTCAATCGGTTTATAAATTAAAAAATATATATCGAGGCGACAAAACCATACTAGTGATGTAGTGTAGTTTACAAAGGTACATCGGCGAGCAAGTTATTATAATATAAATGGGGACACTTGCATACTGGACATTTAAAAAAAACATTACCAGGATTTTTTGTTCATTTCTTTAAGCGTGCAAATAACACTAAGCGACTGGTTGTGGGTTCGATTCTCATTCGAGGAGTGGAAATATTTAATATTTCCATTTTCTTCGGTCTGGCGTCTGAGGCAAAGCGCGGCGTTAAGCTCTACCACTTAACACGCAATGCCTCCGGATTTGGCGGAAAGTGGTGAACGGAGTGTCTTAACACTAGGTTCCCCTTGAAGCTAAGCAAAACAAAACAAAACATATATTAAAATGTAAAAGAACCTGCTACATATCAGTCTTCTTGCCTTTAATCTGATTCGTACGACGAATTGATACCATTGTTAATT
Organism: Dryas iulia moderata; assembly: GCA_019049465.1. Classification (NCBI taxonomy): domain Eukaryota; kingdom Metazoa; phylum Arthropoda; class Insecta; order Lepidoptera; family Nymphalidae; genus Dryas; species Dryas iulia. Next base: position 241,427 of record CM032422.1, on the reverse strand, counting down.
TAGCAATTAAAATTCCTTTACTAATTTGATATTATAATTTTTAATGTACATTGTATACAAATGAGAGTTTCTAGTATAGCGTGCTATATGAAGAGCATATAGTCACGATCTATTACATTTAGGTACATAGACACAAAAAACATAAAGACATATTTAAATTAGCAATTTCTCTCGTTGATGAAATGTAGCGAAATTTGTCTCTTACTTGTCCCGAATGGGGATTTACATATTTTTTTTAGCTTCTCGCTGTATCCCGCACACAGCAGGGTACGCAGAGGGAAGCTAGTATTAGACACTCCGTTCCCCACTTTCCGCCAAATTCGGAATCATTGCGTGTCAAGTGGCGGAACTTAACGCGCCGCTTTACCCCAGACACCAGTGTGAAGAAAATTGAAATAATAAATACTTTCACTCCTCCAGTGGGGATCGAACCCACAACCAGCCGTTTACAGTCACACGTTAGTACCACTGCGCCACGACTAGCCCCAAATACATATTATATAATGAATATAACAAAGCTATAGCCTAATAATTTTGGACAAAAGCACTTCAATTATATTATTAAATCAATTGACTTTTTGCACTCAAACTTTATTATTAATAACTATGTATGACTAAAAAAGTAAAAAAGCTTATTTTAATAGATATTTCTTAAAACTCATCATGAAAAAAGTCCGCTTTTACATTTTGACCGGATATTAAGTCTTGTTCTAAGATAATAAGTCTAAAAAAACCTGCTTGTATGTAAATAATTGATTTATTAAAACTAATTTCGTTTATAATATTTTTTTTTATAAGTACACTCTTTATATAAAGTACGGCCCGCTCGCGGCTTCGCCGCGTGATCTACGTAGCTATTTCGGTATATTGCAACCCTCGGTGGTGGTATTTTGAAAAATGAAGTAGTCTATGTTTAACCTTGGATTATCAACTATATATATGCCAAAATTCGTTACAACTGGTCAAGCGGTGTAGATTTTTCATATAAACTTTCATCCCCTATTTCAACCCTTTAGAGGTTGATTTTTTAAAAACTAAGTAGCCTATGTTAGACCCAGTTACTCTTACTACTTTCATTCTAAATTTCATCCAAATCGAACCAGTTGATTAGCCGTGAAAGCGTGACAGACAAACACACAGACATTCACATTTACAATATGAGTATGGATTGGTACACTGATATTATTGGTGGAAGTATTGGTATCTGGTAAGATATCCCTGTTGGGTAAAATTTAATTGCAATTAACAATTGAACATTTGTTTGTGCCAAAATCACAATTAACAACTAGTTCATGATTATTTAATTTTCAGATAATTGTGATTTTTATGTGATTTCTCCACAAACAAATATTGAATTGGCAATATTTAATTGTTAACTGCAATTAAATTTTGCCCAATAATGCTATATATTTACAGCTACACGCTTTATCCTGCATAGCAGGGTCGTCAGGGAGATCGATGTGTTAAAACACTCCGTTCTTTGCTTTTTGCTCCCATTTGGAATACAGAGTCACCTCTATTTTTGAAATGGTATAACAGTCAGACATCACAGCATCCCTTCTTATAGTATTTAGGAAGTATCGGTGTTATCAATACAAATCAATAAAATTGGTATGTCAGTTTGTAATATTAAAATAACCGTTTCTTTACTAAATACATAAATACACAGCACATAGTACCTATACCAAATAATTTTTTTTACAATTTTTGTCTGTCTGTCGGCTTGTTTCGGCTCTATAAGATTTGGACCGATTTTAACGCGACTTTTATTGGTAGATAGTTGACATAATAAGAAGATGTACTTCTAATATTCCACAGACAAAGTCACGGGCTTAGCTATTTAAGAAATTATTAAACGAATCGTATGCAGTCCCACCGCAGGTTGGGAACCCCTGATATAAACTATTTATTATGTCAAATAACTTAAATGAACATATAAAATGATAGTACATTTTACCATCATGTATAACCAAAGCGGACCGTCCGAGTTACGATCGCACAGAGCTCGGCTAGCGGGTCCCGTAATCATTATTTATGTTTATTATCCTTTTGCTTTCCATATATACATACATTTAAAATGTATTTACCGTACATATAGGTTATATATTATTATATGAAATCTATTTGTGAAGTTAGTTGGATTGCATCCATACTTATATAATAAATGCGAATGTCTGTTTGTTTGTCTGTCACGCTTTCTTTTGATGAAACTTTCACGGCTTATCTACCGGTCCGATTTGGATGAAACATAGAATAAAAGTAGTAAAAATGACTAGGTCAAACATAGGCTACTATTTTTGTAAATATAAACCTCTAAAGGGTGTTGAAATAGGAGATGAAAATTTATGTGAAAATTTATATGAAAATCTACATGGCTTGACCGATTGTATTGATTTTTTGCATAAATGTAGTTGATAATCCAAGGTTTAACATTGGCTACTTCATTTTTAAAAAATCCAACCCCTAGAGTTACAATATAACGAAACAGCTATAAAGTCCACGCGGCGAAGACGCGAACGGGCCGCTAGTTAACCAATAAGTGTACATATGTAGGATATAATTAAATACGACGAAAATGAAGAACATCGACAACACTTCGTGTTTGGTACCAAAGAAAAAGCACGGCGTTAAGTTCCGCGTAAGTCTTGATGTTGGGTGGATATTGGAGAACCAAGTGTCTTGACACTAGATACTTTGTGAATACTCTGCAGTGGCGAAGTGTCCCTATAACTTAACTGAAATTGGCTTACCTTTTGTAAAATTTCGTCCAGGGTTCTTAGATTTTCAATATTTTTCAATTTTCTCTTCTACTCTGTTATGCGGGAATAGGCACGAAGCTACTCTACTGTGAAGACACTTCGTTCTCCGCTTTTCCGGGATTCAAGATATTGTGCTGAATGGCGGAATTAAAAGCCGCGTAATAATTGCCACGTGTACCTTAAACATTTATAGTAGGAGTAATATTTAAAATGCCAATCGTGGCGCAGAGGCATAAAGTGTGACTTTAAAGCGATTGATTGTGGGTTCGATTCCCACTCGAGGAGTGGAAATATTTAGTGTTTCCATTTTCTTAGTCGAGGCAAAGCGCGGCGTTCGGTACCGCCACTTAATACGCAATGTCTCCAGAAATCGGCAGTAAGAGGGGAACTGAGTGTCTTAATACTAGGTTCCCTTTGCCTACTCTCCTGTGGAGCTAAAAGTTAGCAGTAATATATTTAATTTAGACGCTACATATTTAATAATATTATATTTAATTTAAATATATCATAAACTTTCCCTCCTGTAATTTGAACCCAAAACTACCGTATCCAATAAATATTGACTACAGTAAAACAGCTACAAGCACTACAATATTTATTTAATGATTTTTATCTCAGCGTTGATAAGAGATGGCTATCTCATTTGGTTTATAATGGCCGCTATAGAAGACGATAAGTTACTGTAATTGTAACTTTGTAAGTCCAAGTCTAGGGCATTATTTATTCTTAGTTTTAAATTTTAACGCTACGGAGATATGGTCTGTACCTTTTATTTTTAAATAATCTTTTTTTATTAAATACATTTTTTTCATAATATCACAGTAATTAAAATTAAGGATTATAAAATTACTAAATACTCTAAGAGAGTCCATTTTCTTTTTTATTTAAATTGCCTTTTAATATTAATTCAATTTCTTAAATATTAAATATAACCTAACTATTAGTTAAGTACGAGTGTTAGTTTTTAGTTTAGTAAAGTAACATCTAATAAAACATCTAATAATTAGAAATTATTAACATAAAGTAAGGACTATGTGATAGTAGTAGTCAGAAAACACGGTATGAATGAATAGGTTATCCGTTCAGGTAAATAAAGCGGAGTGTTGAGTCCCAATACTCAAAGCCTTGAATTCAAGAGGAGAGTAGTGAACTGCTGTTCCACACCACTGTTAGGTAACTTAACTGCTCCTGTCTTAACTGTAAGGCATTCCAGTCTTAACACTAAATTTTCTTGACTACGTATTCTACTATGCTGTAAAAAGCATTAGCCTGTTTATAAAAAAAACTGTATTTCTATAAAAAAACATATTATTGCTTTAGTTGTTTTAATTAAAATACGAGTATTATTAATAACTTATCTAAAAATCGCTTTAAATTTGATTAAAAAAAACTCTCAATTTTGCCAAAATAAAATACCAAACGAAAACATCACCTAAAGTAAAAAAGAACATAACAAAAAAATCTAATTAAACACAATGATTACTCTAATAAGAGCCTTTCTAATTCTTGTTATGATTACAAAATTACTACATTCCGCTTTAAAAATGGCGGGCTGTCAAATGTTATCGTGTACAGATAACATCGAACAATAGCGCCATTACAGATACACATAAAACTAAAAATTATTTGGCCAAATTAGTAGTTGTATAATTGTTGAAAAGTTTAAATTTTTTTGATTAAATAATTCATTTGAAATTAGGGCTAAGAAGAAAAAATAATGGCATTAAAGTCCTGTATTTTTTACCTACATAACCGTTGTCTCTAGAAATAACTGGAAATACGTTTTAATCTTTTTATTAACTATGAAAAATAAAAAATAGGGACCAGTCGTGGCACAAGTGTGTGACTGTAAACGACTGGTTGTGGGTTCAATTCCCACTCGAGGAATGGAAATATTAATATTTCCATTTTCTTCGCTCTGATCTTGAGGCAAAGCGCGTCGTTAAGGTCCCCCACTTAACACACAATGCCTCCGAATTTGGCAGAAAATAGGGAACGGAGTGTCTTAACACTGGGTTCCCTCTGCCTACTCTGCTGTGTACAGCGGGATTCAGCGTGAAGCTAAAAAAAAATATATATCCTGATTAGCATAGTAGGCAGAGGAAATATAAAGTCACTCCGATTTCCGCTTTACATCTGAATTCGAGATTACGTGTTGGTAGGCAGAATTCAACCCCGCGGCATATCGTCAGAAAGGAGAAATGAAAATAATTAAAATACAATAATTCCCCAAGTAGTGATCGAAGAAACTGTCATACTGCGCCACGAGTCTCTTTATATATTTTGGGTGGACAGCCAATACATTTTTATAGCGGCCCTCTCGCGGCTTCACCGCGTGATCTAGCAGGCTGTTTCGGTATATTGTAACCCTCGGGGGTGGATTTTTGAAAAATAAAGTAGCCTATATTTAACCTTGGATTATCAACTATATATATGCTAAAATTTATAACAATCGGTCAAGCGGTTTAGATTTTCATATAAACTTTGATCCCCTAAGTTCAACCCCTTTAGAGGTTGATTTTTGAAAAAATAAGTAGCCTATGTTTGACCCTGGATGTTTTACCACTTTCATTCCAAATTTCATCCGAATCGGATCAGTAGATTAGCCGTGAAAGCGTGACAGACAAACACACAGACTTTCGCATTTATAATATAAGCATGGATTAATAAAAAAAAACTTCTTACAATATGGATCCATCCATATCACGCACATTTAAATGAAGATCTCTCTATATGCAAAGAATGTCGAAAGTAAAACATTTTATTGAGTTATAAAATACTTAAAATATTACCGTCGTCCAAATTTCCTTACAATTTTAAATGTTTTTTATTAAGACGGCTTTCTTTTCGCGGTAATATACTTGTTTGTGATATATTCTAATCTATATTTATAACTTTATTAAGATCATCTCGTTTAAATGTAAATATATTCCATTAATAATATGATTTATGTGTTTTTGTATAACTAGCAGGTGTTTTATGTAATTACTTCGTTTTATGTCGACAGTTCGCGACTACTATAACGATGTGTTAATTTTTATCCAGTTTTTCCGCTTAGCAGGCTAGTCAAAGAGAGCCTAGCGTTAAGACACTCCGTTTTCGACTTTTTACTCAATTGCGTGAAGAACATTGCGTGTTGAATGGTGGAACTCAACGTTTTCTTTTGTTTTGCTCACCAAAATGAAATAAAGGAAAGAAAGTTATTTAAGGCCATTTCAGTGAATGGGAATAGGACCCATAGCCAATTTTGATTATAACTAGACATATGTTCAATTACATCACAATGGCCATTCGTATTAATCACATTCGATATAAAAGACGAAGTTGTAGATGTCTCTATTCTTTTAATGTAATTGTCAGAATATAAGGTACCTATACAAATGAATATTTGAATTATGAAAGTTGTTCAAGGAAACTAGATGACAAAGACGCATTTTTGCTCATTTAATATATACACATCTGAACTGTGACAGAACATTAAGAAAAGTTTTACCATAAATCTTGCAGCAAGGAGATTTTAGTATTTCCTATAGGAATGTGAGTATATAAACTTGAAAGCAGCAGGACTCGAACCCGCGCGTCTTGGAAACCGTCGAAGCCCTCTGAACGCTAAGCCATATGTGATACATGACGCACTAATACGTGTTCTAAACTTATTTTTCATAGTCTAAATGTTTGATCTGAAAAACACTTTTAATAAAACTGCTTCACGCTTACCACTTAGCGGAGTAGTCAGAGCCGACCTAGTGTTCAGACACTCCATCCTCCTCTTTCCACGCGAAATCGAGACATTACCTTCTGAATGGCGGAACTTAACGCTGCGCTTTGCCTTAAGTACCAGAGAAAACGAAAATTTTAATATAATCATTCCCCAAGAAGAAATCGAACCCACAGCCATCGCTTCACTTTAAAAATATTAGAAAAAAATATTTGATATAATCCTTAGAATTTTCTTCTTATCCACAACTTTAATTGAATTTTTAACTTTAGTTACATCATAAATACATGTAATGGTAAGTACATGGAAATACAATAAAAACTATCATTATACACCAGATAGTGACCCACTTCGTTTGTGTAATTCATCATGTATTCTGCTATAAAATCGTGAGAAGTTACATTTAAAACGTGTAGTCACCTGGTAATTAGCTTAATGAATTATACGTTTTAAAATACGAGTACAGTAGTTGCTTTGTGCCTTTTAATTTGGTTATGTAGTTTTTGGTATGAAATTGTTAATTTGGAGGTAGTAAATTTGTTTAATTTTTAGTTTTTTTTTACAGTTTTATGCTTCCTCCGTATATCAGGGTAGACATGAGTAAAGAATCTAAAACTTCAGTTGGTCAGTGATGGATGTCACTTCTAGAATATAAGATTAGTAATAAGTCTCAATGGTTTTGAATTGTAAAACGCGCTAAGTAACAAGTAATACGTATTGACAAATGACATGGGCACCGGTAAGCCAATGACAGTTAGTTAAAAAAACATAAAAATTCTGCGCTTTTCGTTTTATACCTGAATTTTAGACAGCTCGATGATTGTTAAAATTCAATGCCTCACTTTGTCTTGCACGAGAACGAAGAAATGTAAATAATTTAAATCTAATAATTTCTCTTTCTTTCTCATTGGGTCGAATCGGGTTGCATTTAGACATTGTCTCTCAACGGCGTTATATTTATAAGTATGTTATAATATCTGATTTTGAAATATATTGTGTAATTAAATACATATTAGTACTATATATTTGTTAACCTTGTAGCTTCTAAAAGTAGCTTAATATAGCTTAACAGTGTGGACTAAATCATTTTAAAAGAGAAGTTTTTGCATATAAAGCTATAATCATTACCAGCATTTTCAACATAAACGGAAGTCTGTTCACGATGGATAACCTAATTATATAACAACATAAGCAAAAAGTGGTGTACCACAAGGATCACACCTGAGCCCCAGAATGTAAACAATATACATAACTAAACAGGAAAATAAATAAAATAATACAAACAAGTTTAAAATCAAGTTCTTAACAACGATAAATATAAATAGGAGCCAGTCGTAGCGTAAAGGCACAACGTGTCTTTGTCTACAAGACTGTAAAGCGACTGGCTGTAGGTTCGTATCCACTCAAGGAGCGGAAATATTTAATATTTCAATTTCCTTCGCTCTGGTGTCAGAGGCAAAGCGCGGCGTTAAGTTCAACCACTTAACACGCAATGCCTCCAAAATTCGGCGTGCGTGGGGAACGGAGTGTCTTAACACTAGGATCCCTCTGCCTATCCTGTTGTGTGCGGGATACAGCGTGGAGCTAAAAATAAATAAATACTAAATTATTAAATAGATCCTATTCATAATTTATAGCCTCATAAATTACGAGTCTTCAAGAGAACCACTTTTCTATCTCACAATAACAACACACATACATACATACATACATATTTGAAGAACTTTCACTGAACTATACTATTGTCAAGACGTTCATTGTTATGTTTTATGTACGCCTTACTTTTATATCAATGGGATATGCTTTTTGTGATAACGGGATTATATTTAAATGAGCTGTGTACAATAATAATGGATATAGAGATTTACTAGCGGCCCGCTCTCGGCTTCGCCGCGTGAAATATTTCGTTATATTGCAAACCTCGGGGGCGCATGTTTAAGCTTAGATTATCAACTATATTTATGCCAAAATTCATTACAATTGGTCAAGCGGTTTAGATTTTACATTTATACTTTCATCCCCTATTTCAACCCTTTAGAGGTTGATTTTTGAAAAAATAAGTAGTCTATGTTAGACCCAGTCATTTTTACTACTTTCATTCTAAATTTCATCCAAATCGGACCGGTAGATTAGCCGTGAAAGCGTGACAGACAAACACACAGACTTTCGCATTTATAATATAAGTATGGATACCATAAGAGAGTCCAGTAGGTACATAGGTTATCATTCCACCAGTTTACAGTTTGACGCTGTCCCACTTCATTAAAACTAAATGTAATGTGATTTAATTGTAATAACTGTATATGAACTATGCTTGTGCGATGAAATTCGAATGATCGACCAAGCCTAAGTTCTTTACTTAACAGCTAAGTATCGCTGATAATTTTAGATACACATTTGATACTTTCGGCACAATCAATTTTTGAATAGTCAAATATAACAATTATTAACATTATTTAGCGTGATATAGCGTGAAGCTATTTAATTATTTTTTTTTAATTAACATTATTTAATAAATAAGTATAAAAATAATAATTTTAATAATATATTACTACATTATAAAGCATAATATTTATGCCGACGCAGTAGTAAGCCTTTGACTGTAAGCGTGATGGTCGTGGGTTCGATTCCCACTCGGGGGATTAGGCATTAGGTTCTCTCTCCGGCGACTTCGCTGCGAAGCTGAAAAAAAGTAGGAAAATAATAACTTGTAATTCATATTTTTTGAGAAAAATATATATTTTCGAGGTGAAACTACGAATAACACTTGAGTAAAATAATACTTGCAACATTTTGAAATATTTCGAAAAGTAGCTGAAATGGCAAACAATATATAAATGGCAACAGCTATCTATTCTACGTATCCGAAAACCGTGAGAATCATCAGAAGGCGAATAAATGTTTAAAAATTTTACTAAATATATTAAAATACAGTTACTTTTTCAAAGTAAAGTATATCAATTAATTAATTGCAATAAAGGCGTCCCGTCCCCCCGTGGGGGGACGGGTTAAGAATACAATTCCCCCCCGCCGCTGGGTAGCGTCCCGTAAAAGGCGGGTAACCCAGTAGTTTGGTGGTAGGAGATTCGTTCTCCGACTGGCTCGCGACCACTATCATGTCAAAGACGAACCGCTAAATATCTCATGATGTGTTCCGGTTCGATGGCATGTAAGCCAGCTCTCCCTGTTCCTACCATTCCCATCCTTCCTCCCTCCTTCTGTCGGATATTGTGGATGTCTATGGGCGAAGGTAGCCACTTAACACCAGGTGGGCTTTCTGCTCGTTTGCCTCCTTTATTCCATAAAAAAAAAGGCGAAATAAGAGGAAGTCACATGTCGTACTTAAGTTGATAATGTCGATGATCTGATTATTAATTACTTTTACAGCTTCACGCTCTATCTCGCATGGCAGTATAGTCAGAGAGACCTAGTGTCAAAACTCTCCATTGTCCACTATTGCCCAATTTGAGATTGCATGTTGAGGAACGAAACTCAACTGTGCGCTTTGTCTTCTTACTAAAGCTAAAGGTTGTATATAAAGTTATTCCGCTAAATGGGAATCGAACCTACAACCAATTAAATTGACAGTGTGACACTGTCCCATAGCGCCACAAATTTGATGGTGTACTTTTTATTAAAAATTCGATCGGAATTCGAACCCGCACCTCCTCAAAACCTGAAAGCTGGTAGTAGAACGCATGGCTTAGTGGTCAGAGCGTCTGAACGATTTTCAGGAGGCGCGAGTTCGAAGCCTTCTGCGTTCAAATTTTTATACGTTTTCTAAATGCCTTCTTAATTTTCCTATGTGTGAAATAACACTAAAAAAATGTTTAAAAGCACTTTTTTATTAAAATTTATATTTTATTTTAGGACAAACAAAGACCACCGATATACAATCCTGAGGACTACGCGACGTCTCTCAAGAAATGGGGGAAGAAAACTGGCAATGGAAGCTTGTACGAGCTCGATCCGGGACAGGATCCGAATAAGTCGAGGACTTTGCCTACTCCTGGCAGCAAGGATTTTAGGTATTGAAACCACTTTGTTTTATTATTGATTAATATTGTAGTTATTCCTGCATTTTAAATGTTTTGAGGAGATCTTTCAAGAGAGAGCTGTCACACCGTTCATATCCCCGTTCTGGTATATACATAATTTGTGAATATTGACGTTAAGTTCCGCCATTATCCGCCATATTCGGCGTTAAGTTCCGCCACTTAACACGCAAGCCTCCGAATTCGGCGGAAAGTGGGGAACGGAGTCTCTTAATACTAGGTTCCCTCTGCCTACCCTGCTGTGTGCGGGATACAGCGTGAAGCTGAAAAAAAAAAAATATTGACGTATAAAATAAATGTTTTTAAAAAACGTATAAAATTTGAACTCACCGGGACTCGAACCTGCGTCTCTTGAAAATCGTACATGTAATTTTTGTCAGCAATGGTGATAAGCGTTCATACGCCCATCACCGTGTACCACCAAGTCTCATGACTTTTACTCAAACTTCGATTCAAACTGCGATGTGCTACCTACACTTATTTGTAAAGCAATATTCCCTTATTTCCAGTAAAATGATTTTATTTATGAAGCAGGTAAAGCTGTTTAAAAAAAACAAAAGAGTAGCTGATATGAAATGTGTTATTTACTTCTAGGAATCCATGCATGAATATGGGCGAGGAAATGAGTCTACGTCAGTTTGGCACGCCCAGCGAACTGCTGACAAAACTCCGAGCTGATCTCAGGCTTTCTTTTCCAAGGTAACTTTATGTTTATTCTTTAATAGTTAGGTCAATCAACTAGGATATAAATACTTCATGCTCAAATTATTTCTGAAATATAGACTGGTTATTTTCTGTTGAAACAAGATATCAAAGTTATCATTATGGTACTAGAAGCCATGGTGATGCATTGGGACAGTGTCCGACTGTATCTCGATTGGTAAATCCAGTGTTGATTGGCAGACGATGTTTTGTTCAGCTTTTCGTTATTTCCACTATAGCAGGATAAGTAGAAAGAATCTAGTATCTATTTCGAGACATTCGAGAGTCAATTGGCGGAATTTAACGCCGTGCTCGGTTTTGGGCAAGAAAACGAAAATAATTTAAATTTGATTTTTAGTGGAGGAATACTTATATTTAAATTACTATTATTTTTGCATGCTTACGTCAAGACAATGCGTTGAGTCTCGTCCCTCAGCTTCTAATGCTTTGAATTCAAGCGAAAAGTGGAAAACGGAGTGTCTGAATACTAGATTCATTCTACCTTGCTATGTGGGAAAAATCGTGATATTGCTCTACACATATACCACTTCTAAGCATACACCTTTTGAAATACATCATCAATTTCACTACCTGTAACAACTAAAAATACATATAAAATAAACATTATATTTAAAAAAAAGATCAACAACAGTCCACTCCAGTTTCCAGCTTTCCAAGAACAAATCAAGATATAAATGAATATTTTTAACGATTTAGCTATAAAAGTGTTCTCATGTCAACTCGAAGTATAAAAATAAACAATACAACATAACAGCAACAAGTACTCGTATCTTTTTCAATTATATCTCACTTACATTGCGATGCGGTCAGCTGCATTGCTTTCGTGTTGAGCGTCTTTTGGACTAAGTTATTAGCGATTGTCCTTTAAGATTTTATTTTTTGTTTTGTGTTTGTTAGAGAGAATGTAGTGTTGAGATATAGTACCCGGCAATAAATAATGCACATCGATGCTTAGAATGAAACAGTCGGTTAGCTTCGACTTCGTAGAGCGTTGTCTCCGTCGCTTAAAATAATAACAATGAGAAACGTCACATACCAACTTAGTGATAAGGACAGCGAAATCTCTACGAAACCGAAACTGACCGACTGTTTCATTCTAAGCATCGATGTGCATTATTTATTGCCGGGTACTATACTTTGTTCTACAATTTAAGCTTGGAATTGAGATATTGTGCGGTAAAAAGCGGAACTCAACGCTGTGGTTTGTTGTACTAGAGGGAAGACAATAATAAAAGTAATATTAATATAATTAATTTATCTAAGAGAGAATCGAACCCATCACAAATTGCTATCAGACGCTATGTCTTTATGCCACAATGTATATTTTCATTTTTAAGTTATTTTGCTAGACTTGGCATATATAGAGTTCAGACTAAAAGTTTTCTTATTTCTGCTTGTTTCCTAATGTAATGTTAGGTTGGTAATTTCTTTTTATTTATTTGTATATCCAAAAAAAACATGAATTTAGTTTTATGCTTACCTATTAGCACTTTTCAGTTTAACAATGTTTTAATCGTAGTCTCTTTCAATCGTATCTCAATTTACAATTTTATTTTAGTTTAAAATATCAAAGGAAAATATGAAACAAAATAGAATTTTTAGACTTCGCGCTTTTCCCGCATGGTACAATAGAGCCAGCCTGGTATCAAAATACTCTGTTCTCCACTTTCACCACGCATTTTGTATGTATGTTTAAGAGAGAATCGAACTCATCGCTCCAACTTATACCTTGTACCATCCAAGTTTTTGTAGATAACTAAAATTGCTATGACGATTGAAGTAAATCCGCTGAAGCAACTGTAATTTGCGACAATCATTTCTTTGCACTTATCTGCAAAATTATCATTCTGGTCCATACGCTAATGGGATCTATTCACATTTTTACGACCCGCGTTTGCGGCTTTATGGCGCCGGTTCAGGAATCCCATGGTTGATTAATATTACTTAATGATTGTTAATTGTAGGTAAATCTTGAATGAAAGTACTTTGGTATGTGAGATTCATATTTAAGATTTTTTAACAAACGAATTAAGCAGGTACTTATTGTATAAATCGCAACCTCAGAACCTGACTCAATGTTTTTGTCATTTTTGGCTTTGCTATAAATCGACCATAAAAGCTGTAAGATTAAGTAAGATTCTAAAAGACATTTAAAGAAAACGTATAAGGATTTGAACGCAGCGGGATTCGAACCCGCGCCTCCTGAATACCGTTCAGGCGCTCTCACCACTGAGCCATGCGTTCTACAGTAGAACGCATCCCGCAATCCCGCTGCGTTCAAATTTTTATACGTTTTCTTGAAATATCTTTTTCTAAGTGTGGAATAACACTTTAAAAATGTTATTTTATATTTATAAAGTGACCGATATTATTTTCACGTTGACAGATCACAATTTGAGCCCCTGCGCCACAACTGCTATTATAACTTAAATAATAAAATTCCAATTTCATGGAAAATTACACGATAAAAAATAGTTCCAACAAATCTGCCATTGTGCAGCATTCAGTATATTGTTGTCGGTTTATCATTTATTACATTTTTCATTACTTTATTTTTAAGTTATTTCTAAGTTATAATACCTGTTGTGGCGCAGGAGCACAAACAGTGACTGATAACGTGACAAGTTGTGGGTTCGATTCTCACTCGAGAAATGGAAATATTTAAAATTTCCATTTTCTTCGCTCTAATGTCGTGAAAAACCACGGCGTTAAGTTTCGCCACTTAACACGTAATGCCTCACCAATTCCGCGAAAAATACGAAACGAGAGTGGTTTAACATTACTTAACCTCTGCCTCTGCTGTACGCAGAATATATTGCGACAAAAAAATAAAAAAAAATATATAACAATCTAAATATTTTTTATTCTAATCTATATTTTTACTTTTTTCCTTAGTTTCGTACAAGAATTCGCATGTGAGCCGCTAGACGGAGTGACTCTGCTACTTGAACTTCTACGCAATATCCAGTTAAGTCAGACCGGGGAGGCGTCTCGAGGACCGCCCGCTGTGAGACGAAGACCTCTGCTCGATGAGTTGGCTTGTTTGTAAGTTGTTCTTATAGTTATTAAATATTATAATTAGTTTTTTTATATTTATTTTGTATATGGTTTGATTTGAACCGGGGTTGGAACCTGTTGGAGTTGTCAAGACTTATGTCTTTTAGACCTAATCAATTGAGGTAGTCTATATTCTACCACACAAAATTAAAAAATAAATAAAATTATTGTTACAAAGCAATAAAAAAATTGTACGTAACGAGATTCGAAGCCGCACTTCTCTGAAACCGTTTAATCGCTCTTGCAAATTACCCTATAGGTACATACTTATCGAGCTATGCTGAAATTGTTATACCTACGCTTGTTATACCTTAAAATTTAATTTTATTATTAGTGTTTTTTACATATTTTTCATTTATTTTTGTTTACAGACAGTGCTTATGGAGCTGTTGTTCGAGATATTCAGACTGTGTGAGGCGGCTTGTGGGCGGGTCGAACGGCGTGTATGCGTTGACAGTGTGTATCATGTCCACTGTTAATAAGACAAGAGTATTGGCTTTGCAGGTAAGTGCTTAAAATACTATCTTTAAAATATTTTGTTATAAATTTTATAATAATATTGTGGTTTTTATATATATTTTCTTGCAAGGTAAGGTATCAGAGACAAACTAATGTCAAGACACTCTGTTCCCCACTTTCCAGTGAGTGGAATTTCAAGCTGTGTTTTGTCTTAAGGTACCAGAGTGAAGAAATGAAAATAAAAATACATTATTCAACCTCCGACTGGGAGTCAAATCCTCCATCAAATAAATGCCCACCGTGCCTATAAGTCAGAACTGTTTCACTGCGTTGTCGACGGCCGCTCTCTGTTATATATTATAATAATTTTGTGTGTTTTATATATTTTTTACACGATTACGTTATTAGGATAATATTTTTCGAGTATATGTATGCCTATTTCTTATGACTGGACAGATTTTGATATATGAGTCGTTCAATTAATCAGAAGTGACATAAACCATATAAATTTACAAAATGGCGTCTACAAATGAAACAGTATGGGGATTGGTTTGTTTTTTTTATCATTAAATGAAAAAAAAAACGTGAAAAAGCAGTTGTTGCTTTAAGCAATTGGACTTTTATTTTCCCTATTATTTAACTATTAATAAGTATTCTCTTTAAGTCAGACTTTACTCTACTAATCCATAATTACTTTCCCCTACTTACAGCTCCTCACAAAAGCCTGTTACCCCCCAGCCTCCGGCCACACAATGATATCTGAAGCTCTCTCCACTCTCCGTTTACGATTCGGAGAGCCTGTTCGCTTCAGGTTTCTAGTTGGTATGTTACAAAGCGCCGCCGGTTCGGGAGACCTGCAAGCAGCTGGGCTTGCCTTCATAAATGCTTTGCTATCGAGTGCTCCTACGCCTCAGAGGAAATTGTATATTCAGGCTGAATTGGAACAAGCTGGATTTGATATTGTGACTTTGAAAAAGGTAGGTTTTACTTTAAATATATATAAATATAAACATACATATATTAAATTATTTAAATGTATGTATTGTGTAAAATTTAGTAGATTTTTTGGGCTCAGTAACCATTACTAATGACTACAGTAATGTTTGAAAAATCGAATAAAAAAAAGTGCTTGTTAATAGTTTAGCAACTGTTAACTCTTAGTCTCATCAAACTGAAAAAAGATAACTTAAATATAATCATTTCCCCGGGTCGGGATCGGACCCCTCAGCCAATTTTTGTGCTTGCAGATGCTGTCATGCTGTACCACGAAATCCTCTATATAAATATTTATTTCGAATTTTGTCACATTTTAAAAATATGTATATTATATATACATTTTAAGAAAAGGAGTCAAAAACGTTATGGCCAGTCGTAGCGCAATGGCACGAACGTGAGACTGTAAACGACTAGTTGTGGGTTCAATTCCCACTCGAGGAGTGGAAATATTTGATATTTCCATTTTCTTCGCTTTGGTATCAGCAGCAAAGCAGAGGCAAAGCGCAGCGTTAAGTTCTGCCACTTATTCGAATTCGGCGGAGAGTGGGGACCGGAGTGTCTTAACACTAGGTTCCCTCTGCCTATCCTGCTGTGCGCGGGATACAGCGTGAAGCTAAAAAAAAAAAAAACTAATATAAATTTAAACGCAACGAGATTCGAACCCGCATTACTTCGAAACTGTCCAAGCGCTCTGACCGCTAAGCCATAATTTATATAGCTACATCAAAATTAATCTTGCGATCTTAGATGCTTATTTTTGTTATAACAACTTATTTTTGTTACTAACAATAATTAACGTTTGAATGGTTTCCACAAGAGGCGGGTTCGATTCCCGCTACGTTCACATTTTATACGTTTACCACTAATATATAAAAAAGGGTATTTTATTTTAATATTTAAACATACATTTTCAGACTGTGGCCAAACTTCCAAACGTAAACGAACACGTGACCAGAGAAATAGAAAACTATGAAAAACAACTGATAGATATCGACACGTTGAATGAAAAGGCAAATGAGGCTCTCAAGGAGAAGGATGATCTTAGAAGCAAATTAGACTTGCTGGAGAAACGAGTTAAGGTAACTTATGTTTATTGTAACTAAGCAGATAAGAGAGAATAGTGTTAAGGCACTCTGTTCTCCGCTTTTCGGTAGAATTTGACATTTTATGATGTGTGGCGAAACTTATCACTAAAGTTTTATTGTGTTATTAAATTATTATGTTATTATTACATTCAGACTGCATTGAGTTTGAATTTGAGTCAAATAATATTATTGGCAGGCATTTCTTTTACCAATTATTTGTCTATTTTAAAGATAGGATGAGTAGCGGAAGATGTATGCTAGCAACAGAAATAGGTTGCAATAAAGCGTATAAGAATTTCGACGCAGCAGATATTAGAACGCATGGCTCAGTGGTGAGAGCGCCTGAACGGTATTCAGGAGGCGCGGGTTCGAATCCCGCTACGTTCAAATTTTTATACGTTTTCTTTAAATGTCTTTTTCAATTATTATTATCATTTTTCAAAAGTTGTAATAAAGCGTATAAGAATTTCGACGCAGCAGATATTAGAACGCATGGCTCAGTGGTGAGAGCGCCTGAACGGTATTCAGGAGGCGCGGGTTCGAATCCCGCTGCGTTCAAATTTTTATACGTTTTCTTTAAATGTCTTTTTCAATTATTATTATCATTCACCTAAATGGGAACAGTTGGAATATAATCAGTTCCCCGAATGAAAATCGAGCCTATAACCATCGTGTTTACATTCAGACGCTGTACCACTGCACCACGACGGCATTTACGGCTATTTAAATCATATACTAAAATTTTCTCACGAGTCAATTTGATATTGTATTGAAAGAAATCAGGTATTTAGGTCAGTCTTGTTTCTTTTGTTTAACTGTGTTCTCGTTTAATGCATTTTGATGATAACATCGAAACCGGTTTTTAATATCTTAATATATATTCAGTTTTTAATTGGTATAAAGAGTTAACTGTCATAAGCTATATTTGAGTCCATAAAGGCGCAGTGGGACAGAGTATGAAGTTTGATTGTAAACGCGATTAGTTGTGGGTTCTATTCTCTTTTGGGGGAAAGATTATAATTTAAGTTGCTCAACCACTTAACATGCAATGGCTCGAGTTCGGGCAGACTTTGGAATGGATTCAGGATAAAAGTTTTTGGATCAGAGTTGAATAAAAGTTGTGTTGTATTATTATTTCTGTGAATAATATCTAGAAATTATTATTGGGTCAAAAAGTTTAGTTCATTACTACATTATAGACATTTACCAAATTTGAGGACCTGTGCAAAATAAATTATTTCCCTTGCATTGGGCAGTCGTTAAAACGATAACTAGGATTAAGTTACTTAGCTATACAAAAAAAATGTTCTCTTTAATTTTTGCAATAATGCAGTAATTATTGACTATAAAGCCTATTCACATTCAAACTACAAAAATTAAAAATCCTTTTGCAGATATTACAAGAAGAAAAAGGTATTCTACTGTCCTTAGAAAAATGTCTTCAAGAGAAATGCTGTGAACTGCAGGAAGAAGTGAGCACACTGAGATCTGAACATGGCAACTCTAATAGAAAAAAAAGTTTCGCAGCTAAGAAAAAAAACTCCGCACATAAAAATAGAGGTAAATAAAAATAAAATTGTTATTGTGTTATTTATTTATTCTACAAGTAAAAATATATATATGTATATAACTTACGAATGTCTCGCTGTGTTCCGCACACAGCAGGGTAGGCAGAGGGAACCTAGTGTTAAGACAATCCGTTCCCCGATATCCACTGAATTCTAGAGGCATTGCATGTTAAGTAGCGGAACTCAATGAAAGAAATGGAAATTTATATAATCATGCCCCGAGTGGGAATCGAACTCATCGTTTTACAGTCGAGCGCTGCACCACTGTGCCACGACGGCCTCGAAATGAAAACAAAAAGTACCAGCCAATGAGAATTAACGAGTGACTGAGACTCAACACACCTTGTATAACGGAATCCCTAGTGTTTTTTCTCTCCGCCTCTTACCACCAATCATTTACTAAAAGTCGGTTCTGCGACGCCTATTATAGCTAGGTCCCAACCTTTCAACATAAGAGTGCGCGTACTATAAGTATGTTTTACTAACGTCTACTAGTAAAAATGAAAAAAAGATTTATATGCAGATTGCTGTATATTTGTTTTTTTTTAATAATTAGTTATTTTGTTTAAAAAATTGAATAATTTTTTACACATCTTATCTCTCTTTATTGTCAATTCTCCCACTAAAAAAATAAGTGTTATAAAGCATACCAATACATACAATGTTACTAGAATATTCTAACAATATTTAACCAAATGAAATTCATTAATGTTTTCGTTATTTCTGTTCCTAGACGAATCATCCCCACCAGAAGACGAAGGCATAAGTTCATCCGAACGTTCCCTTAGCCCAGAGGTCGACCAACGAGACTCAATGGTATACGAAGTGTTCAACATTAAAAACGAAACCTACGACTTACTTAGAAACAAAAGAAATCACAAAAAACTGGACACCAAAAAAAATCACAAGAAATCCTCCGACGAAGACGACGAAACTACCATCGACGAAGTCATACAAGAACTGAGAAATATTGTAAATCACGCGGAAATTGAGAACGTTGGGTATGAAATACCGAAATGCAATTCCGATGTTAACGATCATTTTGAAAAAGAAGATTCTATAACAAGCACTAGACACAGCATACAGATAACTAATAAAGATGAAGAAAATATTGAACCAGAAATTGTTCCCACTAAAATACTACCCCTTCCACCGAGAAAAGCTAAAAGTTTGATACATTTAATGCCAGTCGACGGTTTGCTGTACAAAACTGATGTTTTTGAGGAGTTATATTCTAGCGATGAAGGCTCCGATTCGTTACTTAGCGCTTCTCGCTGCCAGAATAATGTGCAAAAATCGGTAAACCTTTTTGGGTCCAACGAAAATCGCTCAACAGATTTAATTCGCAGATCCAAAACAAGATCTAGGGAAGATTACAAGAAATCCTCTGTTAAACGAAGTGAGTCCTTTCAAAATTCAGAAAAAGGATCCCGACAAAGAGAACATATAGACAACATGTTTCTAACCCAAAGTACGGAAAAATCGCGTGTAGACGAAATCGTAAGCTTAATAGAATCTAAAAAGCTAACTAAAAGCTTGGACAGGATTGACGAAGGTCTGAATTCTATGGTAGATATCGTAATGACATCTGAACCTAAAAAGAATTGGTCATACGAGAAACGTCAAAGATCAGTATCGAGAAATAACAGTGACACGGGTTTGGAGGAGCCTTTGACACCTACAATCCAAACTTACGATTCGAAAATTTACAAATACGATGCAAAACCGAATTATAAACTTAAGGAAGATAATAAATTCAATACAAAACTGAGTACAGGTTCATTTGAGGCGCCAAACTTTAATACTTTTATAATGAAGAGGGGGAGTACCACAGGGTTGTATTCTGGGTCCTTACTTAGGGACGCTCCGGCAAGTATGACGAGTTTAGTAATGGCAGGAACTCATAGTTACAGTGATTTGAAGAAAAACGTCTCGTCTGTCAGTTCAGGGAGTTATGGCTTGCATAAAGTAACTGATATGCCTTCAGGATTATATTAACATTGGAAAAAACATTTTTAGAAATTTTTAGAATTTCCCAAACGAATAACTTTAAAATGTTAAAAGTATATTAACATCAATATCAATGAGAAGAAATTTAAATTATTTATGAACAATTCAACTATAAATTATTATGAGATTGCAATAAAGAATGATATCTTTATAAATTTTCTAACCTAGAAAGTCATTTTAAGGATTTTAGCCGATAATTTCAAAGGCAGAGCCGCGTGCAGTGACAAGTATGTAAAAACCAACGACTAATTTAAGTATAGCGTACATATTATAATGTCTAGTGCAATATCCTTACATTCGAAGTTAAAATCGAATCCTACAATTAGTTGAGTCTTAGTAATTTTGTGAACAAAACAAAATTCGCTTAAGATTGCTTCGTTTGAATACTTTTTAGTATTATTTTTATATAATTATTTTAACTGAATACAAGGAAACAAAGAAATTTCTGAATAACTACGTCTAATATATATAGAAAACGTATAAAAGATTTGAACGTATGGCTTAGTGGTTAGAACGCTCGGATAGTTTTCGAAAGGCACCGGTTCGAATCGGCTGCAAATTTTTATACGTTTTCTAAACATATCTTTCATATATTTCTAAGTACGTGAATTAAGACGTTAATTATTTATTTATAAAGTGACGTTGAAGTACTATGATATCACAATCCTTTACATTTTTTTATTTGAAATATCTCAATTTTGGTCTAATTTTAAAAAGTTTCCTTAGTATTTTCAGTTTTAAAATTGTATTTCTTGTAAGTACTGTATCTGTATCTGTATATAATATGGTTTCTTAGATATAACTATATCATTGTTCGTAATAAACTATTTACATTTACAATTTATGTTTAGTTTTATTAGTCAGTGAAAACCTAGTGTTCGGACACTCCGTTATCCACTTTTTGCTAATATTAGTGACCTTGCGTATTAAGCGGCCTAACTCAACGCCGCGATTTAACTTTTTCACCAACACCGGAAAATAAAAATATTCAGATTACGATCATTCCCCCGAGTTGTAATCGAACCTACAACCAACCCTGTTTACATTTAGACATTCTCCCATTACACCACTATAGTAACAAATCAATAAAAAAAAAACATCTTATTAATATAAAAAAACATGTAAAGATAACAATTATATAAATAAAGGAGTTCAAGGAACACAGGAATTACTTAAAACTATTAAATTTATTTCAAGAAATAGAGAGAAACAGACAAAAATAGAATAAATAAGCTTTATTTTTGGCCAAACTATTATATTGCATACAACTTTACACGTTTATTGTAATAAAAATCAAATACCTCATATTACGATAAATTTATAATAAAATAGCACAAATATTGCCCTTAGATTAGACAAAATGAAATAATTATTTTACGAAAGTATACAAAATTTACTTATTTATTAAGAAAACTGAAAAAAAAAGCACTTAAATGAGTAAAAATGATATCTTTCTAGCATTTGTTATTGAATGGTTAATAATATTTATCTTAATATCGATATTATAATAAAATAGCACTCGATATATGAAAAAAAATCGATTATACTAACGATATTTTATCTGTATTCCATATGAAAGGTTGTTCAAAATCGATTTGTGAAATCGATTTCTATAATAAACAAACACTAGAAAGATTTTATATAAATATACAATTAAATTTATACTATTACACGTCGGCAGTTCATATTGTGACGAAAGTTGGCCATTTTAAGACGATTTCTAAGAAAATGCATATTTTAAAAGAAATTAAAAACAAAAAAGGTTTTACTCTACTAAAAATTATGAAACACAGGTTATATTACCATCTATTTTAAAGAATCAATTTAAATTTCATATAAAAAACCATAAGTTTTCTACCAAAAGGTAATTTAAAAACTCATTTTTCACATATATTTTTTTTAATTTTGACATAAACCAATTCAAAATTAATCTCCAAACACCTCAGAAACCATCTTATTAGGCAAAATAGAAATAATTACAATTCCAAAATCACTCAAGGCCTTATAAAAAAAAGATACAGATAAAATAATAACAAATATCGAATTCAAAACCGATTAAACAGTAAAGCACCTGACAATGCCAAAGCAATATTTGAAGACATCATAGACAAAAGTATACAAAAAAAAAAAAAACAGTTCGTTTAACACCGGTTTCATATAAAACGAAAAGAATTTTCTAGAAATTCCATTAATTTGTATGACTTTCGTCCATTTTGTCTTCAATGTACTTATCTAATTATATCTAAATAAGGGAGGGTAGATAAAAAAAAAGAATTTCATAATACTTCTTCCCGCCATTATTCTGTGGCAAATATTAGAAGCTACGTATTAAAAATATATTACATTTTGGATGCTCCAAAATATTTATTATATTATTGTATTGCTAATGTGATTTCACCATACATTTTGATTTTTATTAAGTAAGCGTTGGGCTAAATTGACAGTTAAAAAAAAAACATATTATTTCAAATATGGCTTTTCAATTCCTGGATTTGAAGCTGTGATCTCTTTTAACACAAACCTCACAATAATACTGATTATACTAAAACTATTTACTTAATTTTAATTATTTTTCACCAAAACTTCATTAAAATCGATATTATTTAACTCCAGAATATTATCATCAAATTATTGCTTTAGACTGAATAAAAAAAACCTCAGTCAATTTAGTCCAACATACAAACAACTACATAAAAAAAAATCATAAACACATACATATACATATGTATTTAAATATATAATAATAATAATAATTTTAAAACTGGTTATTATTACTAAAAGAGTTAAAAGTCAATAACGCTTGGCTTAAGAAAATGCTCAAAAGGAATGAACGGTGTCGATTTTGAATGACTGACTAAAACATTACAAACGGCACTACGGTGACATATTTAGAGGTTATATTCATCTCTTTAAATATATAATAATGTAATAATCAATTAAATTTTAAATACTATTAAAATATTATAGAATAGAAAATCTTATTTATCTATGACAGGGAAACCAGAAAGTGTAAACGTCATTATTCAATTATTCACAGATTATATATCGCATATAGTATAAAAATATTACATTTGACAGTTAGAAAAAAAAGCAAAAATCTGTATAAGAATCAAAATGAAGTATCGAGTATAAAAAACGGTTGTATTTAATAAATTGATCAGTTACCTTATTCTCTATTATATAATAATAATATTATTAATATTGTTAATAATTTCTTTATCAGTCAGCCACACATCGACACTTGGCCAGATGGGTAAAATTTACAAAAAAAAAAATGTGCGTGAACCGTTCACAGATAACATACTCAAATATGGCACAGATACAACAAAAGAGATGTCAAAGTCAATGTCAATGTCAACCAATTTTTTTTTAATATCCAAAAGCAAGTGCCTCATGGTTCCAGCCATGGTGTTTATATTTTTTTTCTACTTACCCCCATCCAGCGTGTTTTTTTCAGCCAAGTGTTTAGTCTTTCCAATCTTTTTTGATTTCAAAGCTCCATTCCCACTGTAGGTGTACGTTTTTGTCGTCGTCAGTGAACAGGCTGTTCACTGAGTAGGCGCCTCTGGCCATCATGCCGGAGGGCGCGTCCTCTGGCGGGGTTGTGTACGATTGTATTTCCGTTTTCGGCGGGTATGAACCGACCATGTGTGTCATTTTGTCCACTGGAATTTGGTTAATGTTTTTGTTTATTATTTATTTTATTATTTGAAGTTAATTCTGTTAGTAGTGTTTTATAAAGAGTAAACAAGGAACATAGTGAACTAAGGCACTACATAATGGCTACAACGTATTGTATGAAATAGCTTAACCATATGTACAAAATGCAGTATTTTCTCTAGTTAATGTCATAGCTTGACAACTCATTCTATATTGAAATGCAAATATTTCTCTAAAAACCAGACATAAATGTAGAGAGTAGACTGAAATTCAGAATTTACTATCCATATATAAAACTCTCGCATAACTTAATGACAAAGTAGAACTACAGGACGAAACTAAAATGAAGAAAACTGAAATTACGCATGTGATTTCCGCCGAAAATGTATAGGAAGCTAAGCAAACCAAGAGGCGCGGGTTCCAATCCTGCTGCGTTCAAATTTTTATCCGTTTTCCAATAAAATCTTTATTAATTTGCCAAGTTTGTGCCACTTTAAAAAAGCTCAAAAATAAAAAAAAAATCTAGAAATCTCCAAAAAATTAAAAAAAAAAAACTTAAAAATTCCTAGCCCACATTAAACAAAATAACCAAGCAAAGTCGAAACATCACAGCTAGTCTATCAAAACAATCATTGCATATTTATAAGTATAAAAGTGCGTAACACCAACACTTCACGAATACAAATCAACCTATGCTATGTACGTACCGGGCACTGTCCAGATAGGAATGCATTGTAAAATTGAATTTATAATATAGACTTGTATATAAAAGTGTATTGAAAATAATAATTTTAATGCACTCAGAGAGGTTAATTATTGATGTGTAATTTTTTTTCTTTTTTTTTCCTCTGGCAGAGGGAACCTAGTGTTAAGACACTCCGTTCTCCACGCACCGCCGAATTCGGAGGCATTGCGTGTTAAGTGGGGGAACTTAACGCCGCGCTTTACCTCGGCATCAGAGCGAAGAAAATGGAAATATTAAATACTTCCACTCCTCGAGTGGGAATCGAACCCACAACCAGTCGTTTACAGTCACACGCCTGTGCCGCTGGGCCACGACTGGCCACTATATGTGTAATGTAAAATTTTAATGTAAAATACTTTTTTATTCATATAAGTTATGTAAAAATTAAGATTTAATTCTTATCATCAAAATTTTAAAATTAAAAATCTACGAAATGAATAAAGTTATTAAAACACGTAAAACGATTACGAATTATTAATATAAAACATGGATATTAGTATTTATAATAATTTAAATGTATCTCTTAATTTAAACATAGCTTAGGCTTTCCTCTTTTTCCCACATAGGTTTTGGTACTCAAAGAGAAATCTAATGTCAAAACGTTCTCCCCTTTCCAACATAATTCAAAATTTTACCCCTTAAAAGACTGAGAAAGAGAAATTTAAATATGCAATTTAATTAATAAACTATTGTAATGTATATAAAACGCAATTCCCACTCGAGGAGTGGAAATATTTAATATTTCCATTTTCTTCGCTCTGGTGTCGAGGCAAAGCGCGGCGTTAAGTTCCGCCACTTAACACGCAATGCTTCCAAAATACGGCGGTGCGTGGGGAACGGAGTGTCTTAACACTAGGTTCCCTCTGCCTACCCTGACGTGTGCGGGATACAGCGTGAAGCTAAAAAACATATATATAATTTTAAATAAAAACTTTGTAAAACTAACCTGGCACACCGAGACGATAGGTTTTCTGTACGTATTTCAAGCCGTGCACGATTTCACGCTGAACGATGAAGTCGATCCTTATTCTGTATTGCACACCCTCCTTTATTATGAACACCTGGAAAATTGTATAAACATAATAAATACCTTTGAGCTCAGTGGCAAAAAAATGTTTAAGTTTTAAAGTACGTGGTTCAGTAGATTAAAGTAACCCTTAAGAACGTTAAGAAAGGTGGAAATTACCGCCACGCCATAAAAATAATTTTAAATGTGATTATTAATAAAATGAAACCAATTTTAAATTGCTTCTTGAGCATTGAACTGACAACCATCGTCTAAGCAGTCAGGCCTTGTATAATGTACTTATTATTCTAATATTTATTATTATTATAAAACAAATACGTGTCGAGTGACTCAACTGAACTCAACGTCATGTAGTACAAGATTTTAAATTAGACATTAAAATATATTTTCCTCTGAGTGGAAATCGAACCCACAACCGACTGTATTAATGAACCACTATGGATCTATAATAGACAATAAAAAAAATTCTTCGCTACTATAATAATAAAATGTAATACCAAAAAAATATTTTGGTTAATTATTAACGGACCATGTTAACCAAATTAAATTTTATATATTAAATTTAGTTACCGGACGCAACATCCGATCGGATAAGTCTATGAAAGACAGACAGCACGAGGAATCTAATTCACGATAAACGTAATTATTTTATTATTTAGTATATTGTAATTTATGACGCCATCGTGGTGCAGTGGGGCAATATCTGGCTTTAAATGCAATGGTAGTGAATTCAATTCCCACTCGAGGGAATGATAATAATTCATTTATTTGTGGATTGTCTGTGAGAAGTGGGGAGAAAAGTAAGGTAAAGTTGAAAGAATAATCTAAATTTTTCGTCTTTCGGCCAAAATGCGGGGAGTGGATGTCATGACGCAGAAAATAAAAAGGTACGAACGTAAAGTGTAGGTAGAAAAATCAAAAAGACTACATTCTCTTGCCCTACTCTGCTGTAGGGGAAAAAGCATGAAGACTTTCACTTTTGCTCAGTATAGTGTCATTTAAACAACTTCTTCATATTACTGAAAGTAAATATATATTTTCGCAAGGTAGGCCAGGAAGGCAAAGGAAACCTCGTGCTAAGACACTCCTTTCTCCACTTTCAACTGAATTCTGGAGGTATTACGTGTTAAGTGGCGGAACTTAACACCGTGCCTCAGACACCTGGCACATCAGGGCGAAGAACATGAAATATTTAATATTTCAATTCCTTGAGTGGAAATCGAATCCACAACCAGTCGCGTTTACAGTCACGATTTGTGCCCCCAAGCCAAGACTGGCCTCTAAATCATATAAAATTTACAATTCTATTTTAATTATATACAGTTAGATTTATTATTCTCGCAATTTTAACACATTTTAAAATTAAATTATTTTAACCGTATTAATTGCACATCATACAATTAGTGGCCAGTCGTGGCCCAGTGGCACAAGAGTGTGACTGTAAACGACTGGTTGTGGGTTCGATTCCCACTCGAGGAGTGGAAATTATATTTCCATTTTCTTCGCTCTGGTGTCGAGGTAAAGCGCGGCGTTAAGTTCCGCCACTTAACACGCAAGCCTCCGAATTCGGCGGAAAGTGGGGAACGGAGTGTCTTAACACTAGGTTCCCTCTGCCTACCCTGCTGTGTGCGGGATATAGCGTGAAGCTATTTAATTTTTTTTTTTTAATTACATATATTTTTGGTATTCGAAAGTACATTAAAGAATACCCAACGTTTCGAACACTTTACAGTAGTCCGTGGTCACAGGTAGACAGACATTTCATGAAATGATAATAATAATAATATAATAATAGCTTCACGCTATATCCCGCACACAGCAGGGTAGGCAGAGGGAACCTAGTGTTAAGACACTCCGTTCCCCAATTTTCCCCCCGTTCATAAAATGTATTTTCGAATACCAAAAATATACGCAAATAATTTATTTAAAATAGATTAATTACTAAATATAGCCCACACAGCTATAATCTAACGCAACTGCAGTTTGAAATGAACCAGATTGAATTTCTACGTAATACTTAATTTATAGTACGAAATAATCTAATCAAGACTTTAAACCATGTGGCCATCGTGGCGTAGTGGGACAATGTCTGACTGTAATTGTGATTCGTTTTGGATTCGAATACCACACGATATTTTTTTTAAGCTGTGTACGGTATCCCGCGTAAGATATATCCCGCACACAGCAGGGTAGGCAGAGGGAACCTAGTGTTAAGACACTTCGTTCCCCACGCACCGCCGAATTCGGACGCATTGCGTGTTAAGTGGCGAAACTTAACGGCAACGGCGACACCAGAACGAAGAAAATGGAAATACTAAATATTTCTGCTCCTCAAGTGGGAATCGAACCCACAACCAGTCGTTTACAGACACACGCTTGTGCCACTACGCCACGACTGGCCACTATTCTCGATTCTAGAATACTATAACTTATATTATAAATACGAAAGTCTATCACGCTTTCACGGGTAATCTACCGGTCCGATTTGGATGAAATTTAGAATGAAAATAGTAAAAATTTCAGGTTCAAACATAGGCTACTTACTTTTTCAAAAAAATACCTGTAAAGGGTCGTAATAGGGGATGAAAGTTTATATGAAAAATGTAAACCGCTTGAATGATTATTATGAATTTCACGACTGTTTTCGAATCGAATTTAATAATTAATTTAATTCCAGTTTATCAAATCCAATACGAATAAAGTATAAGAATTGATTGATAAAACGCGCTCTGGCCACAATCCAAGGAATAATCTTATATATCATAACACCTGCGCGAGATACCACAGTCAGTACTATTGCTTTAGAGCTTAGACGATTTAAGATCGTGTACTATAATTATAAATTAGATCAAAAACAGTTATTTGTGTACGAGTCTAATATTAATAATATGTACATACTAGCTGTGCCCGCGACTTCGCACGCGCGGAATTTAAAAATCCATACTTATATTATAAATGCGAAAGTCTGTGTGTTTGTCTGTCACGTTTTCACGGCTGATCTACAGATCCAATTTAGATAAAATTTAGAATAAAAGTAGTAAATAATCATGTGTCTGACATAGGCTACATATTTTTTCAAAAATTAACCGCTAAAGGGTTGAAACAGGGGATGTAAGTTTAAATGAAAAAACTAAACCGCTTGACCGATTGTAATGAATTTTGGAATAAATATAGTTGATACTAGGCTACTTTATTTTTCAAAAATCCACCCCCGTGGGTTGAAACATAACGAAACAATTAGGCAGCCCACGCGGCGTGGACACGAGCGGGACGCTAGTAATGTTATAATTCTAATATAAAAGTAGCCAAGTTACTCCTTATTTACATCATCTACCAGTGAAAGTCCTGTCAAAATCGGTTCAGCAGTACTAGAAATAAACCGGAACAAACAGACATACGAACGGACAAACAAAAACATGTCATTTTGGTATACATATATGCCGACTTGGTTGGTACGCGTGAAATTTAACAATAATTTAACAATTCCTATGTAAAAGTAGTCTAAAGCTACTCCTTATTACATCAGCTATCTACCATTGAAATCCTGTCGAAATCGGTTCAGCCGTGCCAGAGATAAACCGGAAAAGACAGACAGACGAACAAACAAACAAAAATTGAAAGAAATGTTATTTTACAATTACGATAAATATATCATGCATCATGTACCTATATATACATATATACAATATGAAAACACAAGACCGTAATCAAATTTTAAAAGTAAAACTTTAAGTGTGTCCTACTAAATAAATATCAGATTTTCCAAAAATATATTAATTATACCAAAAATATCCTAATTAATTAATCCGGTCAAAAAAAAGTTTCAAAATGTATAAAAATCGCGAAAAAAAAATATCTTTATCATCTTATCTACTTATTTACATAGATTTTATCTAAATCTTCGTAAGAACAAGTTTATTGAACTTTACAAAAGGCTTTAATGGGAAACCCGATACGTTTTCTCATTAGACCCGAGTCTAAGGTTGGTGTAAATTATGACTCATTAATGAGATTAGAGACCATCGTGGCGCAGTGTGAGTGTCTGACTGTAAACAAGATAGTGAGTTCGATTCCCACTCGACGAAATAATTACTTATAATTTTCATTTTTCCGCTCTAGTACCTAAAATCTGGTAAATCGCGGCGTTAACTTCCGCCACTCAACACAAAATGTCTCGATTTCAGGCGGAAAGTGGACGACAGAGTGTCTTAACACTAGTTTCTCTCTTATTACCCTTCTGTGCGTGAAAATGAGAGCGGAAAAATAAAAAAAAAATAATATAATCATTTTCCTGTGTGGTAATCGAAGCCCAACCAATGGCCTATTAACTTGCGACTGAATTTTATAAAAGGCTTTAATGGGAAACCCGATACGTTCTCTCATTAGACCCGAGTCTAAGGTTGGTGTAAATTATGACTCATTATTGAGATTTGAGACCGTCGTGGCGCAGTGTCTGACTTTAAACAAGGTAACTGTAGGTTCGATTCCCACTGGGTGAAATAAATACATTTTGTTGTAATTTCTTTATAGGTATATATGACTAAAGGCGGCGTTGACTTCTACCACACAACACAATGTCTCGATTTCAGGCGAACAGTGGACAACGGAGTGTCTTGACACTAGGTTTCTATGACTACTCTGCTGTGTGGGGAAAACGAACGACCAGCGCGGAGAAATGAAAACAATTTAAATATAACCATTTCCCCGTTTAGTAATCGAACCCACAACCAATGGTTTGATAACTTGAACTTTATAAAAAGCTTTAATGGGAAATCCGATATGTTTTCTCATTAGACCGAGTCTATGGTTGGTGTAAAGTATGACTCATTATGGACAAGAGGCTTCGACGCTAACTTTTTGTTTCACACGCAACAAATAACGAAGTAACCTTTGCTTAGTTTACCTTTGCTTATTAATGAAAATGTAAAATATTGCTTTATAAAGTTTATAAAACATAATTAAAATAATCTAGAGTCTAGAAAACGTTTTTTCTTGCGTAAATTAAATTCTCATACTGACTTCTTATGACTATCTCGACATACACAACATAATTTAGGAAAATAAAATTAAGAATGGAAAGAATAAATCTTTTAAAATTAAATGGCTTATGATATACTAATTTTAATGGGAAAAGTCAGAAATAATGTTTGATAGTTACTCATACTACATTGTGCGGCAAGTTAGTCGGTTCTTCATTTTCCCTAATCTCGTCCAAGACATTGCTTTTTATTGTCTCTTCACCAGAACGAAACATTAAAAAAAAACTTCCTTCCTTTCCAGCCTTCCTATATGGCTTCAAAAATAATATCTAAAAATAACAAAAAATATAACTAAAAAATCATATATTTTTATGAACATACCTGTTTTTTTAAGTCAGTCAAGTCGCCCGACAGATCCAGCTCTAAGTCGTCTCGATCGGTCACACACAACGCCAGCTTCTTGACTATCACCTTTCTTGGATCGTTTGGATCTAAAAAGTATAAAAAATATATTAGAAAATGCTTTTTAATCAAATTTTTAACATTCTTTAATGTTATTTACACATATCTTAAGGAAATAGAAAAATATATCTAGAAAACGTATAAATAATTCAACTCTTCAATTCTTTTTATTCTTAGTATGTAGTCGAGCGCATGTCTTAGCGCTTAGAGAGCTTTGGTTTCGGTTTTCAAGAGGAGCGAGTTCGAATCCCTCTGCGTTCAAACTTTTATATATATTTTCTCAACATATTTCGCTTTAATCATATCGTAATGTTTTAGTTAATGTAATTCTTTACAGGTTTTTGTCCCAATGCTACCCGCATTGGGACAAAAACCTGTAAAGAAGAAAGTAACTAAGGCAACACGTGTTTTAAGTGTCGTTGAGTATATTGTGTAAGATTTTTTTTTTAACTTCTTGCTGTTTCCCGCACATGGCAGGGTAGGCAGAGGGAACCTAGTGTTAAGACACTTCGTTCTCTTTCCGCCGAATTTTCGAGGCATTGCGTATTAAGTGGTGGAACTTAACGCCGCGCTTGCCCTCGGCACCAGAACGAAGATAATGGAAATGTTAAATACTTCCACTGATCGAGTGGGAGTCGAACTCTGGCCTTGTATAAGAATAATTGCACTATTAGTTTTCTGTCTCAAATTCCCGGAAATCGACTCTCTGATTTGTTTACAACGTGCGAAATGACGTAAATTACTTTTGTAAAGCTTCATTTCAAGAAGAAAAGCACGTCAACCTGAATGGTATGGGTCAGGTTCCGTTTCCTGAGTCAAAATATACTAACAATATACAAATAGCCAAATAACTGACTCTAAACGCGACTGGTTGTGGATTCGATTCCCAATGAAGGAATTTAAATATTTCATATTTTATATTCTTCGCTCTGGTGTCAAAGCAAAGCGCAGCATACATTTCAGCCACTTAACACGTAATTCTTCCAGAATTCGGCGGAAAGTGGGGAACGGAGTGTCTTAACACTAAGTTCCCTCTGCCTACCCTGCTGTGTGCGGGAAAATAACATAAAAATAGCACAAGCACTTTCTATTCATCAACTGACATATGTATGTCAGTATAGTCAGTCGTAGCGGAAGCCACCGCCGGCTTATAAGGCCGCTTTGCAGAGAAAAGATGGCGAGAAACTCAACAGTTGCTCTTTTTATTTTTAAATGCACAATAAAGTTTCCATACTAATATATTATTATATTAATATATACTAATAATATTATAAATGTGAACGTCTGTCTGTCTTACACTTTCAAGGACAATCTACTGGAACGATTTGGATGAAATTAAGAATGAAAATAGTTGGAAGACCCAAGGTCAAACATAGGCTACTTTTCTTTAAAAAAATAAAACCTTAAAGGATGGAAATAGGGGGTGAAAGTTTTTAAGAAAAATCGATAGATCGATCGAAATAGATTTCCATAAAGATTCTTAAGAAAATAATTTATGACGCAAGGTCAAATATAGGTTACCTAATTATTCAAAAACTAGCCCCGAAAGGATTCAAGCGAAAACGCAATCCGTCGTAAATACGATGCAGGTATTTTTGTGTAGTTCGCGCACGGAGCCGCGAGTCGATTGCTAATATCGTGTGTTGATTGACGGAATTCATTACCGTCCTTTGTCTTTTTTTTATGGAATAAAGGAGGCAAACGAGCTGAAAGCCCACCCGCACCACAGTTAAGTGGTTACCTTTGCCCATAGACTTCCACAACATTCAAGTTAGGATGCGTTGCCAGCCTTGGGAATGTAGGACAGAAGGAGGGAGGAAGGATGGGAATGGTGGGAATAGGGAGAGCTGGCTTACATGCCATCGAACCGGAACACATCATAAGATGTTTGGCGGTTCGTCTTTGACATGATAGTGGTCGCGAGCCAGTCGGAGAACGAATCTCTTACCACCAAACTACTGGGTTACCCGCCTTTTACGGGACGCTACCCAGCGGCGGGGGGGAATTGTATTCTTAACCCGTCCCCCCACGGGAGAAACGTAAACGTCTGTCTTACAAGAGAAGTAAAAATAATTTAAATAAACTACCTTCAGAGTAAGAATCGAACCAACAATCACGTTTGCAGTCAGACGCTCTCCCACTGCGACACGATTACTATTGCGCATAAATAGCACTATTATACATTAACGTTTAAAAAATTGGAACATCTATTTGACAGATTATTATTATTAAATCAATTTAAAAGAAATACTAAACACAACACATATAATAATGACTTACTATTTATCAGCTAAACATTGAATAACAGGAAAAAGCTCCATTTATATGAAATCGTTAATTAATAGTATAATTTAATACAAGTAAATCATTTACAATTTATCGATACTTCTAATAATATATTAAAATAAAACAATATAAATTCAATATTTTATCACGTTCAAACAATTAAGATACGAAATACACTTAGGATACGAAAAACGTGTCAAAAAACATCCTTCTCCAACAAAAAAAATATAATTTTAAAATCAAATACTTGAAATCTTTTAAATTTACTAATTTTAATTTAATTGCAGTTAACATTTTAATATTAATAATTGATCATTTGTTTGTGCGATAATTACAATTAATAACCAAATCTTTGTCAATTGTAGTAGTAGTACATTAAGAACTAATTAATTTTCAGCTAATTGTGATTTTTATGTCAATTTAAAACACAAACGTTTAAAAAAACAAACAAATAATGAATTATTAATATTTAATCGTTAATTGCTAATAATTTTTACCCTACACTGTAGCCTACCGCCTACTTTAAGACACTACCCTACTTTAAGACTACCCATGACAGTATCATTCCCTTAACAATTTCAATATCTTAAATTATGACGGTAAGCGGAGAACAAAGTTTCCTTAGTGTCGATTTTCTCTGCCCACCCAACTATATGATAGTAATTGAGAAGATATATGTAGGAAAATCAGGACACTTCAGTATCTCAAACGTAAACGATAATGTCACAGATCGAAGATAAGCACGATAACGATTACGAGAATCATAATATGGAATAAATATAAATGTATCCATACTTATATTACAAATGTGAATGTCTGTGTGTTTGTCTGTCATGCTTTCACGCTTAATCTAGAAATTAAAATGTAGAAGGCTACTTACTTTTTCAAAAATTAACCTCTAAAGGGTTGAAATAGGGGATGAAAGTTTATACGAAAAATATACACCGCTTGACCGATTGTAACGAATTTTAGCATATATATAGTTGATAATCCAATGTTAAACTTAGAGTACTTTATTTTTCAATAATCCACCACCGACGGTATACTTATATACTTATACATGTGTATTCCTTACACAGACTGATTGCTGAATCAACAAACAGACAGATTATTGATTCTATTTAACATATTTTGGCATTTTAATATTAACTAGTTGTTACCATCAACATCATTTAAGTTTTTTTTTTTAGCTTCACGCTGTATCCCGCACACAGCACCCTGCTGTGGCGGCAGACAGAATATAGTGTTAAGACACTCCATTCCCCACTTTCCGCCGAATTCGGAGATATTGCGTGTTAAGTCGCGAAACTTAAAGCCGCGCTTTGCCTCGACACCAGAGCGAACAAAACGGAAATTGGAAATATTAAATATTTCCACTCCTCGAGTGTGAATCGAACACACAACTATTCTCTTTACAGGCACACTTTGTGCCACTGCGCCACAACTGGCCCATATCCAACATCTAAGTTAATAGCATATTTCAGTTCATTCTTTTTGAGTTCTCGCCTACACTCACCAAACAGCTTATATACCAAAGTATGCATCCCATTCTATGTAGAGCAGTTAACAAAAACTCTTATAAAATTGCAATAAATGTGATTTTCTTATTATCCTATCTCTGGCATACTATGCAAATATCTTAATCATTGTATACAGCAGCACAGGAAGCAGTGATTCAAAATAGCATTACAACTATTAAATAGATAGATACAGGTCAAGCTATAAAGACTTTGTTATAATTTTTATTTTGCATTCTTTTTTTTTAGCTTCACGCAGTATCCTGCACACAGCAGGGTAGGCAGAGGGATCCTAGTGTTAAGACACTCCATTTCCCACTTTCCGTCAAATTCGGAGGCATTGTGTGTTAAGTGGTGAAACTTAACACCATGCTTTGTCTTAGGTACCAGAGCTAAGAACTAAAGACTTAAGTATAATAATTCCACGAGTGGGAATCCAACCCACAACCATCTCTTTACAATCAGATGGTATCCCACAGCATTACAAAAACTAATAAAAACAATTCCTTACCAACTATTACAGTTCCAGCTTGAGCTTGTCCTAATAAAGCTTCCTTATACTTTCTTAGCGACTCATCTTCTTGATCAGCGGCTAGGATCTCCTCGATTGTCTTTTCTGGGGGTGGTTTGTAGGAGGACTTAATTTCTTCTTCCTCGGTCTCTTCTTCTGGAGTGTGTGCTACTTCAGGTTCTCCGGACATTGTGGCTACAATATATCATTTATTATAATAATTATATAAAGTTAAAATTAATTTATATGTGGTAAAAATAGGAAAGAAGTGTAATAAATTTCTAAAATTTACTAAAAGATCTCAGCTTGTTTAAAATTGTTGTTGCCTTGTTGAAAAGTCTTGTTCATTTCTAGCAGGTATTTTAAAGGTTTCATTAGTAGGGTCTTTTTAAATTAGGATAGATTATAGAGAGGAGCTCAGACAATAGAGGCAAAGTGTTAATGCACATATTACACGTAAATTTGTGTCAGTAGTCTCAGGTACTGCGCTGAGATCCTATTTTTACAATAAGCCTGCTTTTAATACATTTTCATCATAGATTTAGATTAAAATTATGTACATTGTTTGAATTTAAATGTACTTTTGTAGCCAAATTGCCTTATCTGTTCAGCACAATGCAGTCATAAGTCATTGAATATATTATATTTTATAAAGAAAAATTTAGGTAAATATTTCCTATATACTTAAATTCTCTTAGAATCCATTAATGCTTATATATTGAAAATGGTTAGTTGTCACTCTAGGCTTACAGAATCTGAACAAATTCTTAGTAATGAAATGGCACTTTAACACCTTCACCAAAAATGTATGTGTAATAATAATGTAAGGCATTTTGAATTAGATAATTCTAGAATAAATCACATTAATAAAATTTATTGATATTTTAAAATATCATAGAATATTCAAAAGTTATTTGTTAGTTATTATTCCTTCAACATCTAAAAGCCTATATGTTAATTTGATAGCCTCATAAGGAAAAATCACAAATTAATATTATTATTGACATAACCTAAAAGTACATATTACTTTTGGAAACAGGTGCATCAAATTTGCATTTAAACTGGACATACTTATATAAGATGCAAGATATTCTTGGTTTCGCTTTACAATATAATATAGACTTTATATGATAATTCAAGAATTGGAATAAGACATGTATAACATTCAAATATTATCAGCAGAAGCCATAAAGACCGACAACAATACAAAGAGTGAGCTGCATATAAGCAACGGCACAAAATCGATTTGACAATGAATCACAGTTTTACCATAAGATAATAATCGTTCAGGATGCCGATAGCGTGTTGGAACCGCCCTTTGATCGGTTTTCATATATTTCTTACACTACTATTATAATTTTGATGTAGGATGGGTATTTTTATCTAACGTTTCTTGAGAAGTGACACTACACGCCTATTTAGTTTATACAATAACATATCGGCTTCGTCATTCCAGTGGGGCTTATCGAATCACATATATAAAAATTGTTACACTCACCTTGTTATAAGTAGTGTGGTATTTGAAAAGTTAGTAAAAGCAGCTTTGAAGTAAACACGTAATATTAGTAAGGAATAATCATATAAAAAACTGAATTAGTAATTTGTAAAAAATCTTTGGATCAAAAATGACAGTCGTGAGACGGCCCAAACGCTTCCGGTATGGCAAATTCGTACCATAGATAGCGATAGCGGGTTTTTGGAACTTTGGAGCTTTGCTTGTCTATGGATTAGATAAAATATATTTTTGAAATAAATTTAAAATTTCGCCTAAAAATTGACAATATTTATTTTTATTTATCAATATCGGATATAATATTAATATATTAAACGAATGCTCAATTACATAATTTAAAGTAACAGATTATACATGATATATAATTGTTAAAAATTTTGACTATTTACGTACGTTATTGACATTAATTTGGCGCATAAAATTCTAACCTAAAAGGAAAAATTTTAGTTAATTTTCTATGTAATGATCAAATTTACTAAACTATATTTATTTGTATGAAAATCAAATAATATTACTCTACAGAAACGATAAATAACTCGGAATACAATTGTAAATTAAGTGACAATTTTGCATAATAATTTTTATCTGAAATTCAGTCTTCCAATTTTACAAAGTAATTTAAAATTTATTGCAAGTTTTAAAAAGTAATAGTGTTACATTATGCTAAGTTATGTATGTAAGTAGTAATAATGGATTCTTATATTATAAGAAAAAATTATATAATTTCAGCAAGTACATATATATTTTCGGTATATTTTCTAGAAATTTAATCTACAAGCTGTAAGGCCCCTACTAAAGAGATGTGTCTCAAAACGATTGTGTTCAACCGCAACAAATGTAACAGATGAAGAGAAGGAAAAAGAAATTGAAAGGATTAATAAAAATGTAAGTACATTTTTTATAATATGACATAAATGCTAGTTAAAACCTAAAATTATTTTTGAGATTAAACCTTTGATAATATTGTGAGTATGAGTGTTCTTTAAGCCAAATTATATTTATATATGTATTTAATATATGCTTTTATTTTGGGTGTTGTTTTGTAATTTTCCATATAATTATGAAGTAGATAAATTTATTTTACTTCCAGGCATCATTTGACGAACCTCCAACAGCATGCTGTAGAACTGGCTGTGCTAACTGTGTATTTATTGTCTGGGCAGAGGCTTTAGCTGCAAAAATGGAAAATGCTGGACCAGAAATAATTGATAGAATTATGAAATCTGTAGATGATCCATCTATGAAAGCTTATCTAGAAATGGAATTAAGAATAAGGCTCAAAAATAAATAGAACAACTGGAGCCTTCCATTTTATTTTAGTTCTAATAGAAAGAACTAATATGTATGTATAATTAGTTAGTTAAATTTGTAAATAATATATTTATTTTGAATTAAATTGTAAATAGAATCTTTGATAATACAAAAGTTTTGTAAATAATAGTTTTTACTTTCTCTCATCTATATTTTATGGCATAGGTATAAAAAGCTTAGTGGTCAGTCTTTAGAAGAAGTTTCATCTTTTGCCCATTAAAAGATACCAAATTTCCATACTTTATGTGAATATATTCTAAATTATTGTGGAGATGCTTAATTAATTTAGTATACTTACATATATTATACTGAGATAAACTCAAACCTTTGGTAGAATTAATTTAGTATCCATACTTATATTATACTGAGATAAACTCAAACCTTTGGTAGAAGAAAATGGCTTGCTTCGGACCGAAGTAACAACCCTGAAGAAAAAAATTACGAACTTAGAAAAAGAAGTACGAAAAAAACAACCTTATATTACATGGCTTAGAAGAATCAGAAAAAAATAACACAGAATTGTTGGAATTAGTTTTGAAAACCTTCAACACAGCAAGTAATAACAATGCTATGGAGGAATTTGATAAATGGGAAATTAGCAGCGCTCACAGATTGGGAATAAAACAAAACAATAAAAGAAGGCCTATATTAGTAAAACTAACTTTAGCTTGGAGAAAATATGACATCTTAAGAAACAATAAGAACTTACCTGTACCCATGTATGCCACAGAAGACTTCCCTAAAGAAATATTGGAAATTAGGAAAGAACTAAAGCAAAAACAACAAGAAGAAATAAAGAAAGGAAATGTGGCGTATATACGATATGATAAAATTATAGTTAAAGAACCAGAACATTATGGAAAAGGCATTGAAAAAAGAAAGAGGTCCCCATCGAAAACACCAACTCAATCAAGTTCTAAAAACGAACCGAGGCAAAAAGCGCCTAACAAAATAAATAAAATAAATACTTTTGATTACATGAATCGCCCTAGACTCAATTCGCAACCTGGAGGTAACAATCAATAGCAAATAAGGAAATACAATACCCGGAAGCCTATCCCCAATCCGGCTGGTCACCGTGGGGACAACGACCAAAACCCTCACAACCCCCTAAAACAACATTAAACTATCAAAATATGTACATACAATGTAAAATCACTATCCTCTCCTGAAAAACTAGTAGAGCTAAAAAATGCCCTTAAAAACATAAACTATGATGTAATCGGTCTCGCAGAAGTAAGAAGATTGGGCTGTAAAATAGAAGAACATCCAGAATTTATATTTTGTTTCATTGGAGAAACGAAGGGCCTATATGGAGTAGGCTTTATAGTAAAAAAAACACTCAAATATAACATCACCGACTTTATAGGTATATCTGAAAGAGTAGCACTACTGAAACTTAAAATAGGAACTGAGCTTATAACAATAATTCAAGCCTACGCCCCCACAGAAAAAGCTAATGAAGAAGAACTATCCATATTTTATAATGACCTGAGGAAAGCGCAAGAACTTCAGGATAAGATTGTATTTGTTATTGGAGATTTCAATGCTAAAATAGGACAGCCAAAAATATATGAAAATCTAGTAACAGGCAAATATGGATATGGTAAGCGAAATGAACGAGGCGAGAGGCTACTGCAGTATGCATATGAGCAGAACTTAGCAATAATGAACTCACATTTTAAAAAGAAACACAGTCGCAGGTGGACCTGGATATCACCGGACTCAAAAACAAAAAACGAAATTGATTATATCATGTGTAATAAACCCAAACGTGTAACAAACGTAGAGATCATCAATAACATATCCTATCCAACAGACCATCGACTTGTGAGAGCATCTTTTCTAACTACAAATACAAAATTGCGTAGAACGACTTTCAGAACACTAACCAAGCCACCAAAAAGTGACAAAGAAATACTCACATATATCAAAAGTCTGAATGAAAATTTATTACAACATAATAATATCAATAAAAACTTGAACATACAATCATGCTATGACTTATTGGAATCTATAATTGTGAAAAGTCTCAGAAATTCAAAGGAAAAACATAGTAAAAAAGAAATCATAACTACCAAGACTAAAAAATTAATAAGAAAGCGAACAGAATTAATAAAATTAAAATTAAAATCAAAACAAATAAAGCAGAAACTAAAGATAATTTTCAAAAAAAACAAATAAAGCTATTAGTAGAGATTATAAAAATTACAGAAGAAAAATTATAGAGAAAAATCTAAATATTTACAGAAGTTCAAAACGAGCACACAAAGTACTCAAAACCCACAAAGACTGGATACAAAAACTTGCAAAAGGACAGCAAGAAATTACCACAAGAAAAGGTATAGTGGAACATGCCACCAAGTTTTACCAGGAACTATATAAAAAATTGCCAGAAGATAAAACTGTAAGGTACCTAGAACCAGAGGAAGAAACCCAGGAGACTATAGAACCAATAACTGAGACGGAAATTTTAATACACATCAAGAAACTGAAACTAGAAAAGAGCGCTGGTCTAGACAATATCAGTAATGAGGCACTAAAAATAGGAGCACCCCTTTTGTCACCCCACCTAGCACATATTTTCAACATGGTACTCAGATCTGAAACTGTACCAAAACAATGGTGTCAGTCAGAAACTATACTTCTGTATAAAAAGGGAAACCCACTAGATATTGGAAACTATAGGCCAATAAGTTTGTTATCTAGTATGTACAAACTTTTTGCATCTGTTCTACTGACTCGATTATCTCCGAAACTAGATAGCAACCAACCTATAGAACAGGCAGGTTTCCGCTCAGGATATTCAACTATCGACCACATCCACACACTAGATCAAATCATAGCAAAGTATATAGAATACAACGTCCCCCTCTACCTAGCTTTCATAGACTATGCAAAAGCTTTTGATAGCATATCACATAGCTCAATATGGCAAGCTCTGAAGGTCTGTGGAATAAATAAAACATACATAAACACTCTAAAGAATATATACTGTCAAAGTGTGAGCAGAGTGCGAATGGAAATACATGGGGAAGATATAAAACTAGAGAGAGGAGTCAGACAAGGAGATCCTATTTCGCCAAAATTATTTATTGCAGTTTTAGAATTAATTTTTAGAAATATAAACTGGGAAGCTAAGGGAATCAGGATATCTGGCAGACAACTAAGCCACCTCAGATTTGCAGATGACATTGTCCTCTTTTCTGAATCAGCTACTGAGTTGGAAGACATGATAGGGACATTGGACAAAGAAAGTAAAAGGATTGGGCTACTAATGAACATAAGTAAAACAAAAATAATGACAAATAGCAGAAAGAAAACAATATATATAACTGGTAGGGAAATTGAATATGTAAATAATTATATTTATCTGGGCAAACAAGTGTCATTCAGCAAATCGAATAATGAGGAGGAAGTAGACAGACGCATCAATATTGCATGGAAGAAGTTCTGGTCACAAAAAGAAATCCTAAAAACCAAATATGATATATCACTCAAAAAAGTTGTTATGGACACCTCAATACTACCTAGTCTCACCTACGGAAGTCAAACGTGGACTTACACTAACAAAATAAGGAACAAAATTACAACATGCCAACGAGCAATGGAAAGAAGTCTACTAAAAATAAGAAAAATACATAAAATTAAGAGTGAGTACATAAGACAGAAAACAAAATTACATGACGCCCTACAACAAGCTCTTCATCTCAAATGGCTTTGGGCAGGACATCTCTCTAGATACAAGGATAGGCGTTGGACAGTTGAGGCAACAAAATGGAAAGGACCAGTAGGAAAAAGAAGTAGAGGTCGACCCAGGACAAAGTGGTCTGATGATATTGTCTCAGTTGCAGGTTCTGATTGGATGCGGGAAGCCCTAAATAGAGAAACATGGCAGGGATTGGAGGAGGCTTTTACCCAAAAGGGATCCACATTGAAAATAACTAATTCTAACTAACATTTTCTTTTCTTATATTGTAACCTTTTTTTTTTTTTTTTTTTGTTTTTTTTTCAATGGAGGAATTAAATAAAGCTTTATTATTATTATTATTATTACTTATATTATAAATACGAAAGTCTGTGTGTTTGCCTGTCACGCTTTCACGGCTAATCTACCAGTCTGATTTGGATGAAATTTAGTAGTAAATAACTATGGGCCTATAATAGGCTACTTATTTTTTCAAAAATCAGAGATTTAGCATATAAATATATATAAACTCAATTTATATTATGTTACAGGTAAAAAAAATGGTAGAATATTTTTTATTAATTTTATTTAAAAAAAAGTGTATATTTAATAAACAACAGCAACATTTATTACATAATAAACACTGACTTACATAAAATACTTAATTTAGATTTAAATAAAGTCATTCTGATATTGACTAGAGTATAATTATTGACTTAGCTATAATTAATTTGGTCACAAATATGCATACATCTTAGATTTTTACCAAACTTATGTTACTTAAAATTAAACAGGAATTTAGCAAATATGCATGAATGTATGTTGTGGGTTCGATTCCCATTCAGTTTAATTATTATCATATATCTTGTGATAAGAAAAAGCTTGGTTGGCACACAATGCCTAAGATTGAGGTAGAAAGCGGAAAACAGAGTGTCATGACACTAGGTTCTCTCTGACTACCCTGCAAAGCAGGAAAATGCATAAACCTAAAAGAAAATGTATAATCAAATTTACCTACATTTCATGTTGACATATCTAAATCTCACATTATATATATAGTTACTTTTGAGATTTTCAATAAACTTTTAAAATGTGATGAATATTGAATGTTTATTTATTAAAATACAATATAATGTTAAAGTGAAATTGGTCCAATGAAGAAATTATAGCATTTAGACCAGAGGAGAAAAATTGTGGCCTGCTATATAATTATATGTAGCCCATGAAACATTTATTTAAATATATAGGTATTCTTCCACTACTTTTAAATACTATTGAAAAGTGTGATTTCATAAAAAAAAATCATATATTCGGAGAGGCCTACTACTAAAAAGAATTGCAAAAATAGCTTACGAGTTATTTAAAAAACAAGAGTGGTAAAAAAATATTTTTTTCTACCTGCAATTAAATACATGTTTAAAAAGGAGGCAAAAACAAATATATTTTTAATTTGAAATTAAATAACACAAAAATAAAAAAACCAGGACATTTATCTAAAGTAAAAAAAAAAAATGTAACCTCTGTCTTAAGACAATGGTTATTGTTGTTATTTACATTATATTTCTAGAATAACAAATTAAGCCACTACCT
This sequence comes from Dryas iulia moderata, assembly GCA_019049465.1. Classification (NCBI taxonomy): domain Eukaryota; kingdom Metazoa; phylum Arthropoda; class Insecta; order Lepidoptera; family Nymphalidae; genus Dryas; species Dryas iulia. The sequence continues at coordinate 197,708 of CM032422.1, read as the reverse complement.
TCAGCCCAGAAGGAGATTTATTCATTTAACTAAAAAAAAGTACAAGGACTTACCCATAGACATGAAATATACAATGGTATATAATATGGAATGATAAATTAGATCTTTTACTGTTTTTTCGTGCAATGCCGCAGAATAGCATTTTACAAATACCAGGTAACAATAAAAAGTGCAGTTGAAATTTCCATTTTTCTTACTTATTTTTACTGCTTACACTATTTGAATAAGTCAATATAAAGCCTTTTAATAAAAATAAAAACAACTGAGCAATATATATGTTACCAAATTATTAAGCTATTCCTTCTTTATGTAAAATTTTAAAAATCTACTTACGCGGTATTTACAAACTGCTCTTTGACATTTAAATATAACCACAGATTACATTAACCCAATGAATATAACAATAACAGTTTTATATTTTTAATATGTAACCTATTTGTTTACTTACTTTGATATTCGGTTACAGATTTCATAATTCTGTCAGAGATTCGGTTGAAGAGTTAAAGTATAATTTTTATTTCACTGTAAAGCAACTTTAAACAAATCTTATACAATATACCTACTAAGTTCTACATAATTACAAATACGTACTGTAATTCATTTATTGTATATAATTTAGATTTCAGTCCCAACATTTAATTTATTTTAATTCTAAGAAGATATTAAACATGTCTTATTTCTTTAAAAATGTTTACAGCAATTTTACTTACATTACTAAAAAAAAGGAAGCTGTCATTTAATTTTCAGAATGACGAAGACCATGACATATTATTCCATTACTATTCAAATATTCGAAGTAATTATATATAGTATAGGTATTATAAAATAATAGTATACATATACATAGCACCTTAAATACTAAGTTAAAATTGATACATTTAACAATTAATTTCTTCTACGTACAAGAATTAAATCATTTATTATCTACGACGTATATTCTAACATAGTCTTTCATTTTTTCATCTAGTCTTTCGTACATTATTTTAAAATAACACCAATTGAACTACTATTTATAACATTTCTACTTTTATAAATATTTATTTATAATTTTACTTAGAAAAGCCTTAAACTAATAATTTGCCATTAAGTTGTGGCCTGCCCGATTTTTTTAAGATACTGACTAGAAGCACAAATATGGATACAATATGACAGTTATTATTTTTAATTTATAATGTGTCATTGGACTTAACATTTACTATCTTAATATAGCCTCGATGTCACGAAAATATGTATTGTTAATTGTAATAATATTATAAATTAATTCTATAAATAATATTCAATTAGCAGGACGAAAACTTAGGCCATTAAATCGAATATATTTTAAACTACATTATATGATTATGTTATTTGTCGAATAATATCAATTTAAACAAAAATGAATATAATAACTATTTGTTATATTATGAGAATAATTGGACACAGATTAAATATTTTATAGCAACCTGCCTAAAACCTTTCCGCATTTCTATTCATTATTTCATTCACTATTCCTAAATACCCTGCACTTATGGGAATATTTGAAATTACTTGTCCAGGGTACTTTATATTTTATTTTCAAATTTTCATTAAAATTGAAAACGTGTTTTGACGTTACGTTACCAAACAGGAGTAAACTTAATTTCAAAAAAATCTAAGAGAAGACATATTTTCATATCATTCACGTCATGATGATGTACTTTTAATTTATACTAGCGCCCCGTACGCGGCTTCGCCGAATGATCTCCAACTTGTGTCCCCTATGTGAGACTCTTCAGAATTATTTGAACTTTCTGTTGAATCATAATAAAATAAAGCTTATAGCACTCTTGAATAGTGAAGTCACTAATCGTAAAAGAATTTTGAAGACCTCTTAAGTATTTTTGAATATGAACCCTTACAAACAAAGTTACAAACTTTACCTCTTTATTATATTAGTATAGACTAGAAGCATCCATAACGCGTCAAGTACACGTTGCCATAGTAACGTGAATGACACGTATGTATTTTTAATGTTTTATTATAGAAAATTTTGGTTTTCCGCAATTCTTCTGTATATAAATTTTACCTATGCCAAATTTCATACTTCCCCGTTTCGTATAATTTTTATAAAATGTAGGGCCAAGTTTTTCCTTTACATTATTATTAATATTTCGCTATAAACCATAATAAAAATATTATAGGACGCTCCTCTAATATTTTTGACTGCATTAATTAGACGAGTTGATTTAACTTATTATGATATCTTAAGTATTTTTTAATTGATATAATATTAACTACATTATACAATAAATAGACATTTAAAAAATACACTTAGAACCAATTTGGACGTATCTATGCAAATTAGAATCTAAGTACACAAAATTTAATAGTAACAATATCTACTGCTTACCTTTCTTATATAGAAAAAGCTAAATAAGTTTTTACATTTTATTTTTTTAATTATGTACTCGTATTTTCTAAGTTAAGTAATTTCGTATTTCATCGTAATCGTGTGAGTACCTTTTGTTACATTTGAAACGAGTTTAAAATTAACCCGTTATTAGCAATTACATGACTGTTTCGTTGTATTCCAACCCTCGGGGGCGGATTTTTTAAAAATAAAGTAGCCTATGTTTAAGCTTGGATTATCAACTATATTTATGCCAAAAATTATTACAATCGGTCAAGCGGTATAGATTTTTCATATAAACTTTCATCCCCTATTTCAACCCTTTAGAGATTAATTTAAAACTATGTTAGACCTTAACTACTTTCACTCTAAATTTCATCCAAATCAGATCAGTAGTTTAGCCGTGAAAGCGCGACAGACAAACACACAGACTTTCGCATTTATAATATAAGTATGGATATATGCTTTCAACTACCAAGTTTTATATAATAGCTGTAGAGAAGATTAAGTATATTATTTAATTAATATAATATATAGGAATTATTGGCAAAGTGACCAAATAACATCATTTCTCTGTCTTATCTTTTGTAAATCATTCATTGAAGAAGAATAGTAATATTTTTTTAATGTCAACTTCGCTACTGATCGTAATATAACACATTCTACTAACATACATAACCTACATTTAACAACAATAACAAAAAATCATACTAAATTATTACAATGATCCTTTAAACAATGTTAAGTGCGGGTTAGCTTCACTCGTATTGTAATATCATTTTTTTAACGCCAGTTTACCTTTACCAAAAATTCTACATCTCACAACATTTTTTACATAAATACATACATCTATATAACAACAAAAACAAAAGAAAATCACGAAAAATAATCATAATGATAATCCTCTTATCAGCACCGTCATCATCATCATCAAAGTCCCTAACAGTTTTCCATTTATCCCCAAACAAGTAATTCCGATCGTTGCAAATGTATTTGAACCTGCTAACAGCGGGTCAGCTTTATTCGCATACTAATATATTTTTTAATACCAAGTTACTTTTGCAAAAACTTAACATTTGGCTACTGATAGTAATATAACATTTTCTACATAAACACATATATAATCATCATTTTACTTTTTACCACTTGTTAAACTGTTATTCACACAAATAGGAATATTGAAAAAGACATTTAGAAAACGTATAAAAATTTGAACACAGCGGGATTCGAACCAATCCCTTATGGAAACTGTCCAAACATTATGACCGCTAAGCCATGCGTTCAAATGTTTAAACGTTTTCTAAATGCCTTTTATAATAAAAAACAAGAAAAGAAAATCACAAAAAATAATCATAATGATAATCCAAACAATACAAGCGCTTCATCGCCGCCAACAACCTCCTCCGCTTATCAGCACCATCACCATCATCATCACCATCACCATCAAAGTCCCTAACAGTTCCCCACTTATCCCAAGTAAACAAGTAATTCCTATCGTTGCAAATGTATTCGAACCTGGTAGCTGCGGGTTAGCGTCACTCGCAGAAGGTGACGGCGGGCGCGGAGTGGTGGTCGCGCGGCGCCACGCACGCGCACGCGGGCAGCGCGCCCAGCGAGCCGCACGACAGGCGCGCGCGCTCGCGGATGTCCGTCGGGAACAGCGTGTCTGACGGTTGGAACACGTCTGCGGGGAGGGGGGTATAGTAAGTTGGGTTGCTTAGCAACGCCGTTTGTTATGTTAAAGTGTTTGTCAAAGTTTTATGTCAGGGCGAAAGAGTTCAATATGATAAGTGTTATGTTGCTTAGCAACGTGTTCTGTTAAGTAGGGCGCAAATGTCGGTTGGGAATAGCGTGTCTGACAGTTGGAACGCGTCTGGGGGTGGTGAGTAGATATGAGTTATAGAGTGTAGAATTGAGTGTGATAGGTGTTCGGTTGCTTAGCAACGCGATCTGTTATTTTAAAATGCTTGTCAAAGTTTTATGTCAGGGAGAAACTACGGATGTTAGTTGGGAATAGAGTATGTCATAGATGGAACGCGTCTGGGGGAGGGGAATATAGTAAGTTGGGTTGCTTAGCAACGCGGTTTGTTATGGTAAAGTGTTATGTGAAAATGTTTGTCAGTCTTATGTCAGGGGGAGACTACGGATGTTAGTTGGGAACAGAGTGTCTGACGGTTGGAACACGTCTGGGGGGAGGGGGTCAGATATGAGTCATAGAGTGTAGCAGCAACGCTGTCTGTTATGTTTAAGTGTTTGTCAAAGTGTCTGTTAAAGTGTTTGTCGAAGTGCTTGTGAAAGTGTCTGTCAAAGTCGAGAACGTCATAGTAAGAATAAAGAAGGGCGTGCTCAGGTGGTTTGGGCACGTCGTGAGGATGAGTGATGGAAGAATGGTAAGAAATATTTATGAAGCAAAGGTGAGTGGTAAGAGAGGCAGGGGGAGACCTCGGTTGACCTTCGAAAACATAGTATCGACGATACTGAAGGAAGGTCACGTAAAAAGCATGAGGACCCCCCGGAGGGCGTGTATGAAGAGGTTGATGACAGTTGACGAGGGGAAAAAAGTATGCAGGGACCGTAGCGTTTGGCGCTCCGGTCTCTCTGACTACCCCGCAAGGGATGAAGCCAAAAAAATAAAAAACAAAATTATCAAAGTATTTTTCAAAGTATTTGTAAAATTATTTGTTAAAGTCAGGGCAGAAAGAGTTGAGTATATTATGTTTTGTGTTGCTTAGCAACGTGTTTTCTTATGTTAAAGTCTAATGGTCAAAGTCTTATGCCAGCGGAAACAGTTGAGTAAGATTGAAGTTATGTTGCTTAGCAACGCGTTCTATTATGTCAAAGTCTTAATGTCAGGGGGAAATAGAGTTCAGTATAATAAATGTTATGTTCCATAGTAACGTTATGTTATGTCAGGCGCGCGCGTACTGATGTCGGCCGGGAATAGCGTGTCTGACGGTTGGTATACGTCGGAACATTTTACAACACATTTACAACATGTTTTAAATAGCGGAGCAAATAATTAAAATAATAATAATAAATAACTACCGCCCAATTGAGAATCGAACCCACAACCATCGCGTTAACAGTCAGACGCTGCCCCACTGCGACACGCGGGCCTCAAAATTTTGTTAACTCTAAATATAATATAAAAAATATAGATTTTTTGCAATTCTGCATATAAACTTTTTCTATCTACGTCAATTATTTATTTAAAAAAATGTTAAAAAAATAAAGACTACCATAAACTAGATTATATTATAAACATGTTAGTATAAAAACAAATTTATAAGTCCTGCAGTCTACTTTAAACTTTGTGTTAGTAAAATGTATGTACAATTTAATACTCACTATCACGCAGAAGTGAATTTTTTCGTCGTTCGTGGTCTTCACCGACAAGCCACCAGGTCCGCATTTCTCCTTTACCCTGAAAATTAATAAAAGATCTATTTTAATATTCTACTATTTTCATATATTAAAATGTATTATCATACTTTTAGTTGAACCCATACTATAGGGTAGATAGATAGATAGAAACTCTTTATTGCACACAAAGTCAATACAGAATATAGTACACAATAAATTAAATTAAATTAAATAGCTTCACGCTATATCCCGCACACAGCAGGGTAGGCAGAGGGAACCTAGTGTTAAGACACTCCGTTCCCCACTTATAAATGTACCACAATAAATCATAAAATAATACAGAGTGTGCAAAGGCGGTCTTATTGCTGGTAGCAATCTCTGCCAGACAACCTTTGTAGAAAGAACCTTAGTCTTAACAGAAACAGGTTAGTGTAAATGAAGAAAATTTAAAATGTTTTGAAGGACCAAAGGACGATAGGATAGTGAGAGAGAAAATAGTGTCAAGACATTCCGTACTTCGCCTTCTGATTTAATCCCAAATATCACGTAACTATTTGCTTTCCAGTGGCAAAAGTGAGCTATTGAAAATAATTAAAATATGTATAATTTTTTCGCACATTTCTAGAAAACGCATGGCTTAGTGGTCAGAGTGTTTCTAGAGTTTCTAGAGGCGCTTGTTCGAATCCCGCTGCGGTCAAGTTTTAAAATGTATTCTAAAACTGTGTTATTTAAATATAAGAATTTTATTATATACATTGTAATTTCTCAGCTCTTGTACCTACGATAAAATGCAAACATGAATACCTAAACGTGCAATATTTGGAAAAGTGGAAATCGAACCCACAATAACGCTATTCACGCTGTATCCCACACACAGCAGGGTAGGCAGAGGGAACCTAGTATTAAAATATTCCGCTCCCCACGCACCGCCGAATTCGGAGGCATTATGTGGAACTTAACGCCGCACTTTACCTCGACACCAGAGCGAAGAAAATGGAAATATTAAATATTTCCACTCCTCGAGTGGGAATCGAACCCACAACCAGTCGTTTACAGTCACACGCTTGTGCCACTGGGCCACGACTGGCCACTTTTTTTTAGAAATATGTATACGTATTATACAAGAGCATGTAACTGTACCTATATATGTAGGTAGTTTTACGAAAACGTGTATAACCTTAATTGACGGGTGTTAATATCAAATCATTTATCGCGTTTGTGATTATCCCACGTTTATTTAGGCTTAAGCCAAGGCTATCTATGCGCCAAATATTGAAATTTGTTTAACAGTTTTGACCTAGATAAACATATCCATCCATACTTAACTATAATAATGAATAAATTACATATATATGAACCTAAGTATAAGTATTCTTTAATAGAATAGTAAAAATAGTATTTTTGTACGCGCAAATCTTCGGAACGGAACCAGTGAATGGATTTGAAAAAAAAACAAGAAAGAAAATAATAAGACGTTTTTTTCCACATAGCAAGGATATTACACTTAGTCAGAGGGATATAACACTTCGTTTTTCAATTTCTTTCCGGAATCCGCATTGCAAGTTGGGTGGCGGAACTTAACGCCGCGCTATGTCTTGAGTACCAGAGCAAAGTAATTGAAATATTAAATATTTCAATTCCTCCCAAAGCGTCATGACGTCTCCGAATTATATAACTTAGGCTTCGGGCAGCTATTAGTTCTATAATAAATAAGGTCGTCGTGGTGCAGTTAGATAGCACCTGACTGTAAGCACGATGACAGTGTGTTCGATTTCCACTCAGCGGAATGTTTATGTATTATTATCATTTCTCCGCTGTGCTATGTTAGTTTGGAAGCAGCTTTAGTTCGTCTGGGTTTGCAAGACTGTTGCACAAAATTGAAATAGAAATCCCTTCTACGAGCTCTATGTCGCTGATGAGAAATGTTGTCCACATTATTAATTTAAATAAAAAAATATAACTACCTTCTACTTTTTAAGAGGCCGGTCGTGGCTTATGAGCATAAAGCGTGACTGTAAACGCGACTGCTTGTGGGTTCGATATCCACTCGAGTTGAAATATTTAAAGTTTCCATTTTTTTCGCTCTGGTGAAGCGCGGCGTTAAGTTCCGCCACTTAACACGCAACGTCTCCATAATTCGGAAAGTGGGGAACGGAGTGTCTTAACACTAGATTCCCTCTGTCTACCCCGCTGTGTGCGGGATACAGAGTGAAGCTAAGAATACAGCTAAGAAACATGACTAACCTTAATATTAACCATCCCGCGTTCCTTAAACCGGTATCCTCCATGCTGTTTCAATAGTTTATAAGTATCCTGACTTATATGTATCTTCTGTGGTTCTCCAGTAGACTCCATTCTTGCCGCAGTGTTCACTGTATCCCCGAAGAGGCAGTAGCGAGGCATTTTAATACCCACTACACCGGCTGCGCATTGACCGCTGTGTATACCTGGAAATATAAATAAAACATATATAAAGTGGCCAGTAGTGGCGTAGTGGCACAAACATGTGACTGTAAACGACTGGTTTTGGGTTCAGTGGGACACATAAACATAAAACATCTTTGTCTTACTAGAGCGAACAAAGGAAGATATTTTTTTATAATCATTCCCCCAAGTGGGAATCGAACCCACAACCAATCACGTTTACAGTAAGACGATGTAGAATTACGTCATGATGGTCTCAATGGATAAAGTAATGAAGTGTGAATATTAAAAGTTCATAATTGAATTCAACTTTTGAATAAAAAATGTCTTCCGTTTAATTTAAACTTGATAATAGAGAGGCTGTGAAGGATATTAAAAAAAATCTTATATCATTTTAATATACGTAGTTTAATATATTTCAACATTTTTAAAGTGAAGAGCGTAATGAATGTATGGGTTAGCGGTCAGATGTTAGAGGGTAATCAAGAGGCGCAGGTTCGAATTCCGTTGCAATAAATTTTTAAAATTAAACAATAAATTAATTGCTAGCTGGCCGTAGAATAATCTAGTCTTATACCATTCAATCCATTAGTTCAAATTACCCTTTTCCTTGTTTGTATTAATTTCAGATGTTTTCTCTAGTTAGTCTGACTCTCTAGTTACGGCTTTCGAGAGTGTATTACTAATTACTTAACCAATATCACGTGGAATGGAAAACAGCCTACTTTAACTTACAGCTTAACACTTTTTTCTCCCAGTGAGCAGTCAAAGAGAATATTTTTTTTTCGTGATTGATTGAGAATTTAATGAGAAACATTTCCCTTTTTAATTACGATTAACATTACGACATTACGTAATGAATGACGGAAAGTAACGCTGCGCCTTGGCTTATTGGAGCGGAAAAAAGTGGTTAGGAGTATGTAAAATTCATATAGTTTTATTCGAAATAAGAAGTTATATGCTTCAATTTTTGAATGTCAAATAATTTACCACCGAACACAGGTTCACTAAAGTGAATGCTTCCGAGCTGAGAAGAAACGGCGTAACAAACTCAGCGGGAGTCAAGTCAACAACATACAAATTTACAATCATATATTCCATATCGTCTACATAAAAAGAGAAGTTCAGGTATAAAATAATAAGGCCATTCGTGGCTTGTGGACACAAAGTGTGACTGTAAACGCGACTGATTGTGGGTTCGATTCCCATTGGTGGAATTGAAATATTTAAATATATCACATTTCATTTCCTTTGCTCTGGTGACGAGCAAAGCACAGCGTTGAGTTCCGCCACTTAACACCACTTAAAACCTCCAAAATTCAACGAAAATGGGGAACACAGTGTCTTAACACTAGGTTCCCTCTACTTACCTTGCTATCTGCGGGATACAGTGTGAAACCAAAAAAAGCAATAAATACGGAAAAAAATATAAACTCACCTATCCTTATATGCAATCTGGCAGCCGGCATATGCCTCATTCGTATTTTAGGCACAGAATCCAGCACATGGAGTGCTAAAGAGGCGACTTCTGCCGCGTGTCGAGAACAGCGTTCGGGAAGACCGCCGACAACCATGTACGCATCGCCTATAGTTTCTACCTGAATGTGGTAGACATTATAAAATTAAAAAAGGGGCCAATCGTGGAGCAAAGGCATAAAGTGTGACTGTAAAGCGATTGGTTGTGGGTTCAATTCCCACTCGAGGTGTGGAAATTTTTAATATTTCCATTTTCTTCGCTCTGGTGTCGAGGCAAACACGCCACTTAACACGCAATGCCTTCGAATTCGTCGGTGCGTGGGGAACGGAGTGTCTTAACACTATGTTCCCTCGTCCATAGCAGTCATGCCCTTTTCCCGCCAACAAATTTTATGATATAGCTAATTTTGTAAATTGTATATTGTGTTAATTAATAGTTCATTTAAATGTAGACATAAGTAGTAAATGTAAAACTCGCTTAGGTTAATTTAAAAACATCAGTTTGGTTTTGAGTAGTATGTAATTTAAGATTTGTAACCAAAAAACAATTAAGGAAAAAAAGGATACGAGACCGAGTGTCTGTAGAGCTTCAATATTTAATAAAAAAAAAATAAAAAAAAACACTAGGTTCCCTCTGCCTACCCTGCTGTGTGCGGGATACAGCGCGAAACTAAATAAAAAACTTCGTGAGAAGAAAGACTACTTGTTTATGTTGGCTTTATTCGTTCTGAGTTTTGGGTATTTTTTTTTATTTTCTTTCAAATTCAAGTTTACGCATTTGCATATATCTTTAGATCAGTTAAAAGTTATACTGTTGACATAAAGTTATTAAGAGAGAATGTTAAGTTAATGTTTTCGATTTTTGATTAGTTCTTCTTTTGATTTGATTTTAACATGTTAAAAATAGGTATACCTACAAGTAATTTAAATATAATCATTACAAGTACTCAAGTTATCATTCTTCTTTTAGTTTCGCATCTGTCTTTTAGTTTCGCAGTGGGAAAGCATCAAAGCCAATGTCAAATAATTTTATTCAAAATAAGAAGTTACATGTTTCATTTTTTGAACGTCAAATAGTTTACTACCGGTTTACTAAAGTTGATGCCTCAGACCTGAGAAGAACCGGCGCAAGAAACTCAGCGAAACTTTTTTTTTAAAGTAATTTTGTTACACAGATTTATTGCTGACAGTGATACTTTTGTAATAGCCTGCACAGCATTTTATTTCCAAGGCGTGTTATCATTTGTAAAATCTTTAATTTGCTAAACCCCTCTTTTCACAACTTTTGTAAATTGTTATATAGAAAAATCTTAGACGTTTTCTGGGATCCTATTACAAAATCGCATAATCTGACTTTAACGTAATGACTATATTTAAACACGTTTCGCTTTTTCCGCTACGTAGGGCAACATGCGGTATTGAGGTCTATCACTCAAAAAAAAAAGTCTCGATTTCGAATGGAAAATGGGGAGCGGAGTGTCTTAGTGCTATATATAGGGAAAAAGCCTTTTTAGCTTTACGCTTTTCCCTTATAGTTAGTAGGCAGGCCCGAATTCGAGACGTTGTGTGTTAAGTGGCGTAACTTAACATCAAGCTTTATCTTATCAGCAAAAAAAATGCAAATAATTAAAATTATTGTTAATCATTTAATATTAATATATGGAACCCACGACTATCGGGTTTATAGCCAGACACCATTCCACTGCGCTACGATAGTCATACAATTACAATACATATAATATTTACACTCATATATAAAATATAAAATAAAAAATGAAATAAACTAAAAATAAATATAAATAAAGAAATAAACTCCCAAAATAATCGTATTAAGCGATACAACTGACCTTATAAACGTTGTAATACGATATGATTGCGTCGCAACATGTGTACAAGTCGTTGAGAATTTCCACTATCTGAAAAATAACATTTTAATATAGAAAAGATTGTTTTTTTTTTAATATAGAAAAGATTGTGGCCAGTCGTGGCCCAGTGGCACAAGCGTGTGACTGTAAACGACTGGTTGTGGGTTCGATTCCCACTCGAGGAGTGGAAATTATATTTGCATTTTCTTCGCTCTGGTGTCGAGGTAAAGGGCGGCGTTAAGTTCCGCCACTTAACACGCCTCCGAATTGGGTGGAAAGTGGGGAACGGAGTGTCTTAACACTAGGTTCCCTCTGCCTAGTCTGCTGTGTGAGGGATACAGCGTGAAGCTATAAAAAAAACAACAAAAAAAGAAAAGATCTAATAATATAATATTTTGAAGAAAATAACTTTGTTTTTTATTAGAAAATATATTGTATTAGGCATTTTAATGTGAATAACATTTTAAAATGTTAAAAGTATTTAATAAATAGCATTCTCTCTTGCCAAACGATTGTTCGTAGAATAATCTTTCGGTAGCAGATATTTGTAAAAAGCTCTCTACAGAGATGTTTATCACAAAAATATGTTGTAAGAAACAAACAAAAAGGCGCGGGTTCGAATCCCGCTGCGTTCAAATTGTTGTACATATTCTAAAAAATGTCTAATACATAATTCAATAAGTTAAACTATGTGTTTGAGATATAAATCTGTTCATAAAAATGTTGCGTAAAATATATGAAGATACTTTTAAACATTTTTTAAGTGTTATTCCACACTTAGGAAAAAAATGTATTACTGCGCCGCGGTGGCCTTTTTTTATCAAATTAATATAAAAATTATTAGTTGTTTTTTTGCAGCTTCACCCTTTTTCCGACATAGTCAGAGATAACCTAGTGTCACGACACTCCGTTCTCCACTTTCTGCCCTAAAATGAGGGATTATTCTTAGAATTACTTATTGTATAATATATTTCCTTTTTTTATCTTCACGCTGTATCCCGCACGCAGCGGGGTAGGCAGAGGGAACATAGTGTTAAGACACTCCCTTCCCCACTTTCCGCCGAATTCGGAGGCATTGCCTATTAAGTGGCGGAACTTAACGCCGCAGTTTATTTCGACACCAGGGCGAAGGAAATGGAAATATTAAATATTTCCACTCCTCGAGTGGGAAATGAACCCACAACCAGTCGTTTACAGACACACGTTCGTGCCACTGCGCCACGACTGGCCCCTATATAATATGTATTATTTAAATCTCTTAAGAATTAAACATGAAAACATTATAAAAACCTAACTTTACAATAGCATTGTGCAAGTTGAAAGGTCAATAACAGATTTTCGAATGCTTTTAAGTTCAAGCACTGAATCTCTTAAGAGGCTTAAATAAAGCGACTTGTTAATCTTGCTATTCAATATTTATATTTAGAAAGGCATTTACAGACGGGACAAGCTGATATGCAGACTGTGCTGCAAGTTCAAAATTTATTTTAGGCATTGTAAATATTATATAAAAAGATTTATTTTGGACTTAAGTTTAGTTTCACAAAATGGCGTTAAAATTTATCATTGTGCTCTCAATATATTTAAATAGATAGAAAGTGATGTATACTACTGACTGACATTGTTTTTTTTAGGAAAGAGAATATTATTTTATATTAAGTTATCAACTTTTATCCTAGTATTTTCATTACAAACATGTCGTATTGACCGATGAAATTCAATACAGTGCTTTACCTTACTAGAGCAGGAAAGCCAAAGGTGATTATCAATAGTTCACCACGTCGGAATCGAACCCAATCACTATCATCAACGAGTGTAGAATTTTTAAGACGATGGTTTCACACCAAAATATGACAAAAAAATAAAATTTTGTACGTATATGGTTACTGGAAGGCCTTGAAGATTACGCGTTACCATAGCAACGTCTAACATATGCCCATATAATGTATCTTAATGAATAATAAACAATATTTTGATATCCTATAATAAATTTTAACAGTGCCAAATTACGACCTCATACTTTTTCTTTTACTTACTAATATAATAATTAAACAAATACCTGCATTGGAGTATTCATGGCTGCCAACTTTGTAAAGCCAACGATATCGCTGAAGTAAATGGTGACGCAATCGTAGCTTTCCGCTTGAACTGGCTCCCCGCGTTTCAGGGCTTCCGCTACTGTCCTGTAATGATAGACTTTTTCTTTGAAATGTCCATTATAATTGAAAAAAATAAAGGTTTTTGGTGATAATAAGGTATTTTATAAATATAAATTTATTTTAATTCAATTCATTTTAACAATATAACAGTTATAATTATGAAGCAATGAGGCTTCATTTATTGTGGCGCAAAAAAATAAGTCAAAAATGAATAACAATGTTGTTAACATAGCGAAATTATTATATTTAAATTATTTTTAAAAGTGTCTCGATACTAGGTTACCTCTAATCTCTTAAGAAAAGTAGCTAATGGGTAAAAAATATATATTTGGTGGTGGAATTCTACTTTCCATTTGTCTTAACAGAGCGGAGAATTTAAAGTAACTCAAATATGATAATTCGCTCCAGAAGAAACTCACGTTCACAATCAGACACCGTCAAAGCATGATGTCGAAAATTACACGTAATATATCTAAGTTAAGCGAAAAATGGGGAACAGAGGGTTTTAATACTAGGTTCTTTGCTAATGTCACAATATGCAGAAGACACCTTTCGTTAATAACAATGAGTTATATAAATGTAAAGTGTGGTAGTCTATATATTATATATGCGAATAATTTTAGCAGCGTACGCCAAATTTTACAATAATGGAGTTTCTTCAAACCTTGAATTGTTATTATTTACATAAGAACTGTTTTTAACGTAAAATGATTTAAAACATTTCATCGGTATCCTGATAGTCCTAAGGGATGCCAGTTTCATTCTAAATAGTGCAATTAACAATTATTAACAGTTTATATTGTTTATTATTGCCTTATATAGAACGAGTCATTTTGTTATTATTAACTGGTTGTGGGTTCGATTTCCATTCGAGGAATTGAAATATTTAAAATTTTATTTACTTCACTCTGGTGTCGAGGCAAAGTACGGTTTTGAGTTCCGCCACTAAACACTGCCTCCAGAACTCAGTGAAAAGTAGGAAACGGGATGTCTTAACATAAGGTTCCCTTTGTCGTAAAAATAACAACGATATAGTATCGATGAAAACTTCCGGTACCACGCCACCACCGGTACCACCACCGGTACGATATAGTATCGATGAAAACTTCCGGTACCACAAATATGTGCAAAATTTTAAGCAATATAACAGGTTGTTAAAAATCAAAACCCTTTATTTTTTTCATCTAAAAGTTTTAAATTATTAAGTTATATAAACTAATAGTAGGATACGATAGTGGCCAGTCGTGGCCCAGTGGCACAAGCGTGTGACTGTAAACGACTGGTTGTGGGTGCGATTCCCACTCGAGGAGTGCAAATTATGTTTCCATTTTCTTCGCTCTGGTGTTGAAGCAAAACGCGGCGCAAGCCTCCGAATTGGGCGGAAAGTGGAGAACGGAGTGTCTTAACACTAGGTTCCCTCTGCCTAGCCTGCTGTGTGCGGGATACAGCGTGAAGATAAAAAAAGAAAAAAAATAGTAGGATACATCTAGTTCGAATATTTATCCTTTATAATATTAGCACGGATGTTGCAATCTAAGTAGTTGTAATAGTATTACATAATATTCAACTGTAATTCTTTCAAAAGCTCTTACTTTGTCTGTGAATGCTTTTGTCCTATTCCGCTTAGCTTTGAATATTAAGTTAGGAAATAGTTACTTTCTACACTATATTGTTTATTAGAATTTATATGACTGTAGAAGTGACAATTCTGCGTTATATTCCTACTCGAAGAAACAGTTTGGATGCCTTGTTAACCAAAAATTTTGTGGTTTGAGTAGTATAAAATAAAGCATAGGTAAAGTTTATATTGAGCAGAAGTGTAGAATGCAGTAATGTTTTGTTATAATGCAAGTACTGTTATATACTTGTATACTTGTTAATAAATTTCAATATCAGATAATTCCATTTATCAAATGCATTGAATGAATATACAGCCTCATGGTTTTCCCCGCATAGCGGAGTAGGCAGATAGGGCCTAGTGTCAAGACACTCAGTACTTCCTTCCCGAAATCGAGACAATGCCTTAACAATATCTTGCTGCCTTGCTGTGTGCGGGATACAACGTGAAGATAAAAGGAGAAAACACTATTGAAAATTACTTACAAACTTTAAGCTTATTTCAAATGATAAAACTGTCCACTGTCGACGCTAACCTTATAACTATTTAAACTAGGTTAAACTCGTCCCAAGAATCTCGGTCAGATATTTCTCGGTTGCAAAAACCATATGAAAATAATTAAAATCTTTGGTTTATGTAATTTTTATACACTTTAAATGAAATTATTTTAACAGAATAATCGTGTATATGTGTATTTTTGAATTATTAAAATAAATTTATTACGTCATCAAGAGCTAACAGCTAAGACAGAGAAAATATATTTTAATATTCACTCTGCAATTGTTTGTACTGATATTTTTTTGATAGTTTGTTTGACCTTATATTTTCTTTTTTTTTCCTGCACACAGCAGGGTAGGCAGAGGGAACCTAGTGTTAAGACACTCCGTTCCCCAATTTCCGCCGAATTCGGAGGCATTGCGTGTTAAGTGGTGGAACTTAACGCCGGTATCAGAGGTAAAGCCTCTGATACCAGAGCGAAGGAAACGGAAACTATAAATATGTCCACTCCTCTCGTGGGAATCGAATCCACAACCAGTCGTTTACTGTCACACGTTCGTGCCACTGCGCCACGACTGGCCCCTAAAATTTGTGGGGATAAAATTAATGAAGTTACCAGTGTAGCGATAGAGAGAGAGTTATTCCTATTCATTATAATAAATTCATTATAAAAATTGATGTAAAGGACAGAGTGTTCTGACACTAGGCTTCCTCTGACTGAACCACTAAACGTGAAGCTTCTTTTATATAAATCACCATATAACCGCATTTGACACAAAACCAGTATTTTGTTCACTCATGTTATGTACGAGATTTTTTGTTTACTTGGACAACTTCATTCCTCCTTCTTTATTTTTCGTGTACATAATAAATTTTCTTTTTGGGTTTTTAACCGGGATCTTTTCTTTGACTAGCTATCCAGTAATTCTAACATGTACTTATTTAATTGAAGTTGTTAACTAACTATAGTGAACACACGAACTTATAGTGAACAACGAGTAAATCCCTTAATACTACAAGGGTATTTTGTTGTACATTTGGCTTATAATATCTAATTGGACACAATGAATTTGAATTGCATTCATAGTAATGCATAATATATTAATGAATAACGCAATTCGATTTGAAATTTTAAGTTACGCTGAGTTTATATCGTTTAACGATATTTTACTAAATCAATTTTTATTCTCAAACTAAGCAAGCTTTAAGAATAAAAGATAACGACGTGATAATATGTAGCTAAATAACGTGACCGCTAATAACGTGACCTTAGAAAAGTCCCTAATCAAATCTCCTTTAATAACATCTTCTAATAGGACTCATATTATACCACTAGCCCGTGGCTTTACCTGCGAGGGCAGAACGAGTTACATATTTTGAAACTATAACATACCAAAATGCCTAAATCTGTTACATTTTTCATATAATCTTTTGTCCGCCATTCTTATCCTGTAGGGATTGACTTAAAAAGCACAGCCCATCTTTGACTATGAGTCTTTTTAATCCAAACTGTTTTTAATCCAAATTTTATCCAAACTGGGCAAAACGCAACAGACAGACAAACTTTTACATTTATAATATTCGTTTACTTAGCCATGATTGATTTTTCAAATCACTTGTTCCAATTCCAGCTTCACGAGGGGATCTCAGTTGACCAAAAACTTTAGGGACACTAAAATTACTATCAGCTTTTTCATTTAAACTTAGAAAATGTAATTTAATCCTTAAATTGCTGAAAATCCGTTCTAAACTCTGGATAAAATAAAATAGAACAGGCGATCTGATCCCGAAACTGGTCTCGTGTGTTATATTGAAAAAGTTCCAGTTCAATGAAATGTCGAATGATAGTTTTGTGCTTCACGCCTTTTTTAGTTTCACGCTTTTTCTCGCACAGCAGAGTGGGTAGAGTGAAACTATTTTCAACTCCGTTTTCCACTTTGAATTTTAGATGTAGTGTAGAAATTCAACGCTGATCTTTGTCGTCCTAAAGTAGAGAAATGAAGAATAAAATTAATTTAACCTAATCATTTCCCCGAATGGCAATGACATTTTTTCAGTATATGTCAAAAAAACATATTGTTTTTTTGTCTTGCAGTTAATTGCGTATTCCGATAAAAATACTGTTCTTACTGACACCAATACATTGCAACTGTGTCCAATTGAATACAATAAGATGCTATAGACAAATTCCTTTTGAAAATTACTTGTTCAACATTAAAAAAGCCTTCAAGGCAATTTTACGGTTTCCAAGAGTTTCCAAGAGACGTGGGTTCGAATCTCGCTGCATTCACATTTATAACAAAAATGTCTTATTAAATGTCCTAACTGCGTGAATAACATTTTAAAATGTTAAAAGTTCAACTTTTTTTTATATAAACCTTTATAATTTCGTTCTTATAGTAGTTCTGTTATACAAAATGTTCTTACCTGGGCAGCATTCGATTAAGGAGATCATCTGTCCGTCCTTTCTCTTGCAAGAGTTGCTCAGTCCGCGCAGTGACTAATCCTTCTAAGTTCGACGCGTATTTTTCCATCATGGACAGCATGTTGTCGAAAATATTGGTTTTCCTGTTCAAATAATGTGTAATTAACAAAATAAAAGTGTAAAATATGCAATGTGACTGTAAACGCGATTGGTTGTTGGTTCGATTCCCAGTTGGAGGAAATTAAAGAAAATCGTTTGTTTGCTCTGGCTCAAGAAAAAGCACGGTGTTGAGATCCGAAACTCAACACACAACGTCTTTATAGTGAAGGGAACGCGGAGAACAGAGTATCTTGATACTATGTTGAAGTTAAGAAAGTCTCTGAGAAAGTGAGACTGTAAAATAAGAAAAGTAAGAGAGAATCTAGAACCAAGACATATATTGCGTGTTAAGTGGCTGAAATAAGTGGCACGCTTTGTTTTAGGTACTAAAGCAGATTAATGAAAATAATATACCATCATTTCCCCCGAGTGGAATCGAGCCCACAACTAAACGCTGTTCCACTGTTATACCGCTGCCTCTAATATTAAAATGGTTACATTTTTACTTTATTATTCAACTCTGAGAAATAAAAATGATACACAATCATTCCTTGAGCGGGAATCAAACCTACAATCATCGGCTTTACAATCAAACACTTTTCCACCACTCTACGATAGCCTTTAATATCAATATAGTATACTATTTATAAATATATTAATAATTATACAACTCACATCCCCGCATGCATATCCTTAAGCCGTATCCTAATAAGCCGCACATCAGGACGCCGGTCCGGTCGCTCGCTCCAGCAGGACTTCAACACGGCGACGACGGACGGCCGCGCCACCAGCCCGCTGAGCGGCGGGCGGAACAGAACACCGCCGATGGGCTGACGTACGCGGCCGATGATTTCTGTATGTATTAGTAATGGGCGTAGTTATCAACGAACTAGTTGAATTAACGTTGGTTTCCCTTCAACGTTGTCAAAGGTTACCGTTTTTATTAAATAAACTAGTTAAATTCATCAACGACGTTTGCGTAATTATATCATTTATCAACTGTTATTATATGAGAAATTAAACGTTAACGTTTCATTGACGTAATAACCTTCAACGACCCATCGCTAGAATATATTGTTTTTGGTAGGAAGTGGAAAGTCAGTTAGTAGTTGAGGGTGTCTTGACAATAAGTTCTCATTGGTTACTTCAAGTCGTTCTCAATTTCATTTCCTTCTGGTAAGACAAAGCGCTTGCTGCGCAAAGCTTGAGTTTGTTACTGTTGAGTTATGTAATGTCTTGAAATGAAATATGTTTTCTCTGCCTACCCTACTATGCCGGAAAAGTGTGAAATTGAATATAATACAAAAATGTTGGGCCAGCCGTGGCGTAGGAGCCAGTCGTGGCGCAGTGGCACGAACGTGTGACTGTTAAGTTTCGCCACTTAACACGCAATGCCTCCAAATTCGGCGGAAAGTGGAGAATGGAGTTTCTTAACGCTAGGTATCCTCTGCCTACCCTGCTGTGTGCGGGATACAGCGTGAAGCTAAAAGAAAATATTCTTCATTGAGGCACAAAACGTGATTGTAAATGGTTTTGGGTTCGATTCCCATACGAGGAAGTGGATATTTAACATTTCCTGCTCTGTTGCCGAGGCAAGGCGCGGCGTTGAATTCCGCCACTTAACATACAGTGTCTCTAGGATTTGGTGGCAAATGGGGAATGGAGTTTCTTAACGCTAGGTATCCTTAAGCCCACCTTGCTGTATACAGAATATAGCGTTAAGCTAAAAAAGATTTGCCGCATAGCAGTGTAATCAGAGTTAACCAATGCCAAGAATAGAGATATTCCTTTCTAATTTTCTTTAAATATTAACACAGATATCATCTAAGGTTTGAAATTAAACCAAACATGAGATCAAATATAAACAGTCCAAGTATTAGCAAGCTATTTGTATTAACAAACAGTCATTTCATCTTGATTCCCTTAGAGTATTGCAAAACCGTATACGTCAGGTATCCAAAATCATTGTCCCATACTCTAGCTGTGGGAATATAACCAATAATATTGTGTAGTGTCAATATTGGATATTCTGTATCTTATATAAATATTTAAAATTTATTTATAATATATATTAATTTCCAAAAACTATGTGATTTGTCTTTGCACGACATCGTTGTGAAAAGGCAAAGCCAGCCGTTGGTTTCGGTCACGCAACAAGCAATGTCTCGATGTCGGAGGAAAAGTGAAGGACGGAGTGTCTTGACACTAGGTTTTCTCTTAGTATTAAAAAGGGTGAAGCTAAATTATATAAGTTTTTATTAGTCGGCCTCGTTTAACTCGTTAGTATAATAAATACTTTTTTGTGTAATGATTCATAAGTGCATATCAAACACAACCATATGCTAGTGTGTAATATTAATTGTATCTATTCTAATTTTATATATTCTAATATCATTGTTATGAAATTATTACAATAGATTTTTCATTTCTTTTTTAAATTAAATTTGAATACCCAGGCAGTCGAAGCTGCGTAATTCGTAAAATGAATCGAAAGTACTTTTTCACATTTTCACACTTTACTTTTATTTAAGCGCTTTCCTTCAAAACATTTATAGCTAATCCAGTTCTTTCAAATATAAAAAGTTATTATTACCGAAATTTAAACCTACTTCCACATCAATAACCTGAGACCTTCAAACTACTTATACAAGACACAAAAATTAAATTCTGAAAAAAATATATTCAAAACTTCCAATCCAAACATACCAGCATTAGTCAAGTTGGTATCACCCCACGGTCCATTTCTCCCAAGTATTTCATATAGAATGATACCAAAAGAATACACGTCGCTCTTCTGAGAGCCGCGGGGTGGTGGGTTCGGGTCCCGCAGCAGTTCAGGCGCCCGCCACAGCATGCGTCTCTCCATGCGAAGTGCATCTTCTGTATCTGCGCAGCCACCTTAAGAAAATGTATATTATATTTTAACTATATACATATTATATGTACACATGTGGAAGAGACCAGTCGTAGCGCAGAAGCACAAAGTGTGACTAAACGCGATTGGTTGTGGGTTTGATTCCCACTGGAGGAAATATTTAATGTTTCCATTTTCTTCGCTCTGGTGTCGTGGCAAAGCACGGTTTTGAGTTTCGCCGCTTAACACGTAATGCTCCCAGGATTCGGTGGAAAGTGGGCAACGAAGTGTCTTAACTCTAGGTTCCCTCTGTTTACCCTGCTGTGTGCAGGATACATCGTAAAGATAAAAAAATATACATAAAATATACATGTAGGAATGACAGTTGATAAGTATCTACGTATGAAATAATATGAATAACGTGCGTGACGTATGATTGACGGGAAGAAATAAAAATTATATTCCCGACACGCCACTTCGTGAAAACATTGTTTTTTATTCCAAATTTGAAATAAATAATTGATAGTACTCTAAATTGCCTTTTTCTGAAAACCCGGAGAACAGAGAGTCTAATCACTAGGTTCTCTCTGCCACCCTAAATATAGAAAAAGTTATACATAAAAATAAAAACAAAACAAGCCCAAATACAAAAAATGCATGAAAAGAAAATTCTTAATGGAAGGTCTAACATTCTTCGCAACGAGCGTTGACACAGTTAAGTCGCGATGAAATTGTAATTTAATAATAATATTGAGATGACGTAAAAGCTATTTTTAGACCAACGTGTTGAAGGTTTTATTTGCATATTCTATTTATAGATCTGAATAGGGGCCAGTCGTGGCGCAGTGGCACGTACGTGTGACTGAAAACGACTGGTTGTGGGTTCGATTCCCACTTCCTTCGCTCTGGTATCAGAGGTAAAGCGCGGCGTTAAGTTCCGCCACTTAACACGTAATCCCTCCGAATTTGGCGGAAAGTGGGAAACGGAGTGTCTTAACACTAGGTTCCCCCTGTCTACCCGGCTGTGTGCTGGATACAGCGTGAAGCTAAAAAAAAATCTGCTTTATTTTTTCAGGAAAGGATTTTCAAGTATGCTAGCCGCTGGAAACCGCTGGATGAGAGAGGCGAGCAATCGCTCTACATGTTTACCTATGTTTAGCTATGATGATGATTATTTACATATATTGAAAAAAGGTTTGATCCAGATGTCTGATCTGATAGGTTGTGGGATTTAATTCAAAGAAATGATTATATTTAAATTGTCTGTGTAAACAAAAATCTGGCACTTAACACGTAATATCTAGATTTTAGGAGGAAAGTGGAGAACGGAGTGCCTTGACACTAAGTCCTCTCTGCCTACCGAGCCATGCAGAAAAAAAATGAAGCTGGAAAAAATATGATGCCATCGTGGCACAGTGAACCTGATTACCGCCTCTGTAAACCTGATTAATTGTAAAATTAAACTGATACATGCTTCCTGCATACATATATTTAAATTGTTTACATTTCCTCCGCTCTAGTAAAAAAATATCTGAATATCATGTGGTAAGTGGAGAATGGAGTGTCATAACATAGGGACTCCTTGACAACATAATAAATATTATAAAAAGTGACGCTTGAGTATTTTTAAAATTCATATGACTGCGTATGACTATAAACAATAAGTCTGTCCTGAAGTTAAGTTCTGTAAATACTAAATAGAGACGACTCCCCAAGGTGTCGTCTCTGTTTATAGTAAGCGTAAAGTTTTATTATTTTATATGTAGTAAAACTCAATCGATCGAAATGTTTCGTGAAAATGCATCGTATAGATTTTTTTATATGATAAGAAAATATTAAGGATTTTACAAAAATCGGCGACAAACATAATATTCATGCGAAAAATAAACATAAACTGATCGAGTCAATAATTCATTCATGGGACAGTGTATACGCTTTTACAATAGGATCCCAGAAAACATCCAAGATTTTTCTATACCACAATTTAAAAAGTTGTGAAACGACATTTGTGTTTTAAAGGTTATTACCTAATTCAAGATTTAATAAATGATAACACGCCTTGGGATTGAAATGCTCGCTCCAGACTATTTCAAAAGTATCACTGTCTGCAATAAATTTGTATATAACAATCAGTTTAAAAAAAGAAGTCCCGCTGAGTTTCTTGCGCCGGTTCTTCTCAGGTCTGAGGCATTAACTTTAGTAAATCGGTGGTAAACTCTTTGACGTTCAAAAAATGAAGCATGTAACTCCTTATTTTGAATAAAATTATTTGACTTTGACTATGATGATGATTTATATGATTTTTATATGGTGAAAAATATGATTTGACCTCTGTACATATGTATGCACTTTTGCGTTACTGGGTGTTAAGACTCACATACAATCTTCAGTTACTACTGGGCACAATTAATTAAAATTCAAATGCATGTACCTTATTGGTTGTATCTTGAGATGGGAGCATAAAAGAGAAGATTTTATCGATTTCTTACAAATCGAAAGAAAATTGGAAACTTATTTTATAATCAATGCAAACGAAGTTACAGGCTACTTGTTATTTACCTATAACATGTTAAGTTGTAAATAGGTTTATACATACACACATAAGTTTTTAACAAACAAAAGTTAATCTCAAAAAAAAAAATTAAATATTTTATTCTAGTTCACCGGCTTAGTTGAAAACAAAATTTTTGAATTAAATCGCAATAAAGTTAGATTATGTTTGTTAAATAAAGTTATTTGTTTACGTGGTGGAGTTCTGTTACCGGTCAGTTGGTGTATTTATGCATGTAGTTAGCGAAACCTATTTTGCTAATATCACATTTATATGTCATGTAGGAGCCAGTCGTGGCGCAGTGGCACAGACGTGTGACTTCAAACTGGTTGTGGGTTCGATTCCCACTCGAGGAGTGGAAATTATATTTCCATTTTCTTCGCTCTGGTGTCGGGGTAACGCGCGGCGTTAAGTTCCGCCACCTAACAAGTAAAGCCTCTGAATTCAGTGGAAAGTGGGGAACGGAGTGTCTTAACACTAGCTTCACTCTGCCTGCGGAAATACAGCGTGAAGCTAAAAAAAAAAGACTTTTTCTGTACACTGTAGCGTGACGGAGAGAATGTATTGTTACGGCACTCCTCTCTCCACTTTTCATTAAGTTTAGTTTATTAGGAACAGTACTCATTGAATCGCAGTATCCAACTTTGCTGAGTAATAAATAAACATAATAAATATTTCCCTAAATGCCCAACAATCCCCAATTCTCACTTGCAAACTTTTCTGAATAGCGCCACGATAGCGATAGATAGGTTTATTACACGAACAAAGCATTCTGAAAGCTACAATAGCATATTTTCTTTCTTTCATAAAACGGCTGAGTCGATAACCATTTAGTTCCAAAACTGATATCTATATACCTGAGGACATCGTAGCTCAGTGGGACAGCGTCTGATTGTGGGTTGGGTATAAAATAGGAGGAATTTCCGCTTTGGTAAGAGCGAAGCGCGGTGTTAGGTTCCACCACTCTACGTAATGCCTCAAGATTGGGAAAATGCAAAACGGAATGTCTTGACATTCCGTCTTGACTCTAGTTTCTATCTAACTACTGTACTATGTGGAAAAAATCGTGTAGCTGTAAAAAGTCTTCTTTATTTTGATTCTTTTTTATTTAGCTTCACGCTGTATCCCGCACACAGCAGGGTAGGCAGAGGGAACCTATTGTTAAGACACTCCGTTCCCCACTTTCCGCCAAATTCGGAGGCATAGAGTATTAAGTGGTGGAACTTAACGCCGCGCTTTGCCTCGACACCAGAGCGAAGATAAAGAAAATATGAAATATTTCCACTCTTCGAGTGGGAATCGAACCCACAACCAGTCGTTTACAGTAACACGCTTGTGCCTGTGCTTGTGACTGCGCCACGTCTGGCCCCAGATTCCTTTTATTCTTTATTAGTAGAACATTGCATTTATTCAATGTTTTTGTGAAGCTCTCAAGCTATTTAATATTTCAAATGACATTTTTATATTATAAAGCAGTGACGTCAAAACATTCTTCCCAGAAGAAAATTCCACAGATAAGTGACAGTGCTTCTAAATTACTTGCAGAGTTTCCATATTTTCTTACAAACGGTTTCTTTGTTATCTTAATGGTGATTATTTTTGATTTATTTCATTAATTATAAGAGAAATATCGCAGTACAGTTGAAGAACGTCTGTTTATAGACACGATAGTTAAAGAAAGAAAGAAAGAAAGAAAGAAAGAAAGAAAAAGTTTTATTTGTAAACATCTTCTTCGTGAGACAGCACTTACTTAAACAGTAATTAAAAAAAAAACAGAAACATAAAATAACAATACAATTAAATAATATCTTATTAAGATTACAAAACAAATATAAATAACTCAAACCAAAATGCTGCCTACACAGCAGTACGATGTTACAAAAAGGAGATGCACTCAGCATATGCTGTCGTTTTAGGAATCCCACACACAGAGGGGAAAAATAAAAAATATATATATATATTTTTCTATTCACTTAAAATAATAATCTATATGTGAAATTCCCAGAAACGACAGCGCTGATTTTCAGTGATCACCTTATTGTTGTACGTCAAGCGAACGACATTGACAATAGCCTACAATTATAACATGTAAAAAAAATAAAATAAAATATACAGATATAAAAACAAGTCTAGGGTGCGCTCACGGCTCAGGAACCTCGCGGTGGCAGTCGAAGTCGGGCGTGTCGCACAATAGATTAAAATACAAAAATAAAATGCGTTGAGATTACAAAGATGTCGAGACATTTACCTACCTACGCATTCTTAAATGAGGAGAAAAAACTAAAAAAATAAACTACGTAAGTAAGAATAATTATATATAAAGGTTCAATTCATAATTAAATGAATAAATATTAAAATAATTCAATACTTCTTTTTTTAAATACAATGATTTCAATCAACGAATACTCATAAAGTGACAAAGCAGAGAAACTTATCATTATGAATTTTGTGTCTATATCTTTTTTTAGCTTCACGCTGTACGCTTCCCGCACACAGCAGGGTAGGCAGAGGGAACCTAGTGTTAAGACACTCCGTTCCCCATTTTCCGCCGAATTCGGAGGCATTGCGTGATAAGTGGCGGGACTTAACGTCGCGCTTTGCCTCTGCTACTAGAGCGAAGGAAATGGAAATGTTAAATATTTCCACTCCTCGAGTGGGAATCGAACCCACAACAAGTCGCTTACATGCACACGTTCGTGCCACTGCGCCACGACTGGCCACTGGTCTATATCGTTTGAAGCATAAAACCTAATCTAAAATCCTTTTAGTAATTACGCTGAGGCAGAAAAAATTCAATCATCGCAATAAATCTTTGTCATTTCATCCAATTAGGCACGTTTGCGGGAAAAATGACTTTCCAGTTATTATTTTTTAAATGTTTTTCATTAATTCAAAATTTCAATTTTGAACAATAATAACCTTCCAAATACTTAACCGATTGAGCAGAAATTTAGCATATACGTTTAGTTTAGTTTAGATGACAAAACATGATACTGTATGACATTATTCTAAGCCAAACATGGCGGAATATTCAAAATGGCGGACTTGTTATTTATATTGCACCCCAAAAATATGGAACTCAATAGCGTGCTTTGTATTGCCAATGGAGCGGAAACTACTAAATCAAAAAATATATATAACACTGTAACGAATTTGTACGAGTTTGTGTGTCTACGTGTGTGTTACGTGACGAAGAGGTACACGTCTGTCTTGAAACATGAGTCTAAACAAAAAAAATCATGATAAAAATATTTGAATTTTTTTTAACAGCTATTCCGTTTTTTTTCTGATATATTCTGTTTTTTTTTGGTGAAACAAAGGCCAACACTCAACACACAAAGTTAAAGTTTTGTTTGACTACCCTACTATGCAGGAAAAACCGTGAAAATGAAAAAAAAAACATGTTACTGGTCAAAAGTATGTTTCGTTGTGGTATAACTCTTCCTGGGCTATTTTTTTTTTTTTTATTATTCTATTTTACTCTACGGACATAAGGTCTGTACCTTTTTTAACATGATTCTTGTTTTATCATATGCTTTTTTTTTTGTTTACAATTTCAGTACTTAAAACTAAGAATATACCTTAAGAGAGTCCAGTTATTATAAAACGTTGCCTTTTTCATTATATACAATTTTCCTATCATAATGGAGTTAAATCTAACCTAAATTAATTTGTTATAAGTGTATAATTTATTTTATTTCTTACGTAATAACACATATTTCTTACGACTACATACATACATATTTTTCTATTTAAGGATGGGGTGTGGATGGCATTAAGGCTATAGTAGTGGATATGACCGCTTCGTTCCTATCTTTTATGGCCATCTTCAAATTGTACTCCACAATACCTTTGGTCGTTGCTCTCGTTGCATTCCGTATTAGTCTCTTTATCGCGTCGTCCTCACCACCGCAGTAGTAGAAACAGTTGCTGGTATGGCGCGTTATCGCAACGACTGCGTGTGAGACACTGTCGTGCAGCTTTATTTTCTTTAGTTTTGTATTCACTACTACAACTGTGCTGGTGGTCAGTCCCTGGGCCTCGTGAATTGTTAGTACTTTTGCACCCATTTCCAAGCCGTATCCCTGAGTGATCAAGGATTCCTTCTCCTCTTGAGTGAATGTGTGGTAGAGGGTATCCTTTAGGTCTCGTGGTTTTGGTGTCACCTTAACATTTTCTATCCGGAGGGAGTGTACTGTCCTCTTAGATGAGTATATACCAACATATATTTCTCGTAGGGCATACGCAACATCCATGGGGCTTCTATGGGTGCATATTAGATTCTGGGTGATATTGGCCACTTGATAGGGAGCACGGTAGAACATATCGAAAAGATTCTCTCGGTCAATATAGGGAAGTTGATTAACATCTCCGATTAATAGAATTTCTTCTGCTTCGGTGATTCTTGCAGCCGTCACTATCGCTCCAAAGTGGTTCATCAGGGCCTCATCGACAATCAGGCGTTTGTACGTTTCTGATTGTCTCATCCCATTAACCAACATTGACGCCATAGTGCGAATCCTACTTTTAACCAAACTCCCTATACGTACCGAAAGCTTCTCCCGAAGTTCATTTGCTGCTTCTGTTGTAGTAGTGATAATAATGTCTGTATCGGTATTAAAGTATTTTATGATCCAGGTTGTTTTACCACACCCGGGAACTCCATTGATCCACTGTATCTGGGGCACCTGCCATTCTACCGCTGACGTGGATTCTAGAGTGCTATCAAAACTTTTTACTTTCTCAAGCATTCTATTTTCCAACATAACTTGCGTACATTTGGCTAAAACCACGATAGGATCATCAGCAGGCGTGTTGAATTTAAGGTCACCTGTTCGTCTGGTTTCCTCTTCATTCAACTCCACAAAACCAACTGTAGCATTGTAAGCCGCCATGTAATTACCTTTTATGATGCCTCTGATGGTTTGGACTTTATGAATTTTTTAAATGGCGGCTTCTGCCTCTTTTAGCCTTACATCCAGGATTGAATATCCTCCTTGGAAGGCTCGCATTATTTCCTTACAAGTCCTGAGCTTCACTTGTTTAGTAGCTTCCAAAACTGCGAGAAATTCGAGGTATGCATTTCTATAGTGGTCTTTGTGTCCCGAGATAGGTATTAGATGAGGCGAGTTTACCTGGTTCATTGCCGCTTTAGTAAGCCTGGATCGTACTTGAACAGGGTCATTCTTTGCAAAATTCCTTGCAAATTTTTCCACCGATGCAGCCTGCCTGTCTTCTGATGAAATTTTCTTTTTTCTTTGTAGCACATTTCCTATGGCTGATAATATCGTGCTACACGCAGATTTCGTGATGGAATGCTGCCGTACTGTGTTTGTAAGTTTGACTTGTTCCTCTGCCACCTTACGTTGAAGTCGCTCTGAATTACTTTCAGTGGCCGTGCGAGTTGTTTGTAGCTTTTCCGCTGGGATGCCAGAGTTTTTGAGTTTAAGATAACTAAGATCTTCACCCCTGTCCTCATAAACTAATGCCTCGTGTTGTTCTGAGGCTTTTATGCATCCCAATCGGTCTGCTACTTCTCCTCTATTATAATCGACCACCATAGCGTCTATACTTATAATTCGTACGCCATGACCCGCCGTTTCACCCATTGTTGTGAGCAACTCGCGAGCTTGCTCAAATGGCGTCCGTTTATCACTGTCGAGCAGTATAATAGACTTATTCTTTGATCGCAATACTCGGCAAGTGATATTTCCGACTGTCCTACAGGGCAGCGCTTCATATAGCTTACGTCGTACGGCCGTCCTGTTAGTGCTCCCATTCAATAGACTGGCAAGACCAGGCGAAACTGCGATAAATTTGTTATTCCTAGGTATGCAAAAGCTTACACCCAACCTTTCAGTGCTATCATCCATGAACAGCGCCACCCCTTTGGTTCTCAACCCCGCCTCACCCATTTCGGCCTGTAGCAACAACTCGGTCATGGTGTCTGTGTTTCTGGCTTGTGAACATTTATATATGCATGCTGAAGGCTTTAGGATATTAGTGCCAGATTGCGAAGCTTGTGTAAAATTTGTGTAGAGAGCACGTGATTTTCCTGGGTCCATTGTACTATTTCTAATGCAAGCGATGCGGAATGCCCTTTCTGCATAGTCGAGAAGTGTTTTCCTAGAGTACGGATCTGCCATTATATTTGGCAGTTCAACCTCGGACAGACATTTCTCGATCTTTGCTTCAAGTTGAAAGCGAGCAGCAGCAAACCTCGGACACGCCAGTAGTATGTGCCATACGGATTCCGGTATATTGCTGTCGCATTCGCATCCCGGAGAGTCTTTCAGTTTAAATCTATGCAGGTATTCTGCTATTCCACCATGTCCTGTTAACATCTGAACCTGTAATGGAGTAAACTGTGTTGTTCTTATTATTTTGTAGGCCATTTCTACACCGGGGAGGAATTTTTTGGTAACCGCTCCTGTCTGTGATGTTTCATATCTGCCTTGCCATATGCTAACAGACTCTTCCCTTATTGATCTTTTAATATAGGACAAGGGTATTTTGTCATAGTCTCGGGCAGTAATCGTGAGTGCTGCATCTTTTGCCAGTTCGTCGGCACGTTCATTCCCTGTAGTACCAACATGTGCACGTAGCCAAAAAAGTCTGATTTGTCTTCCTTGCGTTTTGATCTTTCGTATATTTTTTTAATTTCCATAACTAAGGGGTGTCCTGAACTTGGGTTCTTAAGAAGTTCTAATGACGATCTAGAGTCACTTAAGATGTTGACTATTTGCTCGTCACTATCTGCCACAATTTGAGTAGCTCTGAAGAGGGCGTAAAGCTCCGATTGAAAGACCGTGCAGTTAGGATGCAGGCTAAACTTTTCGTTGATGGTTTCTTTCCCTCCTTCCCACATAGATAGGGCAGCACCCACTTTTCCCTCGATTCTGCTACCATCAGTAAAGATCTGAGGGCCCTCGATGTTGTGTAAGGTGATGGTCTCAGGATTCAAGTCCTCCAGCAACTCAAAATCAGTAGTTATCTGCATTGATGGATGTGGTTGGTTAAGGTAATTACTATTTCTTTCAAGTTCTTTTCCTGGTGGGAGGTAACTTTTACAATACCCTTTTTTCGCTCTGTATAGACTGGCGTGCTCTTTAATTCTAATGTCCAACGGTAGTAGACCTGAGATTGCCAACGCAGATGTAAGAGACACTGTTCTGTATGCTCTGCAGATCTTTTGAGCAAAACCTCGCTGGAGCGTATTTAACTGGTCTCGTATCAACTGCTTATCAGTTGAATGGGACCACACACTTGCTGCATAAGTCATTATGGGTTCCACAACTGCCACGTAGATGGTCCTCGTGACTTCTGGATTGAGACCCCACGTCACCCTTGCTGCGCGCGCAAGCTGTTTATATATATTTGCTGCTTTTTTACATTGTGCAGCCACGTGCGATTTGAAGGTGAGTTTGCGATCGATCAATAAGCCCAGGAGTTTGACTTCCTCGACCAGGTTGATAGTGGTCCCCGACATAAGCAAGCAGGGAAGGTCATACTTAGTTTTATTTGTTAGCAGCATTGCTTGAGTCTTATGCGCTCCGAAGTTTAACTTGTTCCGATTTCCCCACTCAACAATTGTCTCCAGCGTGGTATTAATTTTCTGCTCCAGTGTATGTATAGAGTGGTCCGCAAATACTAGCGCCACGTCGTCCGCAAAAGCCTGACAATATACTCCGTCGCTATCCAGCCTCTTTAACAGCGAATCCAGAATAACATTCCAAAAGGTGGGTCCACCGATAGAACCTTGGACGCATCCTTTTGTTGTTTCCTTCTCACATGTTTCTCCGGCATAATTAACTACGACCTTTCTATTTGTCAGGTACGAGCAGACCGTTGCGTACAAGTTACGGGGGCACCTCTTTTCTATTAAAGCTATTTTTAGTGCTGGCCACCATGCGTTATCAAACGCACCCTCTATGTCTAATGAGACCAACACCACGATGTTTTTCTCTCCGATGTTTTGGTGAATATGTCCAACTAAGTCATACAGAGCATCCTCTGTGCTGCGCTGGGGAGTGAATCCGTATTGATGTTCACTCAATGTCGGGAGGATGTGCCATTGTATACGTACAATAAGGAGTTTCTCGACAATTTTTCCAAGAATGGGGAGAAGGCCTATAGGTCTAAGGGACTTATGATGGCTGTAGTCCTCTTTTCCTGGCTTACGCAGAATCACAACGTGAGCTATTTTCCATTGCATTGGAAAATACGTTAGCGCTAGGCATTTGTTCGCTAACGCTAAAAATACGTCTGTATTGCTCCTAATTGCCGATATGCATATGTCTGCCGTTAATCCGTCAGGGCCAGGGGCCTTCTTCGGGTTCTGGCTATATAATACTGTATCAAGCTCCGCTGTTGTGAATGGCGGGTCATCCTCAGCGAGATCTTTGTTTAAGTTGTCATTCGTGCGTTCTCGGATTTGTGTATGATCTAGCTGGTCGAGCAACACATTATCATCCGGATAAAATTTTTCAGCAAGAAATTCTGCAGACTTCTGTGGGGTTAAAGTTACACCCTCTGTATCTTTAAGTAAAAGATCTTCCTCTCTCTTGGAAGTGTGCCTTATTACTCTATAGATCTTATCCCACATACTTTCTTTATCCTGAGTCGTGCAGAAATCCTTCCAGCCTTGCGTACTCCTCTTTTCTACCTCGTCCGCATATAACGTTTTGGCTTGTAGGTATTCGTCTATAACGAATTGTCTTCTCGAAGGAGCGGCATTCCTAATACGCCTTTTTTTTCTTAGAGAGTCGTTCTTAAGCTCTTCTAGTTCAGATGACCACCATGAAGGTACTGGGTTCCCATCCCTGTGTTTGAGCTTGGGTATAGTTTCCTCACATGCATTATACATAGCATCCGTATATGAGGATATGATCGAATCTAACTGGGCTGGTGTTTCCATTCTCCTTATGGAGTTGAGATTTATACCTCTTTCCACCAACTGGCTCTTGAAAAGTGCTGAAAATTCCGACCACTTTGCCTTTTTAGTGTTATATCTACGTGTAGTGTTCGCTTTCAGGGATTCCAGGCATCTACCTAGACGCAGACTGAAGGTTATAGCATTATGATCAGATGATATGAGACATCTCTTCACTTCCCAATCGTGGATTTTGCCTAGCAACGACTGGCTGCACGCTGTAACGTCTATGACGCTTGTGCACATCCTGCCGTTTCGGAACGTTTCGAACGTTGGTGTATCACCTGTGTTAAGGAGATGAAAGTCCATTTCATTTAGGAAAGCACTGTACTCTCTCCCTCTTTCATCCTCCTTACTACTTCCCCACCACAGGCTCCAGGCGTTTACGTCGCCAGCTACTATTATATTTTTTGTGTTAAGCTTCTCGCACGAGTGCCTAATTCTATTTAAATATGGATGGATATCTTTGTCCCCCTCCAGGTATATGGATACTACTCCAAAAGTTAGCTTCCCAGCAACTACCGTAATCGCAACTTCCGTCTCAGTAACCAGCTGCGGGTCATGCATGATCCTCAACTGGTTCCCCAAGACGATGATCGCGGCCTTTACCGGTAACTGTCTATTTGTAGTACATTGTATCACACGGGTTCCAGGATGCTCTTTCAAGATACCACTCTTCCCTACATAAGGTTCTTGTACTAGAGCCAATTCAATACCTGTGGCCTTTGCTGCTTGTAGCAGTTCCAGTGTTGCTATCTTAGATCTATGCAGATTTACTTGAATGAATCGCAGATTTCGATTTTGGCCATTCAGGATTTGGGAGACTGTGTGTTCATTTTCCTCGGGGCCCTTAGCAGTATGCTATCTTTGATCTTGCGATAGCGTCCCACTTAACACGCTCATTGCACTCCATGCTGAATGCATTGTGTTCCAGATTTATATCCTTGTTTTTGACCTCAGCACAGTTGATACATGTAGGTGGCTTACCTTCTATCCTTTTGTTACATTTATCCCAAGAGTGGACGCCACCACAATAACTACAGAGATCGTTTTTCTCTTGGCAGACCTTTCTGGTGTGTCCGAAGCCCAGACACTTAGTACACTGTACCAGTGGAGAGTGATCAGCCACAGGCCTTCTTTGTAGGCCTATATATATTTTCCCTGCCTCTATAAATCTTTGATATAAATTTGGTGATAACTCTATTATAGGATGACACTCATGGGGATTTCTGGCCCTTTTTCTATATTTTACCTTCAGTGTGCTCTCTTTTGTAACTCTTCCTGGGCTATTTGTAGTAGACCTCTGAAATTTGGCACTGTAAGGGATATCGAGCACAGTGTCTTGTGTGCTGTGAAGATTTTTGGTGACAATTGTAATTGTTGTTTTTGAATATATGGTAATTAAATGGTCAAAAAGTGCCCATAGATGTAAACTGTGAAACGTCAAGTTATGTTATGTGTTTGCTTTTCAAATTTTTTAACATGTATAATATATTAATAACATTAAATATGTACTTCGTTCAGCTCTTCCCGCCATACAGAGCAAAGAGGCGGTTCCTAGTTATTTTCTTTTTTTTAACAGCTCTCCGTTTTTTTCTGATATATTCTGTTTTTTTTTAGTAAAACAAAGGCCAATACTCAAAATACAAAGTAAAGTGTTGTTTGACTACCCTCCTACGCAGGAAATACCATGAAAATTAAAAAAAAATCATTATATAATATTTTACTGTTACGTAAAATGGCGTGCTAATAGGTTATGCCTAAAATATTATACCTAAATCCATTTTTCATTGTGTTTTTAGATAATCCTTGACCCAAATTGGGGCCCTTTCAAAAGGAGTATAGTATGATTAATAATTATCCCTTTTATATAAAGAAATAATAAATTATCTAATATTATTATAAAGAAATATAATTTAAGTAATGTTGTGTATTTGATATGACTGGTATTTACTGTAAAAGATTTCTATTTCAATTACTATGAAAATAATAATGTGAGTAAAGAAATAACAAAGAAGAAATGTAGGTTTGTCCTAATTCATATATTTTTTACTAATTAGAGATTATGAGTTTCTATTTCTGCTTTTTTTTAGCTTCACGCTGTATCCCTCATATAGCTGGGTAGGCAGAGGAAAAATAGTGTTAAGACACTTCGTTCCTCACTTTCAGCCGAATTTTGGAGGCAATGCGTGTTAAGTGGCTGAACTTAACGCGGCGCTTTGCCTCGACACCAGAGCGAAGAAAATGAACGTCTTAAATATATTCGCTCCTCGAGTGGGAACCAAACCCATAACCAGTCGCTTTACAGTCACAATACATTACACTTTGTGCCTCTGCGCTACTCCTGGCCATTTTTTTAATGTTAGACACCATAATGGTCCAAGCCATCGTAGCGCAGTGGAACTGAGTCTGCCTGAACATGCGGTTGGTTGTGGGTTTGGTTCCTACTTGAGGAAAGATTATTTTAAAATTATATTTTCATTCTTCCGCAGTTCTGTCACTCAACCGGATGGAAAGTGAAGAACGGAGTATCTTGACACTAAGATCTCTCTGACTAATCTATTGTACGCGGAAAACGTAACGCCATATTGATACAAGTGAGATTTTTTGACGACATCATGATAGTTAACGATTATATTACCACTTGATGAAAAGAACCTTTAAATCTATAAGGGATTTTTGGTTTTATAATCACATAACTAATTATCTTTCAAAATTAAACTGTTGTTTTAAAAAACAAAATATATTTAATTCAAAAGTTAAAACCTGGATTCAAACCTGCGTCTTTTGAAAACCGTCCAAGCGTTCATTAAGTTATACGTTCTTATCAAGCTATATCGAAATTTTTATACGCTTGTTATGTTTATTTTTGTTGTTTCTTTAATAACATACAAAAAAATATTTAAATATTGTTATTTAATCTTGATATTCTCAGACAAATTGTTCTACTATAAATTCATTATTTAACACGCTTACCTCAACTCAAGGTATTTGAGATATGACTATGTTATTATTCAAAGCACCCTCAGGCTGGCATGTTGTGGGTTTTGATTAATTAATATTAATTTCTATACTACAGTACAGTAATAGTATAGAATAGAAGTATCTACGTGTACATACAGTGGATTTAAGTTCGATTTCCAATCTAAAGAATGCTTAGCTCTTTTTTATATAATTTAGTCAGGTAAAGCGTTGTTTTAGTTACAGCTAGCCACTACTTATAACTCTTTCCAGATGATGGAAAGCGGAGACATTTATCACCAAATTTATATAAAAATAAAAAGGAACACTCTGTATTTCATCCATTCATCCATCCATATCTAAAGTTTACGTTTTGTCTAACAGAAACACCTACAGCTTTAGAAAAACATAACAATTTTAATTAAAAGCTCCAGTCGATCGATTATAATCATTGTTAAAATAAACCGCAAAGGTAATTCACAGTACATCGTAATTATGTTTATATTTATTATATACGTATTTATTACATACGAACTATTTATTGGACTTTAAATAATGTGTTCGAAAAACATGTTTACAATTGAGCTTTTATTAAGCTTTCGAAATGTGTGATCATTTTGAGTTCTCTACTTAATTGGTTTTTCAGAATCACACTTTTTCCGTGAGGCACGAAAAACAAAATGTTTATTAAGATCTTTTGTGTTCGAAAGTTTATAAATTTTAAAGTAAAACTATTGGAAACGAATTAATCATGTATATTTTTGGTATGTATTTGACTATATATTTTAGAAAACTCACGTTTCTAACTGTAGTTTGTAACTTTACTATACTCTTTATTGTAGTCCACCTGTGACCATATTTTTTTTTTGCTTTTTTTTTTATTTCGCTGGGAAATGCAGTTTACGCAGACCATTCGTACACAACGCGGGCAGAGCTACTCTCCGTACGGATGATACTGTGGGATTCACCGTTGAGTTCGATACTACCCACTAAAACCCAGCGGAATCCCTCTCCACCCTCGTGAGACGTCGCAGCATCACTAGTCTACCTGTGACCATGGACTAACTTCGGGATTTGTACAATGTATTTTCGAAAATCAAAAATATACACGATTAATTTGGTTAGGTTAGGTTAATAGTTATATATCACCAAGGGTGCAGTTTACGTTAGTCTTCGTCATTAGTATTTCTATAAGAAAAAAAAATTTAGTAAACGTATAAATTGAACCCGCACCTCGAATTCTCTCCACCTCTCGCGGCGTTCGAATTCCGCTGCGTTCAAATTTTTATATGTTTTCTAAATTTGGAATAACACTTTTAAAATGTTTAAGAAAAAAAAATGTTCAAATTATATTACAAAGAATCGTTAATACGTGAGAATTTTTTTAAGGTTATCTATACTTATATTATGCGAAAGTATGTGTGTTTGTCTGTCACGCTTTCACGGCTAATCTACCGGTCCGATTTGGATGAAATTTAGAATGAAAGTAGTAAAAATGACTGGGTCTAACATAGGCTACTTAGTTTTTCAAAAATCAACCTCTAAAGGGTTGAAATAGGGGATGAAAGTTTATATGAAAAATCTACACCGCTCGACAGATTGTATCGAATTGTGGCATATATATAGTTGATAATTCAAGGTTAAACATAGGCTACTTTATTTTTTAAAAATCCACCACCGAGGGTTGCAATATACCGAAACAGCAACGCAGATAACGCGGCGAAGCTGCGAGCGGGACGCTAGTTATTATAAAATGTTTATACTTTAACAACAAAAGTTATATTAGAGTGTCAACGTAGCTAAGTTAGTTAGGGCGCTTGGACGGTATCCAAGTGCATTTTCAAATAGCAACGTTGAAACTACAGTTTCATGATTATGTATTTGTATTTAAATTTATTATCATTCCTGACTGGGGTCAGTCGTGGCGCAGAGGCACAAAGTGTGACTGCAATACGACTGGTTACGGGTTCGATTCCCACTCGAGGAGTGGAAATATTTAATATTTCCATTTTTTTCGTTCTAGTTAGTGTGCCTCCGAATTCGGCTTAAAGTGAGTGAAAGTAAAGTGGGGAACGGAGTGTCTTAACACTAGGTTCTCTCTGCCATGCTGTGTGCGGGATACAGCGTGAAGCTAAAAGAAAATTATGATTTCTCTGTTCCAATTAGGAAATGGTATTCTCTACGCAATGTCGCTAAAACAGCCGGAGAGTTTAGAACGGAGTCTCTATTTTCTCTGTTTCGATGGTAAGTAAGGAATTTACGTTTTATAAGTTTTTGTGAATTTAAAATATTCTATATTGAAGTGAAGAAGTGTCTGACTGTAATCGTGGTTGATTATTCCTAAAATACAATTGAGTTCAAAATATTCTTTATTAAAATAGACTTTAGAATCGTCAGTCATGTATTGACATTACGTTGTAGAAGTGTCTGACTGTAATCGCGGTTGATTATTCCTAAAATACAATTGAGTTCAAAATATTCTTTATTAAAATAGACTTTAGAATCGTCAGTCATGTATTGACATTACGTTCTCTGTGCCTACCCTGTTATTTAAGAAAAAGAGTGAAGCTGAAATAAAAAGCTAAAAATAAGCCATTATTTTAAAATAATTAACACTTTAAATATTGACGAATATCATATTAAAGCTTGTTCCGCCGCTCTGCTAAGACAAAGTGAATAGAGGCCGAAAAAAGCACTTTGCCTAATAAGACCGAAAGTTTTCACTTTGCCTAAGAATAAGTAAATAATATTTTAACCAGAAATTTTTAAAGTGTTCTTCATACATTTAAGTTACGAAAAACATTTTTAAGAATTATATAAATATTTGAAACCATCTCGGAAAATGCATAGCTTAGCGGTCAGAGCTCTTGGAGGCAAGGCTTAGTAGTAAGAGTGCTTAAATAGTTTTTAAGAGGTGCGGATTCGAATCCCGCTCCGTTCAAGTTTTTTTTTACGTTTAAAAATGTTATTTAATTATTTTTATTAAAATTAGAATTGAAGTTTTATTAAAATTATGAGAAGTCTGAAATTTGGTATAGTTAAAGTCAATATTGATTGTAATATTGCACCGATGACACATTAAGTTATTAATATAAATATTACTCGCAATCCCCGTGGGTTCGACATATGAAAATATATTGTTAATTTAACATTATAATCGAGGTCTTCGTGGTGCAGTGGGATGGCGTTGTGGGTTCGAATCCCAATCGGCGGAATTATTAAATTTAAATTTTCATTTCTTCACTCTTTCGCGCACATAACAAAGACGTGGCGTTGAATTCTACCGCTTAAGACACAATGTCTTTATTTGAGACGGAAAGTGGAGAACGGAGTGTCTTGATACAAGGTCCATTCTGAGTTCCCCGCTATGCGGGAAAAAGCGTGAAGTTGATTATTAATTTATTACATTAATAAAATCGACCAAAAGAGTTACTAAGTGTGTGACTGTAAAGCTACTGCCAATATATATTATATCTATATATACATAGATATAATATATATTGGCCCAAAAAAGTTAAAAAATTGACCCATTTTCTAATTATTTAACTTGAAAATTTGCACATGTGTCCGGGTTCGATAACAAAACACTATTTTCATAACATAAATCTGTCCTTAGTCTCCTACCATGACGAAATAATATTTATACGAGTACCTTTTATATTATTTCCCACATCTTATGAGTGACAGGCGGAAAAACTGGAGCGACGAGTCAATCTGACCTCCATTCCTGTCTATTTATGGAGTGGAATTATAATTGACACAAACACATTGATCGCTCCTAAGTATCGTATCTATTTCTTACTGATGTTACAAGTAAGGCGGTGAGTTGTGGGTTCGATTCCCATTCGAAGTGGATATATTTAATATTTTTTATTTTCTTCTCTATGGTGTCGAGGTAAAGGGCGGTGTTAAGTAACGCAACATAGCACGCAATTGAACGAACTATCTTGAAATTAGGTTCCGTCTGCCTACCCTGCTGTATGTGAAAAAAAAAATTATTTATATACAGTATAATTGATTAAGAATTTAAATATATAACAATTGGGCATTCGTTATTGTTGAATCTCTCCTAATTATACTTTCTGTCTCAGAAAAGTCTAAAATAAACTTTTACTATGTTTGATTTAATTATAAAAAATAATGTAGAAATCTAGAAATGTCACCTTAATGAAAATCGAAGAACTACCAAACTATCACAAGTCCTTTTTACTTGCCGAGTTAATATTTTTTTGGGTCCAAATTTCAGTGTCAATAGGCAATTTTCAGCGTCAGTAGCAATAGAAGTAGTATACTGGTATACCATAGTTACAAAGCCCACGCAAAAGTAGTTGCGGGAAGCTTCTAGTATATAATAATTTTCCTGAGTGGGAATTGAAGCAAAAAGAATTATATCACCAAGGCCTCAAAAAATTAAGATATTAGATGTCAACAATTTATGAATAACAATAGCCATGTTGAAAGGTAAGTCAATAATAAATAATGGGATGGAAGCAAAAATCTATTTGTTTTGTTTTTTTATATGACACAATGACAGGTGAAAATTGATGAATTATATACCTTTCTTTACTGACAGATATGTAATTAATATTTGCCACGGGTAGAGTGTTAGATCCGATCATTCAAAATAGTAAAATTTTAAACAAAATAATATCATATAATATTTTATACGTACATAAATACATACATAAATACATGTATATAATATTCATTAGGCATTATTATTTAGGAAGTTATTTTTAAAAAGGATTTGATTACGTCGTATTTAACATTATAGCGTTATGCTTTTTCCATATATAGTAGGGTGGTCTCAAGCATATTCGGGTTCGCAGGTATTCTGCGTTCGCGTGGTATTTAAAATTGTGTTCTGCTTGAATCTGATTTAAAATCATATTATTTTTAATCTTTCTTGTATGCATCAAAAAAATAGGAATCCAAGAAAACTAGCACTAACCTAACTTTCTAATACGAATTATCACTGTAACGTAAACTGCTATTTTTATAGGTGTTATGAGTATGTCATATCCCTAATGTTACCCACATCACTAGTAGTCAAGATGGCGATCACGTTTTTTACGACTACCACTTCAATATACTACAAATATCACTTCAAATGTTTTGACGCAAAAACAAGCAATTTATATTGTAGGGCCCCCTAAACTCCAGGGCCTTGCAACGCCCAGCCCTACGATAGCTGCGTATTACTAATAAATAATAATGCAGACAAGACGTAATTGAATCCATTATTATTAAATACCTACATTATTATTTACATCAATCACCGACTAATACAATAAGTACAAAATCAATAAAAGATCTATATGAGATACAAATTTAAGGACATTTCACGTAAAAATTCTTCCTTGTTTTTCTCTTTAAAAATAAACCCTTTGAAATATTTATTGATAAGTTATGTTGGAAATGGTTTTATATTGACAAGTTAGTTGAGAAAAACTCATTTGCAGAGTTTCAATGCTCTGTCTTTAAAACTAACGAACTATTATATAAAGTTTTAATCTTTATTGGACGTCATGGAATAAGAGTGTTTTAAGAATAAGTGCCATCCAGAACCAAGTGAAGCTAGTTGTGGCGCAGAGCCGCAAACTGTGAATGTAAAACGACTAAGTGTGGGTTCGATCCCTACTTGTGGAGTGGAAATATTAAATATTTCAAATGGCGAGCGGCGTTCAGTTCCGCCACTTAACACGCAATGCCTCCGAATTTGGCAGAAAGTGGGGAACGGAGTGTCTTAACACTAGGTTCCCTCTACCTACCCTGTTGTGTGCGGGATACAGCGTGAAGCTAAAAAAAAGGACAAAGCGTACGTAGAACAAGCTGCTCGTAAACCTAATTTTTCGTAACCTGTATAGTAGTTTCGGCCATGCGTTGATAAATTAGTTAGTCAGTCAGTCAATTAATTAGTCAATCACTTTGTTATATTATGATTAAGAAAACCAAAAATATACAGCATACATTTTTTAATTCGCTGTATATAGTTAAAACATAGTTTTAGAAATATATATATATATATTTTTTTAAATCACGTTATATTCTGTACTTTGTAGGCAGAGCAAACCTAATTTTAAGACAACCCGTTCCCTATTTCCCTCCGAATTCTGGAGGCGTTGTGTATTACGTGGCGAAACTCAACGTCACGCTTTACCTCGACATCAGAGCGAAGAAAATGAAATATCAAATATTTCCTACTACTAAAATACTCCTCGAGTGGGAATCGAACCCACAACCAGTCGCGTTAACAATTCCCCTTTTAGCCTCAAAAATAAAAAAAAAGATCTGCAAATACATTATAATCTCACTTACTTTTCAAAGTATGAAGACCGTAATCGGAAATCTGCAGCACCCATCGTCGATCCACCAGGCAGTTGCTCGATGTCAAGTTTCCATGAGATATAAGCGCTGAATCGTGTAAATATATCAATCCCCTTAACAAATCCGCCACCAGGCTTGCCACGAACATGTCATCGAGATGCAGGTCCCGATCTGCCAGTACAGTGGCTAGAGAGCCTCTAGAACAGTAGGCGGTAATGATGCAAGCGACTCCGGTTTCTACGCAGACTCCGACGAATGGTGTGAGATTTTCGTGGCGTAATTCCCTCATCTGTTGGCAAGATGTGAAAATAAATAATTTGTAAATAATATTGTTTAATTTTTTTTTTAGTTCTCGATGTATCTCGCACACAGTAAGGTAGGCAAAGGAAATCTAGTGTTAAGACACTCCATTTCTCATTTTTCGTTGAACTCTGAATATATTGCTTGTTAAGTGGCGCAATTTAACGCCGCCTTTTGTCTAAGCACCAGAGCGAAAGAAAATAAAATAATTACTTTTATTAGCCAGTCAGTTATATTAGCCAGTCACTTTTACTACTTTCGTTCTAAATTTCATTGAAATCGGACCGGTATATTAGCCGTGAAAGCGTGACAGACAAACACACAGACTTTCCCGTTTATAATATAAGTATGGATATAAACAAGTATTCATTGCAATGATGAATTATTTTAATATATTTATTGCTAAAAAATATGATATGCAGTGAAAATATAAATACAATTTAAAAAAGTAAATAATTTTTCAAAAAACAAGCCTTCAGTTTTTTGCTATTCTAGGAATGTTCAAACGCTGTGAGCAAAACGAAAATTTATTCATATCGAGTTTAATTCTATACAAACAAATATTGAAGCGTTACTTTCATAGTTAAATGAATTTATAAACCTATCAAAAAACATTTATTCCTTTGTGCGGCTTACACTGTATAAACTTTGCTTGATTTAACATTTATATAGCTATGCTATATGAAATGAGGAAAAATCTTTGTACAAATTTTATTAAAAAAATATGAGTATAAAATGTATATTGGATCAAATACTTTTAATTATGATAGTAGCTATTCTACTCACATACACTCTTTTCCACAATGCAGGTTATTCCAAGAGAATCTAGTGTTCCTGACTCTTTACTTTCCGTCCGAAATCGCTACAATGCATAATGGCTGGCGGAAATCAACGCCGCACTTAGTTTGCCAGAGTGGAAAAATGTAAGTACATACATATACACTGTACTGCAATGACCTCTAATATAAATTATTATCAGGTGACATCCAAGTCCATCTACGTGATTACATCTTTTTAAAGAATGTATTCATTATTGACAGTTCGTATTCATTGGCATATTGTATTAGACGTTCTCCTCTGTTGTTCCTTTTGCCATATCCATATTTACCAAATATCATATTTTCTTCTGGGTTTGGTAGTCCGATTTTTGCATTAAAATCGCCGAATATTAGAAGTTTTTTATCTGATAGATCGTGCAGATCATTGTAGAAATTGACAATTTCGTCTTCAGTTAATTTTGAAAAATCCACCACCGAGTGTTGCAATATGAAACAACCACGTAGATCATGCAGTGAAGCCGCGAGAGGGCCGCTAGTTGATAATAATAGTTAACAAAACATATATATAACACATTTTTGTATAAAGTGACAGACACGTTGCTATGACAACGTGTATTTTACTTGACGCATAACTTATGTCTTATTTTTTCGTGATAAGTAAAGGAATATGTACGCACGCAAGAACATTGAGTTAAATTAGGTTTCCTCTATTCACTGTTGTTTTTCTATTTTATTTATTTAATTTAGACAATATTATTACAGAATCGGTTTTTATATTGTTCTAACATTGCGCTGTATATTTTAAACTTATATAACTTGTAAAATAAAGTAGCCTATGTTATGTTAACATTGGATTATCAAGTGTATTTATTCCAAAATTCATTACAAACGATCAAGCGGTTTAGATTTTTCATATAAACTTTCATCTCCTATTTCAACCCTTTAGAGGTTGATTTATGAAAAAATAAGTAGCCTATGTTTGACCCTGAATGATTTACTACTTTCATTCTCAACTTCATCTGTACCGGACTGTTAGATTAATCGTGAAAGCGTGACAGACAAACACACAGACTTTCGCATTTATAATATAAGTATGGATATTGTTTACGTTTTCTCCCCAGCCGAGTAATCGGGAGAATTTTCAACTCACCCATTTCAATTTTCTCTAAATAGTAAAAAACACAGTTCTCTTTTATCAACAAACGGCGGAAATAGCAAAACAGAAAATAAATTAATTTTAATATTATGTATCCACACATAGAAATCGAACCCACAAATATCGTGTATACATACTACATGTCGTGTATATCTGCTAAAAATATCTGAAGCAATCAGAGAGACAAAGAACGTTGGGTACACGCTACGAAAATATAATATTGTATCGTCATCGATTCCGGACACGTGTGTAAATATTCAAAGTTCAGTAGGTCAAAATTACGTTTTAGGATATTCTTACATATGTTGATAGATATGTAAGTGAAAGCTTATATTTTAATATTTTTAAACTGTTATTTGCACGCAAAAATATTTTATAATGTTTTTTGTCAGCTTCACACTTTTTGCCGCATATCGGTGTAGGCTGAGAGGATCCAAGCGCCAAGACACTCCGTTCGTCCAAAATCCAGATATTACGTGTTAAGTGGCAAAACTTAACGCCGCGCTTTGTCTTAGGTCC
The DNA here is from genome assembly GCA_019049465.1 of Dryas iulia moderata. Classification (NCBI taxonomy): domain Eukaryota; kingdom Metazoa; phylum Arthropoda; class Insecta; order Lepidoptera; family Nymphalidae; genus Dryas; species Dryas iulia. The sequence continues at coordinate 153,034 of CM032422.1, read as the reverse complement.
CAGAGCGAAGCATATTATAAGCATTTCCCGGGTGAGAATTGAACCCACAATTATCGCTTTACAGAGGCTGTCTCACAACGTCATGAGGGGCTCTTTGATGTAATATACGAATATAAGAATTCCGACATAGCCGGATGTAGAACGCATGGCTTAGCGGTCAGAGTGCTTGGACAGTTTCTAAGTTTCTTTTTTATTGAATAAAGGAGGCAAACGAGCTGAAGGGCCACCTGATGGTAAGTGGTTACCTTCGCCTATGGACATCCACAATATTAGAGTTGTGGGTGCGTTACCGGCCTTTAAGGTGAAAGAGTAATGGAGGGAGGAAGGATGGGAATGGTGGGAACAGGGAGAGTTGGCTTACATGCCATCGAACCGGAACACATCATCATACATAACTTATACTTCTAGCCTCCCGAGACTAAGAATAAGGTAAAAAGCTTGAACATCTTATATCACTTCGTAGAAGGGACCACAAAGTTTCAGAGTAATAAAATATACATACGATAAATCTGAATTCCATGTAAATGATTATGTTATTTTAGGTTTGACACACTCGTGAAATAGCCTAAATAATATATCACTTCGGTTTCCACCTTGCGCATTTGTGATGTGTTGAGCGATAGACTTTAATACTAAAAGTGTTTTAGGAAGATCATCATATCTATTGTATTTTTTTTATGGAATAAAGGAGGCAAACGAGCAGAAGGCCCACCTGGTGTTAAATGGTTACCTTCGCCCATAGACATCCACAACAATAAAGTTATGGATGCGTTGCCAGCCTTGGGAATGTAGGACAGAAGGAGGGAGGAAGGATGGGAATGGTGGGAATAGGGAGAGCTGGCTTACATGCCATCGAACCGGACCTATTTATATTAAGTTGTAATAAAGCGTATAAGAATTTCGACGCAGCGGATAGTAGAACGCATGGCTCAGTGGTGAGAGCGTCTGAACGGTATTCAGGAGGCGCAGGTTCGAATAACGCTATGTTCAAATTTTAATACGTGTTTTAAATGTATTTTTAAATTTTTCTAAAGTGTGAAATAACACTTTAAAAATGTTTAAAAGTTATCATACCCCGTATGATAATTAAACCCACAACTATGGAGATATTTCGGTAGAATTGAGATATTCCGTTCTCCACTTTCCACTAGACATTGAGAAGATGCATTAGTATTTTACATTAACATTTTAAAAAAATATATTCAACTTGTAATATCTTTGAATGAATTAGGAAATAAACTTCATTGTTAAACTTTCCTGATTTAATTAAATTTCCTGAAATTTGAAGTTTAAAATGTGATTGTTGAGAAAGTTTAGGACGATCTATTCTTTCAAAAGTATAAAATTTTTAAAGTAACTACTTTCAAGATAATTTTATTAAGAGGAGCTTTTGTGGCGCTTACAAAAAGAAAGAAGTAATTTTGTTTGTTGGGGATGTCCACACATGTATATGTCATAATTAAATTGTTTTTAAATGTTATTTTACTTGAGTAAGTCTTAGTGTAGTTCAATTAGATACAGTGCAAAAGAAAAAAGAAAAGACTCACAACCATTATCTTAAATTAAATCATTGAAACAAAAGAACAGACGTGACAAAGTCATTCGTGGAGCAGGGGAACAAACTGAGACGTGTAAACGCCACAGGTTGTGGGTTCGATTCCCATTCGGATTCGATTCGGCGGAAAGTGAGGAATGGAAAGTTTTTAAATTAGTAGGCAGAGGGAACCTAGTATTAAGACACTCCGTTCCCCATTTTCCGCCGAATTTGGAGGCAATGCAGAACTTAACGTAGTTTGCCTCGATATCAGAGCGAAGAAAATAGAAATATTAAATAATTCCATAACTTTAGTTACTCAAAAAGCATTGCCTTGATTTCGATCAGAAAATGGAGAACAGAATATATATTGTCTACATTTTCTGTGTTTACATATTTATACTGTATGTTTACATGTTTAAAGAGGTAAAGTTTGTAACTTTGTTTGTAAGGGGTAATCTTCGCGAAATACTAAACCGATTAGGAAAATTTTTTCACATTTAGAAAGATATACTGTCCTGGAGTGCTATAGGCTACGTTCTTTTCATTTTTTTTATTATTTAACTTACAAAAGAAGCGTGGCTTATGATGGTCCAAGTTTAAAAACTCACCAGAATATAATGATGAAATATTGAAAGGAAAAAAATCTTTTCCACTATTCGTTTATTTTAAAGATGCTGAGTTAAACGCCGCAATTCGTGCTAAATTTTGAAATATTTTGTAATAGAAACGTTACTACTTAAAACGCAATGAACAATATTGTCGACTCAATAAAAGCTAAAACTTTTATGTAATTTGTTTTGTATATAGATATTCCCAGGAGAAAATTTTCTCATTAAACTGGACAAATTTCCTTTGACTAGAACCTGATATCTGACATATATGGGCCATATCTTTGTTTCAGTCTGTTGCGATATAAATAGACTTGACTGTTCAATTACAGAGCAATTGCTTCGTTGGCTACTAAATATTGCTACGTCAAATTCAAATGAGGGAAGGTTATTCAGGCAATATAAATTATATGTAGTTGGGAATTTATTAAGTGAGGGGGTCCCTCATTTCAGGTTGTGTGAATTATAAAATGTGTAGTCCAGCTTCCTCCTGTTCTTAAAAGCTTCACGCTGTATACCGCATGCAGCAGGGTAAGCAAAGGAAATCTAGTGTTAAGACACTCCATTGACCACTTTCCGCTGATTTCTGGAGGCATTATGTGTTACGTGGCGGAGCTTAACGCCGTGCTGTGCCTCGACACCAGAGTAAAGAAAAAGAAATACTAAATCTTTCAATTCCTCGAGTGGAAATTGAACCTACCACCAGTCGCGTTTACTAACAGTCACACTTGTGGGCACAAGTCACGACTGGCCTCAAACTTCTCACGACTATTCTCAAAGAGCTTCAACAAATCTATTCCTATAGTTTATTCTTATTCTTCTTTAAACTCTCTTTTGGCTTAGTAGAACAGCGTCTGAATGAATGAATATTTTGAGGAATATTTTTTTTATTTTGTATTCCAATTGTATTCATCTCTCTGCTCGAAAGTGAAGAGCGGAGTATCTTGACTTGGTTCTCTCCGACTACGCTACTATGCGGGAAAAAGCGTGAAGTGACTTCCTAATTGAAAGCTACTTAACGAATCCACTTTCGAAACTTCAGCTTTTCTCGTCTAATAAATTCAGCTGTACATTGTCTGTCCATCACTCAGTGGATAAAGTTGGGAGTAAAGTTAGAAGCAAAGTATTTTAAAATACCCTTTGTAAATTTTGTATATAGGAACTTGTAGGGACTAGTCGTGGCGCAGTGGCACGAACGTGTGACTGTAAACGACTGGTTGTGGTTTCGATTCCCACTCGAGGAGTGGAAATATTTAATATTTTCATTTCCTTCGCTCTGGTATCAGAGGCAAAGCGTTTCGTTAAGTTCCGCCAATTAACACGCGACGCCTCCGATTTCGACGGAAAGCGGGGAACGGAATGTCTTAACACTAGGTTCCCTCTGCCTACCCTGCTGTGTGCGGGATACAGCGTGAAGGTAAAAAAAAATTGTATGAAGTAATATTTATAATTCAAACTAACAAGTTTTTATTTTGACACCTGACACTTCGCTCTACCACTTTCGCTCGTCTCATACCCTCTTAGAGTAAATGTTTCTTTACAATGTTTCTATCAAATTATTACTTTTTCTTTTATCTTTATTTTTGACTATTAGCTAATGTTCTTTAAGCTAATGGCTAGTTCCGCCCAAAATACTAATCACGCTGAGCAACCTAGGTAAAGCGCGGCGTTAAGTTCCGCCACTTAACACGCAATGCCTCCGAGTTCGGCGGAAAGTTGGGAACGGAGTATCTTAATACTAGGTTCCCTCCGCCTACCCTGCTGTGTGCGGGATACAGCGTGAAGCTGAGCAACCTTGATCTATTTTGATTCACAATAGACCTATACCCGCATAACCTTAAAAGCCATATATAATAAAAAATCAGGTCAATCGTTCTGAAGGTGTGTTTATAAATATTCTATTTTATTGTTTTTTATTATATTATAGTAGACTGAAGATAGATTATTTGTAATAAATTGAAGAAATGTGTGGATGAAGGTGATGTATCGCAAAATTCTGAGTTCGAGTAAATCAATATTACTGTATTTCGTCAATATTTAAAAAGGATATGTTAAACTACTTATAGTACCCGGCAATAAATAATGCACATCGATGAAACACTCGGTTAGCTTCGACTTCGTAGAGCGTTGTCTCGGTCGCTTGAAATAATAACAATGAGAAACGTCACATATCAACTGAGTGACAAAGACAGCGCTCTACGAAACCGAAACAAACCGACTATTTCATTCTAAGCACGATGTGCATTATTTATTGCCGGGTACTATACATAATTGTTAAAATTTCTTATATCATAAAATTAGTTATTTAAAGCTGGAAAGTGAAGAACGGAGTGTTTTGACACTAGGTTCTCTCTGACTACCCTGTTATGTGTGAAAATGTTTTGTTGAAACCGCCTTTTTTTAAAGCCATCGTGGACAGTGTATGACTGGTGGTATATTTACAGTATTTTCATTTTTCCACTCTGATGACAAGACAAAAGAGCAGGGTTGAGTTTCGTCACTCAAAACGCAACGTCTCAGATTCGGGCAGAGAATAGAGAATGGAACAACTTTTAACTAGGTTGTCTCTATCCACCCTGTTACAAAGAAATAAGCTGAAGAAAATAGAAATAAATCACTGTTCATAAGGTTGGTAGCATTTTAACACGCTTTTATTGGCTTGACCTATATATATCTTTGAAAGTAGGTAAACGTAGCAACGTTATTGTGACTCACTTGTTTGCTGTACTATTTGCTTGAAAATTTGCACACGTATGCGGATGCGATGACAATTTGGTACATTCAAAGCATGAATCTGTTGTTCTTGCATTTCTAATAGATTCATTTTCAAATTAATTTATTATTAAAACTTTCCAGTGTGTGGCCAGTCGTGGCCCAGTGGCACAAGAGTGTGACTGTAAACGACTGGTTGTGGGTTCGATTCCCACTCGAGGAGTGGAAATTATATTTCCATTTTCTTCGCTCTGGTGTCGAGGTAAAGAGCGGCGTTAAGTTCCGCCACTTAACACGCAAGCCTCCGAATTTGGCGGAAAGTGGGGAACGGAGTATCTTAACACTAGGTTCCCTCTGCCTACCCTGCTGTGTGCGGGATATAGCGTGAAGCTATTTTTTTTTATATTTTAAAACTTTCTTTATTCACCGCTCTTTATATAAATAGAGATGTTTTCATTTGATAATTAAACACTTGAAGGACGTTTTTTGCTTTGCTTAAATTGCTACCTTTTGGTAGTGACTTTTAAAGAATAAAGAAAAGAAAATGAAAATAAATAATTCAACACCTAATAAAATGACAAGAGAATACACGTAGACACAAATTTTATCAGTAAATTAGATACATATTCCCAGTTCTAGGGGCCAGTCGTGGCGCAGATGCACAAAATGTGACTCTAAAGCGACTGGTTGTGTGTTCGATTCCCACTCGAGGAGTGGAAATATTAACATTTTCATTTTCTTCGCTCTGGTGTCGAGGTAAAGCGCGGCGTTAAGTTCCGCCACTTAACACGTGATGCCTCCGAATACGGCCGAAAGTGGAGAACGGAGTGTCTTAACACCAGGTTCCCTCTGCCTACCCTGCTGTGTGCGGGATACAACCTGAAGCTGATACATATTTACAAGTAGGTAGTAATATAACGTATTTGGATTGCATCTCAGATATTGTACATCGAAACTACTAACTTAAATTGTATTTGCGTTACGTAATAGTAAATAAATATATATAAACTTTGATATCTCATGTATGTATGTTCGTAACTATTTTATTAACGCCATCGTGTTGCATTTGCTGAGACTGACTGCAATGGTTGTGGGTTCGATTCCCACTTGAAGTAAAGATTTTATTTATAGTTCTTTGTCGTGTCGCTGCTAATGTGACAAATATAATAATAATAACAGCCTAAAAATTAACAATCTATATCATCACAATACAGAGTTTTGAATTATTGACACCAGTAAAGACTGTTTTGCGTTAGGATAGACCTCCCCCAGACCCCCAGACCCTTCCTCACAATATGACAAACAACGATATTAAATTTCTTTAACCGTCACGCAAGCTCTAAATTACATTGTTAATGAAGAACGGAGTATTTAGACACTAGGTTTTTCTATGCAGTAGAAAGAGGGAATAGTTGAAAATAAATAACTAATAATGCTTTTCCGTGTATATAAAGATAAAGATACAATTAATATTGTACTATTATCTCCTTCAAATGTCTTGGATTCTAAAAAACGCGGACATCTTAAAAGACTTGCGCGGAAACACAAGTCTAATACGTGGAGGCCCCTTAGAGATAGTAAATTGTTTTAATGCCGAATGGAATCCATCTCTGAGTAACTACAGGTAATTGCCTATAGTAGGTCACTGGCCAATACGTAGGAATTATGAAAAATGTGAAAATCTAAATGGGATCTCTGAAATAAAGTTAGTATGGACTGGGCTATTTAGTCAGACTACCGAACATCCACCTCTTAAACAGTCTCAAATAGAAAGTTGACAGATATTATTATTATTTGAATCCCACTTATATTATTATTGTTTGAATATAATAAAAGTCATAAAAATATCATACTCTCATGACATTTAGAAATATTTTTCCCTTAGTAAATATCAAAAGCGAGGAGTATAACATTTTTACATATAAATAAATAAACCTGAAATACACGTCCAACCAATCTAGCCAATTAAGCTATGCATTGAAATCCCAACAGTGACATTTCAATACAGTTGTTACAACTTTTACACACATTGTTTGTCTCTAATATATGTATGCTATATAGATATATAGATTTAATTTGAAATATTTTTTAAAAACTTTTTAAAATAAAGGAAATTGATATAAACATCATAAACATAGGGGCCCTTGGACTGGCGCAGTGCCACAAGTAAACAAGTAAACGTCTGGTGGAGGGTTCGGTTCCCACTTGAGGAGTGGAAATATTTAATATTTTCACTGTCTTCGCTCGGGTGTTGAGGCCGTTTCACCACTTAACAGGCAATGCCTCCAGAATTCGGCAGAAAGCGGAGAATGGAGTGTCTTAAAATTAGGTTCCCTCTGCCTACCCTGCTGTGCTGCCGCGCTTTACCTCTTATACCAGAGCGAAGAAAAATGGAAATATTAAATATTTCCATTCCTCGAGTGGGAATTGAACCCACAACCAGTCACTTTGTGCCACAGCGCCACGACTGGCCCCAAATGAAAAATAGAAATGTCTTGAGATATTTTCTTTTAACATATCTTTAATCAGCGTTAAGTCTCTGTTAAGAAGTTATTTTAATAAACCAAAAAAATATATTTATGATATCGACTAGACTATCGTATGAAAAGTTCAGAAAGATGTGTCTTGACACTAGCTTAAAGGCCCTCTGAATACCAAGATATGGGGGAAAAAGTGAGAAAGGCTCTAAATTCAAGGAACAATAAATGACAACAATATTTAAAACTACTTAAAGCACTAGCTCAAATAGTTTATAAAATATTCTAAAGATTTCTTCTAAACAACTATGCAACGAGATATCCTGAACGTTAACAGTAAATTTGATATCGATAGACAAAGAACTACGTCTTTTATTTTCTGAAGCTTTAATTCCACGAACATTCTTTTTTCAGAGATATCTTGATTTCAACGAATTGCACTTGAAGTCTTTGACTGGACACGCGATAGTTGTGTGCTAAATCAACTAAAGTTTCAAGGGTTATTTACGTTAAAAAAGATCTGTATGAAATTGTTCGGAGAAAATTTAGTATTGCGTTTTTCTTTTTATTATAATACGACAACACAAGGTGACCTGAGGGAGATCTTGGGACCCTGACTGTTGAGAACAAACAATATCGATGATGCTGGAGGAAGATCACGTAAATGGCGGTCAATTCACCCTGACTACCCCGCAAGGGATAAAGTGTGAAGCTAAAAAAAGGGAAAAGAATACAAAAAAAACAACACGTTCTGTTGTGTATTTAGTGAAGGAACACTACGACGCGCAAATCAGTCTGCCTCTCTCTCTCTCTTTCATAATCTCTCTAGTATTGAACTCTAAAATTATGAACGGAGAGAACGGAGAACCCTAACACAACTTCCCTTCACCTATAATGCCAAAAGCAAAAGATATGCATAAGATTCTGATATACAAACTTATTAACTTGTCTTCTTTAGGGCTTAAACACATTTCCCCGGCTTACACGTTTTCCCGGAAATACAACATAAATATTTGTCTGCTTAATTAAATAATCTAAACAAAAGTGCCTGACATCTAAATAACGATTGACTTACTTGACTTAGGGTCCTATGTCCCCTAGATGGGGCAGAGGGCGTCCACAGTGCTTCGCCAGCCCAATCGGTTTTGAGCTTCGCGCTTCATCTCACTCCAAACCTTTCCTATTGCCTTCGCTTCTGCAATGACAGTCCGTCGCCAAGTTTGCTTAGGGCGGCCACGTTTTCGCTTTCCTTGAGGATTCCAGTCTAAGGCTTGCCTCGGTATGTGATTTGGATCCCTTCGGAGCGTGTGCCCAATCCAGCTCCATTTTCGGCGCTTTATTTGTCGATCGACCGGGGTTTCATTACAGCGTTCCCACAGGTTTGCGTTAGAAATTTTCTCAGGCCAGTATATACCGAGAATTCGGCGTAGGCATCGGTTAATAAAAACTTGGAGCTGGCGCGAGATGTCCTTGGTGACCTTCCACGTCTCGCACCCATATAGCAACACGGACTTAACATTGGACCTGAATATTCTGAGCTTAACTCGCCGAGTCAGTTTACGCGATTGCCATATGGGGCGCAGTTGTGCGAAGGTTGCTCTTGCTTTGGCAATTCTTGAAGCGATGTCATCTTCAGTTCCACCTGTTTCTGACACGACACTACCGAGGTAGGTGAATTTGTGGACTCGCTCCACAGCCTCTGGGCCGATGAGCAACGGCAATGAGCTAGTTGCCCCGCACCTCACCGCCTCTCGAAAGCCGATATAAAATAATCTTGCAGAGCACCTTAGACGGCGTCGAAAGCAAAGTGATACCTCTCCAATTGCCACACTCGCTGAGGTCTCCTTTTTTTGGCACGGTGATAAGAAGGCCCTTACTCCAGTCGTCCGGTAACTCTTCGGCTCGCCAGATGTTTGCTATAAGTGGCGTTAGCACACTCACAGCGGTAGGCAAATCAGCTTTGAGCATTTCCGCTGTGATGAGGTCGGCACCTGGGGCTTTCCCGTTTTTAAGTGAGCGGATGGCATTACTCACTTCCTCTTCTGTAGGAGGAGACACATCGATATCAAGGCTTTGCTCGGGCAAGATGGTAGCAGGGGTATTTACGGTGTCGGGTTCATTAGGTACTCGGAAAATCTTCTCAAAATACTCCCGCCAGCGTTTTAGCTGTCCCTCTGATGTCACTATTAATTGACCTCCTTTATCTTTTAAGGGTTTCTTCCTCGCGTTTTGCTTTCCGGCCAAGGCTCTCGTCACCTTGTACATCTCTCTTAGATTACCGGAGTCGGCAGCGCGTTGAGCGTTGTCAGCAGCAGCATCTGCCCATACTCGTCTGTCTCGTCGCGTGCTGCGATAGATGCTTTTACGAATCTGGCGGTATTGCAGCTTAAGATCTTCCAGCGTTGCCGTGTTGTTTGCCACCAGGGTCTTAACGTGAAGTTTTCTCCTTTTTTCGATAAGGTCCCAGGTCTTCTGTGACATCCAGTCTCTACGTGTGTGCGTTTTAAATCCAAGAACGACAGAGCTGGTTTCTGTGTAGACCATTTTAATGTGGTTCCACTCCGCGTCGATTGATGTTTGAGGGTCTGCATCGAGTCCAGAAAAGCGATTTTGCAGCTCTATTCTAAATGAGTCTGAAGTGTTAGAGTTCTGCAATTTGCTGACATCAAACCGTTTGCCTATTTTATTGATTTTGCTAGTAGGTCGGGCTGCCGCTACTTTCAGTCGTACTTCCGCAACCATTAGGTGGTGGTCGCTATCAACATCTGCACCTCGTCAATTACGGACATCGAGCAACGACGAGCGCCATTTAGAGCTTATGGCCAGGTGGTCGATTTGGTTTTTAGTTGCTCCATCGGGTGAATTCCAGCTGTATTTGTGGTGGTCACCATGAATAAAAAGGGTCCATCCGATGGTTAGATCGTTAACTTGACAGAACTCTAAAAATCTTTCTCCGTTATCGTTGCGAACTCCCAGCCCATGTTTGCCCATGTGTCTTTGATAGCCATAGTTTTCCGAGCCAACCTTAGCATTCAGATCATCCATGACAATTACTATATCCTGTTTCCGAGTGTTCTTCAGGGTCAGGTTGAGTGCACTATAGAAATTGTCCTTGTCTTCATCTGATGCTAGATTTGTAGGTGCGTAGCACTGGACGATGGTGATCTTTCGGGCTCTGGTGTTAAAGCGTGCTGTAATTATTCGCTCTGAGATGGGTTTCCAGTCTAAGAGGCACTTCCTTGCAGTGTCGGTAAGGAGAAAACCTACGCCGTTTTCACGTACGCCATCCTCCTCTTCCTTTCCTGAGTAAAGAAATGTAAGACCTCTTGACGTTCTCAGTTCTCCGAATCCGTTCCTACGTACTTCACTAAGACCGAGAATTTGTAGTTTGTATCTTAGCATTTCTGCTTCTACTTGGGCTAGTCGGCTATCCTCGCTCAGCGTTCGTACATTCCAATAAGCAATTCGTGTCCGTGTTTTCATGCCAAAAGTCGTCGTAATTTGATCGGTCCGGTTTTGCACTGTTTCGGTTTCTTTAATCTTTTGGTTTTCGGGTAAGCGAGGGATTAGCCCACTATACCCTAGCCCATTGGTGGGGCTGCCACCTTGGAGCCTATAGGCAGGCTCGGTTTTGTTTCGGGTATCCTCCCTAGCGAGTATTATGAGGCACAGATTGTTCGCCTTTCGCCCTGCATCCTTAGCTCAGCTGCAACTCAGAGGTGGCGGGCGCGCTCGTCAGCGCGGTTGCAGCAGGTCCCGGGGGAGACGGCGAGGACGTGGATGACGCGGACTGGCCAGGGCTCTGCTTTACGGTAGTGTTCCGCCACGAACACAGCAGATGGTTTATCTTTTTGGCTATGTATGAATTGCTGTACCCGCTAACAGCGCTCTTACAAAGGCCAAACCCTGACTTCCCCCCCCTAGAAGAAGAAAAGAAGGACAAAATTACACAAGCAACAATTTCTAGTTCAGCTCTGTTAAAAAGTTACCTTTCAGCTATGTTATTAATTTTAATTGAGTAAGAAGGTAATTAAATATTTATCAAAAATGCTTGAGTATTTTTTAATTTTGCACCATTTTAAAAACGATCTGAAACAATACTTTTGAAATTAAATGTAAAAATGTCGTTAAAATGGGCTAATCCAAGAAAATATTATGAGAGTTTCGTTAATATAAAAAAAACAACATTTTTTTCAGCTCCAATCTTTTTTCTGCATAGCAGGGTAGTCAAAGAGGACCTAATGTCAAGATACTCTTCCGTCCTCCAATTATCTCATTAAATCGATACATTGCGTTTCGAGTTGCGGAACTTAACTCCGCGCTTGTTCTTTGGTACCAGGGCGAAGAAGTGAAAATTTAATCGTAATCATTCCCCCGATTGGGAGTCGAACTAATAACCGTCGCGTTTACAGTTTAGACACTGTCTGCCTACATCACGACAGCCTCGAAACAAACATAAATAGAAGTTTTTTTTTTAAACATTTTTAAAGTGTTATTCCACACTTAGGAAAATTGAAAAAGACATTTAAAGAAAACGTATAAAAATTTGAACGCAGCGGGATTCGAACCCGCGCCTCCTGAATACTGTTCAGACGCTATCGCCACTGAGCCATGAGTTCTACTATCCGCTGCGTCGAAATTCTTATACGCTTTATTACAACTTAATATAAATATAACTCCCAAAATTAAAACTATCAGTATATATTAGAAATTGCGTAATTACTAAATGATTCATGGGCCAGTCGTGGCCCAGTGTGGCCAGTCGTGGCCCAGTGGCACAAGAGTGTGATTGTAAACGACTGGTTGTGGGTTCGATTCCCACTCGAGGAGTGGAAATTATATTTCCATTTTCTTCGCTCTGGTGTCGAGGTAAAGCGCGGCGTTAAGTTCCGCCACTTAACACGCAAGCCTCCGAATTCGGCGAAAAGTGGGGAATGGAGTGTCTTGACACTAGGTTCCCTCTGCTGTGTGCGGGATATAGCGTGAAGCTATTTTTTTTTTTTAACTAAATTATTTACTAAATTGATATTAGTTACATTAATTACATATTTCCAGGAAAATCGTAATAAAGTGACGGCAATATACAAGATGCTAACACCTTACCCGGAAGTAATACAATTCTCATGAATAAAATGCCTTTGTCAACATCTACAAAAATGGACTACCGGGAAGGAAGGACTGCTGATCGAAAACAACATCTCTAAGAAACGTGTAGCGTTGAAAGAATTACTTGTCCAAAATCAAATTAACTTTGTTTAGTAATCTTTTTTACATTTTTCCATGTAGCAAGGTTACCTAGTGTTAGGACACTTTAAAAAAAAGAAGTCCCGCTGAGTTTCTTGAGCCGGTTCTTCTCAGGTCTGAGGCATTAAATTTAGTGACCCGGTGGTAAACTATTTGACGTTCAAAAAATGAAGCTTGTAACTTCTTATTTTGAGTAAAAATATTTGACTTTGACTTTAACTCCGTTCTCCAGTTTCCACATCAAATTGGCTTATAGAGTGTTGACTATGGGAACGAAACGCCACGCTTTATTACCTAAGTACCAGAGCGAAATAATGAGAATAGTTTAAATAAAATCATTCGATTGAAGGGTAACCTATACTTCAATCACGAACCCAAAATCAATCACGTTACGTAGTAATAAATTTTAGTAATGAACAAATAATTTTAAGTAGGTATTATTTAAACTCCATTACGTTTTCACTATTATTTATAAATATCAGGATGACCGAGCTTTGATCGAAATATTTTTGTACATCGTGATTTTAAGACTATAATTTTAATAAGAATAATAAGATTAAAATCACGATTTACAAAAAAAAATCAAGCACGATGTGCAAGAAAGGACTAACGTCACCGACATAGCTCTCAAAATTAGCAAGCTGAAGTGGCAATGGGCAGGTCACATCACTCGTAGCACCGACAACCGATGGGGAGAAAGGTTCTCGAGTGGCGACCACGAACCGGAAGATCAAGCGTTGGACGGCGTTGAAAGCTAAAAAGGTAGATTGATGACATAGTCAAAGCCGCGGGAAACCGCTGGATGAGAGAGGTGAGCAATCGCAATGGCGATCTATGGGGGAGGCCTATGTCCATCAGTAGACGTCTTCTGGCTAATGATGATGATGATACAAGAAAATAATTATAATAATACGAATATAACAGAGATCAGTTCGTGGCCCAAGGACACAAAGCGGTACTATAATCGCGACTGGTCGTGGATTCTCACTCGAGGAATAGGAATATTTAATATTCCTATTCCTTGAGTGAGAATCGGATGTCTATTTTCTTCGCTCTGGTGTTGAGGCAAATGTGGTGTTAATTTCCACCACTGAAGACGCAATGCCGAATATCCTTTTTAATTCCAGAATTAGACAGAAAATATGGGAGTCTTAACACTTGGTTCCCTTTGCTTTGCTGTGCGGAATACATATATATGGGATTAGTCGACAGTATAAATATTATTATAAAAAAAATGGTTTAAAAAAATTACTATGGCAAAAGAGAATCAGCTGCTTATATAAAACGTTATTAGCTTACAAACTAGACATTTAATATAAATTATGTACTCATCATATATACAAAATGTCATAAACATAATAATATAAACAGTTCGGTTCAAAAGGAGTTCAAAAGGTTGGACGTATTAAAATTTAAATTGAAAGCGAAATCACACGCTTACAACAAGCCACGTGTAGTATTTGACACGTGTACATGAAATATTTAAAGAGCATAGTTCAAAAGTTATAATTGATATCTTGTTAATGGATTTCGGTATTCTTCGGTGACTTCCCAAATATATTTTTTTATTTATAAATATTGTTTCTGTTCTAAACTAATCTAATGAAATCGTTATTGCCTAATAAGAACAAGGTGGCCAGTGGAAATTATATTTCCATTTTTTTAGCTCTGGTGTCGAGGTAAAGCGCGGCGTTAAGTTCCGCCACTTAACACGCAAGCCTCCGAATTCGGCGGAAAGTGGGAAACGGAGTGTCTTAACACTAGGTTCCCTCTGCCTACCCTACTGTGTGGGGATACAGCGTGAAGCGAAAAAAATAATAATAAAAAAATGGAATCGTTATTAATTTATTCGCTAGGACCTATTTATGTATATATGTATGTGTCTAATCTCTATTTTTTTCTTACCGGAAATTATTTTAGCTTTTCAGCCAGTTAGTTATGTACGTGTTTTTTTAAGCTTCACGCTGTATCTCGCACACAGTAGGGTATTTTGAGAGAACCTAATGTTAAGACAATCCCTTCACCATTTTCCCCCAAACTTTTCAATGTCTTGCGTGTTAAGTAGTGAATCTTAAATTAGCGCTTTACCTCGACACCATAGCGAAGAAAGTGGAAATATTAAATATTTCCATTCTCCAAGCTGAAATAGAACCCACAACTGGTCACGTTTGCAGTAACACTAGCCCATGCGCTACGACTGGCCTTTTTGTTTATTTTTTTTAACGTCAGGAAATCCGTTACGGATACCAGCCCAAGGGGGGGACTCAGGACGTGGTTATGTGGGACTCCGGTGAGGCAAGATGGTAACGCCGCCGTTACCCACTAAAACCTGACGGTGCTCCTTCTCAAAACTGGCTACGACTGACCTCATGTATGTATGTGTCTAACAATATAATATTATTGTAATAAAACAACATCTGTTTTGTAGTACTAATGTTTAACGGTAAGTTTATTGTCCTACTCGAGGCAAAGCCTCAAGTAATAAGTCTAAAAGAAAAAGTTAATATAAAAAGTTAGCTTTTGATCTTTTTTTATTGGAATTTTATACACATATACATATGTACATACGTATATGAAGCCATTGTGAGGCAGTGGGGCAGATACTCATGAAAAATATCATATTTTAGTTATTATATAGTGGGACTAAGTGGTGCGTTGAGTTTCGTCACTGAATATGTCTAATTCAAGTAGAACGCGGTAAACGGAATGTTTCCAGATTGTTTTTTTATCTGTACTATGCGAAAAAAAACGTGAAGCTGTTAGAAGACATTACTTCGAGTGAGTATATAATCCTCAACCATTGCTACCAAAATCATTAATCAATTTAACTACGTGAACTTAAAAAGAATAAAATTAAAATACTTTATATGCAAAAATTGATTTACCCGTTAAAAGTTGAGATATCCTTTTAAACAAATTAAACCTGTATACGCGGTTTCAATATAACGCGGATGCAAATTTCGCGCTCAAATGCCTCGAAATACGCGAAAGAGTGTGTATAAATATTATATAATGTAGTCATCAGCTTCTCTATGCACTTTTAAAAATGTATTCAGGTTTGGATATATTGCAGAGTATAGACAGACAATAATGATGACCGTGTCTTGACCATCTGTCAAACAATTAAAAACAGTGTTGGGTGGTACGTATTGTATTTTACAAGAAAGTGTTTATAGTATTAAAGTGATTGATTAAAATGATATGTATTTTTTGTAATAATTTTTGACTATGTGTATATCATAAACTTCGTTATTCGCGAATTTCAGTTAACGCGATTTTTTTTGGAACGTATCCCTCGCGTAAAGCGAGGCATTACCGTATAAGGAAGTCGCGAATATCCTTATTATTAATTCAATAAGTAGATTAAAAGGAAAGAAGAATTTATAAATAGAAGAATTACCTGTTTCAGTTCTTTCTTGATAGCTCTCGTGACGTCTATGTTCTTTTTCTTCAAAAGTTTCACAGCGACTATGTTGCCGCGGTAAGACGCTATGGTGGTGTGAGCCCGCTTTTTCTCCATTTCATGAGGATGATTGTCCTATAAAACATATTAAAATATTTAATTTTAATAATTTAAAATATTATTCACACACTTAGAAAAGTGACTTATTTGACGAGAAAACGTATAAAAATTTGAACAAAATGGGATTCGAACCCGCGCTTCTTGGTGCCGTCCAAGCAGCTGCTAAACTGTGCCATACGTTCTGCTACCGGCTTCTGCTCGAAACTCTTTTACGCCTCTTCGAACTTATATTTGTTGTTGCTAGTGTGTTAGAGCGCTTGGACAGTTTCCGGAATTGGGGTTCGAATCCCGCTAGTTCATTTTTTTATACGTTTTTTTAAAAACGGCATCTTTTTCAATACTTATGCAGACAAAACAGTATGAAATTTGGCATTGTTAAAGTATATATGGAGAGGAATTGCAGAACAACGCCATATACAACGCTTTATGAGAATGTGAAATATATTAAATTAATAAGATTGTTTGACATTCACGTCTGTATAAAGTCTCATACACGTGTTGATCACACAACGAGTGTTTAACGTATCAAGGAGTCTTCAATACATTAATACGTTAAGGAAAACCTTTTTACGAAATCGTTGTACAAAACTGAGAGAGTCTTATGATATAATCATGAAATTTTATTAGCTTTCCACTTTTGCCTGAATATCAGGATAAGGAAGTAATTAGTGCTAAGATACTCTATATCTCATTTTCTGCTTGAAAACGAAACTTATTTATATAATCATTTCCTCAATTGGGGTTTGAACTAGCAACAAATCTCGTTTACCGTCAGACGCTATACCATAAAACCACAGTAGCCTCATAAACTCATATTTAACATAATATAATAAAAATATATATTAAAAGTACATCATATAATGAAAATAACATTTGAAGTTCATTTATAAAGAATCTTCTTATAGATTATTAAAGTCGTAAGTAAATTTATTATTTTGTAGTCGAATCGCCAGTGATGACATACTACCCCTACTTGAAATTCACTTCACGTTTTTCCCCTCACAGCAAGAGAGGACCTAGTGTCAAGACACTCTGTCCTGCACTTTTCGAAATCGAGACATTGCGTGTTTATTGGCAGAACTCAACGCCGCACTTTGTCTTTGGTCCCAGAGCAAAGAAATGGAGATTTATTATTTAACCCACAAGCATCGCGTCAATCACATAAACAATCTTCTTATAGATTATTTAAGTTTACGTATTCAAATTCAAATTTAAAATGTCTTTGTTCAAATAGACTTTTGTAAGCACTTTTGAATTGTCAAATGTACATAAAGCTACCACCGACTTGGAAGGCAGTTCTGTTGAGAAGAGCCAGCCAGAAACTCACCAGTGGTTTTTTTCAAATATATAAATTACAATTTAATTATTTGATATGGTAACTAACTGGCATTGGACTCATTCAGATTAATTCCACGCATTTTTAGCCTTTAAATACACTTCTACAGAGTAATAAGCCTTACTTATAAGTTTTAATGTGGTTTTTAACAATGATTTTTTATTGTTTTTTTTTTTACAATTATTTTGAATTTCTCCAGTGTTAAATCTAAAACAAGCTGTGGATTTTTATTATATGTATTATTGCGTAATAGACTCCCCAATGATGACATACCCTACTGAAGATCGACGCAGTACAAACAACTTGTTAATCGCTCGGGTGCTCTCGTTAATTATGGTTATTTGCGTAAATTTAATTTATTTTTTATTTATTCATGGGAATCCATTTACATTGAGGCTATCGTGATGCAGTGGGACAACATCTGACCGTAAACAATAGTTAAGTGTTCGATTTCCGCTTGGGGGAATAGTTTTATTTAAATTGTGTTCATTTCTCTGATGATGAGATAAAGCGCGGCATCGAATTCAAGCGGAGAGCAGAGGCCAGTGACAAAGATAAAGAGAGTGTTAGGACGCTAGATTCTCTCTGACGATCGTTCTATATATGATAAGGCAGAAACGAAAAAATGTATATGTCATTTTATAATATAACATACTCTTAGATTTCGATGCATGTATTTTTTGTTATTTCTTGCCGTTTTTTTTAGCGATAGTTTCGCTTTGTCTTCTTTTTTATTTCTTAGACGTAGGCATTGAAAAATATAGATTTTTTCATATTCCATGAATACTTTAGCCTGAGGTCCATATAATAAATAGACTGAGATTAGGTAGTGTCATGACACTATACTTTCTGCCAGAACTCTACTGTTATAACTCGATGTTGCTTTTATAATAAATTAAATTTTTTAATCAAATCATAGTCCCAAAGTAGGCATGGCCCAAATGGAGAGAGTTTGACTGTTGATAGTCAAGATTCCCACTCCGGATTTTATTTTTCATTTTTCCACTCTTGTATAAAAGATAAAGCATTGCGTTATGTTCTGCCAATGAACTCTCAATATCTCGATCCCGGAAATTAAAACGGATACACCCTCAGAATGCATATAAAGTTGTACACGAAATGTAGCTTACAAGGATTCAAATTACATGCATATTTGACTTGAAAGATATTTGCAAATACTTGTGTTTGGCTAAACTTGGTATTCCAACTTTGTATGAATGTTACAACTTAAATCAGTGATGTTACAACTTTTCTTATTAAGAGAACCGTGTAATATCTATCTAATCTAAGTTCTGACTGCAGTTCTATTATTGAAGTAAATTGATATGGAAATTTGGCCTTAAGTAAGTTATTACTAGACGGATTTTACTCTCACACCTTGAGTCTGACTAAACTATATTTCAAAAATTAAATATAATTTTCATTACTTTGCTTTAGTAAGACAAAGAAATGCAATTTCTTGCAAGAAAGCATACACCTATGTTTTGGATTCGATTCGAATGACAAATCATTATTGTAAATGCAAATCTCATTCATTCAACAACCTAACTATTAATAACCTAAAGTACAAGTCTACTATGTATAGACAAAGAAATAAGGATTTATTTATCACAACAACATTTTTAGAAAAGGTATAAAAATTTAAACGCTACGAACCCGCGCCTCTTGGAAGCCGTTAAGGCGCCCTTACCGCTAAACCGTGCGTTCTAAACTTGATTACGTTAAAATGCTTAAACGCATATTTCATCCACATAATTATTAAATACACAAATCTATACAAATAAAATGAAGAGGTAAAGTTTGTAACTTTGTTTCTAAGGGCTCATCTTCCGTAATACTGAACTTATCAAGAAAATTCTTCCACAATTAGAAAGCTACACTATTCAGGAGTGCTATGGGCTATATTTTAATATAATTGGACAGAAAAATAGAGAATATGAATAAGAATTTCGACGCAGCGGATAGTAGAACGCATGGCTCAGTGGTGAGAGCGCCTGAACGGTATTCAGGAGGCGCGGGTTCGAATCCCGCTGCGTTCAAATTTTTATACGTTTTCTTTAAATGTCTTTTTCAACAAGAAGTGGTTCGGTTAATTCATAATAAAATAAATAGTCAAATTTGACTATAAAATTCAAATTGCACTTTATATTGCAACAGAATATGAAATAAACAACGCAGTAATAAAACTAGTCTCTTTAAAGCACTCAAAGGCCGCATATAGCTAAAGTTCACTGAAAATACGGACATTGCGAAATCTGATTGAGAACACGATATTTCTAGCGTGTAGAATAGAGAGAGCCTATGGTGGTACAGTGGGACAACGTTTGACTATGAATCGAATGGTTGTGGGTTAGATTTCCATTCGGAGGGATGACATAAATCATTTTCATTTTTTTTAAATTTTTTTTTAATAGCTTCACGCTATATCCCGCACACAGCAGGGTAGGCAGAGGGAACCTAGTGTTAAAACACTCCGTTCCCCACTTTCCGCCGAATTCGGAGGCTTTGCGTGTTAAGTGGCGGAACTTAACGCCGCGCTTTACCTCAACCCAGAGCGAAGAAAATGGAAATATAATTTCCACTCCTCGAGTGGGAATCGAACCCACAACCAGTCGTTTACAGTCACACTCTTGTGCCACTGGGCCACGACTGGCCACAATTTTCATTGTCATTTTTCTACTATAGTTAATTCAAAAGGAGGCGTTGCTTTACGTCACCCAACAGACAACGTCGTCTTTCGTGTAGGAAGTTTGAGAGAACATTGTTCTATATGTGTGCTCTGCTAAAAAAGCATGAAACTATACTAGTTTTAAAAACACTGAAATATTTCAACTTAGCTAAGTTGAAAGGATTTTAGATTGAAATTCTCATTAAAGGATTGGTTTACATATATGTTCACGTATATCTATATCGTTGGTTTACGTATATCTATATCGTTTTCTGACGTGTGTTTCCTAATACCTAAATATAAGCGATTACGATGTAGGCGATTTAAAAAACTAATTTAAGCGAATTAAATTAGTTTAATTTATAATTTTATGTTAAAGAAACTAAATTAAGTTGGTATTTTATTATTAAAAATAATACATATATACTAAGGTTCCATTTTCCATTAAATATATTAATTAACATAAGGCAATTAGCAGCCAGGTAAATAAATTTGAGGAACCAAACTTTGGCACAATCTAAATGTGATGACTATTATAATTGTTGTTTAGCAATTATACATTAAGATTAACTTCGTCTGTAAATTAATAAACAATCTCTGCTAAATTTCAAGTTTGTATCAAATAATGAAGGATTTTCACATAACCTTGAGAGTGTCTTGGGACGCCTTTAATGCGGTCCTATTGCAAAATTCATTCTCAGAGGACGTTTCCGTACTAGTAACTATTTCCCTACCAAATTATATCTTTGAATGTCAAGAGATTTTCGATATGTTGTGATGAGTGACCTTACACTTTATATACGAGTATACATACTAGCTTTTACCCGCCGATTCATTCGATTGTTAATGGGAAATATAATTAATCTACGGCATTTGACCCTACGAATTGTTATATTAAATAGTTTATCGAAGATAAAGACTGCCCCATGGGAATGTCATGTTTTACTGTGGTAATAAGTAGCTTACGTCACTGACCAAATTCTTAACTATATGAACTAAAAAAATCATAATGATGCTTCGTTGTGATATGAAAAAAAGGTAAACATAGAAACACTTTTCTATAGGTACATAATACTAGAATAGTATGGATATAAATGTAGTGAGTTCAAGATGACTGACAAATGTCTAAAGACATCGTTGGGAGCTCGAAAGTATTTGGCTTTAAGTATTACTTTACAAAATGAACCTTACTTTGCATATTTTTGTATTTTTTACAAAATATTAATTTATTTTTCTTTCTTTTTTTTATTCGTATTTTTTTATAATTTTATACAATTCCGGAAACTATTTATCGGCTTAAAAAACGCTAATATATTTTTGTTAAATAGTCTGATTTGCAGACATCGTTAAAGTAAGGGTATGGCTCCGATGGGAATAACGCCCTACAAGCCACCCACAGCACATCTCCATATAGTCTTAATGGCTGAATGCAAGATTTTAACAGGAAAAAAAATAATACTTGCATTTCACAGTCACGTTTTCGTAATATGTAAAATACCGCTATTTTCCGTTCGTGGAGGAATTTCGAGAAATCCTTAGTATTCGTTGGTATAGGGGACACTTCCTAAGGAATTTGTATGCCAAATTCCAGCTTTCTACGCCCGTAGTGGGCGTAGAAAGTTTTGGTTATGTATTGTCAGTCACATAGTAACTCAAGTTTATAAGTACAGGTACTTACTACTTGACGAACTTTCAAGCAACAACTAGTGTTCTTGCCTGAAAGTCCTGAAAATTTGTCTAAAACGTCACATCATTTACTTTTACTGAAATTTATAAACTATAAGATATTTGAAAACATACAAACCAATATTTTTGTAAAATGTTAAGGTACAGTTTTGAAAACATAATAGAGGCATAATGGCAATAGGCACTGTTCCGCCTGACTGAAATCCCAGGTGGTTGCGCATTCATTCCCTATTCGACGGAATGTCATAACTTATAAAGCGTGAGACTGAGAATAATGGTAAATATTTGTTAGTGTCCGACCGAAGGTTCGGTTTCGGTTTCGGTTTCGGCAAGTTTCGGCAAAAAAATGTAGTTTCGGCAAAAAAATGTAGTTTCGGCCGTAGTTTCGGTTTCGGCAAAAACACTGCCGAACCTTCGGCAATGCCGAAACTCATGACGTACTCAAGAATTTTCACGTAGCTTAGATACTTTTGAGTGTTTTTATAGCTTGTGAACCTAATCTTAAGATGTAGTAAATTTTAATATATTATAAATTAATGATGAGAATACTATGAACTGCTGACGACAGATTAAATAAACTATCCCTGTTAGTCTGTAACGAAACTGTGTGTCTGTTCGCGTAAGTGTGGCTCCTTTCAGGGGTCGAATACCTATGATTGATTGATATTTTGCGAACCCTGGACTAGTTACCTTAATATTGCTTTGCCTTGATATTATTTAAATATAACGGTTTTCTATATAAATGTTACACAGTATAAAGTCAATAAGTTAATATAAATATACATATATGTAATGTAAATGCACAGTTACGTTAAAGGTGAAAACTTACCTTTTAACCACGTCTTGCCAATCTTAAGTGGCGACCAAGGGCCTTGATAGCCCACAGGTTCCGGGGCAACAGATCAAAAAACCTTTATGTAAGTCCCTAGGAGCCTTGGGTAAAGAGAACTGGCGTAGGTCTAGACTAACAAGTTCTCCGATCCATATAGTGGTCAAGTTAAAAAAATATATTTCAATGAAAAAAGATCGTTTTTTTTCTCTTTCAGCATTTATCAGTATAGAGCGGAACACGTCGTTTGAAGATATTTTTTTATCTTAAGATCTCAAAACTAGACACTTTAAGCTTTAAAATGTTTTTTTTTTATTTCAATGCGACTATTTTTGAGGAAAATACAGCCACTTAGAAAACCTTAAAAAAAATGTTTTTTTTATGATCCTTTAATTATTTCCGCTAGTTTATATAATAAAATCAACGTAATCACCAAAATTCAAATGCACGTGTAATTTTTAAAGCGTAAAAAATGTTTTTTTTTACATATTATTCAAATTTTATGACGTCATCAGCAGTTTCGGTTTCGGTTTCGGTTTCGGCCGAAACTGAAGTCAGAACCGAAGGTTCGGTTTCGGTTTCGGTTTCGGCTGAAAATTCAGTTTCGGTCGGACACTAATATTTGTTTTTGGTGGAGTTAAGCGCAGCAGCTCAATAAAATTTCGGTCAAAAAAATATTAAATTCATCAACTATCATAAAATTTAGCCGTCGCGGCGCAGTGAGTGCTATGTCTAAACACGATAGCTGTAGATTCTATTCCCATTGGAGGGAACGATTATATTTAAATTTTCATATCTCTGCTCTGTACAAAAGACACAGCGCAGCGTTAAGTTCCGCCTTTTACCACAAAATATTTCGACTTTGGGCGAAAAGCTGAGCCGAAGCTCTTAAAGCTGAAATAAAAATATCACATACCTTTTCACACGTTGTAATAAAAGTCAAATCCCTCGCTTCGATCCTCCACAACACAGACGCTAGTTTCTGTTCGTATCTATAATGTCTCAATAGCAGAGCCGCTGCTAGTATAGCGGCTGCGGCTACTGCGGCGGCAGCTGAGAGGGTCACGGGGTCATGGGGTAGAGAGCACTTCCGGCCGTCAAACCCGCATGGTGGTTCCGCTATAGGTGGTTTACCACCTATCCAAGCTATGGTTGTACCCCCTACTAGTTCCTAGAAATGGGAAGATTTGGTTAATAAGCTGTAAGTGACTTCATGGTGCCCACTGCACCATGATCATCCAACTATTGACTGTAAATGTGATAATTGTGATTAACATTTGTATTCAGAGAAATGAATTTTTTAAACTATTTTTATTTATTTGGTTAAGTAAGATATAATACGGTGTTGAGTTACGCCATTCTCAAAAGTCTATGTCTTAAATTTGGACGAAGTGGAGAACGCATGTGTATGCCACTAAGTTCTTTCTGCCTACCTTGTTATGTGTAATAAAATGTGACACTAAAAAATAAGGACAATCTATTTTTATCAAGTCTATTTTGAAATTTAAAACTGACACACATACATGTAAATGTTGAGAATAATTAATAGTAATTGATTTTAAAAGAAAATGCTTTGACCAGATTAATCGTGCATATAGGGAAATACATTTTTAAATAGCAAAATATAAACAAATAATCATATTAATTAGTTATATTTCTAATACCGAAAGATCATAATAATATTCTATCTACTATGGCCATAGAAATATACACTAAGGGTAATTCAACGCAACTATAGCATGCCGTTATTACATTATTATAGCAGATTGGCTTTGCGGCTAGATAATTATTTAATTTAGCTCACCATCGTGTGAAATATAGAACAGAGCTTGGATTATTTGTGTCAGTTATTTTCTCTATTCTATTATGTTTTGTATTTAGTAAAAGAAACTTTACGCTTTTTCCACCAAAATCAGAGAATCTAGTGACAAGACACTCCGTTCTGAACTTTCAGCCTAAATTGCCTGACGGAGCGAGAAAATTAAAATTATTGAAATATAATCATTTTCCCAAGTTCAAATTATAAAAAAGAAACATTTTTTTCTTTTCTAATTTCACTCTGTATCCCGCGTACAGCAGGGTAGACAGAGGGAACCTAGTTTTCTAACATTTTCTGCGGAATTTGGAGGCATTGCGTGTTAAG
The DNA here is from genome assembly GCA_019049465.1 of Dryas iulia moderata. Lineage (NCBI taxonomy): Eukaryota > Metazoa > Arthropoda > Insecta > Lepidoptera > Nymphalidae > Dryas > Dryas iulia. Next base: position 128,271 of record CM032422.1, on the reverse strand, counting down.
TGGCGAAACTTTGCCTCGATACCAGAGCGAAGAAAATGGAAATTTTAAATACTTCCACTCCTTGAGTGAGAATTGAACCCACAGTCAGTCGTTTACAGTCACAAATTTTGTGCCACTGCGCCACGAATGGCCCCAAAAAAAGGAAACTTCAATTATATATTTGTGTGAATATATTCTAAAAATAAACTTAATATAGAAGAACTTTTAGAAATACTCGTTTGATCTATCATATATATTTTCCACACTAATATTTAACTTAATAAGAATAAAATTGACTAAAGACTGCTTTGTCTATTCTGAGTACAAACCCCTTATAATTGTAGCTTCACGCTTTTCGTATAACATTTCGTATACGAAAAAGAACTATCAATCGATAAAAATATCGAAATACTTCGTTCTCTAGTCTCCCTCTAAAATAGAGACATTACGTGTCTTAATTAATTAATTAAGGAGCTTGCTTTTTCGTTTTTTTAGCTTCATTTTGTTTTTGTTCCCCTCATCGTGGGGAACGGAGTGTCTTAACACTAGGTTCCCTCTGCCTACCCTGCTGTATGCGGGATACAGCGTGAAGCTAAAAAAAATATTATTAACCATTTTAGCTTTAACTAACTGACTAATAGAAGTTTAGATTACACACTTGGCTTTCACCTAAAATGATAATCGTAAGTCTTAATTCGACAACTAAAACTTCTTAACTAGTTTCAAAGTACTGTGGAAGGAAAACACGTATAGTAAGGCAAGTATCGTTTCAGATATAAACTTAAAATATTATTGTGAAATAGAAAAATATTTTTTATTTAAAATCTCAATTTTGAACTTTAAGACATTATAATTTAAATATTATACTTCGCAACTCCACGCTTTTCTCCCGCATAACAGGATAGTCAAAGAGAACTTGGAATTGCGTATTAAGTAGCGGAACTCAACACCGCTTACTAGGACGAAGCAAAGTGTAGAATATTCTTTTTAGATTAACATATCTGTAATAATGACTTTCAGTAGGCAGGCCTACTACAAGGTGGGCCGACGATCTTATCAATGTCGCTGGATGCCGCTGAATGCGGAAAGCGCAGGACCGATCGTCGTGAAGATCCTTGGGAGAGGCCTATGTCCAGCAGAGGGCATCGAACGGCTGACATGATGATGATGATGATGATGATGAATAATGACTTTGGCTATATTGTAGAAAATTTTAATCCATACTTATATTATAAATGCGAAAATCTGTGTGTTTGTCTTATTTTTCAATAATCAACCTCTAAAGGGTTAAAATAGGGGATGAAAGTTCATATGAAAAATCTACACCGCTTGACTGATTGTAATGATTTTTTGCATATATATAGTGGATAATCCAAGGGTAAATATAGGCTACTTTATTTTTCACAAATCTACCACTGAGGGTTGCAATATACCGAAACAGCTACATAGATCAAGCGGCGAAGCCGCGAGCGGGCCGCTAGTCTTTTATAAACTAAATAAATACTTATGTATACACGGGTATTATGTGGCCATCATAGAGCAGTAGTCTTATTGATTGCTATGGATTGTATTCTCATTCAGGGAATATTAATGTTTATATTGTTACTAAGTTCTAATATAACAACACGCAACGTTAAGTTCCGCAAGTTAACTTAAAAAGTATAGTATGAAATATCAGGTGCTTTATATTTAAAAACTATATGTTGAAAAATTATCAATATCTATTTATGTTGAGGTAGGAATGGCAGGTGACAAGTGATATACATGTAATATAAAAATTGTGTGTGACGTATGATTGACAGGGTGAAAGAAAAATTATATAGGCGACACGACGCTTCGTGGGAACATTATTCTTAGTTAAATATTGAAATAAATAGTTGATTTAATTTTTAATTATCTTTATTACAAAAACCCGGATTGGTTGGACCATAAATAAATTGTAAATTTATAAATGATATTACATATGCAGTCATGCAAACCAGTGATTCTTTGTAGCGAAACTGCAGGATTATAAGTTCTATTCTACACTTCGCTTCGAATTGGTGCGCGGCGTTGAGTTCCGCCTAAAAACACGCATCTCTAGGCTCTGTATGTCTATCGTATTATGTGGGAAAATGCATAAAGGTCCTAAGTACACTTTTTAAATTATAATGCCCTGAGAATTTTAGAATTGTCCCCTTCTAATATGGCGAAAATTTGAATTTAGTCAGAAATTAAGGCGAAAGGTTGACGAAAATGTAATTTCTACCCGATTCAGTCAATTTAAAACGCCAGAGGTTGCTTCAGCCCTTACCGTTATAATATTTACGGAAATTCAAGGGTCGAAATTAATTCGGCGTGAAGAAAACATTCATAAGAAAACGCTTAGTGGCAAAAATTAAGATTAGACAATATTTGGTTAAAGATTTTAATGTGAAATTGCTTTTTCAATATATTTTTTTATTAAAATCTGATTGTCTTTATTAATTAATTAATTTATAATTAAATAAAATGATATTTTTATTTATAAATTTTGAAAATATTTATCAATGTCTTTGACATTAAAAAAAATAATATATAATTATTCTTTAAAGAGGGAATCGGATCTAGAATCGTCGTGTTTACAGTCAGACGCTGTGGCTATGTCATGTAGGCCTCTTTCTATTAAAATTGTCTATTTGGTCGAATCTAATACCCAAATGCATAATCTAATCAGACCCGAGTAAGAAATATATTTCACGTATAGTCTTTACCAACATATAAAAGCGCGGCGTTAAGTTCCGCCACTTAACACGCAATGCCTCCAGAATTCGGCGGGAAATTGGGAACGAGGTGTCTTAACACTAGGTTTCCTCTGCCTATCCTGCTGTGTGCGGGATAAAGCGTGAAACTATAAAAGAACTCTTTAACGGAATTCGAACCCAATACTCATAAATAATCTTTACTCAGCACATTTGAACGTTTAATTTTCTGATCTTATTTATATCTTCAGCTAGACTCAAGGTTAATACTTAATTATAATTATATTTTTGTATTCACGAAGTGTTTTCTTTTTGACTGGAGGTCAAAATTCATTATGTTCGTCGCCGTATAAGAATTTACAAATGAGAAATAAACAAAGGAATTATTTTAAAATATCCTTAATGCTTCAGTTTAATTAAGTAAATTGAGAAGATGAATAAATACTCATCTTATCACCTAATATCACCTTTTCTTAAGAAACTTTATTTAATTATAATAAATCTAACCTAACCACATAAAAAAGACTATCAGTTCTTAAGTGGTGGAACTCAACGCCGCGCTTTTTCATTTTAACGTACGTATAATAATAACATACATTTTTAAATTTTAAATAACTAATTAATAACATATTTTGCTTTTGTGATTTGTACAATTTTGTAATAAAACTAGCCTTAACTGGATTAATCGAAAATATTTTTGGTATTCGAAATCACATTTTTAGAAACCGAAAATCGAAACTTGTTAGAACACTTTACAGTCCGTGGTCACAGGTCTGTCTACCTTTATTGTAGACTACGGAAGACTGTGGCTGAATATATGTACCGGCGAAATTTGCCAAAAATAAACACGACTTTCGATTAATTCGGCTTTATTTTAAAATAATAAATTAATATTACTACAAGGTAAACGTAAGCGGTTATTTCTTAGAAGTTCAAAACTCGCAACAATGCTTTGAAACAATTTAGGCTTTATGCCGATTAAAATTGATAATAGTAATTGTACTGTTAATAATGAAAGATTTTTCGTAATATTGTAAAGAACTTATAGCTCAATTACATAAAGTATTTAGTAGCGCGGCTTCAAATATTGCTACGTTTACGAGTGTTGGGCAAAATTCAATTGCAATTAACAATTAAATATTGGGGCCAGTCGTGGCGCAGTGGCACACACGTCTGGAAACGACTGGTTGTGGGTTCGATTCCCACTCGAGGAGTGGATATTTAATATTTCCATTGCGTGTTAAGTGGCGAAGAAAATTATACCAGAGCGAAGAAAATTATACTTTCAAATATATTTAACTATATATTTCCATATATTAAATATTTCCACTCCTCGACTGCGAATCGAACCCACAACCTGTCACTTAATAGTCACACTTTTGTGCCTCTGCGTCAAGACCGGGGGAGGGAGGATTACTTTTTGCCTACTTTGTTATCCTAAAAAAATAATGCTAAAAACGCTCAGTTCTTATTTTTCATCGTAAAAATAAGTAATAGTAAGCAAGTAAATAAATAATATAACAATAGAGATTTCGTGGATTGAAGTAGAAGTTCGCTTTAACGTTGAAAGAAAATATTATTCAAACCCATCACGAAATCTTTTGGCAAATAGAAAAATATAGTACAATAGTATTGTATATATTATGTATGTGGATATTTTTACCTCTTTCAATTTCACCACGAAGGCAAGTACTGTTTATATTTTATTTTTATAGCTTCACGCTGTATCCCGCACACAGCAGGGTAGGCAGAGGAAACCTAGTGTTAAGAGACTCCGTTCCCCACTGATATACATAATATATATATTGTTTATATGATATCTGTCTGTTCATGGGAGAAACATGAGAAAAATCATTATTGGGGGTATTTATCAATGTAATAGAACCCAAATTTGTAATTTTCCTAAGTGTGTGAATAACACCCTAAAATGGTAAAAAATATTTATTAAATAGCTTTCTCTCTTGATAAACGATTGTTCGTAAAATAATCTTTGGATAGCAGACTTAATTAAATACCTCTCTACAGAAATACTATCAACATAAATATGTCTTAATAAAAAAGCGTATAAGAATTTCGACGCAACTGGTATTCACGGTACGGCTAAGCGGTCAGAGAGCCTGAACGGTTTTCAGGAGGCGGGGGTTCGAATCCCGCTGCGTTCAAATTTTCAATTTCCTAAGTGTATGAATAAAACTAAATTGTTAAAAAGTACTATAACTAAGTTACATAAAGGTTCTGTAACTTAGTTATAGTATCTTAGTATGTAACTTAGTTTATCAATGTAATAGAACCCAAATGAATAATTTGTAATTTTCTTTTCTGTTTGTCTGTTTGTTAGTGGACAAATGAATAAATGGCTTAACTAATTTAAATGTAGTTTTCACTATTGTATTTTATGATTTGTGTAGTTTATGCAGTAGTCGCCAGTATTACATAAAATTGTATAAAATGTAACTTTATCGTAAAAATTACGTATCGAAGATCATTATAAAAATGTTCGTGATATTAAATAATAGAGCTTTAGAATTTGTAACTATTAATAAAACGAAGTAATATTTGCTTATATATACGGTATTTAGGGCAGAAATTAGAAATGTGGAAATCTCAGGGCTACAAAAGAATAAAGTTAAATCCAAATATTTCTTGGCCGCAAAAATAAATTAAATATTATAAGTAAAATACAATGTATTAATTTGAATTTCTTGTGGAGGCCCCTCTTTTGTAGAGGTACCGGGGGAGTGACACCCATAGAAACCACCCCCCCCCCTTAAGTAAATTAATTAAAATGTTAAATATGGCCCTGACAGTCCGTACTACATTATTACCTAATGTTAAGTACGTTTGATGTAACTTAAGTACTATTATTTACTACAATTACTTAAATAATATTCTATTATAATGTAGACTAAGAAATATGATCATAGTTTTAATTTACTTGAGCCTTGTTGAAGCGTAAAGTAAGCAGGACCTTAGCAACTCATGTATGTGTAAATCATTCACTTAAAAAATGAACTTTTGAAGACGATTTTTAATACTCTTTACTATATCAAGGGCCAGTCGTGGTGCAGAGGCACAAAGTTTGGCTGTAAAGCTAAAGTTGGTTCGATTCCCACTCGAGGAAATGGAAACATTTATTATTTTCATTGTAGAGGCTTCGCTCTGGTGTCGAGGCAAAGCGCGACGTCAAGTTGCGTCACTTAACACGCAATGTCCCCAAAGCGGCCGAAGGTGGAGAACGGAGTGTCTTAACGCTAGGTTCCCTCTGCCTACCCTGCTGTATAAGCGGAATACAGCGTGAAGCTAGAAAAAAATATTTTATTTTATATATAATATTTTTTTCCTAATCCCTTGTGAGTCACCAAAGATAAGCTTGTGTATGAGTGTATGTTATCTAAACATCTTATATGCATGTGCTTGTATGGTACAGTGGAGGTACATTCAATGTTAGAGTAGACGATTTATACATTTTTTTAGCTTTATGCTGTATCTCGCACGCATCAGGGTAGGCAAAGGGAACTTAGTGCTAAGACACTCCGTTCCCCGCTTTCCGCCGAATTCATAGCGTGTCATAGCGTGTTAAGTGGTGGAACTTAACGCCGCCCTTTGCCTCGACACCAAAGCGAAGAAAACGTAAATATTCAATATTTCCAATCCTCGATTGGGAATCGAACCCAAAACCAGTCGTTTACAGTCACACGCTTGTGCCCCTACGCCAGGACTGAACCCAATTTATACATCCATCTCAATTCACACGAAAGTGATGTCAAACACAATGTTAGCATGTGTAATATAAATTTTAGTAATTTAATATATTTATAATGTGTTACAATACAAAATATACTTTTTCTAAAGATATATATTAATTTAAATATGTCAATTCTCTAACTCCTTAGTCTGAATAAATAAGATGTCTGAATATATAATAGTTTCTTTATAAACTTTTGGGTCTGTAAAAACATTTTGCCTGTATCCTGTCACCTAGATTTGTTATTCCTATTGTGCCCAAATTCGAAGACCTTTTTAGTCAATGAGTTTATCTATTCCAAGGTCAATTGAGAATTGTCCACTTTTTACATAAAAAGAAAATAAAAATTATAACGATATTTTGTTAAATTTTATATTAAAATGAAGTTAGATAAAGTTTCCTGGGCGTATTATACAAGAAATCTTTTGAAACATGTTCAAACACTTTGCTTAACGATCACAACATGGAAAGTTTCCAAGAAGCACAGGTTCGAATCCCGCTGTGTATAAATTTTTGTAACACTTTTCAAAAAATGTTTTTTAGTTTCGTAAATGTGCAAAATAACAGTATAAAATGTTAAAAGTTAAGTTAATCTCTGCACTATATTAGTTAGTATTTTTTCTTTTTCTTGTTTATGAAATAAGTACCTATTTATGTGAGATATTTTAGAATTGCTATGTTAAACTTCGCATCGCATCCATACTTATATTATAAATGGGAAAGTCTGTCTGTTTGTCTGTCACGCTTTCAAGGCTGATCTACCGGTCCGATTTGGATCAAATTTGGAATGAAGATACTAAATAGTCCAGGATCAGATATAGTCTACTTATTATTAATAGGAGATGAAAGTTTATATGAAAAACCTAAACCGCTTATAATGAATTTTGGCATAAATATAGTAAATATTCTAAGGTTAAACATACGCTACTTTATTTTTCTAAAGTCTACCCCTGAGGGTTGCAATATAACGAAACAGTTATGTAGTTCACGCGGCGAAGCCGCGAGCGGGCCGCTAGTAGCACTATAAAAATAAAAAATGGCTAAGAGAACTTTGTGTCACCCTGTTTCAAAACTATCCTTCCGAATTCCAGGCATTTTGTTTTAAGTTTTGGACCTCAACGTCGCAGTTTGTAATGCCAGAGCAAACGGAAATAAATTAAATATAATCATTCCGCCAAGTGGGAATCGAACCTACTACCGAAACAAGCATATCACAGTTACACGGTAGGCACGCTGCAAAATGTATAAAAAATGTCTATTTGTAATAATAAAAAAATGCTACATGCATTTAGTAAGAAGCGGTACACAGTACATACCCTAAAATAACATTTTTACAATATTTTACTGTATTTTCTTTTGTTCTAGCTATTCTCTGGAACGGCTGGGCAGATTTTGACGGGACTTTCACTGGCAAATAACTGGTGTAATGAGGGTGTACCTATATTTTGGCTACTTATATTTTTTTAGTTACATTCCACGCGGGCGAAGTTATAAGCACAGTTAGTACATTATACAAAATTTAACCTCGCTGTATTTGAAGCCAAACTCAGGGGATTTAATGAGTCGCTTTAAATACGTCCTTATTACGTTACGTTGACATTCTTACAATAAAAATTATCATATACAGTCCAAGTTACTATTGGGCAACTTTAATTGGGTTATATTGTTTCAAAGCATTGTTGCGAGTTTTGAACTTCTAAAACATAACCGCTAATGAAGTTTACCTTGTAACATTAATTTAATTTTATTATATGATGAATTTAGATTTGATTCTGTCGTGGCGCAGTTCGACAGCGTCGAAGTAAACGTAAACGTGATTGCTGTGGGTTCGATTCTCCCTCGTGGAAACTATTATTTTCATATCACCGCTCTGGGATATCACACAAAGCGCGGCTTTAATGTTTGCCACATACAACGGAATGTCTTGATTTTGGCGGAAAGTGGAGAATGGAGTGTCTTGACATTAGGTTCCCTCTAACCATGTGGGAAAAATGTGAACTTACTTTTTAGCTTTATTAATGGTTAAGAATGTATTTTGACATTAAATAAGCACAGCGTCATCAATTTCAACAAAATAGAGGGAGATCAGAGTATTTGGCTTTTAATTCGTTTTCTTTACGTAAGAATTATCGAAATATATGAAAGCTCACTTCACTCCTAATTTAATCATTTTAGCATACAATTGTCAATATAACAATATAATTCTGACATACAAACGTATAATTGTAATAAAACATTTCTTACTAAGCAAGTAGCTAATATAAGTAAATACAAATAACAAAAGTATTTCGCAATCGTCGTAATATTTTCCATATTATCAACTTCACGTTTGAGTGAACATACAATTCTTGTTCTTAGAATTATTATATTAAATTATACAACTTGTAATACGCAACTTTGCTTGCGGAGATTACAAAATTAAATTACATAGTTTCTCGTCTTCGTAGGAATTTCAGTTCGCGAATATGACTCATTGTGTTATTTGTGGTGGAAGTCAATATATTTTTTTCTGTGTCAGATAGAGTGTCAAGACACTTCGTCCTCCACTTTCCGCTCTAAATGAGGACATGGCGTGTTGAGTGGCGGAACTCAATCCCACGTTTTGGCTTTATTAGTGAGAAGAGATGAAAATATAAACATAATCATTCCTCCGAGTGGAAATCGAACTTCCTATCATCATGTATTTTTTTTTAGCTTCACGCTGTATCCCGCACACAGCAGGGTAGGCAGAGGAAACCTAGTAGTAAGACAGTCCGTTCCCCACGCATCGCCAAATCGGAGGCATTGCCGCGCTTTGCCTCGACACCAGAGCAAAAAAATGGAAATATTAAACATATCCATTCCTCGAGTGGGAATCGAACCCACAACCAGTCGCTTACAGTCACACGCTTGTGCCACTGCGCCGCGACTGGCATCCTGTATACAGTCATAAATTATTACACTGCACTATGATGGTCACAACACGATAGGATTAAAAAAAAATATTTTCCGAACTGCTAAGAAATAGATTGGGTGGAAGATTTCACGCCTAATCGAGCAAAATGTAGGGAACAGAATGATTAATTATTAGTTTCCCTCTGAAAACCATACGAAAATCTAGGAACATGTTGACAAATTATGTTCCTTTTTTTTCAAATACATCTATTTTAAAGGTGTAATTTTTACAGTTAAGATAAAAAAAAAAAGTTGTAAGACTTACTTTAAAAAATAAGCATTAGACGTATAAGAAAGACGTTAAAAAAAATATTTGTACAATAATTTCGTGGGTTCAAATCTTTTTGAAATAAACGCTATTTTTTTGACTATTTACATGTATGCTTCGCTAAAATCCAACTTATTTTTTACTGATTTTATTTTTAGATAGAAATTACTATCTGTTAAAGTATGTACTTATTTCTCAAGAGAAATTTCACGTATGCAAAATAAGAATAAAGAATACCATATTATTTTTCCAATTTACATATTACAAAATAGAAAGTTAAAAAACTTTTTGTATAAATAAGACTCAAAAAATTTGAAATATTTAATAAGTAGCATTCTTTCCTGGCAAACGAATGCTCGTAGAATAAATAATCTTAGGGTAGCAAAAATTTATAAAAATCTCTCTACAGAGATGCTAGCAACAAAATTAAATTTTAATAATTCTAATAAGAATTTCAATACACGAAAATATATAGTTTGAGGGTCAGCTACTGAGCACTTAGACGGTTCAAAGAGGCGTCGGTTCGTATCCCCGTCGAATATTAAAATTAAAATTAAATAGCTTCACGCTATATCCCGCACACAGCAGGGTAGGCAGAGGGAACCTAGTGTTAAGACACTCCGTTCCCCACTTTCCGCCGAATTCGGAGGCATTGCGTGTTAAGTGGCGGAACTTAACGCCGCGCTTTACCTCGACACCAGAGCGAAGAAAATGGAAACATTAAATATTTCCACTCCTCGAGTGGGAATCGAACCCACAACCAGTCGTTTACAGTCACAAGTCACGTTGTCTAAAAATGTTACTTAATTTCCAAAATATATGAATAACACTTTAAAAATATAATAATAAACTTACGTGTTAAAATACACTTACACTTAAACTTTAAAAATAGAATAACACTTTAAAACGAAAATATTGTACAAAGTTATATAGCACATACATAAGAAAAACAATCATATTCGATAACAAATGTGTAATTCCTTTTACAACGAAATTGTACCACGTTTCCGAGAATAATTGATCATTATTGAAAAATAAATAATGAAATTTATAATGAAATAAGATATTCCTTTGAAAGCTTTACATTTATTTATTGAATAATGGTAAATTTAATAAATTAAACATATCGGAAGTAATCAAATGTGCATTTAAAAATTACATCATATATATTTTTTACAGCTCCACCACTGGCCCCAAATATTAAATATAATTAATATATTTTAATTGAAATCTAATATTTCCATTTCCTTCGCTCTGGTATCAGAGGTAAAGCGCGGCATTTAGTTTCGCCACTTAACACGCAATGGCTCCAAATTAAGGCGGAAAGTGGGGAACGGAGTGTCTTATCACTAGGTTCCCTCTGTCTACCCTGCTATGTGCGGGATACAGCGTGAAGCTATAAAAGAAACGCTTCTTACTTCTTACGAATACTAACAAAAGTTATTGTAAAGAATGGTCATTTAGCAAGAGAGATTGGCTATTCATAGCATATTGTGTATAAAAAATACCGCAATATTTTAACAAGGAATAAAAAATAAACAATTCTATTCAAATCTTTAGAAATTCATAATAAATCATAAGAAAATTATTTTTTGTGTAATATAATATTTACTGTAAGCGGAAGAACGTATTTTGGGTGAAAAATCTCTACCAAATCCCCTCTGGCACAATTTTAATTAATAAATATACTATAAACGATGCTATATCCAATTACTGTTTCATGTTTGGAGTTTTTAATATTCGGTGAAGTGAAAAAGATACTATTTCATGTTAAAATACGTAAAATTACCCATTGAAAAAGTTTTATGTATGATTTTAAATAATAAATATTGTATTTATTAACTAGCTGTGCTCGCGACTTTGCTCACGTTTTAAAACAAGTGGCTTGAACATATTACAACACTCCTTATTGCAACAGCTATCTACTAGTAAAAGTCAGTCATCAAAATCAGTCCAGCTGTTCCAGAGATTAGCCGGAACAAACAAGCAAATAGACAGGCAGACATTTTTACCAATTAAGCTACACGCGCTCGTACATTTTCAGCTTCCAACGAAATTTTCAAATGGGTGTTACAAGTTTTATTAAAGGTCATCTTTTCGAAGGTTGGTTCGCAGTGGAACATCGTGTGACAGTAAATACGATGACTTTTGGATGGATTCTCACTCAAGGAATTTAAATATTAAATATTTAATTTCCTTCGCCCTGGTGTCCACGTTAAACGGCGGCGTTAAATTCCACTACTTAATACACAATGTGTCGGATTCGGGTAGAAGAAAAGATTCTGAGTACATTGCTACTCAAAGATATATAGTTATAAATTATTGATAATTTCTACACAAAAATTATATTTTTTTCATTAAGCTATTATAATAATGATAATACTTACAGGTAATATATCAGTGGTGTTAGCGTAGCGGAACGCGGCAACTGGCTGGGCGCTCCATCCGCTGGGCGCATTCGGATCTTGTACTACACCTATCACTGAGAAGTTACCCTCTGCGTCTCCTGCACTATCCATGTTTACCTGAAACAATAAAAAATAGCTTTGTGCTTAATCTCGACTTAATAATATACCGAGGTAGGCAGAGGGAAGCTAGTTTCATGACATTTAGTTTTTCACTATCCACCAGAATTCGAATTGTGCATTAATTGCATTTAATAATTTAAATAATTAATTTGAGTTGAAAACAATTTACATAATAATCATTCCCTCAAGTAGCAATCGAACAAACGACAATCACGTTCAAATTGTGTACGTCAGGTTTCCACTGTGCCACGATGGGCTTCTTTACCTGTACACATTACCTAATTAAGCTTTGAAATGAAACTATTTTATACTCGGATTAATCATATATATTGTTAATATTCGAAAATATATTTTACAGAACCCAACATTTTTATATTTCTTAATTAGTTATATTAAAAATGTGTAAATATAAGTGAAACTACACTATTTCGAGGCGTAAAATGCCTACTGGAGTGTCTACACAGGGCTCTCGCTGTCTACCCTGCAAAGCAAGAAAAAAAACATATATTGTTAAAAGCGCATTAAAATAAAACTACAATAACTAGTAACGATGTAGTATCTAAATATAGCATCGTATACATTTCCAAGAAGTGCTGTCAACTACAAACGTATCTGAATGTGTTTTCAAACAACTTGAAGATACTTTATACAGCACTTATGTAGATACGTAACGTTAAAACTACGAGTAGTTAGTAGGGTTGGAAACGTTGTGTGAATATCTGATTATCGATTTTGTTTCGGTCGTTGTAAAATTCAATTCTCGTAATTGATTTATCTATTAAAAAATGATTCTTGCATAAAAAGCGATTTTGAGTAAACGGAAAAAAAAGAAAATTTAATCTTTAGTCATCGTTTTAAGATAAAGACCATAAATTAGATGTAATCGAATTCTAAAAACGATTTATTTTTTAGACATCAATCGATCAGTTATAATTTCTGATAACTGGGAATCGAGTTCAGATGATTTCATAACGAATACTTAGGTAGGGTAGAATCGAAATCGATTTTATCAACTCTATAAGTTAACGCTTGCGACCTTGTCAGGTTTATTTATATTTTCACTTTAGCATTTGTCTTGCTTAAATCTATGTGAGCAGAGAGACACGTAAGTTTTAAGTGGAAAAGATTTTATCTCGAAGTCTAATACGATCTTATTTTGCAGTATATTTATTAAAAAAGACGATTTTCTCACTTAATAACCGACAGGCAATGCACAACCGAAAGGTTCTAAGCGTCGAAAGCTAAAGTCAGCATGTTGATTCCCTGGGAAATGTAGGCTAGCAATAAGAAAGGATTTTCCTATATTCCGAGGCGAGATTTGTTTAAATGGCAAGCGATCTTGCGTGTGACAACTTGAATGGGATAAAATGCTATGAAATATTATAAAAAATGATTTCTTCGAACAGGCATGTCCTTGGCCCTTGAACTTTGGTCGCTAGCCAAGTTTTTACTTATTTAACACGCTTTATCGGGTTTCCTTCAAACACAACGTTTCGTTCAATACTCTTATTCCTGCCCTCGTATCAATTTCAAGGTCGATTGCACAGTTTCTGTTGTGATCCGAACAATATTGCAAGTTCGTAATAGAATCTACGAGTATACTATAAGAGAATAATAAAAATAGAATATTTGTACACGTACATATTTGGAATTACTGAACGGATTTGAATGACATCTTTTTTGTTTACCATTAAGGTGTAGGCAAAAGATAGGCTATTATTGATTATGAAGAGTGAAACTAATGTACTACTGATGTAGAACTATACTATAGACATGACGAAATTGAGCCTTAACAAAATTTGTTCAGCGTGATTGATATTTTGGTGGAGAGGGTCAGTCCACGTAAACGAAGTAATGGGGAGCCACTAGTTGGAAATAAAATTAAAATAATATAATTCTTTATTTATATAAAAGGCACTACAAATTTGAGAATCCTCTCTTATTCCATCTACACATCTAAAGGAACCTAAGAGTTATATAACCCTTTTACGATCAGTAGTGTTGACTATGTTTTTTCTGCCAGTCACTTAGTAACGCAAAACTTTTGTATATATAGATTTTTTTTTTAGCGTCACGCTGTATCCTGCACACAGCAGGGTAGGCAGAGGGAACCTAGTATTAAGATACTCCGTTCCCCACTTTCCACCAAATTCGGAGGCATTGCGTGTTAAGTGGTGGAACTTAACGCCGCGATTTTACCTCGACACCAGAGCGAAGAAAATGAAAATATTAAATACTTCCACTCCTCGAGTGGGAATCGAACCCACAACCAGTCGTTTACAGTCACACGCTTGTGCCACTGGGCCACGACTGGCTAACTGGCTATATATATAGATAATGCTTGAAAAACGTTCTACTTTATAAATTTCTAGGAATTATAAAAGCGTGCAGAGATAACATCATCATTCCATTCTCAATGTCTACATTCAAACTAAATATTGTGTGTTGATCGGATGCTTTTCAGCCACATTCGAGATACGCGCGTTAAATGGCGGAACTAAACGCCGGGAATTTAAGACATATAATATATTTTAAATCTCCCGATCCCCGAAGATTTATAATATATCGTCCCCACGAGAACAGCGAAAAATTGATAAATTACCACTTTTTAATAAATGAAGTTTACAAAACATTTAAAAATATTACACAGAACAATATTTAAACAAACCTTTTAATATATTTGGCTGAGCATCGTTAAATTCAATTAGTGAAGTATTATTTACTCGCCAAATTGTGTGTTTCAATTAATTACGGTTTTTTATAACATCATATGTTTTATTAAGTCATTGTAGCTCAGTGGAATAGTTGAGTTAGTAGGTGGTGGAAGTTTGTGTTGTATTCTGATTTGAGTTAATATACAATTAGAATAAATAATAATAGGTTTATCTGTATACTCTGTTACCTTAAATTAGAGTAAAATAAAATTAAATAAATAGCTTCACGCTATATCCCGCACACAGCAGGGTAGGCAGAGGGAACCTAGTGTTAAGACACTCCGTTCCCCACTTTCCGCCGAATTCGGAGGCTTGCGTGTTAAGTGGCGGAACTTAACGCCGCGCTTTACCTCGACACCAGAGCGAAAAAAATGGAAATATAATTTCCACTCCTCAAGTGGGAATCGAACCCACAACCAGTCGTTTACAGTCACACTCTTGTGCCACTGGGCCACGACTGGCCACAAGAGTAAAGCTATTCTATAAAATAATTTTATTTCCTATTCAGGCATCAATAATTGTCAATTAGACAAAAATAAAATCAGTTAAGCCTGTGTCTATTAATTAAAACCAACAATTGTGTAGCAATTATATTTGAATTGGAAGCTCCAAATTTTCAATAGTTCCATAATTAAATATTAACTATAACTTTGAGGCTATGTAGCGCAGTGGGACAGAATTCAAATGTAAATGCGATTAGTTGTGGGGTCTATTCTCACTCGGGAGAATGATTATATTTAAATTATTATATGTTAATGTGGCCAGTCGTGACCCAGTGGCACAAGCGTGTGACTGTAAACGACTGGTTGTGGGTTCGATTCCCACTCGAGGAGTGGAAATATTTAATATTTCCATTTCCTTCGCTCTGGTCTCGAGGTAAAGCGCGGCGTTAAGTTCCGCCACTTAACACGCAATGCCTCCGAATTCAGCGGAAAGTGGGGAACGGAGTGTCTTAACACTAGGTTCCCTCTGCCTACCCTGCTGTGTGCGGGATATAGCGTGAAGCTATATATATTATATGTTAATGAGTACGATTTATTTAAATATAATCATTTCCCGTTCCTCTCTCTAAAGACAAAGCACGGAATTGAGTTCCGCTATTCAAAACGTAACGCTTGAGACGTAGCATTTCTTGTAGAAAGAAGGGAAAGGAGTGTATAGACACTCGACTATTTCTGTAAAAAAACCAATAGCTACGTTCATTGTATGGAATTTTTCTTTCTTCTCTCAAGGAGATATTTCTTTTTGTTATTGAATAAAGCAGGCGAACGAGCAGAAGGACCACCTGATGATAAGCAGTTACCTTGACATACACAACATTAGAGGTGTTGTGGATGCGTAGCCGTCCTTGAAGGTGAAGGAAAGAAGGAGGGGGGAATGAGGAGGCTTACATGTCATCAAACCGGAACACATCATCACATGTTTAGCGATTCGTCTTTGATATGATAACGATCGCCAGCGAGTTGGAGAACGAAAAAAACTTGGTGGTAGGCTACCTTTTACCGAAGGTTACCTAACGGCAGAAGGGAAATATATTCTTTACCCGTCTACCTACCACGGGTAGTATTTCTCACCTTGCTACATAATATTTAACCCATAATTTTAAAAATGATTAGAAATCACCTTTCTCTTTACTCCGTGCATATCAGAAACAAAGTACTATGGGACACAAACTGTTGTTTAAGTATACGAAAATTCCGTGCTGCTAAGTTAATTTATATACAAATATTTCAATCAGCCATATAGATATGTTGTTAACATTGGAAGTTTTATTATTAAAAGTTTCTTAAATTCCACTCTGTTACAAGTATACTCGTACAACAAACAAGAGGTATTTGTTGTATACTTTCTACAATAATTAATTAAAGATATGAAGGTAATACGAGTACGTCGCAAAATACAAATTTTGATGAAATTGAGTTCAAAGTTTGATATCAACAGGTGAACTGTTACATATTTTACAATAGGGGGAAGTTTAATTATTATAATGTAATGTAGTACTTCAGTACAAAAAGATTGAAAGTAATTAATTGTTCTCTTATTGAGACCATCGTGGCTCAATAGAGCAGAGTCTGACCCTAAACGTGATTATTGTGATTTGTGAATACTGATGATATTTTTTTACGATGCATAATAGGTATAAAAATAAAGACATTTTCATTTCTACGCTCGAATAACTAAGACTAGGTGTTCAGTTCCTCTATTCAACATGCAATGTTTCAATTTCGATTGAAAATTTGAATGCAGGTGGCCATAACACTACCAACCAATCAATAATATTTAACTATCCCGCTTTGAGAGAAAGCACGTGAAGCTGCAAAAATATCTGGGACCACGATCGAAGTAAACAAAGTAGCAGTTTCAATAAAAAGTAAGTTATTTGGAAATATTTTAACTCGACAAAAGCCTATTAACGATGTTAATAGGCTTTTGGCTTTTGCCCAATAAAAGAAATAATATATTATAAGTACCATAAATAAATAAATATTAACTAAATAATAAATAAAGAGACTTCTCTTTTTTTCTCGCATAATAAAGTCCAAAAGAACTATTGTTTAGAAAATCCACTTTACAGCCCAAATCAAGGCATTGCATGTTGAGTGGTGGAACACAACGCTAAATTTTTTTTATAATAAATAAATATCAAAAATATTCTGCTCTTTACGTAACTCTTACAAATCTTAATTGTACTCGTATAATACAAATATATCAAATGTTCACAAAACATGTTTTATTTAGATGTATATTATACGATTGACTATTTATCTTCAAGGATTTACCTCATAACTTAGAAAGCTTTGTTCAAAGCTTACCTTTACCTTATAGAAGTGCCAAGCCGATCTCAATATGATCGATTTATCCGCCCATATTCTGTTGTCTAACTAAATTGAAATACATTTACGATGGGCTGCTTGCTGAAATGTGTTTGTAGAGATCGCAACAATGGCCGCAATCGGTTATTAAATTGAGTAATATAAATAAGAATGTCAAAGTTATTGCTTGAAATAACTTTCTCTTAATTAAATATAACATAGTAGTATAACCCTTTTAATATATTTTATGGAATTGATATATTTAGAACTGAAATATATAGGAAGTGTAGGTTCGATTCTTCATTCTTCATTTTTGAAGAAATCCGAAGAGTATTGCATGTATTCAATTCAAATTCAATTCAAAATATCTTTATACAAATAGACTTTTGTAAACACTTTTGAATCCTAGAATGTACATAAGCTACCACCGACTCGGAAGGCAGTTCTATTAGAGAAAACATTACGTGTTTAGTGCAGCATAGTATAAAAAAGTTTTAGTGGGATTCGAATTTGATGTTCGTTTAAAATTTTGATAACAGTTTCAAGGGTTACTAAGGGACATTCCAATGTAATAATACTCTGTTCTTGACTTTTCGCACAAAATTAAACTAAACTTTCTAAAAATAATGGGTTTTATAAGTGCATTTGTTGTCCTAAATGTGCGAAAAATATGATATTTTCTTAATTATTATTTTTTAAACCATATAGAACAGAACTTACATCAAATCCCTGCAAAGATCTATAAGTAGTAGGTCTCAGTAGCCTCATCAACGTTGCTCCATCCGTCGGGGGAAGACCGTTACGCATGGCAGCGGACGCCGCCCTCGCCCAGAGGGTCACAGCGTCAAATAAATGTGCAGCTTCTATTGGTACCTGTAAAAAACAACATTATATAATATAGTAAATTAGAATGTTTTAAGCGGATTCATTGCGTATATTGTGGTATTTGAAATATAGTATTTTAGAAAACCCAAGTTATTGAATATTTAATAGTAGCTCGTAATCATCGGTATACTGAATTTTATTTAAGATAAATATAGAGAGTTCCGCTACTCAACACGCAATGTCTCCATTTCAGGTGGTAAGCGGAGTGACTCCGGGTTTTGACTGACTACCTACCTACTAAATTTAAAATAAGCTTTATTTTAAATATATATAGCTTCACGCTATATCCCGCACACAGCAGGGTAGGCAGAGGGAACCTAGTGTTAAGACACTCCGTTCCCCACTTTCCGCCGAATTCGGAGGCTTTCGTGTTAAGTGGCGGAACTTAACGCCGCGCTTTACCTCGACACCAGAGCGAAGAAAATGGAAATATAATTTCCACTCCTCGAGTGGGAATCGAACCCACAACCAGTCGTTTACAGTCACACTCTTGTGCCACTGGGCCACGACTGGCCTTTAAAAATGTAAAATCACTAATGTCAAAGATCTTTTTATATAATATTTGGGTTACATTGACCCTGGCCATAATACAGAAGAAATACGTTTTATCATGTCTGAGAAAGGAACTGTCAACTTTGACATTTGAGTAATAATGCGTAGTCGATGTATGCCTTTAATGCTTAGCGATTACTTAATACTTGTGGCCAGTCGTGGCCCAGTGGCACAAGCGTGTGACTGTAAACGACTGGTTGTGGGTTCGATTCCCACTCGACGAGTGGAAATATTTAATATTTCCATTTTCTTCGCTCTGGCATCGAGGTAAAACGCGGCGTTAAGTTCCGCCACTTAACACGCAATGCCTCCAAATTCGGCGGAAAGTGGGGAACGGAGTGTCTTTACACTAGGTTCCCTCTGCCTACCCTGCTGTGTGCGGGATATAGCGTGAAGCTATTTAATTAATTTTTTTTTTTTTTAATACTTAAATGATCATTGGAGAATATGTTAAAATGGAAGGAATATAATTGTAGTCACCGTTATTTTATTAGATTGCCCAACGTTACATCCATAATACGCCATTATAATAATGCGTTTCTAACAATATTGTATTAAATCTTTTATATATCGCTTAACTCTAAATGTGGTTTTGATTAAATGGCTTTGATTCCCTTAAGTCAAAAAACTAATCTACATTTAGAAACATTTTCCTTTATCTAAACTTGTAAGAGAAGGTAGCAGACAAGGTAGTTTAACCTACTCTATGTAGACTTCAGTTTAATATAAGACCCTTACGACTTCCCATTAGGTTTCGTTTCCGTTTCCGAAGAAATCATTAGCATAATAATGGCTAGTAAGACTATTGTGTATTCACTTTAGGGATGTGTTAGACATTCTGAAATCGCATTGTAACTTTGTATGCATTTATATCAGTAATGTTATAATACACTATTACCTGCATTATATTCTTGTATATTATTACATTGATATATGAATATATATTTTTTCTTTCTTACTTACAGCGTCACACTTTTGCTCGCATAGCAGGGTAGTAGTAGCATAGAAAGAGATAATCTAATGTTCCCCATTTTCTGCGTAGACATTGCGTATTAAGTTACGAAACTTAACGCTTAGCTTTGTATTAGTTACCAAAGTGTTCAAATAGTTAATAATGACCATTCCAGCGATCGGGAATCGAACCTACTATTGATCGCGCAATCAGCTGCACAGATTGCTTGATTAATTGCTTAATGCTTTATAAGTTTATAAATACAATAGCGACCCGTTTACGGTTTCACCCGCGTCAACTACACGACAACCGCGTTAAATGCCCTTCAGCGTTTAGTATTTTTTAAAAATACTTAGCTTAAATTTGTTTCAAATGTTTCTGAGAAAATTCACCGAAATTACATATATATAAATGTTTGTCCCCTTTTACAACCCTTTAGGGGTAGAGTTTTAAAAAAAAGTAAGCCTATGTTTGACCCTAAATATTTGGCTACTTACATAAATAATTTCATCCAAATCAGTCCAGTAGATTAGCCATGAAAGCATCACATATATATAGACTTTCACATTTATAATACTAGAATGGATTTAAAAATAAATATTACATATACTACCATATACAAATACTTTTAGATAAATGACATACAAGTTGGTAAGGCGACGCGTATTTAACGCGTCAACGGACCTCCTTACTCGAGATGTTAATATAATAAATTCACATGAGAATTGTGACAGACCTACATACGTTATTCATACAAAGTATGTGATTGCTATAAATTATTCAGTGGGCAGTGATATTATAAATAGACAAAGTTTTAGAATTCGTCGTCTATTTTAGGATATCCGGTATTTTCAAATGTACTGTTTTAATACTGTGTAGTCTGTTTTGGGTATTAAAGTATATTTACATATATATACGTATATATACAATTTCTAGTTCTTTCTCAAGTGGCATGATAAATGAGTTAAAAAAGATACATATAGCGCAGCGGACAGTGTATACACGACAGCGGGTAGACACGACGGTTGTAGGTTCGATCCTTACTTAACATAATCATATTAAGGCCTTATTGATATTCGATCGGCTCTAATAACAAAACTATGGAGGATGTCATAAACTTGTCCGTAGAAATGAGCTGTAAGGCTCTCTTTGCCTACCTTACTAAACACGTGAAAAGCGCCAAGTTAAAAAAATGATAAGTGTTGCCATCATGTTGCATTTTAAATGTCTAACACACCCAAAGTCAATAACCGCTCCTAATTGAAAAAGTTCAACCTTAGATTGATCTAGCAATCATTTTTTAGAGTTAAGTAAATTTTAAAAGTAACGTTAAAAGTTAAAAGTTACCTTTAGCTTTACTCAAAAAAATATTTGTTAGATCAATTTAACGTGTTCTGGCCAGTCGTGGCGCAGGGGCACATAAGTGTGACTGTAAACGCGACTGGTTGTGGGTTCGATTCCCACTCGAGGAGTGGAAATATTTAACATTTCCATTTCCTTCGCTCTGGTGTGGAGGTAAAGCGCGGCGTTAAGTTCCGCTACTTAACACGCAATGCCTCCGAATTTGGCGGAAAGTGGGGAACGGAGTGTTTTAATACTAGGTTCCCTCTGTGTACCCTGCTGTGTGCGGGATACAGCGTGAAGCTAAAAAAAAAACTAACGTTGCAGTTTTTGGATTAAGATTGACTATTAATTTGGAACGTAAACGTACACGTTACACAAACAACGCTGTAAAAGCTCCAGTTAGCTAAAATGTGGCGTCGGGTTACACAATTAAGCACTTAACACACTTAAAAATAAGATACGTCATAGTAGTGAAAACTGATAGTAGTGACTGAAGGACTTTATTAGGGCACACTTGTCTAGAGTGTAAATAAAAGACTTCGAATAAAATATCACCTAATTAATTAAACGATAAGTATTTGCTGTAATCTGAACCGTTTATTTTGGCAAATAATATCTTTCAGGTTTTCCTCTTTGTATAATACTGTAATAAACGAATAAGTAGAAGAAAAGTTGTTATAGCTACAGTTTGCTTATATATTGGTTTGTTAGATGTAAAAGATTGCGTCATTCCTGCAAGTTTTATTTTATTTACTTTTGCGTATCCACAGTTTGGCATACAGAAAGAAAATAGCATTAGGTCAATACGTTATCCACTGTACGCCTTTATTTGAGAAATTGTATGTTAGCCGACGTTGCGCTTTGTCTTGCCATAAGAGATAATCTTCATTCAATAAAATCTTTCCCCCAATTCGGATTGAACCCAAAACCAGTTTAAAATTTTATATATTTAGAGTTTTTGTGGAGTTCTTTTTTAATAATAAAAAAGAGGGAGAGAGAGGGAGAGAGAGAAGTTATTTTATATTATAATAACAACTAAACTAGAATGAAATATAAGAATACATTCATATAATTTTAATTAAGTTAATAATATTAATATTATACATACTATTTGATATACACTTGTGTACAAAGTGACATATACGTTGCTATGGCAACGCATTTTACGCATCAACAGATCTACCAGTATTTGTGAATACGTTATGTCAAAAGCAGTGGTTTATGTCAGCTCGTGTAACGATAGTAACCTTGACTTTACGCAGAACCTGTCAAGTCTGAATTAAATTCGCAAGCTGCGGGTTCCGTACAAAATTGTAAATATAAAATTGAAGTAGTCCACTGAATACTTTTTTTTTTTTTTTAACTTCACGCTGTATCCCGCACACGGCAGGGTAGGCAGAGGGAACCTAGTGTTAAGACACTCCGTTCCCCACTTTCCACCGAATTCGGAGGCTTGCGTGTTAAATGGCGGAACTTAACGCCGCGCTTTACCTCGACACCAGAGCGAAGAAATTGGAAATATAATTTCCACTCCTCGAGTGGGAATCGAACCCACAACCAGTCGTTTACAGTCACACGTTCGTGCCACTGGGCCACGACTGGCCCCTAGACTTTATTTGTAAAGATATATGATATATTTATATATACATATTTACGATTTTTAATTTAAGATTTCTTTTATAGGCTGTAAGTTAATAGTGATAATTTTTTATGATTCGAAGCAACAGTTAGCACTGCAGTAATTCTTTGTGAAATCGTTAGCTGTCTTTAATTTCCGACAATTTCGATTACTCATATTAATTTGATTTAAACTTCATGTCTAATTTGATATTTCTAGGCGTTTATGGGAAAAAGGGTTTTGATAGACAGACAGACAAATAGACAGCCAACTTAACAACAAGGGTTAGATTTCCCTTTGAGAATATTCCTACTGAGCCCTAAAATTGAATGTAATATATGTACGTATGTCCTATTACATACTGTTATAGTGAACTAGAAATTGGAGATAATAAACACATTCCCTGCATACAAATTATGATATATGACGAAGCTTTACACTAATTTACATTTATCTATTGAATGACCTAGATGCATACATATTATGTGTTTGTATTATAATAAAAAAACAGTTTTAATCTCTTCCCTATATTGAAGAGGAGTCAGAGAGAATCTAAGACAACGCGTGGCGTTAAGTTCCGCCACTCAACACGCTATGTTTCCAATTCAGGCGAAGGGTGGAGAACGGAGTGTAATGACACCAGATTGTCTTGGCCTCTACGTTCTGAAGTATCCGTGAAGCAGAAAAAATCTTATGATATTTTTCAACAAAAATATATTCTTGTGTAATTAAATTTACAACATAGATTTATAAATTTGTACATATAAAATGCTTGGGTTAATGAAATAGACAATACACAGCTAAAATTACTGCAAGCTGAAATTTGTCGTGTATGTTCCTTGTATGTTCTTTAGGAATAAGAGATGTTTTCTCAATGTTCCTATAGCAATTATAATAATAAATATAAATAAGAATTTACGTTTTACAGTCCGTGCAATGGAAATTACGGGCGACAACTAGTATGTTATAATTTTAAAACGTATAGAAATTTGGGACCAGTCGTGGCTTAGTGCTACAAAGTGTGAATGTAAACTTGTAAAGTGACTGGTTGTGGGTTCGATTCCCAGTCGAGGATATTTCATATTTCCATTTCCTTCGCTCTGGTGTCGCGGCAAAGCGCGGCGTTAAATTCCGCCACTTAACACGCAATGCCTCCGAATTCGGCGGAAAGTGGGGAACGGAATATCATAATCCTAGGTTCCCTATGCCTGCCCTGCTGTGTGCGGAATACAGCGTGAAGTTAAAAAAAAATTGAACGGAGTAGAATAAACTTAGCAATTTCCTTTATCAAATGACCTATAATTTTAGGTTTTATAAGATATTTTTCATCTCAAGTGTGTAAACATTAACAAAATATATTAAATATGTAGTTTCAAAGAAAATATTTCCTTACACTTTTGATAGTAGCTTGAAGTATTCGGAAACTCTTCCGCTAACTTAAAATACTTATGAAACATAAATTCGTCTGTAAAAGTTTACGATCTCATAATACTTTAGCATTCACCGCCGCTGTCACGAATAAATCGAGTAAGTTCTATCAACACTAGGGGAAATGATTATACTTAAATTATTTTTATTTTCCTGCTCTAGTAAAAAAAAGCGTCGCATTGAACCACATGCAATGTCTCAAATTCTAGTTGAAAGCGGAAAACGGAATATCTTGACACTAAGTTAACACTAAGTCTTTGCCTTACTACGAGAAGACAACACGAGCACAAAAAAAATAGAAACTTTTAAACATTTTTAAAGTTTTCGCGATTACTACACATTTTGAATTAAACTATTTTTAACCGGATTAATTGCGTATATTTTTGGTATTCGAAAATACATTTTTAGAAACTAGAACACTTTATAAAAGTCCGTGGTCACAGTTAGACTCTCTACCTACGCGATTAATCCGGTTAAAAATAGCTTTAATTTTTAAAGTGTTATTCCACACTTAAAAACGTTTATACGTTTTCTTTAAATGTTTTTTTAAAAAAAATAGATAATTTCATACTCGGAGGTGACAAAAATGGCAATCTTACAAACGTTTGACTTATATGGGCACAGATTTTTTTTATTTTCATAGATAAATTTACATCCAGACATAAAGCAAATATTCATTTTATATATAAATATCTTTCTTAAAGGGGAATTAAGCTTACGACTTTTTATTTCAACTATACTAACTCTTATGTCAATATGCACTGAATGAATGAATGGAATCTGTATTGATATTCTATGAATAGAAGCATAATTGAAAGCTGCTTAATTAATACAGTAAAAATGAGTTGTGTGAAACTAATAATTTATTTCTTCATTACATATATAAAAAGTGTATTAAACTTTTTATTCTATCACGCTACGAACATAACCTCTGTAGGAACATAACCTCTGTAGGTCTGTACCATTTTTTAAAAAAATTAAAAATCATCTTTTTTACATAAATTCCTTTCTTTTTCACAAAAACAGTACCTACTTAAAACTAAGACTTATAGCCTTAGATATAAATATACCCTAAGAGAGTCCAGTTTCTTTTTTTAAAAATTTAAATTGCCTTACTTAATATGAACCCAACTACTTATACCCTTGTTATTAGCAAGTTGTAAAATAGAAGGGTATTCCACAATTACATATAAGCAGTGGGCAGAAAGTAAACCATTCTACTTAGAACTTTCTATTTACTTACAGATATTATTCTAGACAGCGGATAATTTAGGCATCTTAGGTTTAATGACCTAGGTTTCGGCTGATGAGTTAGATTCTTGCTTCTTAGAAGTGTGTATTTTATTATTTTTTATTGTTCCGTCCGACCAAATATATAATTACGTTGTTATAGAAACTTATATATTAAGTTAAAATTCACAGATTCTGAACTAGATCAAAAAAGTATGTTCTTTCAGTTCTTACTGAATATATCGTTAAACAGTTTCAACCTGAATTCAGGACATGTGGGACAGTGGCAAAACTGAATGCCACGTTGCCTCTTACTAGAATATTAAATAGTAGTTAGTAAGAAAATAAAAATAAAATATAATCGATCTTGTTCCTATAACAATATAAAAATCTGTGTATTTCAACTCTTCTTTTTCGGAGATAATGTAGATTAATGATACCTCGTTTATCACTTTCCGCCAGGAATCGAGATATTCCGGCGGAATTCCAAGCCACGCTTTGTCTTAGATGCCAAAGCAGAGAAATAAAAATAATATAAATATTATATTTCGACCAATAATAATTCCAGATTAGGGGCCAGTCGTGGCGCAGTGGCACAAAGTGTGACTGTAAAGCGACTGGTTCGAATGGTAGGTTCGATTCCCACTCGAAGGGTGGAAATATTTAATATTTTCGTTTTAATCATTCCCCCGAAATATACAATTCAATGTTCAAAGATTCAATGAATCGAATTGGGAAATTGCATCGAATCCATAATCATCTCATATTTCAAAATATTCACGAAATTAAGATTTTAAATATATTTTTTATCCCGGCTTATACCCTAAAAAATACACTCTTTCCCCCGTATTTCCCAGTACAACAGGAATCTCCATCACATACGGACATACCATGTAAGTATTACATACATTGTTTAAGTGCACCCATAAAAATCTATTTCAGACCTGCCTACCTACACATACGTATAAGGTTTCTACGCTTGTTAGCTTTTGATGAACCATAAAGCCACGCTCGTTTATACTGGACACTGGAGTTACTTAACGAAGATGTTTTTGTTATTTTGACCTTCTACGATATTATGGCTAGTTGTAGGATATTAATATACTAAATTTCTATTTTAATTATGGTGTGATGAAGTTAGGACCTATGAAAAGTTACAACCTATTATAGAAGAAAATAAAACCTTAAAAATAAAATTAGAAAACCAAGAGAAAGAAATAGAACACTTGAAAAGAGGAAAGAAACAAAATAATTTAATCATTTTTGGAGTTAATGAAGATGAAAAATCAACCCCGGAACTAATACAGAAAGTTAAAAGAATATTTATAAATGATTTGAATTTTCATCTCGAAGAACACGAGGTAAATAAAATACACCGTATTGGAAGAGAAAAGTCAGATCAGAAGCCAAGACCTATCCTATTATCCTTCGTGAGTGAATGGAAAAGAAATGAAGTTTTAAAGAGGAAGAAAAATCTTAAAAGCGCGCGCATTGATGAAGACTACACAAAGGAAATTTTGGAAAAAAGGAAATCCTTGCACTTACAACTGATAGAAGAGAGGAAAAAGGGAAACATTGCATATTTAAAACTTGATAAACTTATAGTAAAAGAATATAATAAAACGAACAACGACAAACGGAAAAGAGAAACGTCAACATCCCCACAAAATACTAATCAGCCAAGGAAACAACAAACTGTTGCGTCTTCGAATGTGAATAGATTAAACGCTTACGATATAATAAGGCTAAGATCTAATTCTCTTTCTTATTCTACAACCACAAACAAACAATAACAATTAGACATCGGTAAACGGAAATCACAACACTCTTGTAATAAAAAATACGAACGGACAAAACAATACACTCCCCCAAGCCGACTGGTCCTCGTGGGGGAAAATGACCACGACCCTCTAAAGATAAAAAACGAAGCGCAGACTTGCACAAAAAATAAATTAAATGATATTCATATAGCAACTATCAATTGTCGATCTCTTAGGACCCCTGAAAAACTTCATGAACTAGAACTAGCAATAGAAAAAATAAAATGGGATGTTATCGGGATTAGTGAAGTAAGAAGACTTGGAGAACATATAGAAGATAATGGGAAATATATATTACACTACAAAGGAGAAACGCCAGGACGACATGGAGTCGGATTCATGGTCAAAAGACATCTCATAAGTCAAATAGAAGAACTGAGAGGAATATCAGAACGTATTGCAATTCTAAATATTAAATTACCTACAAATGGAGAAAAAGAAGAAGAATGGTCCATTATCCAAGCTTATTCACCAACCGAATCTAACAAACAAGAAGATATAGTAGTAATAGAAAAATTCTATGAAGACCTGCAAGTCACTATTGAAAATGCACATAAAAATGTCATAGTAATGGGTGATTTTAATGGCCAAATAGGAACACAAAATAATGGGGAAGAATATGCGATAGGAAAATATGGATTTGGGACTAGAAGTAAAAATGGTACTAGAATATTAAATTTTGCATTACAAAATAAACTTTGTATATTGAATAGCTTTTATAAGAAGAAACCATCAAGAAAATGGACATGGCTATCACCAAATGGACTCTGTAAGAACGAAATAGATTATATTATGACCAATAATAGAAATAAGTTTAAAGATTTAGCTATTATAAGTCATTTAAATTTTAATACAGATCACAGAATGATTCGAGCCACAATAACAGGAAAACACATAAAGAAACCTAGACGATACCACAATAAATATTCAATAACTGAACAAGTATGGAATACAGATTTGCTCCTCAAAAACCTACAATCATCACTAGAAGCTGTGGCACCTAAGAAAATAAAGTCAATACAACAACAATACAATAATTTTATAAGTCATCTAAAAATGGCAACTACAAAAGTAATTACAAATAATAAGAAAGAAGTATCATCTGTAAGTAAACAATTGATACAGGAACGAAAGGAACTATTTCAGGAAAAGAAATGTAAAAAGAACCGTCAACTAATAACTGAATTAAGTAAAAAGATAAATGAGCAACTTAGAAAGGAAAGAAAAGCAAAACGACTTAATACTATGAAAAATTACATAGAAAGAACAGGAGGAATAAAAAAAGCACTCAAAAAACTAAACGACAAAAAAGACTGGATACCAAACATGAAAAATAAAGATGGAAAAAATATAGCAAACAGATCTGACATACTTAAAATAGCTACAGAATTCTACCGGAATTTGTACCAAAGCCGCCGAGACACAGGGCAAACTACAAACGTATTTGATACACTTACTGATGAAGAACAAATACCTAGAATACTAAAAGAAGAAACTATAAAGGCAATTAGTACACAAAAGCTGGACAAAGCGCCAGGATCAGATAGAATTACAAACGAAATCTTAAAAGTTACTCTTCCCGTGATTGCTCCAAAGCTTACAAATTTATTTAACGAAATTATGTATTCAGAAAATATTCCGGAAGATTGGACTAAATCAACAATTACACTGCTACATAAGAAGGGTGACAAGGGAGATATTAACAATTACAGACCTATCAGCTTATTGTCCAATATATACAAGGTATTTTCAAAAATTATTCTATCTAGAATCACAAATATACTTGAAGAAAATCAACCAAAAGAACAGGCTGGATTTCGTAGAAATTTTTCAACTCTAGATCATATACATGCGGTTAGGCAAATTCTAGAAAAATTCAAAGAATATAACAAAACTTACTACCTTTGCTTTGTCGATTTTCATAAGGCATTCGATACACTGGAACACGAATATATCTGGAATGCACTAAAAACACAGGGGGTACAAACGAAATATATACGAATTCTTCAAAACATATACACAAAGGGTACTGCACAAGTAAAGTTAGAAACTACAGGTGAGGAATTTCATATCGAAAGAGGCGTACGCCAGGGAGATCCCATTTCACCCAAATTATTTTCAGCTGTCTTGGAAATGATATTCAGGAACCTCGAATGGACGAATAGAGGCCTCAATATTAATGGCGAATACATAAATCACCTCCGTTTCGCAGACGACCTAGTATTATTTTCAGATTGCTCGAAAACCCTAGAAACAATGCTACAACAGCTAGCAAATGAAAGTGAAAAAGCAGGTCTGTCGATAAATTTCTTAAAAACAAAAATAATGTCAAATTCTTCTGAAACAGAAAGTATTGTCATAAACAACGAGGAAATACAACATGTAAAAGAATATATATACCTAGGGCAACTAATAGCTCCTGAAGAAGGCATACGAAAAGAAATAGACAGAAGAATTACTAATACCTGGAAACGTTTTTGGTCTTTAAGTGAAATAATGAAAAACAAAGAAATGTCTATGAAGGAAAAGAAAAAAGTATTTGATATGTGTATTCTACCATGCTTACTATACGGGTGTCAAACCTGGGCATTGACAAAATATCTAGCTCACAAAATTAAAATTTGCCAGAATGGAATTGAGAGAAGCACTATAGGAGTCAAAAGAAAGGACAGAGTAAAATTAACCGAAATTAAGAGGAAAACAAAGTTTAAAAATGCATATTTAACTTACAGACAATTAAAGTGGAGATGGACAGGGCATATAATAAGAGACAATAAGGAGAAATGGACAAGAACACTAACAGAATGGTACCCACGAGACAGTAAAAGGAAAAGAGGTAGACAGATAAAGAGATGGGAGGATGACTTCAGAGAAATAGCGGGACCACTTTGGACCCGAGTAGCAAAGGATAGACAAACATGGAAAGCTTTAGAGGAGGCCTTTGTCGGGAGACAAGTTACTAATTAACCACCGTTTGCCGATAAATATTTATGCATATATGTGTGTAAATGTGTATGTAAATGTGTATGTGTGTAAATGTGTATGTGTGTAAATGGGCATGCGTGTATGTGTGTGTTTGTGTGTATATTTGCATTATAATGTTAAAAGTAAGTAGTACTAATAGGTAAAGTTTAAGGCATATCTCGCATTTGTATAGCATGTAAGGAAAAACTTAAGTAACAATAAAGGCTTATTTTATTTTATTTTATTTTTTTTTTTTTTTTTTTTTTATTTTATTTTATTTTTTTTTTAAGTTAGGAAGGTTCTTAATATATGGTAATGGATGTCGGTTCGATTCTTGCTTGAAGAAATATTTATTATTATTATATTTATGGTGGATAAAAGCTTTGAAATACCTTTTAAGTATGCCAAATTCCGCGAATAAACAAGGTGGGAACAAAGTTAATATTTTATACAATATTATTATTCTTTTTTTTTTTTCGCAACGCTATATATATCTGTGTAAAGGGTACCCTTAATTTACAGAGGGAACCTAGTGTTAAGACACTCCGTTCCCCACTTTCCGCCGAATTCTGGAGGCATTGATATCAGAGCGAAGAAAATGGACAAATTAAATATTTCCTCTTCTCGGGTGGGAATCGAAACCACAACCAGTCGCTTTACAGTCACACTTTGTGCCCTCCCTCCCCCACGAAAAAAATCATTACATTAATAAAATAAATATTACACCATACTACCAAATTTTGACGAAAAGGACGAAAATATCTGAAGCAAATAATATATCAAACGATCTTGGAATAAAAGGAGGATAGTTCTTCTTTCTTTTACGTATATTTACTTAGAATCAATCAGTCAGGTGCACACGAGTAAGCAAATAACTAGAGAGAAAAGGCAGGAAAATGGTAGGTTCTTTATCATATAATGTTATACGGTCTATACTGAAAATATCCTGTATCTCACATAACGGTGTAGTCAGAGAAAATCAAGTGTAAAAACACTTTTCGCCGAAAAGTATTAAATGGTGAAACTTAACTACGTACTTTGGGTTGGAATTTTCGAAATTATTAGGACAAATATTTATGTTTTTGTTATGTATAAATGTCTTTTACCGTTATGCATGACTATGCATAGCGTAATCGATTGACGTCTGAAAATCATTGGCGAGCGAAGCGAACATTGGTTATGTATTTTATTTTAAGATACATATTTCTTTTTCTTTTTAGCTTCACGCTGTATCGCGCACACAGCAGGGTAGTCAGAGGGAACCTAGTATTAAGATACTCCGTTCCCTACTTTCCGCCGAATTCGGAGGCATTGCGTGCTAAGTGGCGGAACTTAACGCCGCGCTTTACCTCGACACCAGAGCGAAGAAAATGGAAATATTAAATATTTCCACTCCTCGAGTGGGAATCGAACCCACAACCAGTCGTTTACAGTCACGCTTGTGCAACTGGGCCACGACTGGCATACATATAAGATACATATGGTAAATTCATATCGTCCACGGCGTCATTTAGGTAGACTTTATGATTCGTAATTTCAAATGATAATAAAAAAATGTTATTCTCGTTTCTATTAAGCCCTTCAGAAAATTATCTCTTCGTGCTCCCTACACTCCTCTAAATTTCATGGCGTAATATATATTATACATGATGCATTCATACATTGCCAAATTCAAGCTTTGTACATGTAAAAGTTTCAACTGTGTAACTAACTTTGTAATGCAAGACACTTGTCTTGTATTACAAAGTACAGAAACAGAGAATCCAACTGACAGAGGCTGATTGAGTTTTACATAAATATATCATGAGTGAAGTGACATTTTATAAATGTATTTAGAATTCTATTAAACAAGCCCTTGACTATCTTTTTCGTATTTTTAAAAATGAATACCGGTGAAGTTAAGACAAGGGCCGTAATACAATTATTTTATAACTCTTCTGTATAGTAGGGTTATAAAAACATAGTTTTTTGTAGTATTACAACGTTATGCTTTTCCCACACGTCAAAACGCTATCTTCTACCCTTTTCACTCTAAATCGACACATTGTGCAGAGTGGCAGAACTTAGCGGCACGCTTTGTCGTAGTTAGCAAAGGGAAGAAATTATGAATTATTCATTCCCGAAAGTGGAAATCGAACTCACAAGCAATTGTGGTTATGCGTTTTCCTTATGGAATAAATTTCCAGATGTATATTTTTTAAAGTAACAATAGAGAATTCAACGGCATATTACGTGACTCGTACGCTGAAGTTTTGTTCATTTTAATTCAGTTAAAATGGAAAGGAATTTTGAAATCACTTTACAAAAATGATTTCCTCTTGATACCGAAAATGGTATATTGCAATTTCACCTAAATTTGTGTCGTGTTTAATGACATGCCGGGGGTCGTCATTGAAACGAGACACAAATAAATTTAGATGAAATCGGGGATGTGGGTTCAGGGCCCAATTTCCACTTGGGAAACGTTTTAACGTTACGTCTTCTTTACATGACTTTAGGTTATCTAAGCTATCTAAGCTAGATAGTGAAAGCCGCGAGCTAGTATAATATACCTATACAATGACCTAACTAAATTGAGTACTTTATCTTACCAGAGTGATTCACACGAGGCCTTCAAAAATATTTTGTTTATTACAAAAAAGTATTAAAATTGTTTACTCCGTAGAATATATAAAGATAACTTAATATATTAACGTAATCGTCTAAAGTGGAAGCTACAAAAGACCTTATATGACTATATTAAAACTCTTGAAGCGATGTCGTCTTTTATTACTCTTTTGTATCTCTTTACATGTTATTTACTCCAATTTATTTCTTTTATGATAAATATATAGTATTTTTAGGTTTTATAATAACATCACAAGTACTAACTTGGGGCTATCATGACGCAGTGGCACAGAGTCTGACTGTAATTGCGATTGGTTATGGATTCGATTGCCACATTTAAAATATTTTTTATTCTACGTTTTGATAAGACAGAGCGTCGTGAACTTACGCCATTCAAAACATATTTCTATTGGTACTATTTTTTTCTGACTAACCTGTCATACATTAAAAAGCGTAAAACTGAAAAAATATGCTGGTTCTATTCAAAAATAAAATACTCGTTACCTAGGCAACATGTACATTGTAATTATGCATTTAGCTTCACGCGGTATCCCGCACACAACAGGGTAGGTAGAGGAAATCTAGTGTTAAGGCACTCCGTTCCCCACTTGAAATGATATATTTAACTTAATACTTTATATAAGGTAATATTATTAAAAAAAGGTTAAGCCCTAAACATTGAACTTCTTATTACAAAAGCTATGGTACGAGTATAGAATTAACTACATATAACTAATTGAGTTTTAAAAATAATTCATTAGAAATACATTAAGTTAGGAATAAAAAATATACATAGATCTTCCAGCTATTATAATTTCGTAAATTCCAATTCCTAAAATACCTACTAAAATACAATGTGAGAGATCAAATACGCAAATGTATACTTACAGACGTGTCTTCGAATATCTTGTGATAATTGGGGACGCAGAACGGCGGCGCAGCAGACAACTTGCGAATCATTTGGCATAATTTCCTAAAACAGATATAAAACCTTTTTATTATTTTGTAATTATTAATAATGTTTATTTCTTGAGGATCATATTTTTAGTCTTTTTTTTAGCTTCACGCTCCGCCGAATTCGGAGGCATTGCGTGTTAAGTTGCGGAGCTTAACGCCGCGCTTTGCCTCGATACCAGAGCGAAGAAAATGGAAACATGAAATATTTCCACTCGAGGGGGAATCGAACCCACAACCAGTCGTTTACAGTCACACGCTTGTGCCACTACGCCACGACTTGCACCAATGTTTTTTGTTGATATGGCAATATAGCCTAACTTCTACTCTATTCTCCATCCGAAATCGTGACACGTGTTAAATGACGGAATTCAATGCCGCCATTTTGTCTTGTTCATCAGAACAGAGAAATAAAAACAAATTTATTACGATCGTTTTACCGAGAAGACACGGATATATATAATAGCGATTACAGTCAGACGCTGTCTCATTACGCCACGATGGTTTCAAATTATAAATGTTATTCTAATATCTTACATAATATATAATACTTTATAAGTATAATACTTTATAAGTATTCATGTCACTTGAATTTATTTATAGTAATAATTATACTAGATGTAACAAATTTTAGAATTTAATCAGTAATATGTAATACTTACTCAGTGAGATAAATCCAGTTAACTGTTCTATTTACTTAAATTAGCAAAATATTATAAATTAATTTAATTTTAGACATTAATATTATATATTTACTATCACAATTTAGATTACGTTACGTATAGCAAGTTTAATGTCATTTGTTAGTGTGACATAATAATTAACTTTTTCCCGCCAAAACGCACGACCACAGATTAAAATTACGAGTACAGTTAAAGCGTCGCTGTCATAATGCGTCATCTCAATCTAAAATATGGTGTTGAATCTGAAATAGTTACGGTTCGTTAAAATAATTTTAATTTGTATATTGTATTCTTGATTTGCAAGGAGAAATATTTTTTTTATATAAGATCTTTTCGTCTAATTGTTGTTCTGTGTTTTGTTTATGACATTTGATTAATTATACAATATACATTTATTTATTTATTTTTAGTTTCACGCACACATCAGGGTAGGCAGAGGGAACCTAGTGTTAAGACACTCCGTTTCCCACACGTTTTCCCACACAGTACATTATACATGTTTACGTTTATTTTTAATTCTTTTTATTTTGCTAACTATTGCATTAATGTTTATTTTTATTATTTCTATGCATACCTAGTTACATTTCATGTATCTAACCACATGTTGAGGATTTGGTAATATTAAAGTCAGCTGAAGCAATTATGATAATTAATTTGAATTGTAACTATTAAAAGCTTTTTAGTTTTTGTGTATTATCTATACAGTGTTGTTAACAAAGTGATTAGTGCTGAAATAGTATTGTCAAAAAAATATTATTATTAAATATTTTTAGGGAAAGAATGAACGTAGCAAAAATTCAACCCTTTGATGCCGGTTGTTGAGCGTGTTTTGTACGGATTCTTAAAAATATATACATATATTTAATATTTATTCTGGGAACAACATTTTTATAGTATAAAATAAAAAGAAAGGTTTTGTACCTAAAATATGTTTTACATTTTAGGTTTTCTTCTATGACTAAAAGTTACAGGTACCTAAGCCATAAAAGCCATCTTGATTGGTCTTTTCTTTTGTGTTCTTTATTCGATTTTATTTATTTTTTTATTATTTTGTCCTATTTGTACAACCTATTAACCTCTTTTAGATTTAATACTGTTTTGGAGTTTTTATACTATCTAGTAAAAGCAATGCTTTAAATTCCAAGTCAAAGCATATTAGCATTTACCAAAAATATTTTGAAATTTAGCTTAAATTGTAAATGCAGTTATGAAAAGGCATAACGTAGGTAAATACTATTATAAATGTTGGAATGGCACATACACGCGTAAAAGTTTAAAGCAAAGAGGAATTTTGTTTATACAAAAGCACAGCTGTATTCCAGAAAATATAGAAACCCCGCGGGATATTAACTGCAAACTTTAAATATCTCTTCAAACAGACATGCTGTAAATAATTTCGACGTGAAGTTGTAAAAGATGCATCAAATTTCATATTTTAAATAACTTTGTAATGGAATTTTAAATACAACCATTATAGGAAGTAAAAATTTAGGAATAAACAAAAATTCAGTTTATGTTACTTTTACTGAAAATAGTGAGCAAAAATGTAGCTTACGTTACCTTCAATATTTTAAAATGCTATTCACATAATTAGAAGATTTTGAAAAAGGCATTTGTAAAAAAAAATGTTACGACAGTAGAGGAAAGAACTGAACTGAGCTGAAAAAATGTAACTAATATTTTATTGGCCTATAAAACATGGATTTTTAGATTAAGGTGTTTGGAGCTAACACGTTTAGCTCCATACAGTCCTGTCTTTGAAACACTTTCTTCAAGATTCAAAGTTGAAGTATTTCTGATCTTTGCATTGCTAAAAGTATTTTGAAATGATGCTTAAATTGTAAATGGTACTATGAAAACGCATGAAGTTATATCGCGCTTCACTATCTATCCTGTATAACATGGTAGGCAAAGATAAACTAGTCAAAACACTCCGTTCTCTGGAAGGTTCCGAAACATTGCGTGTGGAACTAAACTCCGTGATTTGTCTTATAACCAGAGCGAACATATATAATAATAATTTAAGCGAGCATATATGAAAATTATTTAAATAAAATCATTCCCCCGAGTGGGAATCCAACCCACGACTATCGTATATACAGTCAAACTATACCATGATTGCGATGTAATAATCGTTCAAATAATACTTATAGTCGTAAAAGCTTGAAGTAAACAGAAATATTGAATTATTTTTATACAAAAGCTCAGCTATAATACAGAAAATAAAGAAACCCCGCGGGATATTAAGTGCAAACTTTAAATATAAACTTGTTGTAAATAGTTTCCACGTGGATTTCTAAGAGTTGCATCAGATTTTGTAATGTAAACAACTTTGTAATAAATTTTTAACTACAATTAAAAATTACAAGAGAAAATAATAGAAAGTCTAAGTAGTTTACTTTAGTTTTTTTTATAGCTTCACGCTGTATCCCGCACACAGCAGGGTAGGCATAGAGAACCGAGACATTGCGTGTTAAGTGGCGGAACTTAACGCCGCGCTTTGCCTCGATACCAGAGCGAAGAAAATGCAAATATTGAATATTTCCGCTCCTCGAGTGGGAATCGAAACCACACACAGTCGTTTACAGTCACCACTGAGCCACGAATGGCCCCCAATTGGTTTACTTTAGTAGTTTTCTTTTATTTAGTTTTCATATAAATTCTGTATATTTTGGGAATATAAAAGTATCTTAAAAGCGTGTAAAAGATTTTTAAAGTATCTTTCTCCAGAATTCGGCGGTGGGTGGGGAACGGAGTGTCTTAACACTAGATTGAAGGAATATGTACTCACACGGTAAAATATTCTATATCCAATTTTGTTTTTTTTTTTTTTTTTGCAATGTATAATTAAAGCGTCCCAGAGGCAAAATAATTAAATTTGTTAAATATGTTTAAAAAAATTCTATTGTATCTCATTATAAGTGAGCTGCTGTAAGTTCTTATGAGAATAAATTCTTTAAACCCAGATTCCCTCTGCCTACCCTGCTTTGTACGGGATACAGCGTGAACGTCATAATAATTAAAGTATCTTATTATTTTCTCTTTTATTTTAGCGTAATCTAGTTTCAGGTATATAATCGTAGCACAATGGTATAGTTGTAAATTTTATATCTCTTTAGAAGAATTTAATTATTTCTAATTGTCCTTTCTGGTAAGAGAAGTACAGCGTTTAATTCCGTCATAAGTTAACAATGTCTTATAACTTTTCTCTGAATACATTATTACTAAATTTAATACTCTTGTCGCGATTTTAACATAGAAGAATCGATATCGCGAAGAACAGAGTATTTTAACACTAGGTTCCCTCTCACTACTATTCTACTATCAAGCAAGCTATGCGGAATAAAGTTTAAAACTGAAAAAAGCTGCTTAACTACTGAAAATTCCTGAACACACATACATATGTAGGTCGACCGATCGTCGTTTATTGGAAAAACGTTGTTTAAAATACTTATACTCACGGGTAGTGCGGGTTGGTCGGGTGAGACGGTGTCAGTTTGAACACCGCTCGAAATGCTAGCACGTCGCTACTGCTGTTCTGTATTAAATGATCTGCAAACAAAAATACAAAATTTTATAAATATTTAGATTGTCATGAATTTTTATTTTTTTCACTCTCGTACCACAGATAAAGTGCGGTATTGCATTCCGAAAATTAATAGGTAATATCTCAACTTCTAGCGGAAAGTGGAGGACGAATTATCTTGACATTGGGTCTTATCTGTATAGCCCACTAAGCATGTGGCTGTTTTTTTTTTTATATTTTATAGTAAAACATTGTCGATGTTAGGAAAGAAATCATTTTTTTTATGTTATTCATTTATTTAATTACTTTAATTAGTATAATATATTAAATTAGCATTGTAACTAAACAGAATGCAAATCATTCAATATGTAATCATAAACTCGTTCGAATTTTACCGTGCACTAGATTCTACAGAGTTTCATACACATATGGACATATAGTCACATAGACATATACATATACATATAGTGACATGCCGAAATGAGCCGCACAGCACCCGAACGCAGCCGAAACTACTGGACTTAGACCGCTATAATTTACTATGTAAGTCCTTAGAGAGTGTAGGAAGACGCTAAGAGAAGATTTGGAAAAATCCCTTTGGAAACGTGACAGGATATAATTTTTCGCTTTATAAATCACGAAAACGACAGGATGATATTCAGTGACAAATGAATACTTTTTAGACATATGTGCACAGTGAAACGGAATTCATGACCTTTGATTGATAAATAAATAAATAAAAAAATATATAAAATAATTAAAATTTTTCATATTTAAATATCTATACATTCGTTAAGGAAATATAAAAACAAACAAACAAACTACCTCTCACCCCAAATCCGTACCGTCGCGGGGTAAAAAAAGACACGTTCATTAATAATAAACTATCGCTAAAAATTAGATTCAAAAGTTGTTATTGATTTTCGTAAATGTATTCTTTATGTATTATGTCACATAAGTAACAGTTGGTCTGTAGGTAAAAAACATATTAGTTTTCAAGATAATTATCGTTATCTATTGTTATCCTTCGTACGGTGAAAAGACCTGTAATAGGATTACAGACAAGAGATCAGTAATAGGATTACAGACAGACAGACAGACAAACTTGAAATTAATCTAACACTAGCACCTTAACGTTGAAATAATTAAATTGCGGTCTTTGACCAAAAGCCCAAAAAATGAACATTTCAACATACTATATATCATGCTGACAGTGGACTTAATTCACGAGTTCGTTTTTAGAGAACTGTCAAATGTACGAACGTAATGAAACCGCGCCAGAAAACTTTTAAGTTCGCAGTACCTGCAAAAGCTTTACTCACCGAAATTCCTCTTTTGTTACCACAGAGTCAAAATTCTTTTTAATTATGTGAATACTGTACTACATGCCATCGTCGTGGCTTTGGTATATATCTGAGTGTACTTGATTATTGTGGATTCGATTTTCAGTTTTTAAAAACAATACAGCTTTACGCTTTTTTTCTGTATGACAAAGCAGCCTAGATTACGTTCCTCACTTTGATTTAAGTGCCAAAGGGATAAATGAAAATTATTTAAATATAATCATTTACCCAGGTGCGTACCTGGGGGAACCCAGACTACCATGGATGACTTACGTATACAGTTTTCTGATTAGTAAGCCAAATTACGGCCTTAAGTTTTACAACTAAGCACGGAGTGTAGACATTTTTACATTATCCTTTGTTATTCAGTTGATAATTTACTTTTTTTTTAATTTCACCCTGTATCCCTTGCACAGATTGATTATGTCACAGAGGACATTATTTAAAAATCTTAATAAATTAATAATCAGAAAATAATTTATCCACATCATTTCATTATCCATCATTTCATTATCAAAGTCATTTTTCATTATTCTGATTTAAACTGCACAAATATTACTAGTAATAGCAGTGGAGTTGCGATGTCATCGCATCCCAACATGTGTCCCATTTTTCAAGCTAATCGAACAGCAAGAAGTAGGTCAAAATAGTGTAACAATATTTTTTCTTTGCATGTCAATGCGAAGACTCATTTATTAATTGAAAGATAGAAGTA
Source organism: Dryas iulia moderata (assembly GCA_019049465.1). Lineage (NCBI taxonomy): Eukaryota > Metazoa > Arthropoda > Insecta > Lepidoptera > Nymphalidae > Dryas > Dryas iulia. The sequence goes on along the minus strand of CM032422.1, from coordinate 87,949 downwards.
AAACTGATAAAAGATTGTTAAAATAGTAGCAATTCACTAATCTATCGTATCTAGGCGATACCTGTAAATGCTGTAAACGACTGGTTGTGTGGTCGATTCCCACTCGACGAGGAGTATTTGAGGATATGCATACTGAAGCTTCACGCTGTATCCCGCACACAATAGGGTAGGCAGAGGGAACTTAGTGTTAAGACACTCCATTCCCCACTTTCCGCCGAATTTGAAGACTTGCGTGTTAAGTGGCGGAACTTAACACCGCGCTTTACCTCGACACCAGAGCGAAGAAAATGGAAATATTAAATATTTCCACTCCTCGAGTGGGAATCGAACCCACAACCAGTCGTTTACAGTCACACGCTTGTGCCTCTGCGCTACGACTGGCCACATGCATATTGAAGATAGAGATTTTTTCAGGTTCTCGCTTAAAACACTAAACTCGCGTAAAAACACTTCATATTTTCTGTTATAACTCGAAACATTAAGTATTCGGTGCCGGAATTTGACGTCTTGATGTCAAAGCAGAGAAATAAAAATAATTTAAATTCAATCATTACCCCAAGCGAGAATCGAACCCACAACAACTGCGTTTACAATTAGACACGGTCAGACTGGGCCACAATGACCTCTAAAACAAACTACGGTGACCTCAATTCTGTTGTATTTGTGCATATATGAATTAATATATTTTATTTTCAAAATAACCAATAACATCAACATTTGTAATTAGGATTTTCATAAATATTAAATGATTTACAATCAATTACATGTTCATTATAAGTTACTTGTTCAGTATAATATACCTATTTATATCGTAAAATTGTGAATCATTACAAATTTTTAATTATTATATCCATGAATACATTTAATATATTGATAATGAACAATAAAGTACCCTTAAAGCATTACTCAGAAAAACATTCATCCCTAACATATGTATAATATAGTCTATTTTAGGATTTTTTCAGAGAGAAAATTGTGTCCCAAAGTCAATGTGTGCATGACTCTGACACTGAGTGCATGTTAAGTGCCGGAACTTAACGCCGTATTTTACCTCTGATACCGGAGCGAAGGAAATGGAAATATTAAATATTTCCCCTCCTCGAGTGGGAATCGACCACAACCAGTCGTTTACAGTCACACGTTCGTGCCACTGGGCCACGACTGGCTCCGGAACTTAATGATTATATCCAAAAATACATTTCATATATTGGTAATGAATAATCAAGTACCCTTAAAGGATTAATCGGAAAAACATTCGTCTCTAACATATGTATACTCGAAATATAGTCTATTTGCTATATTCTTTATGATTATCTCCGATTTTGAGAGAGGTAATAATCTTACACACCGTCTGAAGTTTTCACCCAAAGCCAATGTACGGCATGTTAAGTGGCGGAACTTAACGCCGTGATTTATCTAAACCAAAGCTGAGAAAGTAATTGAAATGTGATCCAATCTACCCGAATAGAGTCCACAATCAATCGCTTCAACAAATAGATGCTGACTCACTATAACCTAATTTCAAAGTTAGACATCTATTTAACCCCTTTTACGATTAAATCATTTACTATCTTTTTATTTTGTTTCTTTTATTGTCGTTAATTTATTATTTGCTCTGCTACGAAAAATGTATGTAAGTTTAGAAAATATAACTAAATTTTTGACTTTGACTTTGATTAAAGACATTCTGTTCTCCAATTTGCACCTCAAATCGAGAAATTGTGTATTGAGTGGCAGAACTCAACGTCGCGCTTTGTCTCAGGTATAAGAGCGATGAAATTAAATAATTTATATATTATGATTTTTCCAAGTGAAAGTCCAAACCACAACTTTGTTTAAAACTTCGAACGTTGATATGTGTATGTGTAAAGCTATGTCGGCATAGTGGGAAAGTTTCATACTGTAAACGTCATTAGTAGTGGATTCGATCCCTACTCATGGAATAATTGTTATATTTGCCCTAAAACAAAGTATTTATTATTATTATTAAAGCGAAGCGATGAGTTCTACCAGACATCACGCTCTCTTGAATCGCTCTCTATGCCTTTTTTGCTATGTAATAATGGGATGAAGCATAGATCTGCTTGTTTTAATTTTCGTAGCTATTAGTACGCCTAGTAATATCCAAATGTCTAAATCATTATTTAGTGAAACGTGATGAAGGGTAGGAAGTTCTACGTTTTAGTTTCCATAAATATTAAAATATATAAAAAAATGATTTATAAGAGTCAAGGTCATCGTAATGTACAGCTACAGTGTCGCAGTGTAAACGTGTTTGGTTGTGTTAAATGTTAATATTTTAATTATTTTCGGAAAGTAGAGAACGGAGAGTCTTAACACTAGGTTTGTGACGTGGTGTGAAACTGTTTTTATTTATACGAATTGTTTTATTATGTACATATCATATTAAGTTGACATTTTTTTTACCTCTAGCATCTTCCTTACCATTAACCATAGGTAAAATTGCAGTAGTAACTTTCTATTTTAAAAGATTTTCATCGTCATGACGAGGAAAGTACTCTTTAAGTGATATTAATTTATTTTGAACATGACTTAAGCGTTCCGTGATGAAATACCACTGCCTTACAAAATCATGTCACGTAAAACATACATATTTATAGAAATGAACCCAATTTGTCACTTCAACCAACTAAGTTAGGAATAAGGGAAACATCCTCAAATATCTGTAAACATGTCAAGGCCAAGGTCGTTTAGGCAGGAAGAAGGGCGTGCTCAGGTCGTTTGGGCACGTCGAGAGAATGAGTGATGAAAGAATGGTAAGAAAAATATGAAGCAAAGGTGAGTGGTAAGAGAGACAGCGGGAGATCTCGGCTGACCTTCGAAAACACAGTATCAACGATACTGGAGGGAGGTCCTGTAAAAGGCATGAGGACCCTCCGAAGGGCGTGTATGAAGAGGTTGATGACAGTGGGCGAGGCGAAAGAAGTATGCAGGGACCGTAGCGTTTGGCGCTCCGTTCTTTCTGTCTACCCCGGAAGGGATACGGCGTGAAGCTAAAATATAATAAAAAAATAAAATTTTGAGGCCATATGGAATTATAAACCCACTAAGAGAAATAATTTTAATAATTTTTATTTAATCTTTCTGGTACCTAAGATTAAGTGTGGCGTTGAATACCGCTTCTTTACTTGCAATGTTTCGTATTCACGTTGAATATGGAGAAATGAGTGTGTTGACACTAAGTTCTCTTTGACTACCCTGCAATGCAGGTAGAAGCGTGAAGCTAAATAAATATTTTTATAACTGTAAATCTATGAAAATATTCTCCAGTTAACCATTTTATTCCTTTACATATCGACTGTAGCCATTTCACAGTAGAATAAAAATAAAATAGAATACTTTTTTTATTTTCCAGGCTAAAATTGGTTAGCGTGGCCCAGTGGCACTAGCGTGTGACTGTAAACGACTAGTTGTGGGTTCGATTCCCACTCGAGTGGAAATTATATTTCCATTACCTCACTCTGGTGTTGAGGTAAAGCGCGGCGTTAAGTTCCGCCACTTAACACGCAAGCCTCCGAATTCAGCGGAAAGTGGGGAACGGAATGTCTTAACACTAGGTTCCCTCTGTCTACCCTGAGCTTCATTAGTATTAGTGACCCGTCCCGTGTTCCCTGATGCTTATAAATATTCATATTTTAAAGTGTAAGTCAAATAATTTTATTCATATTAAAAATTTACATGATTTATTTTTACAAAGTCAAATAATTTACGACCGGACACAGGTTCACTATAGTTAATGCCTCAAGCTTGAACACGAAGTTTGAAACTTAGTGGGACTCCTCTTTTTTCAAATCAATAATTTACAGATTTACTCTTCTTTATTAGTGACTAGCTGCCCGCTCGCAGCTTCGCCGCGTAAACTGTTTCGTTATATTGCAACCCTCGGGGGCGCATTTTTAAATAATAAAGTAGCCTATATTTAAGCTTAGACTATCAACTATATTTATGCCCAAATTCATTACAATTGGTCAAGCTGTTTAGTCTTTTCATATAAACTTTTATCTCCTATTTCAACCCTTTAGAGGTTGATTTTTGAAAAAATAAGTAGCCTATGTTAGATCTTGTCACTTTTACTACTTTCATTTAAAATTTCACCTAAATCGGATCGGTAGATTGGCCGTGAAAGCGTGACAGATAAACACACAGACTTTCGCATTTATAATATAAGTATGGATATGGATAATGATACTTTTGAAATAGACTGGAGCAAGTATTTAATTCCCAAGGCGTGCTATATAAAAAAATAATTTATTAGGTAATAATCTTCAGCAAACAAAGCTTTTTGTAACTTAATTACCTTGTGATGTAGATCATTCTAGGAGTTTTCTGTGACATTATCCTAAAGAACCTTTAAAAAGTTGTGTATCCGACTATGTAATCGAGTTACTCATTAGATTTGTGACCCGCATGTCGAATGAACCTTTAAAATACATTAACGCTCCTCTCCACTATCCCAGCTCCTCTTCTTACCTAACCAAATTTACATGTAAGAGGTTAGGGTAAATAAATAGATCGATCGGCCGTTCGATTTTATCCTATTTTGTTAAACCGAAAGGGAAGAATGATTGAGATTGCTTATCGTAACTAAACGAAATACAATACGGAATGAATACATAAAGGACGTCCGCAATCCTATTATAGGGAAAATTATATTCCTACCTATATTATAAATGTGAAAGTCTGTCTATCCGTTTGTGTATCTGTTACGCTTTTATAGCACATCTATCGGCCCAATTTGAATAGAATTTGAAATAAAAATATTTGAGGACACAATGTCAAATATAGGCTAGTCTTTTGTAAAAAAATGACCCCTAGAGGTACGTTGAAATAGGAAATGAAAGCTTGTATGATCAATCTTAGCTCAATCGATTTTTCCAGGAACATAGTTGATGATGCAAGTTCAAACATAGGCTACTAAAACCAACTCGTAAGGGGCTGAAAAGGATATGATAGTTGTAGTTAATTTGGCTGAAACCGCGAGTGGATCGCTAGTACTAATTATGAAAACGCAGCAAAAGCAAAACCATCGCGTGCACAGACTTGTACCACAATAAAAATGCTACGTGAAAATAACAGTTTCACAGATACTGATCAAGATTTATTGCAGGCAATTTGCAAGTGTACCCTTGTAACGCTATGTTCCCTTTAGCTGTTACAAGAGACCGATGTCGACTTAATTTACTACCATAATGTCTTGTGCAGTGACATATACTTCGTTACCTCGAAGTAGCGGTCACCGAGTGTACTCACTCGCTAAACTAAATTCAAGAAAAAAAATCACAAACAGAAAAAGGAAAAACAGCTGGAAAGTACACGGACCTCGAGTCTGTGGCATCAAAAAAAAAGAAAAAGAAAAAAAAACCTCGAAGTAGGCAGAAAGAATCTAGTATCAAGACTTTGGCCTTTGTTTTCTGGCCGAATTCGAGACATTGTGTGTTAAGTGGCGAAATTCAATGCCACACATTGTTCTACCTAAGTGGGGAAATAAAAATCCATACTTACATTATAAATGGGGCCTGTCGTGGCGCAGTGGCACGAACGTGTGACTGTAAACGACTGGTTGTAGGTTCGATTCCCACTCGAGGAGTGGAAATATTTAATATTTCTATTTCCTTCGCTCTGGTATCAGAGGTAAAGCGCGGCGTTAAGATCCGCCACTTAACACGCAATGTCTTCGAATTCGGCGGAAAGTGGTGAACGGAGAATCTTAATACTAGGTTCCTTTTGCCTACCCTGCTGCGTATAGGATACAGCGTGAAGCTTAAAAGAATATTAAAAAAATATTCTAAATGCGAAAGTCTGTCTGTTTGTCTGTCACGCTTTCACGACTTATCTCTGGTGGATTAGTCCAATTTGGATGAAATTTAGAATGAAAGTAGTAAATAATCCGGGTTTAAATATAGGCTACTTATTTTAATAAAAATCAACATCTAAAGGGTTGAAATACTAGATGAAAGCTTATATGAAAAATCTAAGTCGCTTAGCCGATTGTAATGAATTTAGGAATATATATAGTTGATAAGCCAAGGTTGAACATAGGCTACTTAATTCACTCAATTCAAAAATCCACTCCTGAGGGTTGTAATAAAACAAAACCGTTATGTATTTCACGCGACAAAGCCGCTAGTAATTCAAAAATAATCATTTCGCCGAGTAGGGACAAAACCCGAAACCAATTGTATTTACAGTCGGGCGCTCTCCCCTCCATGGTATCATAATATTTTAATTATATTCATGTTGAAAAAGACATTTAGAAAACGTATAAGTATTTGAACGCAGCGGGATTCGAACCAGCGCCTCTTGTCAATGTCTTTTTCAATTTTCCTATGTGTGGTATAACACTTTAAAAATGTTTAAAAAAAAATATTCATGTTTTCAAAAGAAAGCATAATATCCTTATACAACGCTCAACGCTAACATCACAGATCTAGAGGAATGAGGACTACCTTAACGTACATGAGGCATAGGTACATAGTATATATATAAGGCATCTTCCATTCTGGCTTCGAATTCGGTGTATAGTAAGTAAGTAGCCAAGGTAGGGAATGAAATAATTTTATTTAAGAGAGGCAAACGTGGCGCAGTGGGACAGAGTCATACGTAGTTCTGGCTTCGATTGTTACTCGGAGATACATTTATATTTAAATTGTTTTCATTTTCCCGTATTTGATAAGACAAAGCATAACGTGTAGCTCCGCAACTGCACAAGCAAGCCCCAAATTCGAGTGGAAAGTGGAAAACGGAATAGTTTCTCTTTGTCTACTCTATTGAAGAAGACACTTTCACTTATCACTTAACTAGATTTTTTTTCTTCTTTTTTTAGCTTCACGCTGTATCCCACAGACAGCAGGGTAGGCAGAGGGAACCTAGTGTTAAGACACTCCGTTCCCCACTTTCCGCCGAATTCGGATGCATTACGTGTTACGTGGCGGAACTTAACACCGCGCTTTGCCTTGCCTTTGACACCAGAGCAAAAGAAAATGGAAATATTAAATATTTCCACTCCTCGAGTGGTAATCGAACCCACAACTATAAATGACGATCTAGATATATTAATTATAAATGACGATTGTCTATTAATTCCTGATAGCTGTCTAATCCACATAATATAATATTAAATCCTACATCGAAACATAAACCTTTGAACGCCTATAAAGTCAGTTGTCTGTGGAACTGACAACCGTATTTGGCTGCAAAGTAATTTCTGAATCAATTTATATAACAATACAAGCTTCGATATCTTTGTGGGAAATGTTTAAGATAACAATAATTGAAAAAAAAACAGCTTTTAGCCATTTTTAACATAACATTTTAGTCAGACTTAGCGTCCGTTCTCCACTTACCACACGAGATTGATATTACGTGTTGAGTTGCGGAACTCAACGCCGCGATTGATCTTAATCTTAACCAGAGCCAAAAAAATAATATAATTAAATGGCCTGTGATGATATGGCCGCCTTTACATCATATACTGTATATTTTTTTTGTATATTCCTTGTTATGCAATTATTTTGGTAATAAAGTTAAAATAAATAAATAAATAATTTATTATCAGTTTATGATTACCTCGTGTAGGAATCGAACCCATAACTTATCGCGTTTACATTTAGACACTGTCACACTGCGCCACGAGGTCACCACAAATTATAATATTTCAAAGATATTATAGAAATCTATTTTTTACGCCATTTTCGTATTCTGCCTGCGTATAATGGGACAGTTGTTACGAGTCTAAATGGCGGCTATAAAAATATTTCACATAATTTGTCATGCCTACATTGACAAGAGCGGTGTTAAGATCCGCCACCTAACATCTCTACAAATTGAGGATACAGAAGAGTATTATTAAGTTTATCCATAGACTGCGAAATAAAAAAATGGTAAAAAAATAATAGCACATAACAATGAGCTACAAAAAATATTGTTTAAATTCTTTTATCTTATGAATGGTCCTGAAGCCATCATGGTGTAATGGTATACACGATGGCAGTGGATTCGATTCTTACTTATAAATTTCATATTATTTTCAATTCTCCGCTTCGGTAGCTAAGACAAAGAGCGTCGTTGAATTCCGCAACATCAAATTCGGGCCGTAAATGAAAAATGAAAAACATAATATTCAAGTGGCCAATAAAACTTAATAATAAAGTGGCCAGTCGTGGCCCAGTGGCACAAGAGTGTGACTGTAAACGACTGGTTGTGGGTTCGATTCCCACTCGAGGAGTGGAAATTATATTTCCATTTTCTTCGCTCTGGTGTCGAGGTAAAGCGCGGCGTTAAGTTCCGCCACTTAACACGCAAGCCTCCGAATTCGGCGGAAAGTGGGGAACGGAGTGTCTTAACACTAGGTTCCTTCTGCCTACCCTGCTGTGTGCGGGATATAGCGTGAAGCTATTTATTTTTTTTTTAATATTCAAGATATTATACCCGCGCCTCCTGAATATTGTCTAGGCGCTCTGATATTGAACTATCTATCTACCCTGCTATGTGAAATAAAGCGTGGGGCAAAGAAGAAAAAAAACAAATCTTTTTGTTAGCTGTTATTTCAATGCAGACAATAGCATACAACCTCATTAGCCGACCAATAAAACAAAAATTACGCTCCGGTTTGAAACTATGCAAGTATGCAGTGCTATTTGTTGCAAGAAAATTTGTTTACAATATTAATATCAAAATTAAAATACCCATTATTAATATTTGAATAGACAAGAACAAGTAGCTAAGATTGTGAAAATTACTCTGGGATATGGTATTTCGTGGACATGGAGGTAGAGGACAAAGACCTAACGTCCTACTCCCGGTCTTGAAAGTAGCTATGCCTTGCTCTTATAGGATCGATCTATTATCACAGTTGGCAATTGATCTGATAAAGTATTAACAAACCATTTTAGTGGGCCGTGCTGTTATCGTACATTTGAACATTGTAATTCTACATGATGATTATCTCGTGAAGACAAAAAAAAGTTTATTAAATAAAACTTAAACTACTACTACTAAACCGGTGAATTTGAAATAGCCTATGGCGTGTTTGAAAAATACTGCCATAGGAAGAAATATTTTTTTTTAATTTTGTGAAGTGTGTGAGTGTCTTGACACTATGTTCGACCCTGCTACGCGGGAAAAACGGGGCGTGAAGCTATAAAAATGTACATTATTAAAAACATAAAAAAATATTCAAAAAATACTGTAATAAAATCTACGTAATCACAATAATTCAAATGCATATGTAATTATTAAAGTATACAAATCTACTTATTGCTACTTACTATTTTTTTACATATTATACAAATTTTATGACGTCATCAGCAGTTTCGGTTTCGGTTTAGGCTGAAACTGAAGTTAGAGCTGAAGGTTCGATTTCGGCTGAAAATCTGGTTTCGATCGGACACTACTAGTTATTAAATAAATAAAGTTATGTGGCCAGTCGTGGCGCAGTTTCAATGCAGACAAAAGCATACGACCTCATTAGCCGACCAATAAAACAAAAATTACGCTCCGGTTTGAAACTATGCAAGTACGCAGTGCTATTTGTTGCAAGAAAATTTGTTTACAATATTAATATCAAAATTAAAATACCCATTATTAATATTTGAATAGACAAGAACAAGTAGCTAAGATTGTGAAAATTACTCTGGGATATGGCATTTCGTGGACATGGAGGTAGAGGACAAAGACCTAACGTCCTACTCCCGGTCTTGAAAGTCGCTATGCCTTGCTCTTATAGGATCGATCTATTATCACAGTTGACAATTGATCTGATAAAGTATTAACAAACCCTTTTAGTGGGCCGTGCTGTTATCGTACATTTGCACATTGTATTTCTACATGATGATTATCTCGTGAAGACAATAAAAAGCTTATTAAAAAAAACTTAAACTACTACTACTAAACCGGTGAATTTGAAATAGCCTATGGCGTGTTTAAACAAGACTGCCATAGAAAGATATGTTTTTTTTTTTAATTTTGTGAAGTGTGTGAGTGTCTTGACACTATGTTCGACCCTGCTACGCGGGAAAAAACGGGGCGTGAAGCTATAAAAATGTACATTATTAAAAACATAAAAAAATATTCAAAAAATACTGTAATAAAATCTACGTAATCACAATAATTCAAATGCATATATAATTATTAAAGTATACAAATCTACTTACTGCTACTTACTATTTTTTTACATATTATACAAATTTTATGACGTCATCAGCAGTTTCGGTTTCGGTTTAGAGTGAAACTGAAGTTAGAGCCGAAGGTTCGATTTCGGCTGAAAATCTGGTTTCGATCGGACACTACTAGTTATTAAATAAATAAAGTTATGTGGCCAGTCGTGGCGCAGTGGCACAAGCGTGTGACTGTAAACGACTGGTTGTGGGTTCGATTCCCACTCGAGGAGTGGAAATATTTAATATTTCCATTTTCTTCGCTCCGGTGTCGAGGTAAAGCGCGGCGTTAAGTTCTGCCACTTAACACGCAATGCCTCCGAATTCGGCGGAAAGTGGGGAACGGAGTATCTTAATACTAGCTGTGCGGGATACAGCGTGAAGCTGAAAAAAAAAAAAGTTATTTAAACTATTAAAAATACCATATCCAAAATTGCCAGTCGTGAATTAACATAATAATAAGTCAGTATTGTCAGTTCTACCGGTTCTTCTTTTAAGAAAAGATTCTGAGAAATTCAATTCAAATTTTCTTTTTTAAAGTATATATAGGTCTCCAAAAAAATCATAATTTATAGTTCATTTTTGTGCGGCTTCGTGGGGCTTCAACAGCCGGACCAATTACTTTGTTGTTTTCTTTAGAGTTGAAAGGTAGTCAAGTAGTTAAAAGAGTTCGTTTTATGGTCTTTGCGCAGATTTTTCTTTTATTGACACAAGAGATGGGGAGCAAAAACTTTCCTAACGTTGATAGGTACAGGAGAAGTTAATAAAAGTTGACATATTATTTTATTATAAGTTGTGGGTTCGATTTCCGTTAAAGAAATTTATACTTTTAAATTATTCTGACTACTCTGCGAAGCGGGAAAAAGCGTAAAATTGCTATTAAATTGCAAGTTATTATTTGTCTACTTTACACTCTAATTAATATAAATTCCTTAATACAATTGTTTTAATCGGTTTCATGACTTAGCAAGAAAATACTCAAAAAAAATTTTAGCGAAACATTTTTAGAAAATGTATAACGACTAGAACTAATTTTTTGTTAATAATACAATAATATCGACGTAAACGGAAGGAACTCCTGGCTTAACGGTCTGAGTCTTTGGAGAACTTTCTAAATGTGAATTTCGCAAAATTGAAATCTTTTCTTATTTTTCTTATTCTAAGAGTGTCAAAAGAAAAATATTTTTCTTTTTTCTTCACTCTAGCTTTAGCTTCAGGATGTCTCATACACAGCAGGGAACCTAATGTTAAGACCGAATTCTGGATTCATTGCATGTTAATTGGTGGAACTCAAATCCGTTCTTTGCTTCAGCACAAGAGCGAAGAAAATGAAATATTATATTAAATATTGAATCTACAACCAGTTGCATTTACAGTCGGACTTTGACCCCCTGCGCCTCTAAGGACCTCTGCTTATGCTGCGATTTTATAATTAGTATTAGCGTTCCGCTCGTGGCTTTGTACGCGTGAACTATAACTGTCATTCCCTATTGCAGCCCCTTTCTTTTTTTTTATATAGGAAACTCTGTTCATGGGCTCACAGGTGCCCATGGCATAGAAGCTTATATAAAAAAAAATAGAAACCCTTCATCATTTATTTTCCTGAAAAAAAAATCATTGAAATCGGTCAAACGGTTAAGATTTATCATACAAAAAATTTTCCTACTCTATTTAAACTTTTTTATATCAAATCTTCGAGTGGGAATCGAACTCACAACCAGTCGCGTTTATAATTCCACTTTGTGCTGCTTCTCCACGACGGGCCTCAGAAATATTTTTAAGGCAAGGCTTATTACTAAGCAATAATATAGGTTTACTACTAACCAATAAAAATAGAAAAAATATCTTCCTCTAACATGTTACATACAATACGTATAAGGCAATTGCTGACGCTGCGGTGTCTTCAAGGCACCAATACAACCCCAATTAGTATTAAGATTCGGCGTTTTTGAATGTATAAATATTCTAAATTTATAATAATCAATCATATTATAGATGTAATATCGTTCGTTAGGCTAAGTTTTACTTTATCCATACTTATATTATAAATGCGAATGCCTGTGTGTTTGTCTGTCACGCTTTCACGGCTAATCTACAGGTCCGATTTGGATGAAATTTAGAATGAAAGTAGTAAAAATGACTGGGTCTAACACAGGCTACTTAGTTGTTCAAAAATCAATCTCTAAAGGGTTGAAATAGGGGATGAAAGTATATAGGAAAAATCTACACCGCTTGATCGATTGCAATTAATTTTGGCATATATATATATAGTTGACAATTTAAGCTTAAACATAGGCTGCTTTATTTTTAAAAAAATGTGCCCCCGAGTGTTGCAATATAACGAAATAGCTTAAGCGGCGAAGCCGCGAGCGGGCTGCTAGTAGCGATATGAATTGTGGGTTCTATTTCCACTGAAGAAATTATATATTAGGGGCCAGTCGTGGCGCAGTGACACTCGAGGAGCGGAAATATTTAATATTTCGCTCCTGGCTCTGGTATCAGATGTAGACGGGCCTCCGAAAGATTTTGAAGACAAAGCTTATTACTATTATTATTTGTTTACTACTAACCAAGAAAAACAGAAAAATATCTTCCTCTAACATTTAATCTTACCTAAATACATAAAAAAAGGTAATTTACTTAAAGACTTGAATGTCTTAAGCTTATACTTTCTTAATGCATATCAAATAAGGTCGTACATAATATGAAATACATACATATATATATGCTCCCATATACGTTACGTTATTCATATTAATGACGCTTCTGTAACTTCGTTCTGTAATAAAATACTCAGAAATCATAACCTTTAAAGGATTTTCAATCAATAAACACTGTTATAGTGATAAAAGTCAGGCTTTTCTATTGAAAATATACTTTTATTGGTAACATTTTTAAAGTGTTATTCACAAATTGATTTTCTTTAAAAAAACGTATAAAAAATTGAATTTACATTCTAGAATGTATGGCTTAGCGATCCAAGTACTTGGAAAGTTTCCCAGAGGCGCCGGTTCGAATCCCGCTGCTTTCAATATTTCTTACGTTTTCTAAAATATTTGACATTTATTTAAAAGAAGTCCCAAAAAAATTATAGAAATAAAATCCAATTCAAATATTTATTTTCTACAGCTTTAAGCTTTTCCCCCATAATATCTCTCCCAATTTAGTGTTAAGACACTCCGTTCTGTAATTTTCCTCCGAACATTGTGTTGCCCTGCATTTGCATGCATTTATACTAATCTTTATTCCATGAATTTTATACATTCCTAATTATTATAAAAAGTAATTACATTTTCCATTGTAGTTTTATATGGGACCCTAATCACGCGAGCACGTCATATTTATTACAATTAGAATTGTAAGTACAAAACCAACACACATTCCTATTATTTTAATTGGTCTATCGTATTAACGCGATATCAAAAATATTTATACCTTCGTCTTTATTTTACTGATTTCTTATAAATCATTATTTTTGTAATTCACATCAAAATTTCTTTAAATAAATAAAAAAACGGCCTTAAAAATAAGTAATCTCTATACTAAACAATACCTGCATGTGTAATAGCGGCATCATTCGGATCGTATATTTCGTCGTCCACAGCAACGACTGCGTATTCGCCCGCGGCCAGCAGCCCTCGCCTCTGCAATACATTCACGAAGTCCACGAGAGCGATGTGTTCACCGAGAAATACGTATACTGTAGGAAAAAATAGAATTTATATGCTTTTTTTGAATTTTTTGGTATAAAAAATTTTGACATTGAAAATTGACACGTGGGTTGAAGTAGGTGGAATAGTGTAACAGGTATATGATAAAGGTTATAGGTGAAGTTTTTTTAGTTCTGTTACCTACTATGCCCTGCCACTAAAATGGAGAGCAAATAGAGAGTTACATCATCATTACATTATTACTTTTATCTTTCTCTCTGTAGGTATATTTTTTGCTCGAATCTCGAGAGAATCTAGTGTCAACATATTTCGTAATGCACTTTCAGTTCAAAATTGAGATACTTGAACTTTCAGTTCTGAGTTGAGTGGCGGAGCTATACTAATTATTTTATGGTAACACATTAGAACAGTATTAAATAACATAATAAAATAAATATTATTATACCCAGTAACATTTTTTTATTATACCTTTTGGTATAAAATAAAAATGTACGTTGCTAAGGTAACGCGTATATCACAACTTATAAGTAACAGATCTACTCATGTTTTATCCATAATTCCATACTTATATTATAAATGGGAATGTCTGTGTGTTTGTCTGTCATGCTTTCACGGCTAATCTACCGGTCCGATTTGGATGAAATTTAGAATGAAAGTAGTAACAATAACTGGGGCTAACATAGGTTACCTATTTTTTCAAAAATTAACCGCTAAGGGGTTGAAATAGGGGGTGAAAGTTTATATGAAAAAACTAAACCCCTTGACCGATTGTAATGAGTTTTGGAATAAATATAGTTGAAAATCGAAGGTCAAACATAGGCTACCTTATTTCTCAAAAATTCACCCCCGAGGGTTGGAACATAACGAAACAATTAGGCAGTCCACGCGGCGAAGTAGTAGTATAAATAATAAACCATTTATTCTTTAGTTTGTTTTATTTTATGTTTTAGTAGAAGTATATCGCCCCTAATAATTAATTACGTGCCTCAACAACTCACTTGTGAAACTTGAAAAAAAAATGTTTTCTAAAAATGATATTTTCTAAAAATGTCTTGCAATTTCCTAAGTCTGAGAATGACGCTTTAAAATCGTAAAAAACACCTTAAAAATATAAAAAAGCACACCTTTACTTATATAGCAAAAAATACTTGCACGGTCACTAGTACTTCAATCAAAGTTATTAACTAAAGGCCTATTTTATTCACATTAACATATTATGTACAAGGTTATGGAACAACTAGTGAGCCTGTAATCCAATCGTATTGAGAAAAATATAGTAGAATACCTAAATTTGAACCTTAAAACAGTCTACAATTGGGTAGAATATACAAATTAAGTATAAAAAAACCATAAGTGAAAAGTTTACGCAACCAAAACATAGATGGCGCTGATCGCTTTTAAATCGCGCTATCGTTACGTTCTGTTAGAAAGTATATATTCTCGATGAAACAGTATAAACTTACTTTCCGCCACGATGGTTAATTAATTTAGCTTCACGCTTTTTTCCATTTTTTTGTAAACGGTTTCCTAAGATTTTAGGTTACCGTTGAAAAGACCTATATAAATATGCAAGTTACATATAGTACATGTACTTCGAGCATTACCAATTTTATATTAAAAATATCGATGCTCTTTAACTATAAAGTTAATATTTATCGATGTAAATAAATAAGTAGCTTCACGCTATATCCCGCACACAGCAGGGTAGACAGAGGGAACCTAGTGTTAAGACACTCCGTTCCCCACTTTCCGCCGAATTCGGAGGCTTGCGTGTTAAGTGGCGGAACTTAACGCCGCGCTTTACCTCGACACCAGAGCGAAGAAAATGGAAATATAATTTCCACTCCTCGAGTGGGAATCGAACCCACAACCAGTCGTCTACAGTCACACTCTTGTGCCACTGGGCCACGACTGGCCATCGATGTAGTAAGTACTAAATGTGCTTTCTCGAAAAAACCACAACTCGAGTTAAAGTTCCCGTGACTCCAGTTAATTTATACTTGGGTCGCGACCCCATATGGGGTCGTGTAGCAAAATTCTGGGGTCGAGAGATTTTAATGTCAAATATTTAAATATACCATTTAATATTTTTTGTGCTATTTAAATTTTAGATTTTTGTTTAAAAACGAATTGTAAAACCATATATTTAATATATATTTATTTATAATATTATTACTTAATAAACATATCATCATAAAATATTAATTTATTTTTCTTATATATTTGTATGGGATCGTAAACGACATGACAAAAGTTTAAGAAACCCTGTTCTATACTATTTTTTGTATATTACTACTTTTTGCCTACTCCAACAGTTAATACAATTGTATATTGTAAAGAACCTTTTTTTTTAATTTTCTCCCTGTTGCGGGTGTCCGAATGCTACATGTATGTAACGCCATACGGATTATGTGAGGCTCATGCTTCTGCATCCTACTCACTAAAACCCCACGGCAGCCCACCAAACTATGTTACTCGAGGCCACGGGTACCGTCAAACTCTACCGCAACCTCGAAGCAGTTGCTTTAATCGCTAAGCTCCTCTTCTTATTAATCCTCCCAATTTTTTTCTCCCTATCAATTACAACGCGCCAGGATCAATAGACATATAGTCTCTCGGGGAAAAATAAAAGGGACTTGGTGGAACGAGAGTGACCCCGCCAGGACACGAACCTGGGACCATCTGTATTTGCATACAGTCACGCTACCAACTGCGTCACGGCGCCCTTTATTATAAAGAACCTAACTTAATTATATGCGATCTTCTTTTACATGATAAGGTGTGTTTGCATTTATCTTAATCTATTATTTTTTTTCAACTTTTTTCTTTTTTTTGTTGTGAGTGTGACGGTTTAACCGAAATATTATTTCTACTTGCCTATTTGACAATAAAGTGTAATTAAAATTTTTGACGTGAATATTTGGGTGATAAGATATGGTGTGGCGATAGTATTAAAATTTCTAACCCAGGTTAGAGAAAAAACTCGAATTAAGCCCAACTCTAGTCAACTCGAGTTCACACATTTCTAGTAGTAGTGCTTTATCGATATTTTTATGCAACGATGTTATTATATTGTTATGATTAATCGGTATTTTATGATGGGGATTCTTATTATAAAAAAATATATCGACATTAGCGATATATGCCAACACGGAAAAAGCACAAATAAAAAAAAAAAGGAATAGAATATCAATAATACATATCGATACTAGGTTTTACGGTAGTATCATATATTATTGTATATTTAATGAAATAATAAAAAAAAAACTTCAAAGCATAGATAGTTTTTGTATCAACGAGGATAAAACAAGGGCTTGGTGTGTTTAAAATTAAGCGTATATTATACACAAAAAATCAAAAGTCTTTCTCAAGTATTTGTAGTAGGAGAGAACGCCACTTATTAAATATTTCTAATATATTAAAGTAACACTCTCAAGTAATGGATAAAGTCATTTTTATGAAACATAAATTTGAACACAACTGGATTCGAACCCGCGCCTCTTGAAAACAGACAAAGAGCTCTGACCGCGTGCACCATTTTTTATTATTTACAATTTAATTTATACCACTACGGACATAAGGTCTGTACCTTTTTTAAAATATTCTCTTTTATATACATATATATATATATATATATATATATATATATATATATATATATATATATATATATATATATGTATATATAAATTTCTTTTCTTATTAACAATATCAGAGCTAAAACTAAGTGCACCATGCGTTCCACCAGCTGCGTCGAAATTCTTATACGCTTATTACAACTTGTTGTTATTATTTTTTACAAATTTACAAATTTTCTACTTTTAAATTTCCCAAGTGCGTTAATAACACTTTAAAAATGTTAAAAATATTAGTAGTAACATAAGCCATATACAAAAAACGCGAAGAATTAATGTCCTCGAGAAGAATGCGGTCAACAACTACTAACTTAACTTATTTATGTAACTTAAGTATTTGCTTCATCTGACCTATTTAGAGCACAGCTTAGAACTATGTACCTACATTTATTACTGCTTTTTGCTTTTTACCAGAGAGATTCTAGTGTCAAGATACTCCGTTCTCTGTTTTGAATAAATTAAATATTCTAGTCAGTAGGGGCTAGTCGTGGCGCATTGGCACAAGATGTGACTGTAAACGCCTGGTTGTGGGTTCGGTGGAAATTGGTGAAAATATTTAATATTTCCATTTCCTTCGCTTTAGTGTTGTTGGCAAAGCGCGGCTTCAAGTTCCGCCACTTAACACGCAATGCCTCCGAATTCGGCGGAAAGCGGGGAACGGAGTGTCTTAACACGAGGTTCTCTCTGACTACCCTGCTGTATGCGGGATACAGCGTAAGATCACGTCGTTGAGTTTCGGCATTCATCATGAAATATCGCGAGAGACTAACGCAGCATTATGTTTTCTTAGCAAAGCAAAGATGAAAATAATTTAAATATAATAACTCTATCGTGGTGCCTTTTGGACAGTGACTATAAACGCGATTTATAGGTAGCTGATTTTTACTCAGGGAATCGTTATTCAATATTTTCATTTCTAAGCTCTAATATCGAAGACAAAGCGCGGCGTTGAGTTGCGCGACACAACGCGCAATATCTCGAATTCGGGCAGAAAGTGGAGAACCAAATGTGACTAAGATTTCCCTAACTAGCCTGTTATGCGGGAAAGAGCGTGAAACTAAAAAGAACATTCCCCAAGTGGAAACCGAACCTGTAACCACTGCGTATACAATGAGACACTATATCGAATAACTATATGTATGTAAATCAAACTAATTCCTTTGCTGCTTACGCGTGATTAACTTACTTTATAGTAAAAGGCAAATTTAGTACAAATTATCTAACAGAATGAACACTGCACGTGGAGGAAATACGCTTTTACTAAAAAATAAACATAAAACGATCGTTTTTCATGAATTTTCTTTCCTTATTTCCAAAGAAATTATTTATTAATTTCAAATAATATTTTGATAAGGGAAGCTTTTTGAAAAGATTGAAACAAAGCTTAGGATTTACATCATTATCTTTGTACAGATCAAAAATGAATACTTTTCAAATTAAATATTTCATTGTTTAATTTAGGTTAATCCATGAAGAAAATTTATTTATAAAATGTTTTTTTTTAATGAATTGGTATCTTTTTCAATTGATTATTAAAATTGAAATGTTATTCTTTGAAAAACGTTTAGAAAATGTATAAAAATTTGAACGCAGCGGGTTTCGAACCCGCGCCTCCTGAATACCGTCCAGGCGCTCTCACCACTGAGCAATGCGTTCATGCTTTTATATTTTTTCTAAATGTCTTTTTCATTTTTTTTAAGTGTGGAATAACATTTAAAATTGCTTAAAAATATTATTCTTTGTTTATTAGGGCAGCTTAACACTTCTTCGCACATAGCAGGGTAGTCATAGAGAACCTGGGGTCAAGTGACTCTATTCTCCACTTTCCTTCAGAAATCTAATAGTGGCGTGTTAAGTAACAGAACTCAACGCCATGTTATGTCTAAAGTACTTAGGTAAAAAATGAAAATAATTTAATCAGACATTGTCACACTGCATCTCAATGGCTATTATGACTTTAGATTACACAAAACATTTTTTTTTTGATAAAATATAAAAAAAATGTTTTACCGAAATCGTATATTGTTCTTTAATGACAAGAAATACAATTACTACTAATATTTTTTGCATTACGTTTGTTTCGTCGTCCCCTTAATTCATTTTCCACCGATTACACGACATTGCAGGTTAAGTGGTGGAACTCAACACCGTGTTTGTCATCTTACCACAGTGAAATAACTTTTTTTTAGCTTCACGCTGTATCCCTTGTAGGGTAGTCAGAGAGAACGGAGCGCTAAACGCTACGGTCCCTGCATACGTCTTTCGCCTTGTCCGCTGTCATCAACCTCTTCATACGCGCCCTCCGGAGGGTCCTCATGCGCCTTACCTGACCTTCCTCCAGTATCGTTGATACTGTGTTTTCGAAGGTCAACCGAGGTTGAGTGGTCGAGTGAACTAAATAAAAATATTTTAAATACAATCTTTTTCCGAGTAGGAATCGAACCCACATCTAATCGCATATACTCCAAGAAGAAAAAAAATATAATTGAAAATTGAAATTGAATCATAATACAATAAGCCTTGTTCTTGTAATCTGTTTTTGATTTCAACGATAATTTGTACTCCCGACAATAATTAATCTCGCAAATGTAAGAAATTTATTAAGTAATTAATTTTTATCGACAGCTTTATTACTTTAAAGATTATTTTGCTTATCGCAAAATTTTAGATTTAGTTCTCATTTTAGGTAATAATTATTATTTATTAATGAGTTGACTTGAATGACTTATTATTGTTATGAACAGCTGATATACAAAAAGCGCTCCTAGCGCTTCTATCGGTTGTTTAAGTATTTATTTGACGATTTGGTCAAACAAGATCGACGAATTCATGAAGTAGTCACGCGTTTAGTTGATAATATCGTTAAACGTTAGGCTGTCATTGATTTCGTCAAACGACATCATGATCTGGCCAAACGATAATTGGTCATTTCATGATATAGTCGACGATTTCATGAAGTCCTCAATTTTACGATATGGCCACATATACATGAATTCTCGAATACTAAAAATATACACCATAAATCCGGTAAAAATTGTTAAATTTCAAATACGTAAGTTAAATTTCATCGATTTTCAAAAGCTATTATTATAATAGGCTTTGTTCTCACGTAACTTTCAGAAGATAATCGGTGATTGATGTGAGATGTAAATTGGGAATCAACTGATAAAATAATACACGCTCGACATGATATGCGTATAAGGGTAGTGTTGTGTAAACGATAAGCGTGGGTTCGATTCCCATTCCGGGGAATGGTTATATTAAAATTTTCATCTCTTCGCTCTAGTATCAAAGTCAAAGCTCGGCGTTTTTTTTTGGGGCTAGTCTTGGCGCAGTGGCACAAACGTGTGACTGTATACGACTGGTTGTAGGTTCGATTTCCACTCGAGGAATATAATCTTACTTAATGTAATCATTACCCCGGGTGGGATCCGAACCCACAATTAATAGCATTTAGAGTCAGAGTCAATCCCACTGGGTCACAATACCTTGTTTATTTTTTCTATAGCTTCACGCTGTATCCCGCAAACAGCAAGGCAGGCAGAGGGAACCTAGTGTTAAGACACTCCGTTCCACACGCACCGCCGAATTTGGAGGCATTGCCTGTTAAGTGGCGGAACTTAACGCCGCGCTTTACCTCTGATACCAGAGCGAAGGAAATGGATATATAAAATATTTCCACTCCTCGAGTGGGAGTCGAACTCACAACCAGTCGTTTACAGTCACACGTTCGTGCCACTGCGCCACGACTGGCCCCGCACCCTGTTTATACATATACATTTGAATTAAATTATTTTGAACGTGCCCCTAAGTCTATTTTCGTTCCACGCTGCATTACTTAAGGGCGAATGGAGGAAAATCACATTACTCATGTTTGTAATTCGTCATAATTTTAGAATGTAGGGCGCGACATGAAAATATGATGTCGCGCGACGAAAAAGATATATATTTGTTACGGAAAATACGGAAGTAGCTTAAAATTATAAAACCTGTTATATACTGGGGTATTATTTTTTTTTAGCTTCACGCTGTATCCCGCACTCAGCAGGATAGGCAGAGGGAACCTAAATTTGAAAGCATGCCATGTTAAGTGGCGAAAGTTAACTTTACACTTTTGTCTCAATACTAGAGGGAAAAAAAATTGAAATTTTAAATATATCCATCCCTCGAATGGGAATCGAACCCCTGATCAGTCGGATTACAGTCATACTTTAAGCCTCTGCGCCACGACTGGCCCTCAATATTGATTCTCCAATGTTATGGGACAATGCAACATACAAACTATTTTTCACTTTTCACCATCATGGCGCAATGGCACACCGTTTCACTGTAAACCAGATTGGTTATGGGTTCGATCCAGGCTCAAAGAAATTATTGTAGTATTTAATTTATTAACATTCCTAAATACTTAATGATAATTATAAAGCAATACAAAAAATATTTTTTCAAGTGTTATTCACTCCTTTAGGATAAGAAAACCAAATTCAAATGTAAATCTCGCGATCTAAGAGGTAAATTGGCGCTGTCGACAACATCTCACTGTAAATATCTTATTACAACATTTGACAACCAATCACGGTTGTGGCATCGATTTCCGCTCTAGGGAATGATTATATTTAAATATTTTCCTATCTACACTGTACTAAAACAAAGCTCTATGAATAATTCCGTTACATAACGCGCATTATTACGTAATTCAGGGTGAAAGTGAAAACGGAGTGTCTGGACACTAGGTTCTCTTCACCTGTTTTTCTAAGCAGGAATAAGCATTAAGCTGAAAAAAGTAAAACGATAAGGCTAATAAATGATAAGGGAAGACATAATATGTCATAATCATGTAGAATTTTAACATAATAAAGTATTAGCACCGCTAAAATGTAAAAGCTTTTGTATGTAAAGCTAAAAAACACATGAAAATATTGAAACGTATACAAATACAAAGTTTCTCCCAATACAACAAACTTCAGCTCTTACTCTTATAAAGAAACACAAAGTTATAAATCAAGAGCTTTTTTATCTATACGTTAGGTACACAGGGATAGGTACTTGACTGCTTATCATCCTTTGGTTAAAGAACAGTAAAAAAACTACTTAAATTGCGGAACTTAACGCTGCACTTTCTCTTACTATATTGACTTACGGCCGGTCTCAATAACCTATCTATCTTTAACAGCTAGTTAATTTTGCTACTGGAGTTAGCTATACTGTCAGTTTTGCGTTTCAATAAACAAAGATAAATCAAAATTTCAACTGTCAAAATCGATCTATCTTCGGGAGGACTTACCGCATACTAGAGATAGACAAAGCTATAGAAAACGAAATTAGAGCGTTTCAATAACATTTTGACAGCTATCTTTAGTTAGTTTTACTTACTGTCTGTTAAAAATTTGCTATCCGTCAAATTCGGGCGATTATTCTATAATTAACTTCGACAACTTTTAATTTCATTAAATATTATGGATTTGTTCAGTGATGAAAGTGATAATGAAATGTATGAGGCTGGTGTATTCGATTCTGTTGCAAATCAAAAATCTAAAGAACGCAGAGGGTATAGCCGTATCGACTATAAATGTGTGATTTCAATTGAATAAAACAAGCGTTTATGAGTTATTAATAAAAATATTACCATCCTTGCGAGTAACATCGTTCCGGTGAGTAAAAACTAGACTATGTAGTTTTAATGAGCATTGCTAGTTCAGAATGAATACATTTCTATGTATTTATTAACATTCATAAATAATGCAAAATATATCTTTCAGGAATTTCCGCGTATCGCCATCAGCTGTTACTCAGTCTACGGCAATGCATTAGGGGCAATACTTGTATCTGATGAAGACTTCATTGGAGTTGCAAAGGCTACAGCAAGCAGAATTGTTTCTGATATATCTCATGCCATAGCAGGGTTATATCCAAAATATGTTAAAGTTTAAAACTATGTACGCACATACCCATACAGTCACCTGGTAGGTAGAAACTTTTACTGTTATCATGTTGAAATGCAATAAAAGTAATTTTACCACAGCCGTTAAGTTGATGATTTCTGTTTAGATTCAAATATAAGAGAAGAATATAGAAATATAAAAGGAATAATTTCAATAAATGTTCAAGGTGTATGTAATGCAGATTTGTTATTTATGAATGTAGTTGCTCGGTGGCCAAGGTCTGCTTATGATTTTACTACATTTAAAATTTTTATTGTTTTTCTATATATATGTATATCCATAATAATATTGACTTTATTTTATTAAATATAAAGAGATCATACAAATATTACTTTTTAGATGCTTTGGTGTATGGAAATGGCAATTCCCAGTGCTTTCCCTAAGAATTTGCCTTTCAATACAAACAATACCAGCTGCTATTACCACCACCTCTGTATTACATAACATTTGTTGATTAAATATTATTAATGAGGTAGAACCAGAGGTAGATATACCTCGGAAGCAACCTGATATTCCACATCTTGATGAAGTTGTTTACCAACATCATGGTGTTAGGAGTTATCTGATTAATAATAATTTTAATTGGTGTGTATGTATTCATATAAACATTTTAAGTGAAAATAATTATCAATTATTACTTTCTATCTTATTTTCAGATAACACAATAACAACTTGTCTACATGTTAATGGACAAATATAATAAAGAACTTGTAAAAATTATATATTCTCAAATAAAAATGTTTATTTCCTTCCTTGTCTTTATTTTTTTAAATAAATTCGACTATCTGAGTAATAAAAGAATATAATATAAAATAAAACTATAATATAAAAAAGTGACAATAATCATCTTATTTATACACAAATTACACACATATCAATTTCATCATAATTCATTTCTAACTTTAATTTGTTAACTTCAAGATTTAATTTTTCAATTTCTAACTGAACCCTTGTCTTTTCTAATGCTAGCTTTTCATTTTGTAACAATCCTTTTTTGTCTTAGATTTCCACTTTTTCATTTTTTCTAAATAACAAGCTAGCTAGATCCTGGTCCTTGTCTCTCTGTGCTCTCTGCACTTTCTCAGAGAGCTTCCTTTGTTTGGTCACTGTAAATAATATAATTTTAAAAATACATTGTATCACCTAAACAATTTAAGAATGTTAAGATAAAATTCTGTATCTTACAGCCTTTAGTTTATAATTAATTTCTTTAGGGGAAATTTTATTTACCCCCGCATTATTGCAGCCGTCACCCAACACAATATTACAAGTATGATCTACTAGTTAATGGGGATTCAGGTCTAAGCTAAAAACCTCCTCAATTGGTTCTGATACATGATTATACGCAATATATTATTATACTAGATTAATACCTACGTTTTGTAGATCAGCCATTTGTTTATGAATATAATAACAATGCCGTTGCTAGTTATATTTAAGACTTGACTTCAAAAGATATGAAACAAAATAAAGCGCTGGTCGTTAACGTCACCAGCTGTCAAATGTCAAATTGCGTTTTGTTGTTTTAGTTTTTAGATTACTTAATATAAGTTGCGTTATTTTAATATAACTAAAATAACAAGACTATTTTTATGCATAATTAATGATAGAACTTTAAAAAAGAGCATGTGATGTCTTAAAATGATATGGCTAAAGTAAATTTAATTATTTATTCGTCAACATTAGTTCAGAGGACATTTTATTATAATACAAAAACAAAACGCTTGAGAGGGAGACGTTAACCAAAGATAAGGGACCTATCTATCCTTAACTAGAGATAGCCTTACGAGAATTTTGTTATTGAGACGGCAGTAACAGATAGATTAGAAGTTACCGATAAACTCGGATAGGTGACGTAGCTTAACTGTTGGTAGGTTATTGAGACCGGCCGTTAATTAAGTAACTAGATACTCAATCTTATAAACGAAAACCTGAGATAAATTTGTGGCCATCATGGAGCAGTGGAAGAAGTCTGACTGTAAACTATACGATTATGAGGTTCTATCACTACTTGGGAGAATAATTATATTAAAATTAGCAACCCGCTTACGATTTTCCCGCGTACACTACACAACTTTAGCTATTTCGTTATATTTTTGAAAAATAAAGTGCCCTATGTTTAACCTTGGGCTATCAACTATACTTATGTCAGAATTCATTACAATCAATCAAGCCGATTAGGTCTTTCATTCAAACTTTTAACCCTTATTTCTATCCTTTATTGAAGTAGCTATTTTTATCCGGATCTTTAGCTATTTTAATTTGAGATTTCGTCTAAATCGAATTGGTTGCTTTTACAACTAGTAAAAGCAGACAGACACACCGACAAACAAAAAGACATTTATAATATTAGTATGGATTATTTTCACTTTTCCGCCCTAGCTTTAATAAAATGCTTTGCTTAGTTCCACAGCTTAATATACAATGCGAAAAATACAGAACATAACATCTTGATAGAAAGATAAATAGTAATAGATTGTCTCTGCCATTATGTTGTACAAAAACATTGAAAATTGGACATACAACTCTCCTGAACAATCGCAGACTTTCTAATACACACAAAGTATTAGAAAATATAGAAGAAGAGAGAAAATTTATCACGAGAATACCTATCTCGTTGCAGTGAGAAAGTAGTTGAGAACATTGTCTGGGCCTTGTGACCTCAGTGTAGGCTTAAATGGCCTGTTGAGCCTATACTCGGTCGTTACATTAACGCTGGCCTCCACTGTCTGAGCCTCTATGTCTATATAACCAAATATGGAACGACTACTTATGTCGCCTACGAAATATGTAAATGGAAAATCTTGTTTAATTTTTTTTCACGCTGTATCCCGCACACAGCAGGGTAGGCAGAGGGAACCTAGCGCTAAGAATTCGGAGGCATTGCGTGTTAAGTGGCGGAACTTAACGCCACGCTTTACCTCGACACCAGAGCGAAGAAAATGGAAATATTAAATATTTCCACCCCTCGAGTGGAATCGAACCCACAACCAGTCGTTTACAGTCACACGGTTGTGACACTGCGCCACGACTGGCCACATATCTTATATATTATATTACTATTGATATACTATTGAGATTACAGTCTCTTATTGAACATTTCGCTATGTTTATTTCACCGCTAACCGCAATACCTTTTCCCTGTTAAGAAATAGCTTTAGAATGCTTTAAAGTAAGCCACGTGTTTTAATCGACCAAAGAATCTAAGTTACACGAGCGCTGCGCCATTTAGTTAAGTATTTGTTAATGTTAATGCTATTTTAATGTGAATGTTCAAGAAATTTATGGTTATTTGTGATTTTATATAGGTTTTTTTCGCAAAGCAGTTTAGCCGGAGAGAAGCTAAAGTTAAGACACTCCATTCTCCACTTCCCGCCATTAATTACATATTGAGACATTACATATTGAGTGACGACGCTCCTTGATGTGGTTCGTCTTAGGTAGCACAACGGAGCAATGAAAATAATTTAAATATTATCATTCCTCCATGTGGTAATCGAACCCACACCTACTGTTACTTGTAATTTTATAAAGCTTTTTACCGCAAAGCAAAGTAGCCGGAGAGAGTCGCAAAGCTAGAGTTAAAACACTCCATGCTCTACTTGCTGCCGAAATTGACACGACTTAGATATTATACACATTAAGTGACGACACTGCTGTCCGTCTTATGTACCAGAACGTAATGAAAAATGTTGTTTAGCATTTGTGTAAAATAAGTTTGGTTTTTGGTGTGAACCTTTAAAGTTAGTTTAAAACAAGTTTCTAATTGAACAATAACGGACACAATGTGGAGTAGAAAAGTAAACGCAGTGATTGTGAATTCTGCCTCTAACCTTTTTTTTACATTAAGATCATTATTTTTAAAAATAATTATATTGTATTCGTTTCTTCGGACTGAATAAACTATATTTTCTCCAACGT
Source organism: Dryas iulia moderata (assembly GCA_019049465.1). Lineage (NCBI taxonomy): Eukaryota > Metazoa > Arthropoda > Insecta > Lepidoptera > Nymphalidae > Dryas > Dryas iulia. The sequence continues at coordinate 60,605 of CM032422.1, read as the reverse complement.
TAAGCTGTTAACCGGACAGGAATCGGGTACGGGTAGGATATATGAGTATGAGGCAATATAACAAACTGCAGCTGTTACGTATTTAGAAAAATACAAAGTTATAAATCGAAAACTTTTTACTTGAGCTTCTTTTAGATACTATATAAAAGGGAACAAAAAAATATAGAAATACATACAGAAAGATGTTTGCTGAAAGTCCTTCGGTAAAATTTTTATGTTTCCCTTTGAATTTTTCAGAGTTAAGTTGACGTATAACGTGCCGAGTTACGTATCCTAACGCTGCACTTTGTCTACATTAAAAATATACTTCAAATAATTATGTGCGCCCTGGAATGGACAATACGTGTCCGGTAAATATTGCAAAATTTGAACGGGAACTCCCTTGTTAACAGGTTAAGCAGCAAGTAGAAAACGATATATCAAAACAAAATATTGGGATTTTTTTCTCTGCTATACCTACTTTGTACAGAAACCGTGTGAAACTAAAACAAGTAGGAAATGTTATTTCTATTCCTAAGTTAAATCTTATAAGCCTGTCTTTGCTGGGAAAGGAGCTCGGAGCAGCGCCTGAGACTCGAAATAAAATACCAGGTATTCATATACTTTCTTAAATTATTGTAATTTCAAATCAAATCTAATTCCATCTCTTGGAATCCTACCAGCCCTTTGAGGTAATAAAGTAATACGCTCTAGTCGTGTCTGTCAAAGGCTAATATGTTAATCTAGATTACATACTATTCAAGTAGGAAATTATATCATATGCTTTCACTCGTGAATTGTTATTAAGTGACAAACCTGCTTATATATAATATTTTTTTTTACTTTTATTATTTCAATTTCGCTGTATCCCGCACACAGCAGGATAGGCAGAGGGAAACGAGTGTTAAGACACTCCGTTCTCCACTTTCCGCGGGAAATAGACACGAGACATTACTTATTGAGTGAGGATACTCCACGCTGCGCTTCGTTTTAGGTACCAGGACGGACAGTTTTTTTTCACTTTCACGCTGTATCCCGCAGGGTAGGCAGAGGGAACCTAGTGTTAAGACACTCCGTTCCCCACTTTTCGCCAAATTCCCCCCGAATTTGGCGGAAAGTGCGTGTTAAGTGGCGGAACTTAACGCCACGCTTTGCCACGACACCAGTGCGTAAAAGAAGGAATTATTAAATATTTCCACTCCTCAAGTGGGAATCCAACCCACATCCAGTCGTTTACGGTCACACGTTTGTACCACTGTGCCACGACTGGCCCCCTCTATATTGTGATCGAAAATAATTTAATACGTTTATTGAAAACAACAAATTCATATTAACTATAAGTATTGTAACTAGGTTCCGACCTTTCACGTTAGAATGAGCGTACTTTGACACCAGGTCCGAGGCGTTCGTGTATATAAATTTGACTTATATGTATCTCATTTAATTTGTCACAAGTCCGTATTAGTTATTGTGGCCAGTCGTGGTCCAGTGGCACAAGCGTGTGACTGTAAGCGGTTGTGCGTTCGATTCCCACTCGAGTAGTGGAAATATTTAATATTTCCATTTTCTTCGCTCTGGTGTCGAGGTAAAGCGCGGCGTTAAGTTCCGCCACTTAACCCGCAATGCCTCCGAATTCGGTGGAAAGTGGGGAACGGAGTATCTTAATACTAGGTTCCTTCTGCCTACCTTGCTGTATGCGGGATACAGCGTGAAGCTAAAAAAAAAAGTCCGTATTAGGTTACTCTGAGGTCCGTACTGAGGGCCGGATGATAAAACTAATTCATCCAGCCACTTACTTACGCGTTATTTATTTTATTGTAAATTTAGTACAAATTATCTAACAGAATGAACACTGCACGTGGAGGAAATACGGTTTTACTAAAAAATAAACATAAAACGATTGCTTTTCATGATTTTCTTTCCTTATTTCTAAAGAAATTATTTATTAATTTCAAATAATATTTTGATTAGGAAAAGTTTTTGAAAAGATTGAAGCAAAGCTCAAGACTTACATCATTATCTCTGTTTATACATATACATTTGAATTAAGTTATTTTGAACGTGCCCCTAAGTCTATTTTCGTCTCACACTGCATTACTTAAGGGCGAATGGAGGAAAGTAACATTTCTCATATTTGTAATTCGTCTTAATTTCAAAATGTAGGACGCGACTTGAATGAATGTCACGTGACGAAAGATGTACATACATATTTGTTATCAAAAATATGAAAATAGCCTAAAATGATAAAACATGTTATATATTGAGAAAGGGGCCAGTGGCACAATCCTGTGACTGTAAAAGCGACTGGTTGTGGGTTCGATTCCCACTCCAGGAGTGGAAATTAATATTTCCATTTTCTTCGCTCTGGTGTCAAGGCAAAGCGCGGCGTTAAGTTCCGCCACTTAACAGGCAATGCCTCCAAATTTTGCGGAAAGTGGAGAACGGAGTGTCTTAACACTAGGTTCCCTCTGCCTACCCTGATGTAAAAAAAAAATATTGAGGAATTGTTACTGCTATGTTAAGTACAAAATGTAATAAAAAAATATTTCTTCACCATCATGGTGCAGTGGGTGGGCATGGTGCATTTTACTGCAAACAGTATTAGTTGTGAGCTCGATTATGATTAGGAGAAATCATTATATTTCATCCATTTTCATTTTTCATGCCTAAGAAGATATTGTAATATTTAATTTATTTGGAAGGAAAAATAACAAAAATATTTTTGAAATGTTATTTACTTGCTTAGGTTAAGAAAACTAAATTCAAACGTTACTCTCTGGCGGTCTAAGAGGCATAAAATTATCGCTGTCGGTTAGCATCTCATTGTATATATCATTGTATATATCATATTACAGCATTTGACAACCAATCACGATTGTGGCATCGATTTCCGCTCTAGGGAATGATTATATTCTAATTATTTTCCTATTTCCACTGTAGTATAACAAAGCTATGTGTCGAGTTCCGGTACACAACATCAACAACATGCATTATTCAGGCAGAAAGTGGAAAACAGAGTGTCCGGTCACTAGATTCTGTCTGCCTACGCAGTAGAAAGCATGAAGCTTAAAAAATAAAGAACTAACCCGAAAAGTTAACAACCTTAAGGGCAGACGTAATATGTCCTAACTACATAACATTTTTTACGTAATAAAATATTAGAATCGTTACAATGGAAGAGGTTTTTTCTATTAAAGCTTTATAAATACTCATAAAATAAATGTTGATATCTTTATAAATTCAACATTACTGCAATATAACAAACTGCAGCTGTTACTAATTTAGAGAAATACAAAGTTATAAATCAAAAACTTTTTACTTGAGCTTCATTTAGATACTAGATAAAAGGGAACAAACAAATGTAGAAATACATACAGAAAGATGTTTGCTGAAAGTCCTTCGGTAATTTTTTTATGTTTCCTTTTGAAATTTTCGGAGTTAAATTGCCATACAACGTGCCGAGTTACTTATCCTAACGCTGCACTTTGCCTATTACTAGATACACAATCTCATAAAAGAAATTCTTATGAGAGGCAGAGTGAAAATTTAACCGTAGTTCCGTGGGATTCCGTCGATTCCCACTCAGAAGAATGGCCCAAATGCTGAAAATATACAATTCGTTGACACTGCCATCTCTGTTATATGATGAGAGCGTGACGCTCTAGGGAAACACACATACAGGAGGGAAACATAGACTACTTTTTGAAAAATAAAGTAGTCTATGTTTAACCTTGGATTATCAACTATATTTATACCAAAATTTATTAGAACCGATCAAGCGGGGTAGAATTTTCACATAAACTTTCAAAAACCAACCTCTAAAGGGTTGAAATAGGGGATTTCAATCCTTTAGAGGTTGATTTTTGAAAAAATAAATATTCTATGTTAGACCCAGTAATTTTTAATACTTTCTAGATTTCATCCAAATCGGACCATTAGATTGGCCGTGAAGGCGTGACAGACAAACAGACAGACATTCGCATTTATAATATAAGTATGGATGTATAAAAAATATCAAATATTTAATATCTATACCTCTTCAAGTTCATCTTTAAAAGCAAAATGCTGTAATTTTCCATTACACCTGCAAACTATTCAGATTACAGTCTCAACTAGAACATTTCGCTATGTTTATTTCACCGCCAACCGCAATACCTTTCCCTGTTAAGAAATTGCTTTAGAATGCTTTAAAGTAAGCCACGTGTTTTAATCGACCAAAGAATCTAAGTTACACGAGCGCTGCGTCATTTAGTTAAGTATTTGTTAATGTAAATGCTATTTTAATGTGAATGTTCAAGAAATGTATGGTTCTTTTAAACATTTTTAAAGTGTTATTCCACACTTAGGAAAATTGAAAAAGACATTTAAAGAAAACGTATAAAAATTTTGAACGCAGCGGGATTCGAACCCGCGCCAACAAATAAGCCAATAATAAGTTGTAATAAAGCGTATAAGAATTTCGGCGCAGCGGATAGTAGAACGCATGACTCAGTGGTGAGAGCGCCTGGACGGTATTCAGGAGGCGCAGGTTCGAATCCCGCTGCGTTCAAAATTTTTATACGTTTTCTTTAAATGTCTTTTTCAAAATTCTGGTTATTTGTGATTTTATATAGGTTTTATTTCGCGAAACAGGGCAGCCAGAGAGTACATAGAGTAGACACACTCCGTTCTTCACTTTCGGTAGGCAATTGTTACGACCGAGTAATTACTCATAGACATATGGAGAGCTGACCGGCCACGTCTTAGGTACCAGAACGGAGCAATTACATTTTTTGTTGTTTTTTTTATTTTTTTTTTTCACACATCAGCGTAGGCAGTGGGAACCTAATGTTAATACATTTCGTTTTCCATTTTCCACCGAATTCTGATGGCATTACTTCTTGAATGGCGATACTCAAAGCCACGGTTTGCGTCGACACCACAGCTAAAAAAAAGAAACATTAAAAGTTTCAACTCTTTGTGTGGCAATCGAACCCACAATGAGCCGCGTTTATAGTCACATTTTGTGCCCCTAAGCCACGACTGGCTGCAATGAAAATAATTTAAATAAACTTTAAAATTGGTAAAGGTTGAATGCTTCCATTCGGTTCCGTTATATTTAGATTTAATTTCAGGAAATAAAAAATATAAAATAATAGCTTCACACAGTATCCCGCACAGAGCAGGGTAGGCAGAGGGAACCTAGTGTTAAGACACTCCATTCCCCACTTTCCGCCGAATTCAGAGGCATTGCGTGTTAAGTGGCGGAACTTACTCGACACCAGAGCGAAGAAAATGGAAATATTAAATATTTCCACTCCTCGAGTGGGAATCGAAACCACAACCAGTCGCTTTACAGTCACACGCCACTGCGCCACGACTGGCCCCAATTTCAGGAAATTATTGCCTCGGTCTGATTAGACGATATTAGACATATTGGAATCCAAATTTAGGCAGCAAGTAGAGATTAAGATTATATATTTTCTTATTTATTATTATTTTCTTAAATTATTACAATTTTAAATCAACTCTAACTCTTGGAAACCTACCAGCTGTTTGAGGCAATAAAGTAATATATTCTAGTCGTGTCTGTCAAAGGCAAATAATATGTTAATCTAGATTATATCCTATTGAAGTGCTAAATTATATCATGTGCTTTCAACCATGGATTGTTATTAAGTGACAAACCTACTTATAAATTATGTAATATTAAATGAATGATAATATTGGTTCGTAGTGAAATTTGAAAACCCCGACAACTGTTTTTTACTTTTTAAAGTGTTATTCACACACATAGGAAATTGACAACACATTTTTTGAAAACGTATAAAAAATTTAAGCGCAACGGGATCCGAACCCGCGCCTCTTGGTAACCGTCCAAGCGTTCTGACCGTTAAGCCATGAGTTCTACTACCAGCCGCGTCGAAATTCTTATACTTTTTATTACAAATTATCTATGTTGTTTACATCTCTGTAGAGGTTTTCATAAATTTGTACTGCCTGAAAAAATATTTTACGAATCGTATAGCAAGAGATAGGTGCTATTTATTTACAAAATTTTACTTTTTACATTTCAAAGTGTTATTTAGGAAACCCACATTTAGGAAATTGAAAATAGACATTTTCAGAAAAGGTATAATTTTTTTTTTGAATACCACCACCAGATATAAAAAAACTCTATCGGTCTCAGGTAGACCATGTACTAAAAGGTTTCTACAACACAAAAATCGTGTAATCAAATATTTTCTAATTTCACCGTAGTGGTTTTTCTTTCATATGTTTTTGTCTTATTCTGCACATAAAGAATCTAGTGTTAAGACTATATTCTTTACATATGTGTAATATAAGATGTTATGTGTTAAATGATTTTTTTTCATGTATCCCGCACTCTGCATGGTAGGCAGAGGGAAACTAGTGTTAAGACACTCCGTTCCACACTTTCCGCCGAATTGTGGAGACATTGCGTGTTAAGTGGCGGAACTTAACGCTGCGCTTTGCCTTGATACCAGAGCGAAGAAAATGGAAACGTTTATAATTTGATTATATTATTAAACCTTCAAAATTCATTGCACGTGTCTCTACTCTAAGCAAGGACATTTTGTAAAAGCACTCGAGTCCTAAGATTTGGAATGAATTAACGAAAGCTTAAATTTATATTTGCCGTCACCTTGAATATCTGTTTACAAATACAGCTTGTAACGCTGACTTATATAAGATCTATTTTTAGTATTTAATCTGATATTTATGTGAAAACATCCATGTATTTCTTTTTATATTGTATTTTTTGTACTTGTACATATTTTTTAAGTTCCCGTGGTATACCGCATGGCAGGGTAGTGAGGGAGGACCTAGGGTCATAATTCTCTGTTCTCTATTTTTCGTCTGAAATTGAGACACTGTGAGCTTAGTGGCATAATTTAACGCTGCTCTGTATCTTACTAGAGCAGATGAATAAAAATAATATGATTTTTTTTCACCTTCACGCTGTATTCCGCACACAGCAGGGTAGGCAGAGGGAACCTAGTGTTAAGACACTCCATTCCCCACTTTCCGCGAAATTCGGAGGTATTGCGTGTTAAGTGGCGGAACTTAACGCCGCGCTTTGCCTCGACACCAGAGCCAAGAAAATGGAAATATTAAATATTTCCACTCCTCGAGTGGTAATCGAACCCACAACCAGTCGTTTACAGTCACACGCTTGGGCCACTGTGCCACGACTGGCCCCTGGCGAATATAATCATTCCTCCAATTCGGTGTCTAATCGCGAATCTACCGTAATGGGTACTAAGGATATACCCAGAACCTAAATTGCTTGTGACGTTATATTCTATGCCTTTGACACAAGTTTACTGAGTTATTTGATTTTAATATCATCGTATCACCTCAATAAAATGAAAAAATATTAGTGCGAATTTCTCAATTGCAATTATATCCGTGTTTATACTCGCAGTTGGCCGATTTTAAGTCAGTTGTGATTTATTTTTCTTTATTAGTTAAAAGAGGCAAACGAGCAACCTGGTGGTAAGTGGTAACCTTCGCCTATGGACATCCAACATTAGAGTTATGGATGCGTTGCCAACCTCAGAGATATATGAGGGAAGGAGGACTACAACCCATTTTAAAATGGATCTGCCCTTATCGTGTTAATAGTGAGACACTGTTCCACTGCATTATAAACTATCGATTACACTAGAATAACAAAGAATAATAACATATTCACACACAATCTTATAATTTCACAAAATACAACACTTTTATGAAAACCAAATAAAAGAGAACTACTAATGTAAACTAGGTTTTAATTTAATATTTGCACTTTCAATTACTTATTGTTATTTTTTTTTCAGCTTCACGCTGTATCCCGCACACGAGGGAACCTAGTATTAAGATACTCCGTTCCCCACTTTGTGGCGGAACTTAACGCCGCTTTTTGCCTCGACACCAGAGCGAAGAAAATGGAAATATTAAATATTTCCACTCCTCGAGTGGGAATCGAACCCACAACCAGCCGTTTGTTACACGCTTGTACCACTGCGCCCGACTGGCCCATATTATATATTATTTGTTGTTACTAACATAAATACTCCAATATCATTCTATCATTTGCAAAAAAACCATCAATCAATCAATTATGACATGTCATAGGTGTCAAAACAAATCAGTTTAAAATTCATCATTATGTTAATACGTGGAGGGAAAACTTTGTAAGAGTTTTTAAGCTTATGCGATGGGAAATATATGAAATTTAGCATAATTCAAATTTGTTTCTTTCATTATAATCTTTTCGAAATATATATTTTTTCGCCCCTAGTAGGGTAGAGAGCCTGGTGTGGGAGCACTCCGGTTACTACTTTCCGATTTAAACCAATATTGTGTGTGGACCTTAACGCTGCGCTTTGTCTTAGATACCAGAGCGAAGAAATGAAAATATAATATAATCGTTCCCCTAGACCGTGAATCTAACCCCAAACCTTTTGCACCACAACGGCCTCAATACATTGAATTAATAAAATAAATATTACACTTACTAACATATGTTTGACATAAGTATAATATACCTTGTTCTGTTCTGTTCTTTATATTATGGCTTTTAGGCGTGCCAGTAGAGCACAATTTACTTCGCCAATGACACGTAGAATGGAAAAGACACGATTTAGATTGTTCCGTTAAATATCGAGAAAAAAAACGTAAGAGACTAGATTAACGGTATAAAAATAGAAAGTCTTTAATTGTTAAGCCACCACCTGAAAAAAATAATAAACACATAAGACATCACAAAATTTGTATGATATAAGAAAATTATAAAATAATAGATATATACAGTGTTACTTAAATCTACTCATTAATTATCTAGTTTATAACTTAATTCTATTATATCTAATATATTTACATAAAAATGTACAGAGAGGACTAAACACAAACATTAACAAACACTGAACATTAACAGGACGGGGGACTTTACGGGGGAGGACGTCATAGACGGGATGAGATAAATTGGGACAGGAGAAAAGGATGTGGGAAGCGGAACCTTCATCCAGACCACATTCACACATTGAGTCGTCCCTGACCCTGATCTTGGCCAGAGGAACAGGGCTACAAGCATGCCCAATGCGCAAGCGACATATAGTACTAATAATTCTCCGTTCAGTAAATTTTTGATAGAAAAACCATGGTCGTTTTGGGATATCAGGTTGAATTGAGCTATAAAACTTACCTTTAGAAAATTTTGAAGATTTCCAATAACTATTCCAAGCAATGTCCAAGCGAGTATTCGCAATAGACATTAAATCTTGGACCGAGTTGGAGTAGTGTTCCAAGGTACCACTAACAATAGAGTCCTTAGCGCACAAGTCTGCGGTTTCGTTTCCTGTGATACCCGAATGGCTAGGAACCCACACTAGTAAAACTGACAAACCTCTTTGATGACATGAGAACAATGCTTCGCGGATCTTCAGGACAACGGAATGTTTTTTCCTGCCACGAAAGGGATTCTCTTTAATGGCCAAAAGACAACTGAGTGAGTCAGTAAGAATAACAGTCTGTGAAAAGTCATGGGAGCGTGCAAACAGGATTGCCTCTAATATGGCAACAGCCTCACCTGTAAACACTGATGATAGGGGGGGGGCATTTAAACTTTAAAATGATTTTAAACTTGGGAATCCAACACGCTGCACCAACACAACCATCCTTGGACAGTTTGGATGCATCGGTGTAGATAAGAATATGATTAAACCAATTTCGATGAACATAAGATTGAAATTCCGTGTTGGTATTCGGTGCGCCTTTTACAAAATCAAGATTTGTGATAATAGTAGGGGAATGAACTAGGGCTTTAAAGGGGAGAGAGAAGAGAGGATTAGACGAAAAACGAGAAATAGGATTAGGGAGCCTGGAAAATTTTAGGAAGCTGTCTAGGAGATACGAAATTTTAGAATTATCAGAAATAAGTTCTGATAGCTGGGACAAACGAGATAATAAAGGATGGGAAGAGAGCTGCAACAATTTGCAAACAAAACGATCGGACAGGAATTGACGACGTAAATGGAGAGGAGGGTCAACACACTCTATCTGAAGTGCGAGAGTAGGGGAAGACCTTATTGCTCCTAAAATAATTCTAAGGCATCTGAATTGAATTTTGTTTAATTTTTCTGAGGCGGATTTATTGCAGGGGTCAAGAACAAAAAAGCCATAATCAATATGTCTACGTATTATAGCCTGATAAAGAATTTTTAGAGAATGCGGGTGCGAACCCCACCATACCCCAGAGACTGCTCTAAGGGCGTTTATGCCCCTTTCGCATTTCTTAACTAAGTATTCAGTATGTGCACATCCATTCAGTCGGTTATCGAGATAGATGCCTAAGAATTTAGCTTTATTAACGAATGATATGGCCTGATCCTTATAACATAAATTAAAAACAGGAACAGATCTTTTTTTGGTGAACACCACCGCCTGACATTTTGCCACTGATATGGATAAGCCATGATCAGAAAGCCACTGGTCTAGATAATGCAAAGCAGTATTTAATTGCAAAGAAATATCTTCTACAGATTTTGAATTCTTATAGAGGACGATGTCATCAGCATATTGAAGGATATTGCAAAAACTATTGACAGACAAATCGAGGTCATGAGTATATATGCTGTACAGCAACGGGCTAAGGACCGAACCTTGCGGAAGACCCTTCCAAATGAGTCTATGTGGAATAGTATGCAGCTGATGCTTGACGGATACGGCTCTACCGGTCAGCAGATTACATATGAAATGTGTCAATCTCGCAGAAATACTCAGCTGTTGCATTTTCTGCCTGAGTAACGGAAGAAGAACATTATCATATGCAGAGGCAATATCCAAAAAAACAGCAACCAAATACTCGCCCTTAGCAAAGGATAGTCGAATGTCTGTCGTAAGAATACTGAGACTATCTATTGTGCTTAGACCCTTTCGAAAGCCAAATTGAGAGGGTGCTAAGATATTTCTACTTTCCACTATCCATTCCAACCTATTTTTTAAAAGATGTTCACAAATTTTTGCAAGAGTAGATGAAAGTGCAATGGGTCTGTATGAGTTGGGATCCGAGGGACATTTGCCAGGTTTTAGGATAGGAAGAACCACTTGTGATTTCCATGCCTCAGGAACTACTCCTGAGACAAATGCTGCATTTAAGATGTTTAAAAAGTACAACTTGGATTTATCACTAAGGTTCCGGATAAAGGAATAAGGAACACCATCTTCTCCAGGAGATGAATCTTTTAAATCCGTTAAGACAGTTTTGAGTTCATCAAAGGAGAAAGGAGCATCCATCTCATCAGAGGTGACTGCTGGTGTATGTACTGGAAAACAGTTATGATAAGGAACATAAGGAGGAGCTATTTTGTTAGCAAAATTGTTTAGCCATTGAGAAGGATCGTTAGGAAAAGTTTGGACAGTATTAAGGGAACGACGAAATCTCTTAATATTGTTCCAAACTAAAGTAGAAGGAGAGCGGGGGCTGAGGGATTCACAAAAATTGATCCAACCGAGTTTCTTTTTTTTAGAAACTAATTTCTTAAATTTGGCGTCACTATGTTGATATTTAACAAAATTCTCCACAGTCATATAGGCTGCATATGACACTTCAGCACAAGACCGCTGATTGACAGAATCAGTGCATTCCTGATCCCACCAAGGATTGGAAAGCAGATGATTCTGTATGGAGCTTTTTTTAGGGATATGAAGATCTGCAGATGTCAGAAGCGCAGAGAGAAATCTTTCATAACACAAAAACACATTCTCATCCCCCATAACCCCAGGAAGAGAGTTAACCATAACATCCACAGAAGAAGAAAAGTCTAGCCAGTTTGCCTTTTTTAAATTATATGGAAGCAAAGGTTTGTATGGAGCAGGGGAAATACATCTATTGTTTAAAGATATAAGGATAGGAAAGTGGTCACTACCATGAGTAGATGGGAGTACATTCCATGATAGTTGGGAAGCAAGGGAGGGAGAGCAAAGGGACAAATCAACGGCGGTTTTGGGATTCTGATTTGGATTAACCCTACGAGTCGGGGAGCCATCATTGACAATGCAAAGGTTGACATCATCAATCATGTCTACCAACAAGGGAGAAAATCCATCACAGTAATAACACCCCCACAAAGTGTGATGGGCGTTAAAATCACCCATTACCAGAATTGGATTAGGAAGAGAGGATAAAATGGAACGTAACTCAGGAAGGAGGGAAGGATTAGGATGAGGAATATAAAGGGAGACAAAGGAAATATCAAAAGCCCTAATAGCTACAGCACTAATCTGTTGACTATGAGGGGGGAGGGGGATAGAAGAAAAGGAATTAGGGTAACGAACTAAAATGGCACAACCCGCAAACCCATCACTTCTGTCATCCCTCAAACAAGCATAACCCGGAACTCCAAAAGGAGTATCAGGCCTCAACCATGTTTCAGAGATAGCAATAATGACAGGACTGTGCAGGTTGATAATAGAAATAAGTTCGTGCTTTTTAGCACGAACACTATTGCTATTCCATTGTAGAAATCGGACTGGGGCCATTATTAATAATTTTGAAAAGTTCTAAAAGTTTTTGGGCAACGTTGGACGGTAAAGGAATTTCACTACAGGGAGAAATAATGTTTATTAACATCTCTGTTAGAGAAACAAGGAGATTTTTATAATTATCAACTGGGTCACTAGTGTTATTTAGGATAGCGCAACCATTGGGTAAGGAGGAAGGACAGTTGCCAATAATGGCTTGGTGGGATTGTTTATCGTATCCCTTGCCCATAGGAGCATGGGGACGCGATTGACGAACAACGGTTTTACGGTATGAGGTAACAGGAGGAGATGGCTTGGAGGCTGTCTTTGAAGGAGAGGAAGGTGTTACCTTTGTTACTTCAGAGTAAGACCTATTCACAGGAGGGACACGAGAGGAGGCTTCCATATAAGAAACATTGTCCTCAGACATAACAGTTTTAATATATTCTTGTCTTGAGAATTCAGGACAAGTTTTGTCAGTAGCAAAATGTTTTGCTGCACAGTACAAGCATAGAGAAGAATCTACACTGATAATACATGAATCACCATCATGTGGCTGGGAGCACCTGTAGCACCTAGGCTTTGATCGACACTGTGCTTTAATGTGACCAAATCGACAACAGTTCATGCATTGGATGGTGGGAAACTTATAAGTTTCCACACGTAAGGATGATCGGTAGCTGAACACTCGCTCTGGCAACAGTTGTCCACGGAAAGTCATTACAACGGTTGTGTAGGAACCCAAGTAATGACTCCCTCACTTACATTCTTACGATTCAAACGTCTCGCTTTCATAACAGCTCCACAACCAGAAGGAAGCTCGAGAGACTCCACAAGTTCCTCCATTGAAAAGTCAATGGGAACACCTCTAACTAAACCCATTCTTGTAACATTGTATGTAGGGATGATAGCCTTATATTTAGCTAAAGCTAAAAATGGGTTGGTAATAAAATTGTTAGCAGCTTGCGGTGAAGTGAACTCTACAGATATTTTATTACGACCTACATTTTTTACACCATCATTGACTACTGAGTCAATTTTGTTTTGGTGTAAAAATTGACCAAATTTAATTGCCCGTAAAGTAGTTCCTGAGTTTAGGTCTTGAACTTCCCGAGAGACATGTACAATGAAAGGACCTTTGTCATCAAGCGAGTAGGATTTAGGACCGTTGGAAGACATGGAAGGGTGTACATAAACATTAACATTTTGGATGGGAGAAGTAGTATTTATAGGGACGGTAACAGTTTTTTTAATTGAAACACTATCAACGACATCTTTGTCTCCTTGCCGTTTACGTGAAGTAACTGTCGATAAAATGTCTGAAATTGTTGAACCGCCCGGATCAGGCGGATCAGGAGGACGATCCTCATCCATACCTACCGAATAAATTAACTTAATAAAATAAAAACTTACCTATATATAAACCACCAATAAACAAATATCTACAAAACAACACAAAATGGTTAAAACAAACTACAACCACCTATTTTCACACCAATTTATAAATATTTAACAATAGAAAGCAAAAAAACAACCACTACACGTGTGGCAACCAAAACATACGCTAGCGAACCAACCAATATACCTTGTACAAGATAGCTTGATCTTTTTGACACATGTAAATTTTTCTGATCGACATAACTTTCCAATGACGTACATATTATTTTATTGATTTAATAAGTTTAAAAATTGGAAAAATATTAACATAATACATATTACACAAAAATATCCCTAAAGATCTGAAAATTTTATGCGTTATCTGAAAATTTTGTGAACTTTTATTGCTTCAAAGTAGAATTTATTGGAACACGAGAGTAATAGTCGAAATCGACGCTTGTACAATATTACATCGGATGATGGTTAATTATGCGCTACCTTCACTTCGCCAATTTTATTGAACATGAAATAAAAAAAAAAAAAAAAAAAATAGCTTCACGCTATATCCCGCACACAGCAGGGTAGGCAGAGGGAACCTAGTGTTAAGACACTCCGTTCCCCACTTTCCGCCGAATTCGGAGGCTTGCGTGTTAAGTGGCGGAACTTAACGCCGCGCTTTACCTCGACACCAGAGCGAAGAAAATGGAAATATAATTTCCACTCCTCGAGTGGGAATCGAACCCACAACCAGTCGTTTACAGTCACACTCTTGTGCCACTGGGCCACGACTGACCACAATGAAAATGAAATAATAATTAAAGTTCGAGATGGTGGCACAAGCTATGTGGTGAAGACTGTTTTGATGATAGTGACACAAGCTATGTGGTGACGACTGTGATGATTGGTTGCTGCTCTTCCTCTCTCCTCCTCTATTTAAAAGATAAAACTATTTTGTTATTCAACCTTAATTTTTTTACATACAGGATTAATGTTGCACAACTTTTCCAAGGAAACATGGATCGATAAGTGTAAATCTCTTCACAGTTAAAAGTTCTTCAAATCGTTATTTTTGGAACTACTAGATATTTTCTATTTCCCATCACTAGCCCGTCTGTAAAAGAAATCAAGCTATCTTGTACAGGATATAGTATAAAGTGACATAAACGTGGCTAAGGTAACGCGTATTTTATATATACGTAAATAAAGACACTAGTTTAACGAAAATGTTAAAAACACACAATTTATTTTAGAAGGAAAGGAGTAGAATTTATTAATCCAATATTAAATATTATGTATTTGTCGCCAGCAACTTTGTCTGCGAGAATTTTGTGACCGTAGCCAAATTATTTCTATTACGTTTCTATTGTGGTAGAAAATTTGGCACAAAATTTTACCGCTTTCGCTACATGTAGGTACTTCCGGCTTATATTATTATATAAGTACATACAACTACTGCTCATTGTTAGGTCGCCAAAGAAATTTACCTAAAGTGACCCACGGGATGACATATTACTAGAATTTCGAACGGAAATATCAGAACAGAGAAATGAAAATAATATACACTACGTTATTTGAGTGGCTGTATTTTCCTCAAAAATTGTCGCATTGAAATAAAATAAAACAAGCATTTTAAAGCTTAAAGTTTCTAGTTTTGACATCTTAAGATGGAAAATATTTTCTAGCGACGTGTTCCGCTTTATCCTGATGAATACCGGGAAAGAAAAAAAAAATATTTTTTTTCATTTCATTGTTTTGGTCTAAAAAGTTGGAACATTTTTTTCAACTTACTACCTGTGATAGAATGGATCGGATAACTTGTTTATCTAGCTTCAACTTGCTGTTGTTAAAAATTCGCTACATATACTTCTCGCTGAGATATCGAACTCTGACTGGAAAACGATCTTTTTGTCTTTAACCATAAATATCTTAGTAACCGTTGATTGCACAAGAAACGTAAGGAGTATTTTAAAATCTTCAGTAAATTTCCCATAAGAACCAGCTACGGATTTTTGAAAAAAATATGTATCTTCTTCTTTACATAAATTTAAAAAAATATTAAAAAAAGGATTTTTAGTGGCTTTTGAGAAAATCAGGCGCCAAGTTGGATATATCAAGAAACTTGATGATTGTTAACTGTGCATTTTACAGTTTAATATATTCACAAAAACCTTAATTTAAATGGTTTAAAGTTTATTGAAAACCTTTAATCTTTTTTACTTAGCCGAGAACGCCACATCCGTTCCTTTCAATTTTTTAAAGACCTTTCCTTGAAGAAAAGTATTATTAATTCTGTTCCAATTTCACTGAACTAGTCCGTAAGCATTGTAAAAGTTGAAATAAGTTATTTTAAATGAAGACTTACTCGATCTTACGCTGCCTAGTGATTGGAAATCTTTTTTTTTTCACACAGCAGGGTAGGCAGAGGGAACCTAGTGTTAAGACGCTCCGTTCCCCACTTTCCGCCAAATTCGGAGATATTGCGTAGTAAGTGGCGCAACTTAACGCCGCGCTTTGCCTCGACTACAGAGCAAAGAAAATGGAAACGTAAAATATCTCCACTCCTCGAGTGGGAATCGAACCCTCAACCAGACGCTTTACAGTCGCACTTTGTGCCTCTTCGCCACGACTGGCCAAATTCAATTGCAAATCAGTAAAGTATTATATTATGTATTTATTATTATAGAAGGTTATAATTATTATATTGAGACCAGTAGAAGCGCAGAGGTACAAAGTGTGAACACTGGGTCAAATCCCACGTTCGACGAGTAGAAATATTTAATATTTTTATTTTCTTCGCTCTGGTATCGAGACTAAGCGCGGCGTTAGGTTCCGCCAATTAACACACGATGCCTCCAGAATTTGGTGGATATGAGTAACGGAGTATCTCAACACCAGGTCTCCTCTGCCTACCCTGCTGTATGCGGTATACACAGTGCGTAAGTTATCAAAATAGTCTTATTTCTATAATTATCAGTCACAATTTAATTATAGCCAGGGGCCAGTCGTACCACGGGGGCTCGTAAGTGTGACTGTTAACGCGACAGGTTATGGGTTCGATTCCCTCTCGAGGAGTGGAAATATTATAATATATATTTTCATTTCCTTCATTCTGGTGTCGAGACTAAGCGCGGCGTTAGGTTCCGCTAATTAACACGCAATGCCTCTGAATTCGGCTGAAAGTGCGGAACGGAGTGTCTTAACACCAGGTCCTCTCTGCTGCATGCGGGATACAGCGTGAAAATAAACAAAAAAGTCTTATTTCTAAAATTATCAATCACAATTTAATTATAGCCTAAAGCCTGTTTGAATTACTTACCTATTGTCTTAGCTTTTATATAACTTGGTTACCTTGAAATGTATTCGACGAAATTTTAAACCAATTATTTTGATCCTAATCACTCGAAGCTTTTTTGTTTAGTACTCGGATTTAATTATAATTTATTTTTTAACAATTCTCTAAATACAAAAATATTTGAAGACCATCGTGGCGCAATGGTAGAACGTCCTACTATAAACGTTGTTGTGGGTTCGATTCCCATTCGGGAGAACGATTGTATATAAATAATGAGGGCCAGGGAATGTTGTGGCACACTGGCACAAGCGTGTGACTATAAACGACTGGTTGTGGGTTTGATTCCCATTCGAGCAGTGGAAATATTTAATATTTTCGTTTTCTTCGCTCTGGCGCCGAGGCATAATGCGGCGGTAAGTTCCGCCACTTAACACGCAATGCCCCTGAATTCGGCAGTGCGTGGAGAAACGGAGAGTCATAACACTAGGTTCCCTCTGCCTACCCTGCTGTATGCGGAATACAGCGTGAAGCTACAAAAAAAAATTATTTCTCCACTCTTATGCCTAAGCGCGGCGTTGAGTACCGCTACTTAACAGAATGTTTCAATTTCGGGTAAAAAATGCAAAATGGAGTGTTTTGACACTAACTTCCTCCTGCTTCTATTTTAAACTAATATTTTTGAATAAAATTATGAATTTCGCTATTAAATACCGCCCACTTCTTGCTTGACTTTAGTTATGAAGCGACGGTTGTATTTTCAAGTTTCTCTAAGAGGCTTGTTTGTTGTTTTTACACGAAGTGCGGAGTTGAGTTTGGTGCAGCGTGAAATGTCTAAAATTAGTCATAAAATAGATGGCTTAAATGATGTAAGGCAATTATGTATTTATTACGGGGCCAGTCGCGGCGCAGAGGCGTAAATATGACTGTAAAACGACTGGTTGTGGATTCGATTTCCACTGGAGGAGTGAAAATATTTAATCTTCCATTTTCTTCGCTCTGGTGTCGAGGCAAAGCGCGGCGTCAAGTTCCGCCACTTAACACGCAATGCCTTCGAATTCAGCGGAAAGTGAGGTACGGAATGTCTTAACACTTGGTTCCCTCTGCCTACCCTGTTGTGTGCGTAATATAGCGTGAAGCAAACAAAAAGTACTCTTTCACATTTTCTCATATAATCTAACTTCGGAATACAAACAAAAACTCCATTCATATTATAATAACATAATACATAGTATGTCAATTTTCCACCAGCAGTCAACACAGTCAGTCTATTGCAACGAGATACAAAAGGTTTGCATTAATCTCACTTTGTCAGTGAAGATTGATGGAAGTGTAACGACGGAATTATTTTATATATTATACTAAATAGATTAAATATATTATATAAAATAATTTTCTATATTATATTCCGGAAAAGGTTGTGATACATTATCATCTTTTTTCGTTTTACTGATATTATAAGTGACAGTTTGTTTTGGAATGGTCATGAATGCAGAATTTCTAAACCACTTTTTTGTTATTTTTTGCAATTTTACATTTTTCCTTGTACAGTAGTATTTATATAGCTAATTACTTCATTTAACAGACCAGTATTTAGTTCATCAAAAATTTAAGCAGTAATTTTTGTATTCTAATATTTTTCATTTTCATGCATCGCCTAAAAAGAACAATAGTGGAACGGAAAGTGGTAGCGTCCTTCGTCACTTCAAAAAATATTAACCTGATAAAAATGAATCTACGCAATTTTCTATTAACAAAAACTGTTTTAAGGACAAAACTATTTTATTTTACAGTCTTCATTTTTACATACAGGATTATTTTCGACCTCAAATAGGTGGTTCAGAACATGGGACCAAACAACTTTTCCAAAGAAACGAGTCGAAACGTGTAAATCTCGTCACAGTTAAAAGTACATTAAAACGTTATTTTTTGGATATAATACTATAACTTCTTGTAGTTTCTAATCAACCGAACCTAACTAATAGGCCTCTTTAAACAAACTGAAAATCTCTTACGAAGTTCCTCCATAATATTATGATATGTTAATCCTAACTGGAGATAGCAAGGGATGATATGTTTTTGAATCAATGTAACATAATCCAAATAAGTTAATTAGACAATCATGTATTATTAGACCTGTTTGTTTAGCCTATTTTTTTTTCACTATATATTTATAGAAACAGTTGGAAGATAAAATATTATTTCAGCACATATCTAACAATATATAGGGCAGTGGGATACTTTGACTCCTCTTAGAGGTTTGGATATTATTTTTAGCTTCACGCTGTATCCCGCATACAGCAGGGTAGGCAGAGGGAACCTAGTGTTACGACACTCCGTTCCCCTCTTTCTGCCGAAGTCGGAGGCAATACGTGGTCAGTGGCGGAACTTAACGTCGCGCTGTACCTCGATACCAGAGTGAAGAAAATGAAAATATCAAATATTCCCAACCCTCCAGTGGGAATCGAACCCACAACCAGTCGTTTACAGTCACACGCTTGTGCCACTGTCCCACGACTGGCCCCAGGAGGTTTGGATATATTTATTTCATTATATATTTTACCACTCTGGTAAGAAAAAATGTGACTTTGAGTAGCGGAACATAACGTTACATATAGTCTCTCCTGCCGCACTCTGATATAGATTCTCTCTACATACCCTACATATAACTGTTAAAAAGTTACATTCTAATTTCTACAAATAATTACGAATCAATTATACAGATAGTATTAATTATATTACCTAAGATTTAGTATTCTAATCCTCCTGGATTAATTGTTCGTTAAGCTAATTAACTGAAACTATAGACCAGGGATGAGCAACTGAATTTTCAATTATTTTTGGGAGGTAAATCACGCTTCTTAATAGGATATAAGTAAATGCTCAATAATGGAAATAAACGTTTCCTGGGTATCAATTTTCGGTAACTTAAAAATAAGAGACTGATAATGGTAATCAAGTGTAAAACCACTTTTTGTGTTCATTTAAGCTGGAAACTTAAAGTGTAATACAACGAATCATTTTTTCTTTTATAAAAAAAAATAATTATAAATTTAACTTTTGCAAGTACTCTTAAGTCACTGAATGTCCAAAAACTTGTCCTATCGGATTCGGACAGCGTCTGACTGTAAACGCTGTTGGTCATAAGTTCGATTCTAGCACACGAGGTAATTATTATATTTAAAATATTTTCTTTTCTTCGCTCTTGTAAGATAGTTCTGCCATGCACTGCACAATGTATCGAGTTTGTGTGGAGGATGACATGAATTCTCGTATTCTCTGATATGAATTCTCTATTGCCCATTCCAAGTGGGAAAAAGTGTAAACGTGACAAAAAAAACAAATGCTGCCATTGACTTTAAAGATAGTTTAATACATTCGGCAAGAAATGAAAGTCTAGCAACAATTTTTTTGTGGATATATACATTCAGTTTTAAAATAATCCAATTGCATAAAATCATTCTTAATGGCATAATAAATGCACTTCACATACTAAGAATTATGAACTGCATATTGCTGCCAAGAATACAGTAAACACGTATGCAGTATGTTATACAAATACTGTAAAATTCACATCACGTATACAACTCCAAGCAGGATTTTTATAAGATTTCCTGAAAAAGCTAAATTTATATTCTAAGAAATATAAGCTTTAGAAAATGTAGTGTAGTTGAAATTAAGTACAATTTTGATATCTACATTACATTAAAATCTAAGTGGCCAGTCGTGGCCCAGTGGCACAAGCGTGTGACTGTAAACGACTGGTTGTGGGTTCGATTCCCACTCGAGGAGTAAAAATGTTTAATATTTCCATTTTCTCCGCACTGGTGTCGAGGTAAAGCGCGGCGTTAAGTTCCGCCACTTAACACGCAAGCCTCCGAATTCGGCGGGAAGTGGGAAACGGAGTGTCTTAACACTAGGTTCCCTCTGCCTACCCTGCTGTGTGCGGGATGTAGCGTGAAGCTATTTATTTTTTTTTTAATTTACATTAAAATCTATATTAAGAGTAAGATTATTGACTGCATAGCTTCTAAAGATTTTTTAATTTCAAATTAATTTTTGTACCTATGTCCCTATGTAAGCTTTCCAAAGAACTGGTTTCCTTTAAACTCGATTTTTTTTTTAAAAAATATAAGCATTACGTATCGATAACAAATAAATAATAAATAAATTGTACCTCTAGTCTTATCGTATGTTTGGTCCACAATTTTTTCCATGCGCGAGATGTGACGTGGGATGTAATCTGCGAATCTGTGTTCCGCTGTGATCGTCAGTCCGTTGCTTTCGGACAGCTCCTGAATTAAAAAACTTCAATTTAGCATAAAAATATAATGTATTAATTATAAATTATAATAGCTTCACGCTATATCCCGCACACAGCAGGGTAGGCAGAGGGAACCTAGTGTTAAGACACTCCGTTCCCCACTTTCCGCCGAATTCAGAGGCTTGCGTGTTAAGTGGCGGAACTTAACGCCGCGCTTTACCTCGACACCAGAGCGAAGAAAATGGAAATATAATTTCCACTCCTCGAGTGGGAATCGAACCCACAACCAGTCGTTTACATAAATTATAATTTAGTATAAAAATTAAAAACGGTTACAAAAAATCCATGAAATTGTTGAAATTTCACAATAACTTTAAACACAATGTTAGTAGACATTTAAAGAAAACGTATAAAAATCTCTCTACAGAGATGCTAACAACATAAATAAGTTGTAATAAAGCGCATAAGAATTTCGACGCAGCGGCTAGTAGAACGCATGGCTCAGTGGTGAGAGCGCCTGAACGGTATTCAGGAGGCGCGGGTTCGAATCCCGCTGCGTTCAAATTTTTATACGTTTTCTTTAAATGTCTTTTTCAATTTGGAATTTTCAGTGTGGAATAACACTTTAAAAATGTTTTAAAAACAATGTTAGTAGTTTTGATGCTTATTATGGGGAATAATTATATTAAAGATGTTTTAATTTTCCTCCTCTGGCCTGGCTCAGACAACGCGCAGCGTTACTTTCTGCCATTCAACATACAGTGACTCTAATTCAGGTGGAACAGTGTTTCATGATGTGATAAGACATACATATGTTCTCTGCTCTCTGCATATGCTATACTGCGTAAAACGTTTTATTTTTAATAAATATTATTTACTTTAACTACACTCTTTAGAAAAAGAAATAGATTTTTAAAAAAGGATTTTCAGGATGTTATTTTTTCAGAACCTTGACGTTTTATGAAATTTGGGTGTCGTTAATGCATTATCTTAACAACGTAGAAGTCACTTTATACAACAGTGTGTATCAAACACATAGGCTACCATGTTTGTATAATAGTTATCTACTTTTTTACTGCACAAAGGAAGCAGCCGAGCAGAAGGCTCACCTTATGGTAAGTGGCTACGTTCGCCTATGGACATCTGCAACATTAGAGTTGTGGATGGGTTCCGGCCTTAAGGATGGAGGAGAAGGAGGAAAGAAGAATGGATGCAGGGAGGAAGGATAGGGATAATAGGAATAGGGGAAAGAGAGCTGGCTTAGATGCCGTCGAACCGGAACACATCATCAAATGTTTGGCGATTTGTCTTTGACATGATAGTTAATTTCCTGTATATTTAAATTATTGTTATGTATAATATTTTAGCTATTTGTCCTTCTATTACTGTGCGAAATTTCATACTTATTAGTCTTCAGAACTTTACTAAATGTTTGACGTTTTATTTTTGGGTATAAAGATGGTACTAGTTTATTCTAATTTACAAATACAAATTGTACACAGATACATAAATACGTAAATGATATTGATTTTAAATTAGCCTTAGCAAATGGAAAAAACTGTTCAAACAAAATATTGCTCTAGGCTTCCTGTGATGTCTCTCCCATGCCATATTTACAATATCAATAAATTACTTTGTACTTTTTAATAGAAGAAATCTCAATCGGAAAAATATTCTTAATTTATACAGTATATGCAAAAAATCTTCTAGACTTTGACGTCAAGTGTTTAACCTCCCAATCTATCTTCTTAGATAAGACAAATTGCGGCGTTGAGTTCCACCAGTTTCGGTTTCGTATTGAAAATGAGGAATAGTGTCTTTTCACTTTGCTTTGATTGCGGGAATTATACTAAAAAACGGCTACAGATTCTTTAAGTGTATATTTACACATATGCCATTACAAAGAAAGCAATAAGAATAACCTTAAAACAAAAATTAAATCTACCTGGACAATTTACGATTTTTTTTTATAGAGTAAAGGTGGCAAACGAGCAGAAGTACCACTTGATGGTAAGTGGTTACCTTCGCTCATGGACATCCACAACGTCAGAGAAGTTGTGGATGCGTTGCCGACCTTGGGGATGAAGAAGGGAAGGAGGGAGGAAGGATGGGGATGGTGGGATAAGGGAGAGCTGACTTACATATTACGAACCGGAACACATAATCAGATATTTGGCGGCTCGTCTTTGACATGATAATGGTCGCGAGCCAGTCGGGGAACGAATCTCTTACCACCAAACTACTGGGTTACACACCTTTTACGGAACACTATCCAGCGGCGGAGGGGAGTTGTATTTTTAACCCGTCCCAAAGTGCAGCGTTTAGTTACACCATTCAACACGCAATATTTCTTTTGAAAGTAACGAACGGAATGTCTCGACACGAACTGCCCTAACTACACTACTATGCAGGAAAAAGCTTAAAACTGCTTTAAATATTTTATATCCAATTACAGATTCAAAGTTGTAAAACAAAAATGTAAATCTGTAGAATGTACGATTTAATTAAATAACGAGTAAATTGTAAATGTACGTAAAATCAGTTCCCAGAAAACTTTCATTACGTAAATACAATCTGATCGTAAATTTTTTTACAAAAGAAAAATTCTGAAAAGTGCACTTTGTATTTTAAATTAACATACCTACTACATAGTTGCTGAAATAACAAAACCGGTAAAATGTAAAACCGTTTGCTAAAATAACTTATAACTCTATCGTGGTGCAATGGAACGGAGTGTGTTAGTAAACTCGATTTGGTCGTGAGTTCAATGCTCGCTTTTTTTTTTAGCTTCACGCTGTACACCGCACGCAGCAGGGTAGGCAGAGGGAACCTAGTGGTAAGACACTCTGTTCTGCACTTTTCGCCGAAATCGGAGGCATTGGAGGTGTTAAGTGGCGGAACTTAACGCCGCGCTTTGCCTCGACGCCAGAGCGAAGAAAATGCAAATATTAAATTAAAATGAGATTTCGACGCGATCAAGTATTGGCAAAATATCATTTGATTTGTTGACACGAAAAGAAAGGTGATAGTACATAGATTAGTAACATTATGAAAAAATATATTTGTCGTTTTTTTATTTAATACTAGCGACCCGCTCGCGGCTTCGCCACGTGAACTACAACTTTCATCCACTATTGCCTCTTTGGGATTGGTTTTTTTTTTTATAAAAGGGGGTTGGTCTAAATTTAACCTTGCGTCACTAATTATATTGCATATGCATCTAGTACAATGTCTATACTGTTTGATAACGTATAGTGATAACTGATCTAGTAAGAAAACGTACGAAATCTGCTATCATATATCTATATGATAGCAGATTTCGTACATATATACCATCAGGTATATAGTATTATAAACTGGTCATAATATCTTAAATAAATTTTAGACTTTTTATTTTATTTTACAATTGTGTTACTTACTGGTATTAAAAAAAATACTTTTACTTGCAAATAATCAATATAACTTGACTTTGGTACTTTTTATTTTTCTGCGGGAACTATAATGAATACCAGGGTAAACTAACGCTCGCGGCGTCGCTGGGTGAAATACTACTTTCATACCCTATTTTAGCACCTCTGGAATTATTTTTAAAAAAGAGAGGTAGCCTATATTTTTTTTTTTTTTTTTATTTAGGAAACTCTGTTCATGGGCTCACAGGTGCCCATGGCATTTGTTAGTATTAATTAGTATTAATTAGTATTATCTTATATTTAATGTAATGTCCATCACTGACCAATTGTAAGCGAGTTTTTTTTTTTTTTTTTTTTTTTTTGTGGTAAGTAAATATATGTACATATATATGATTGTAATAAGAATAGCCACCCAGCTCACGCTTTGTTCCCTCTTTGGTGTTGTAATTTTGCGAGTACAGCCTAGGTGACAGAGACGTCACGCTCGTGAATAGCTGCTTTGAGGTTGTGCTCCATGATTTGTTTTGGTGAGGCCATCATCGCTCGGCTGATAAAATTGGCGATCGCATCACTACAGTCGTCGGAGTAATAGACACAGGAGTTGGTATGTCTTGTTACTGCGACGACCGCGTGCGGGATGCTGTCGTGGATAAGGTACCTCTTGCGTCTGGTACGGTCGATGATGACGTCGCCATACGTCTGTCCTTGTGCCTCATGTATAGTCATGATCCGCGACCTGTTTCCGGATCCATATCCCTGATCCATCAGGATTTGCTTTTCCTCCTGCGTATGGATCAGATATAGGGTTCCTTCGTTGTCCTTTGGTATATGTGTGCCAGTATATTTTTCCATTTTAAGGGAGTGGATGATGGGGTTTGAAGAGTAAATACTGTTGTACACTCCGGTGATGGCATAGGCAACATCCATGGGGTTTCGGTGGGTGCAAGACAACTCACATGTGATGTTTGTTGTCAGGTTCGGACGACAGTACCTTAAATCGAATAGATTTCCTCTATCGATGTAGGGTAGCTGGTTTACGTCTCCGATCAGTGTGACTATCTCCGCACCAGACAATGTGGCAGCCATTACTATGGCTCCAAAATGGTTCATGAGGGCTTCATCCACCGTCAGTCGGTTTATAATGTTTCCCTCATGAAACCCGTTGACTAGGATGGATGCCATAGTGCGCACCTTTCTTTTGGCCTTCGTCCCAAAGCGGTGCGCGAGCTTTTCCTTCAGATCTTTTGCTGCTTCGACTGTGGTGGTAATCACTATTTCACTTTCCTCATCGAAGTTCCCGATTATGTAAGTTGTTTTGCCGCAACCGGGTACTCCGTTTATCCAAGCCAGTTTTGGTAGTGTCCAATCTTTAAGAGCTGCGCCGGGCTCGGGATCGCTTGAGATAGTATTTGCCCTTTCAAGTATCCGGTCGTCCAGCATTACTCTCGTGCACTTGGCCACTAAAACAATTGGGTCATTCTCAGGTGTTTTAAACTTGAGAGGTTTGTCCCTCGATTCCTCGAAATCTTCGACCACGCCCACAAAGCCATTGGTGCTATTGTACGCGGCCATGTAGTGTCCCGACATATTTCCCTGTATTATTTGGGATCTGTCGTTATCGTAGATCGCCGCTTCGGCTTCGTCGAGTTGCACTTTCAGTAGCTTTTTGTTGCCTCTCCGGTAGGTTTGCATGATGTTCTCGCAGGTGGTTTTATTTACCTCTCGGGTCGCCTTAAGAATAGCCTGGAACTCGATGAACGCATTTATTGCATGCTCTTTCGGGCTAGATGCTGGTCTCAGTTCGGGTGGGCTGACCCTTCCTCTGCTAGGTCTCAGCGGGCCCCCGAGGTGTCTTTCTGAGTTCTGTGAGGCTGCAAAGAAGGTTTTGATCGCCTTTTCTTGGTCTTCGATTTGACTCGCCGGGGGGTGCCACCATGAGCTGAACGGATAACCCCTCTTGGAGTCAATGCTTTTATTATACTTGCTGCCAGTGCCATCGACTGAGTGCCCACTCGGACGTGACTTCCTCTATGCTTCGGTAGTTGGGCTCTTTCATCTCTTTGGGCATCCATCTTTTTCTGGAGCCGCTCGGAACCGCTAGGGCGGGGTTCAACGGAGGTGGAGCCTACAGCGGAGGGAGATAGATGGACCTTCGCTTTCAGGAAGCTCAGGTTCTCCCCCCTGTCTTCGTAGACTATTACCTCGTGGATTTTGGAAGCCTTAAGGCAGCCGTAGAGGTCAACTACGTCGCCCCTGTCAGGACCTAGTCTCATCGCATCTACGCTCAGGATCTTTGGAGTGCCTAAACTTTCACTGACTTTAAGGAGCAACGAGTTTGCCTGCGCAAAAGGAGACTCTTGCCCCCACTCGAACAGCGCAATCACTTTGTTTTGTGACTGCAGCAGTCGGTAGGGACAGTTACCCCCCATATTCACGGTGAGTGCGTTGATCTTTTTGCACTTTATTGTCGTTGCACATGTGTTTCCCTTAAGCAGCGAGGCTAGTCCAGGCGATATTAGTAATTTATTTGGTTGAACTGGGCGACAGAATGCTATGCCTATCGTTTCCGCATCCTCACTCATGAAGAGGGCTACGCTACGAGTCCTAATTCCCATCTCCCTACGTGTCCCACTTTCTCGTAGAAGTTGTGTGAAGTCACACTGGGGGATTATTGAAGGTGTGTTTGGTGGGGACACTCCTGTGAGTAAGGTGCGGATTCCTCTGGCAAGGGAGGCCATGAAAGGTACAACTTTAGTTGCCTTTAGTGTTGTAGGTTTGGTTCTTGCGCATGTTGTTCTTGTTGTTATGTTGGTGGACTGGGTGTTAAAGTTGGGCTGGGTGGAATCTTGTAGGGTTTGGGCTTGTGTAACGTGTGGTACGGGTGTAAATGCTGGTGCAGGCTGTGGGGATAGTACTTGTACTTGTGCTGGTGTTGGTGTCGGTGCTGGTGTTGTCTGTGGACGAGCCTTTGAGCTGTTTCGCTTAGCGGCTGTTTTGACGGCTCTTCTTGCGAATGTGAGAAAAGGTGTTCTTGTGGCCTCAGTCTCCAAGATAGTGTGGAGGGATTGCTGGTTTAAGCAAAACTGTAGTTGGCTTTCCAGCGTCATTCTCTCGAGGCCGAATCTTGGGCAGTCCAGTAAGATGTGAAATATAGTTTCCTCACATTGCGGGTCGCACACGCAAGAGGGGCTGTCTTTGATGTGAAAACGGTGCAGATAGGAGGCGAAACCACCGTGACCGGTCAGAAACTGAGTGTCAATAAATGTTATGTTAATTGCCTTTACTAGTTTATAGGCTTTTTTAGTATTAGGCAGAAAAATTTTTGTAACTGAGCCGGTCTGCGATGAGTCATATCTGTTCTGCCACCTGTTAACAGACCCTTCACGTATCCGCCTCCTGACATACGAAATGGGTACTTTATCGTAGTCAGGGGCCGTCCTTTTGGTAGTTGCCGCTTTTTTTGCTAGCTCGTCCGCCCTCTCATTTCCCGGTGTTCCTACGTGGGCTCTCAACCAGAAGAGCCTCACAGCTCTGCCTTCATCATGAATTTCTTGTATGTATTTTTTCATTTCTAGGGCTAGGGGATGCGTAACCGAAGGACTCCTAAGCACGTCGAGCGACGATCTCGCGGCACTCAGAATGTTAAGGCAGGATATCTTGGATTGTGTTGCCACCCTTAGGGCCCTGAATATTGCATACATTTCAGATTGGAAGACAGTATTGTGCGACTCCAAGCGAAATGTGGAAAACTTCTTCTCCTTTCCTCCGTCCCACCACGTCAGGGCAGCTCCTACCTTTCCTTCAATCTTGCTGCCGTCAGTGAATATAAGGGGACCGGTTATTTGGTGTTCGACGAGAGTTTGCGGATCGAGGTTTTCCAAGCACGTATACTCGGTTATTTTGAGTTTTGAAGGGTGTGGGTTTTGTGTTGGTCCCACCTTGCGCTCTAATTCGCAACCTGGCGGCAAGAGGTCCACGCAGTGGCCTTTTTTGATCTTAAATAAAGTAGCAGCTTCCTGGATCCGAAGGTCGAGAGGGAGTAGGCCTGAGAGCACGAGCGCCGATGTCAGGGATACCGTCCTGTACGCCTTGCAAATTTTTTGGGCAAAGCCCCTTTGCAAAGAGTTTAGCTGATTTTTTATCATCAGCTTCTCTGTTGCTGAGGACCACGCACTTGCAGCATACAGGACGATTGGCTCTATCACCGACACGTATATGGTCCTCACAATCTCTCCGTTAAGACCCCATGTCACCATTGCAGCGCATGCTAACTGCTTATATATGTCCGCAGCTTTTTTACAGAGAGCCGACACATGTGCGTTGAAGGTTAGTTTGGAGTCTATGATTAATCCCAGCAGTTTTATTTCTTTCACTAGAGTCAACTGAGTGCTGGACATGCGAATTTGTGGGGCGTCAAACTTGCGCTTTCTGGTTATTACCATTGCCTGCGTTTTATGCGCCGCAAAACTTAGCTTGTTTTCAACACCCCATTCTTGTACCGTGGCTAAGGTGGTTTCAGCTGAGGTCTGCAATTCACTGGTCTTATGGCTGGAAAAAACGAGAACCACATCGTCCGCAAAGGCCTGGCAGTATACACCCATTGACGCCATTTTGTGAAGGAGCGGGTCCAGGATAAGATTCCAAAAGGTCGGTCCGCCAATGGATCCTTGGACACATCCTTTTGTGGTAACCCTTTCACTGGTCGCTCTAGCGTAGTTGACGACTACTCTTCGGTCATGTAAATAAGATGCTACTAGCGCGTAGAGATTCTTCGGGCAGTGTCTTAACACCAGTTGTTTTTTAAGAGCCGGCCACCATGCGTTATCGAAGGCGCCTTCTATGTCCAGAGACACCAGTAAGACTATTTTCTTATGTTCAATCTCTCCCTTGACGTAGTTGATAAGATTGTAGAGGGCGTCCTCGGTTCCCCTCTGCGGCATAAAGCCATACTGACTAGGATGAAGCGTTCTTAAGAGGTGCCACTGTAACCTTCCCACCAGAAGCTTCTCTACC
This sequence comes from Dryas iulia moderata, assembly GCA_019049465.1. Classification (NCBI taxonomy): domain Eukaryota; kingdom Metazoa; phylum Arthropoda; class Insecta; order Lepidoptera; family Nymphalidae; genus Dryas; species Dryas iulia. Next base: position 30,763 of record CM032422.1, on the reverse strand, counting down.
ATCTTTCCCAAAATCGACAGTAACCCTATGGGTCTGTAGGACTTAGGGTGGGTGTAGTCCTCTTTTCCTGGTTTGCGGAGAATGCATACGTGGGCAACTTTCCACTGCTTTGGGAAGTACGACAGGGCTAGGCATCTGTTGGCTAGAGCCAGGAATACCTCCCTGTTGCAGTTTATTGCCACGCTGCATATATCGGACGTGAGTCCGTCCGGACCTGGAGCTTTCTTTGGATTTTGACTCAATAGGACCTTTTCCAACTCCGCGTCCGTAAATGGAGGGTCATCTTCCGATAAGTCTTTTCTTTGTTTTTTTTTTTTTTTTTTTTTTTTTTTTTTTAGTCACCACAAACTCGAGGTCCGTGTACTTTACTGCTTTTATTACTTATTCTGTTTGTGATTTTGTTTTGCATTTAATTTAGCGAGTGAGTACACTCGGTCACACGTTTCTTAATTTATTTATATTTCTTAATTTATTTGTTATGTAATAGAGAGACTGTAGCAGTCCCTCTAAGAGTCAGGTCCGGTGATTGTTGGGTCGTTATCTTCCTCTCAGCCTGTGCAGATAGCGCCAGAGTATAGATCCTTGTTAATTTTCATGGCTTCTGTGTCTCTATGAGAGATCGACATTTTGAGATTATACCCCACTATGTCAATCAAGGAAGATTCCCTTGCCCGACGGATGAATCTGCCGATGGCGTCTTCTTCGGCGTCGGTGTAGTACATACATTCGACGGTGTGCCTGGTGATTGCGACAATAGCGTGTGATACGCTATCGTGAATGGCACTCTTGGTAGACTTTGTCTGAACGATGACTACAGACTCGTAAGTTAGTCCCTGGGACTCGTTGATTGTAAGGATACGCGAGTTTTTCTCCCCTTCCGTACCCTCTGCGTGTGAGGTCCGCCTTCTCCGCCTGCGTGTGGACCAGGTACAGTGTATTTGGGGAGTCTGTTGCGATGAGCGCGCCCGTGTATCTCGATTTTCCCAGGGAGCGAGTTCTCGTTTGGGCTGAGAATATTCCGTGGTAAGCCTCGTGGCGAGCATATGTCACGTCTTGTGGACACCTGTATGATTTTGTTAGCTCTTGGTTGATGCTCGCCACGAGGTTCGAACTGACATAGCGCATTTGGAAAAGGTTGTGCCGATCAATGAATGGCAGTTGGTTAATATCTTCGAGTAGTGTAAGTATTTTGACCTTTGATAGGATGGTCGCCATTACGATCGCTCCAAAATGGTTCATTAGGGCCTCGTCCACGATTAGTCTTTTGGGACTTTCTGAGACACCATTCACCAGAATTGAGGCGATCGTACGAACTCTGGCTTTGGAGTCCCTTGTGCAACTAAAGGTGATCCTACTCCTGAGATCCTCCGCCGCTTCAGTAGTAGTAGTTGCTATAAGATCACTGTTAGGGACAAAGTTGTTTACAACCCAGGTGGACTTTCCGCATCCAGGAACGCCATTGACCCAATGTATTTCCGGTGCCTCCCAATGCTCCCAGGTGGTATACTCTTGAATGTTGCGCGCCATACTAAGGATTCTATGTTCTAGCGCGATTTCCGTGCATCGGGCTACGACTACAATTGGGTCATCCGGGGATGTTGTGTACCTGGGCGGGCCATTTTGTCGTTGTATCGTGTCGTCTTTATACACGTAGCCGTGTTTTCTGCTGTAGGCCGCCATGTGTGGGGATTTGGGTGGATTTCCCCGTAGATATTCTAGCTTGTTGTTGTCGTAAATGGCTGCCTTCTCTTCTTCGAGTAATACGTTAAGTAGACCCTCGTTGTCAAGTTCGAAGGTCCTTATGATCTTATTGCAGACCGCGTGGTTAACTTTAATAGTTTCGTTTACAATAGCCGTGTATTCGAGGAAGGCGTTGTGCATGTGCTGCGTGACTTCACTTGCCGGGGGCAGGTCGGGTGTTGTGACCAGTCCCTTGTCGGCTCTAGTGATTCTACCCTTCCTCATCAGCTTTTGCAAAGGTTTTAGTAGGGTCGGTGGTAACTTCAGAGTCTTCCTTTGCTTCTGTGATTTATTTGAGCTCTTTTGGTGTTCTACTTGCATAGCCAGGCGCTCTTCGAGGCGCTTCGCGCCACTCAACATCGTCGAGCCCGGTTTTCCGCATTCTTGTTTTCTTTCTCTTAAGAAAGCCAGGTCTTGGCCCCTGTCCTCATATACAACCACATTGTGTTTGTTTGAGGTAGGGATGAATCCCAGCAGATCAATAATTGTTCCCTTATCAGATCCCGCTCTCATGGCATCGATACTTATTATTATTGGCGCTGCTTCTGCCTCATTTGTTTTAGCGGTGCACAGATGATCAAGCACCCTGCTTACCTTCGTAAACGGAGATACTCCATCTCGTCCGTCGAATAGAGCGATGATCTTGTTTTTAATTCGCACTATACGACACTCCCAATCTCCTAAACTGATGGTGGGCATGCTATCATAGTCTGCCCTTCTCATGGTGGCCTTATTGGTATTGGCTGCTCCTCGATTATTTTCAGAGCTGCTGCCCCACCAGTGGCTCCATGCATTCACGTCACCTGCCACAATTTTGTTGTTGGTGGGAATCTTAACGATGGCGGCTTTTATTTGGGATATGTAGGGATTTAAGTTTTGGTCACCCTCGAGGTAAACAGACAGCACTCCTAGCGACAGTTGGCCAGCTTTCAGGTGGACAGCAGCAACATTTTCGGTGACAATTTGGGGGTCGTGAATTACCTCCAGATTGTTCCCGAAGATCATAATGGCCGCCTTCACCGGTTTTCTGACGGTCTAAAGTACACTGGATAGTTGTAGTGCCGGGATGTTGCTTCAGCACGCCTGTCCCTCCGACATACGGTTCTTGGACAAGCGCAACTGAGATCCCTTTTTCTTTAGCCGTCTTCAGCAGCTCGGCTGTCGCCAGTTTTGAGCGTTGCAGGTTTATTTGTATTATCCTGATTTCGCTTCTGGTGCTGCTCTGGTCCCCAAGGACAATCAATGTGTTGTCTACCAGAGTGCCCTTAGCAGTACTGGACTCTCGACCTCGCTATTCTGTCCCATTTCTGCCTTTCCAAGCACTCTGAACTGTATGCGGTGTGTGCCTGGTCTGTAACGTGCCTTTTCGCTCTGTGACAGTTTACACAACGGGGGGGCTCGGACATGATTCTTTTGGGGCATTCTTGACCTGCGTGTTCGCCTTCACAATAGCTGCAAATTTCTGTGTCAGCCTTGCAAAGTGTTCTTGTGTGCCCATATCCTAGGCATTTGGCGCACTGCACGAGAGGGGACTGATCCTCTACCGTGCACCTGCCAAAGCCAACGTAGATTTTCTCTGTTTGCGTAAATAGCCTCCAGATTGTTGGGGAGAGCTGTAAGACAGGATGGCATTCGTGTGGGTTCCGGGCTTTCTTCCTGTAGCGTACCCTTATTCTCATGTCTGCCTCACTCACATTCTGCAGTAGATGTTTATTCTGCGAACCGAGTGAAGTCTATTATCTCCTCATTTGTGAGGCAGTTGAGTACTCCCCGCACTAGCCTATATTTGACTTTGCCTTATCAACTATTTCCTGAGAAAATTATTCGAAATCAGTCAAGGAGTTCAGATCTTTTATTCTCACTATGTTCTTAACATACATAAGTTTCATCCACTGTTTCAACCTCCTAGGGTTTGATTTTTTTTAAAAAGCCTATATTTGACCCTACGACTTCTTCTTTTCGAATTTCATCTAAAGCGAGCTAGTAGATTACCCGTGAAAACAAAACCTATAGAAGAGATACAGATTTTTGCATTTTGATAATAATATTAATGAGTACGAATATATCTAGTACAATGTCAACTATATAATAACAGATGGTGACAGAAAACGTAGTGACATTTGTTGTCATATAGATAATATAAAGTTTTGTAGACCGGTCAAATGTATTTTTAATAGCAAATTATCTTCAATAAATGTTGTCCTCAATTTATTTTATAATTATTTTAAGTAATATTAGTGATATTAAAACAAATTTAGTTTCACTCGTGAACTATCAACACAATTTAAATGTTTTTTTTTAATTTTATTTTTCTTCCGCAGTTGTATAGAATACCAGGATGAAAACTATCCCATATGTTGCTCTAACCTTTAAGCTAACTCCATACAAAAATTCATAAATTTCTACCCGGTAGATATCAGTATATAAATGATTTACTTATATCGGTTTTTTATTTTTTCCAAAAAAACTACATGGAAAACCGGGATAAAAAGTATCCTATATGTACCTTTGGACTATAAGCTATCACTATACCAAAATTCATTCATTTCTGTCCAGTAGTTTTTGCGTGATTGGCGAACAAATTAACAGACAGACAGACAGACAGACAGACAGACAGACAGACAGACAGACAGACAAAAATTCTACTGAGTGGATTTTTGGCCTCTGTTATCGATATATTAACGCACCCAATTAAATTTTTTCTGAAATTTTTCATGTACAGAATTGACTTTTCTACTCTTTTATTATATATATAGAGATATATAAATATATAGAGATGAATGTACACATAGAAATACATGTTTTACTAAATAACTAAGAAATAGGATCAATTTTAATCCGTTTTTTCTAGTATACTTTTTTTTAGCTTCACGCTATATCCCGCACACAGCAGAGTAGGCAGACGGAACCTAATGGTAAGACACTCCGTTCCCCACTTTCCGTCGAATTCCGAGGCATTGTGTGTTAAGTGGCGGAACTTAACGCCGCGCTTTACCTCGACACCAGAGCGAAGAAAATGGAAATATTAAATATTTCCACTCCTCGAGTGGGAATCGAACCCACAACCAGTCGTTTACAGTCATACGCTTGTGCCACTGGGCCACGACTGGCCACAACTCTGGTATACTAAGCTAGTAAAAAAAACTAGTGTCAAGACACTCCCTCCATTCACAACGTTCTGTCTACGATCGCAAAAATTTTGTGAAGTGGCTGAACTGTATACCGTCATTTGTTTACCCAGCAGTGAAATTAAAAACACCTTAGATATTATAATAATATCCCACTGAAATTATAGAAGCTTCATTTCTGTCACCTAATTCAATAGTTTACTTAATTAACGCAATATCCCTCGTCACTCTTGAAATACGTTTAAATCTCGGATATAACTGTAAATTCTTCGAAACTAATTTACTCTAGGAACGTGGGTGAACTTGTGATAGGACACTGCTCTTAGTATATCTATATGTACAAAAATGAATTTTTGTCTGTATGTCCTTTATATAATCGTAAACTGTAGAGAGATTTACAAATTTCTGCTACCCAAAGATTATTCTATGAACAGTCATTTGGCAGAGAAAATACTATTTACTAAATACTTTTAAAAACATTTTTTTAAAGTGTTATTCCACGCATAGGAAAATTGAGAAAAACACTTAGAAAACGTATAAAAAATTGATAGCAGCGGGATTCGAAACCGCGCCCCCTGAATACCGTCCAAGCGCTCTCCCCACTGAGCCATGCGTTCTATTACCAGCTGCGTCGAAATTCTTATACGCTTTATTACAACTTATTTTGGTTGTTAGGATCATAAGTAAGTAAGTAGAATAATATTTGGGTAGCAGATTTTTACACGTTTTCTAAATGTCTTTTTCAATTTTCCTAAGTGTGGAATAACATTTCAAAAATATTTTAAAAGTATTTAGCAAAGTCGATGTACATGCGCCTGCGAAGGTTTCTGAGTTGGTAGTCCACCAATCTCAAAATAAAATGAAACACTGCAATGGCCCAACTTTTTTTAAAGTGAATAAGATCAATGAAATGACTCGGAATAAATTCAATATTTGTGTGATGTCAGTGCCAGTGAAAATGTCTTTTCTATAAATTCATTTTAGTTTGTTACGTAGAAACGTGCGCAGGGCATAGTTAGTACACATATAAAGTAAATCTACAAATATAATTTTTTTTTGAATCAGAAATTTATATCGATAATCAATAGTTTATATCGGGGCCAGTCGTGGCGCAGTGGGACGAACGTGCGACAGTAAACGACTGGTTGTGGGTTCGATTCCCACTAGAGGAGTGGAAATATATAATATTTCCATTTCCTTCGCTCTGGTATCGGAGGCTAAGCGTGGCGTTAAGTTCCACTACTTAACACGCAATGCCTCCAAATTCAGCGGGAAGTGGGGAACGGAGTGTCTTAACACTAGGTTCCCTCTGCCTACGCTGCTGTGTGCAGGATACAGCGTGAAGCTAAAAAGTTTATATGACTAAACCTGAAAAGAATCGACATCTTAAAGATAATATTCGTCTCGTAATTTAAGAAATTTAGCATGAGATTTTTAGCATGAAAAATGTCTTAAAAAGAGGCAAAAGTTGCATGTCGAATCGAGGTCACCATAGCCGATATAATTTTCCAATAATAACGAGGAAAAATGTAAAGACCAAATAAACTTTTTATGAAAACCAAACTGATGTATCTCTTCTTTGAACAAAGTTATGGGCGATCAAAATTGGAGGGGAACTTTTGTCCCACCAGTTATCGCTCTTTCAATAAGCATAAGTCAAAATTACATTTTTGACAGAAAAGCTAATCAAAGAAAATAAAATAAATTTTCTGTTATACACACACTTTTGAAACTGAAAACGACATTTTTCGAAAAGTTTTTGTGGAAAAGGAAAATTTAAACGCACGTATAGCTTAGCGGTTAAAGCGCTTGAACGGCTTCAAAAAGGCACGAGTTCGAATCCCATTGCGTTCAAACTTTTATGTTTTCTAAAAACGTCTTTTACAGATTTCATACTTTGTCATCTTAGGGCTAACAACCTCTTTAAATAAAAAAAGCTAGATATTCCTAGTTCTTGCCTATAATAAAATATATCCTATTCTTGAATCTACCTAAACAAACATGTCTTACTTTAGGCTTGTATAAAATTTCAATTTCGTCTTGACATGTAGTGAAAGTAAATAATTTTTCTATTTGCGTACTTCCTGCGACCACTTGAGAAGGTTTCAAGACGTTTCTATTGCCATTGCGTAGCCGAAGGAACTCGATCTTAATATATTATTTAATGTTAACGAGTTACTTGAAAATGTTACAAAATATTTATAACATTAGTTGCAAATGTTAAATAAAATTGGTTTTGTGGATATATTTAGAACAAATTTTCCTTGAGTGATTGTTGTACACTTTTAATAAGATTCGTTTCAAAAGTGAATTAAGAAAGAGTGATTTCTTATTCTTATATACTTTATTTTTATAGCTTCACGCTGTATCCCGCTCAATGCAGGGTAGACAGAGGGAACCTAGTGTTAAAACACCCCATTCCCCACTTTCCGCCAAATTCGGAGACATTGCGTGATAAGTGGCGGAACATAACGCCGTGCTTTGCCTCGACACCAGAGCGGAAAATGGAAATATTAAATATTTCCACTCCTCGAGTGGGAATCGAACCCACAACCAGTCGCTTTACAGTCACACTTTGTGTCTCTGCGCCACACTGGCCCCATATATAGTTAATATAAGATTAAGATTTTACTACTTCGAGGTATAGTTGTAAAGTATTATGATTTACTGGCATTGGTAAGACAAGTCGGGCGTTGAGTTCCGCCACTCAATATGAAGTTTTTCGTAGTTGGAATGGAAACTGAAGAAGGGAATGGTCCAAGAGATTTGAGTGGCGGAACTTAACGCCACATTTTCCAGAGCGGAAAATAAGAATAATCCAAATATTCCTCCGAGTAAGCATTAAACCTACAACCAATCGTATTAACAGTTGGACTGCGGTTTTGTAACGCCACGATGGGATCTTAAAAATAAAATTGGCAAAAAAAAGAAAATGAACCCATAACTAAGTCAGTCTAACTGGTTATCAGAAATGAGCTAGAATAGTGTCAGACGATGGAAGATAGTTTTTTTTTTTTTTTTTTTTTTTTTTTTTTTTTTATAAAAAAGGACAAGGCAAACGAGCGTTCGGGTCACTTGATGATAGGTGAACACCGTCGCCCACGGCCCCGTGCAACACCAGAGGAGCTACAGGGACGTTGCCGGCCTTTGAGGTGGAGGTAAGCGCGCCTTTTGAAGGTACCCATGTCGTATCGACCTGGAAACACCGCCGCTGGTAAGCCATTCCACAGTTGTGTGGCGTGTGGAAGGAAATAACGACGAAACCGCACAGTACTGGAGTGCCAGGTATCCAGGTGGTGAGGATGATATTTCAACCTGGCACGTACTGTGCGGTTGAAGAATTCAGCGGCAGGTATCAGGTCAAACAGTTCTCCAGAACACTCCCCGTGATACATGCGATAGAGAACGCATAACCAGGACACGTCTCTACGCAACGCCAAAGTGTCAAGCCCAGCACAGATTCTTGGGTCCCTGATAATTCGAGTGGCTCTGCGCTGTATGCGATCAAATGGATCGAGCTGATACTGGGGGGCACCGGCCCAGAAATGAGAACAGTACCCCATATGAGGCCGCACCTGGGCCCTATAAAGGGACAATCGGTGTTTGGGCGTGAAGTACTGTCTAGCTCTACCGATGACACCCAGCTTCCTCGAGGCCAACTTGGCCTTACTTTCCAAATGATCGCGATACTGGCACTCACTCGAAACTTTCAGGCCCAATATGCTGATACTGGGCGCGGCATGGAGGGGAGTGTTCTGGAAAAGTGGTGATAGGACAAATGGGGTTTTCTTAGTGGTCAACGCGCAAACTTGTGTCTTCTGGGGGTTGAATTGAACCAGGTTCCTTTCAGCCCATAAGGAGACATTCACGAGGGATGCCTCAACAGAAGACACAAGTTTTGTTCGGCTCTCGTCGACGTTTTCCCGAGAAAGACCTGCACGGCCGGTGTATACGGCGTCCACCGTGCTGTCGTCCGCATAGCAATGAATGCTAGGGTCTTCTAACATGTCATTGATATGCAGAAGAAATAGCGTGGGGGACAGCACACAGCCCTGCGGGACGCCAGCGTTCACGGGCATAAAGTCAGAGCAAAAACCGTCGACAGCGACCTTGATGCTACGCCCAGTGAGAAAACTGGCGACCCACTTGCATAAGTTCTCGGGAAGCCCAAAAGATGGTAGTTTCGCTAGGAGCGCCCTATGCCACACACGATCGAAGGCTTTCGCCATGTCCAAACTAACTGCCAGGCCCTCTCCCTTGCTTTCAATAGCAGCAGCCCAGCGGTGCGTTAGGTAAACTAGAAGATCACCGGTTGAGCGACCATGGCGGAAGCCATATTGACGGTCGTTGATCAACTGGTGATCCTCTAGGTAACCCAGAAGCTGGCTGTTTATGATGCTCTCCATTACTTTGGAAAGCAGGGAGGTGATGGCGATAGGCCTGTAGTTAGTCGGATCTGAGCCGTCGCCTTTCTTCGGGATCGGGTGAATAAGAGCGCTCTTCCACGAATCTGGGACTACGCCGGTTGAGTAAGAGAGCCGAAACAAACGCGTTAGCACCGGCGTCAACTCTGGAGCACATGTTCGGAGCACAATAGGAGAAATGCCATCCGGTCCACTCGCCTTTTGGACATCCAAGGAAAACAGAGCTCGACGAACAGCCTTTTGGCTAAATTTAACGTCAGGCATTGAGCTCTGGCACCGCGGGATGGTCGGCGGTGTAGTTCCTTGGTCATCCAAAGTCGAGTTCGAGGCGAAGAGAGCACCCAGGAGATCGGCTTTCTCCTTCGCCGTGTGGACCAGGATGTCATTCTCTGTGCGTAACGGTGGAAACGAAGGCTGGCTAAAGTTGCCAAGCACAGCCTTGGAGAGGGCCCAAAACTGCCGCGTTCCCGACGGGCACCTCTCAAGTTTCTCACCGATTTTGGTGATATGCTGGGACTTTGCTCTAGCAATTTGCCGCTTAAAGTACCTAGAGGATCGGTTGTACTTCCCTTTTAAGGCTTTCGCCTTCGGATCCTTAGCGACTAGTGCCGCGGCCCAGGCTTGATAAGCTTCGCGCTTGCCAAAGGCAGCTTGTTTGCAGGACTTACCAAACCAAGGCCGTGATTTGCCACCGATGGGCACTACAGAGCTAGGAATATAAAGTTCCATGCCCTGCAGAACCACGTCGGCGACAGCGGCGGCACAGACACTGGGATCATCAGAAGAGAAGCACACCGCCCCCCAGGGATAAGATGAGTAAAATGTACGCATCTCATCCCAATCTGCAGACTTGTAGTGCCAGACACGGCGAGTCGCGGGTGTTCTGCAACTGCTGCGTTTAATTGGCACCACGCTCCGTACCAGGCAGTGATCAGAGGACCCTAAAGGGGCCTCGACTGATACCTGGTACTGTTCCGGATTTGAAGTCAGCAGAAGGTCCAATAAGGAGGCATTGTGGCTGTCCACGTCCGGGATTCTGTAAGGCTCATATGACTTTCATATTTAAAGCATTGAATTAGTATAATGACCGTACAAATGTTAGGCATAATGAGCTAAATCATCATAGTAATACATAATGAAAAGGAAAAAGATTTGGTCCCGAAAATAATATGAATGAAGGAATTTACAATTTCCCAAAGTAAAAGTTTGTGTGTTCGATTTCCGCTTGTGGGAATGATGATATTTAAATTATTTTGTGGCCAGTTGTGGCGCAGGGCCATAAAGTATGACTGTAAAGCAACTGGTTGTGGGTTCGATTCCCGCTCGCGGAGTGGAAATATTTAATATTTCCATTTTATTCGCTCTAGTATCGAGGTGCTGCGTTAAGTTCCGCCTCTTAACACACAATGTCTATAGAATTTGGGGGAAATTCCCTCTGCCTACTCTGCTGTGCGCGGGATACAGCGTGAAGCTAAAAAAAATAAAAATAAATAAATTAATTAAGTGATATAAAAGCAAAGCGTAGATATTATGTGTTTACAACACTAGCAGTATGGAAATTTCCAAATAATAAATTCACAGATACTAATTGGTATAAGTCTCTTTTAAATTGAAACATTATAGTAAATTGAAAAATAGTGGAAAATTTATTTGATCTCGGCTCAACATTTTAATTTGTTCTTGAATAATTGGTAGAAGTTTGAGTTACGAACATTCTATTTGATGTGTACACAATATGTATGTATAAGCTCGATTTTTCTTCGGTCTGTTAGACATATTACGATGTGGGTGGGCTAAAGACAGGGTTGCCGTTATATTATATATTAGGAAACAGGAGTGAAGTATATTAAACAATTAGGAAAAGATTACAAAAATATAATTTATTAACCATAATAACAATTGTTTAGAACTTTTAAACAGTTTCAATTCAGCGATTAGCAAAGTAAAACACCAACTACATTTAAACAAACATAATGTACTCAGTATCAACCGTGGCAGCACATTTAACAATTAATATAATCAATTTAACTCAATTAGAAGTAAAACTAGAGAAACTAGTTCAGCGAAAAGAATCGCCTCAGATGTCTACGAACAGAATATGACAGATGGATCTGACCAGCGGTTTATATAGGCATGAAACAAAAAAAGAAAACTAAAAAGAGGTTAGATTCCTAATTATATAGTAGGTATATAGTCAGTGGAGTAGCTTTTACTAATATAGAAGTGAGAAGAGAGGCTTCCTTTCTTTCGTTCTTTTTTCTTGCAAAAAGAAGCTGTATTCTACAATATTTTGTTAACTAAACGGACCAATGTATCAAAAATACAATTTAGAAAACGTATAAAAATTTTAGATTCGTTTAAGCATGAGCTTAAACGGTCTTAGCGGGCTTAGCTGTCACAGCGCTTAGACGGTTTCGAATCTTGCTGTGTCGAAACTTTTATACATTATGTAAAAATTTATTTTTAAATTTCCTAAGTGTGTAAATAACACTTTAAAATGATAAATGCATCAATTTATGCATAAAATATATGCTAAATCAATTTAAAAAAAAAATATGTCATATATTTGGCATGGTGACGCTTACTTGGATCACGTAATATGCTTGGATCACGTATTTTATCTAACTTGTTTACAAACATTTACAAGTTGCCAGTCTGTGAAGAGAGGGCAATATGTTTTAGTGCGAGGGTCCACGGCAACGCCTAGTTACCCCACTATACTCTTATATTATTTTACTGTACTGTATAAGATTCCGTACTATGGTGATAAATGCGAAATATTATATTACGGTACAATATTTATATTTTGTGCCACTCAAACTAATAAGTAAAACAAAAAAACTAATTCCATATTTTTTTTCCAGGGGACCAGTCGTGGCGCAGTGGCACAAAGTGTGACTGTAAAGCGACTGGTTGTGGATTCGATTCCCACTCGAGGAGTGGAAATATTTAATATTTCCATTTTCTTCGCCCAGGTGTTCTAATCAAAGCGCGGCGATAAGTTACACGCAATGTCTTCATATTTTTTTCATTTGCAACAGTTTCATTAAAGACAATAAATTGTTAAAGAATGCAAAAAGTCGAAAAAACAAGGTAGTAGTTTTTATAAGAAATTAATTAATTGTAACAAAATGAGCCTAATTTTTATTTTTTTCGTAAAATACTTTATAGTTAAAGCTAAAAAAAGATGTATAAAAAAAGGTTGGCAACCATTAGACACCTAATGGGCTTAAAGTGGTTGTGGGTTTGATTCCTACTCGAAGAATTGGAATACTTAATATTTTATTTTCTTCCCTCTGGTGTCGAGGCAAAGCACGGCGTTAGGTTCCGCACTTAATGCGTACTGCCTCCAGAAGCCAAGGAAAGTGGGGAACAGTGTCTTAACATTAGGTTCCCTCTGCCTATTCTACTCACTGCGGGATACAGCGTGAAGTCAAAAAAAGGTTTTTTTTAAAACTAACCTTAATGGCGTCCATCTGTTGTTCAGCAGCAGTTAACTCATCTCCAGCTACGATGGCGAACTTTGTCCATCCAAACGCTTTTAATAACGCAACGACGGATTTGCTGACTTTATGTGCAGGTGGCAGAGTCCGGGCGAAAGTAGCTCCCAGCCCTCCGATTTCTGGACCCTGGGCGCCGGCACATTTCTGCACATAAATATAATATTTTCAGTTATTCGAATTAAGCATAAAAAATCTGATACTCTGATAAAAAATGAGATTGTCAGAAACAGCCTAATGTCAAGATACTCTATTCTCCACTTTCCGCACGAAATTATAAATGAATGAATGAAAAGTCTTTATTTTATTATTTTCTTTTAGCTTTACGCTGTATCCTGCACGCAACATGGTAGGCAGAGGGAACCTAGTGTTAAGACACTCCGTTCCCTACTTTCCGCCGAATTCGGAGGCATTGCGTGTTAAGTGGTGGAACTTAACGCCGCGCTTACCTCTGATACCAGAGCAAAGGAAATGGAAATATTAAATATCTACACTCCTCGAGCGGGAATCGAACCCACAACCAGTCGTTTGCCACTGCGCCACAACTGGTCTTTATTGTACAAAACAAAAAAAATATTAAATAAATATTAATTGACAATTCAATGTTGTACTTGATAAGTGCAAAGGCGGCCTTAACACTTAAAGTTAAAGATATACGATTATAAAAGAGAATTGAGAGAAATATGTGTTTAATGATGTAACACACACCGAAAATATGAAAATAATTTAAATATAAACATCCCTCCGATTGGGAATTGAACCCGCTACCAATCCTATTCACAGTCAAACGCTGCCCCACAGAGCTACAATGACCTCAATATATCAACAAATGTAAGAAAATCTAACAATACTATTTATTCACGCTACTTACCGCCTGATGTCCACAAAAATTAGATACATGTCTAGAGGCGGTATGATAATTATGTTTTCATAGAGTAAGCCAAATCATATTACCAGGACGGGCATTATAACGGGAAAATAAATTAAGTAATCTAATATTTTTTGCAATTTCTATGATACTTGGTTGTTTTTGAAAGACTTAGTTTTACTTAATATTTGGGCGTAACCTTAACGTTATTACATAATGATGATTGGCCTCTATACTATAATTTTGCGATGGTATTTATAGTATTGAGGCCAGTCGTGGTGTGGGGAACAAAGCGTGACTGAAAACGCGACTGGTTGTGTGTTCAATTCCCCTTCAATTTTCTGTTCTCTTTTTCATTGATGAAAGCAGGGCAAACAAGCAGAAGGATGATCTGATGGTAAGTGGATACTTCCGCACATGGACATCCACAACATTAGAAAAGTTCATTAGATATTTGGCGGTTTGTCTTTGACATGGCAGTCGTGGCGAGCCAGTCGGAGAACGAATCTCCTGCCACCAAGTTACTGGGTTACCCGTCTTTTATGAGACGCTACCCAGCAACGGAAGGGGATTTGTATTCTAACCCATCCCCCTACGGGTAAAGCTTGTGCGCTCTTGTCAAGGTAGAGCGGTGAGTTCCGCCACTTAAAATGCAATGCGTCCAGAATTCGACGGAAAATGGGGAACGGAGTGTCTTATCGCTAGGTTCCCTCTGCAAATCATAGTATTTGAACCCACAAGAATTGATATACTACACAATAAATGTTTTTTAATTTATAATTAGAATCATAATTATCTTTTTATCTAGTATGCACAAGTTAGCTTAACTTTGGCAGAGCTCAATACGCTTAATTCACTTATATAGCGGATCACTATATAAGTGAAATGAAAACAACATTATTTCGAATAGAGGTCAATACTACTATCATAAGACACTGGCCCATAGCACTACGTAGTTAGAGATATCATAGCGTAAAGACACTCCGTTCTCCACTTTCCAGCTATGTGTTAAGTGACCAAAGCGGAGAAATAAAAGTATATTCTAGCCTGATTTGGATGAATTTCGGAACGAAAACAGTTGAAGACCTAGGGACAAACAAATGCATTTTTTTTTAAATATATGTGGACCCCTAAAGAGTTGAAATAGGGAATGAAATTAGGAAATGAAATTAGGGAATGAAATAGGGAATGAAAATCAAATTGTTCATGTGAGCATAGCCGCGAGCAGGTCGCTAGTTTAAGTATAATCCTCTGTTTAGCCATCGAACCTACAACCAATCGCGTCTAATATCAAATGATGTTCCACTGCACCACGACGGCCGCAAGCTAATTATTATATTTTTTTTTTAGCTTCACGCTGTATTCCACGCACAGCAGGGTAGGCAGAAGGAACCTAGTGTTAAGACACTCCGTTCTCCACTTTCCGCCAAATTCGGAGGCATTGCGTGTTAAGTGGCGGAACTTAGCCTCGACACCAGATGAGGAAATTGGAAATATTAAATATTTCGACTCCTCGAGTGGGAATCGAACCCACAACCAGTCGTTTACAGTCACACGCTTGTGCCACTGCGCCACGACTGGCGCATCTTGCATATTTTGTACATTTTAGTAAATAAGTTAGTAGTACATTTAATTTTGATGTCTTTGACACAAAGCAAGAGCTTTTTATAAGCTATTAAATTAAAACAGAGTTGTAATATTTTTGTTTACTCTTGATTTTTGTTTCGTTTTTCCTTCTTGTAGTATATTAGTTTAGTGGAAGTAATTAATGTGGCACGAGGCCATCATAGTGCAGTGAGACTGTGGACACGATGGTTGTGGGTTCGATCTCGGAGGGATAAGATGTTTCTTTTTTTTAACTTCACGCTGTAACCCGCACACAGCAGGGTAGGCAGAGAAAACTAGTATTAAGGTACTCCGCTCCCCACTTTCCCCCGAATTCGGAGGCATTGCGTGTTAAGTGGCGGAAATTAACGCCGCGATTTACCTCGACATCAGAGCGAAGTAAATGGAAATATTAAATAGTAACTCCTCGAGTGGGAATCGAACCCACAACCAGCCATTTACAGTCACACGTTTATGCCACTGGTCCACGACTGGCCACTTAATTAATATTTTAAATTCATATTCTAAGTGTTTCCCACACTAACTTACTTTTAACACTTTAATATACTAACATTTATACGTATTTGCATCAAGCAAGCATCGACCCACCGACCTTCAATGCGGTCATTCACGTAAACACAGCATATAAATCTATATTAGTAGTTTAATTGAAAAAAATCTTAGATTACAAATAAAACATTAACCGGGCCGGTACATTATCCCCAAGACCTAGACGCTGTCATTGACATGTACTTGAACGAAATCAAATATTCGCAGAAATACTAAAAGTAAGTGAGATATATTGAGGTTATCGTAACGTAGAAGGACAACGTCTGACATAGAAAGACGGAGTGATTAGGAACGCGATTGGTTGTGGGTTTGATTCCCATTTAGAGCATGGCTTCTTAAGCTATGGGTCGCGACCCAAATGGGGTCGAGCGATTTTAATGTCAAATATTTATATGTCGGAGACAGTCATGAAGATGATTGTGAAACGAAGCTCAACACGTTTCAGAGCGATGGCCACACCGCGGCGAGTATGTTAAAAAAAAAAATAATAATTAAATAGCTTCACGCTATACCCCGCACACAGCAGGGTAGACAGAGGGAACCTAGTGTTAAGACACTCCGTTCCCCACTTTCCGCCGAATTCGGAGGCTTGCGTGTTAAGTGGCGGAACTTAACGCCGCGCTTTTACCTCGACACCAGAGCGAAGAAAATGGAAATATAATTTCCACTCCTCGAGTGGGAATCGAACCCACAACCAGTCGTTTACAGTCACACTCTTGTGCCACTGGGCCACGACTGGCCACTACTACTACTACTACTGGAGTATGTTAAAGAAGTTCAAATTGCTATTAAAGCTGCCCGAATTAAAGAAGATAACGTTTTTTCACGTTTGGAAAACAAAGTGTCAATAGATTGACATATATATTTTTTTTATAGCTTCACGCTGTATCCCGCACACAGCAGGATAGGCAGAGGGAACCTAGTGCTAAAACACTCTGTTCCCGATTTTCCGAATTTTGGAGACATTGCGTGCTAAGAGGCAGAACTTAACGCCGCGCTTTGCCTCGATACCAGAGCGAAGAATTTTATTTATTTATTTATTTATTTATTTAGGAACACCAACAGTACACATATGCAACATTTATATTAAATATACAGTCAAAAGTATCAGATCTTCATATGTACACCAATTACAGAAAATAAAATGGAAATATTCAATATTTCCACTTCTCGAGTAGGAATAGAACCCACAACCAGTCGTTTACACACACGATTCATACGTTTGTGCCACTGCGCCACGACTGGCCTCAATTTTCATATATGTATATATTGTATTGATACTATTAAATAGTAACTGCTTCAATGATAATTTCATAAAAGGGCCTATAACAGTTTTATGCTTGGTTTGTACTTAAATTGAATATAAAAGAGCTTCAAGTTTTTTATTTTTATTCTATTTTTGTACTTAAAATTTTATTAAGAATCCATTAGCGCAGCTCCATGTCTGATTGTACGTACGTTGACACAACGGTTGTGGGTTCGATTGCCACTCGGGGAAAGTATTCTAGTTAAATTACTTTAATTTCTTTGGTGTAGTAAATGAAATCGAAACTTTCTATTCCTTCAATATATAATTTTATTGAAATTGAACGGAGAGAATAAAACGGAGCTTTTTAACACTATGTCTTATGTGTTTACGTTACTGTGGGCATGAAAAATTAAACATGTATATTTTTTTAGCTCCATACTTCATTCGCCTCGTCCACTGCCGTCAACCCTTTCATACACGCCCTCCTCACTTCAGGAGTTCCCCAAGGTTTTTACGTGACCTTCATCTAGTATCATAGATACTGTAATCTCGAAGGTCAAACAAAGTCTACCTGTCCCTCTTACCAATCACAATTCATGTCAAAAAAATTAAGCAACTAAATACAATTTTTTTTTAGACATCTGTCAATTTATGGAGAAATATGGCTATGGACAACATATTTAGGTTTTGTACTAGTTATTTCTATTTGAATTACTTGTTATTTCTAATAACAATGAACCTAAAGCCTGTGAATAATTAACTATAATGAGCCTCTAAAATATTCTACAATCTAACAACATTTTTTTTAGCTTCACGCTGTATCCCGCACACAGCAGGGTAGGCAGAGGGAACCTAGTGTTAAGACACTCCATTCCCCACTTTCCGCTGAATTCGGAGGCTTGCGTGTTAAGTGGCGGAACTTAACGCCGCGCTGTACCTCGACACCAGAGCGAATAAAATGGAAATATAATTTCCACTCCTCGAGTGGGAATCGAACCCACAACTAGTCGTTTTTACAGTCACACGCTTGTGCCACTGGGCCACGACTGGCAACAACATATATTTTTCATTATCCAACATAAGTAACTCATAAATTCAAATGTAAGTGCGAGTCGAGTTCAATATTAAAAAAACCTACGTGTGGTCTTTGACTTCGACATAAGAAGCTAACGTCTGGCAAGTTTAACAAATATAAATCTAAGACAACAAATGAATATAATAAGTTTTGCAGGTATTGTAAAACTTATTTATAAGAACACACAAGGTTTACACAAGTTTTACTAATTCAAATGGAAAACGGAGTATCTTGTACTAATACACTAAGTAGCGTCTTTTTTTATTGAATAAAGGAAGCAAACGACCAGAAGTATCAACTGATGCTAAGCGGTTACCTTCGCCCATGGACATCCACAACGTTAGGAGTTGTGGATGCGTTGCCGTCCATAAAGGTGAAGAAATGAAGGAGGGAGGGAGCGTGAGTATGTTGGGAATAGCTGGCTTACATGCCATCGAACCGGAACACATCATCAGATGTTTGACGGATCATCTTTGACATGATAGTGGTCGCGAGCCAGTCGGAGAACGAATCTCCTACCACCAAACTACTGGGCTACCCGCCTTTTACGGGACGCTACCCAGCAACGGAGGGGATTCTCTGACTATCTTGCTATGCGCAACTGCTTATTTATTGAAACAGATTATTCGTGTATATTTTGGTTACAAAAAGACTTCCTTTCACCTTTGAACATGAAATACGGTAAAGTGTACGGGATGTCGGGTTTTCTGAAATGCATTTTCTAATATCAAAATGCAATAGCATTCTACTGCACCAGTGAAATAATTTAGAAAATAACTGATATATTGACTTCGACTCATATGTCGCATGTATGCTCGAGTATAATTTGGCTAGTTTTTACATATAATTGATCATTATATTAATACGGGAAGGAACCTTTGAAACTCTTTTTACAAAGGAATATGAAACTTGGCATAGTTAATATTTATATGGAAAAAAAATCAGAAAACACATTATTATTACAATTCAATTAATTAAATATATATACATACAACTATACATTTGACATATATCTACTTTTATATAAAGGGACGTAAACGTTGATTACTTACTACGTATAAGAGTCGCAGGAGCACTAGTAATAATTACTATGTATATTAAAAATATCCAGTCCTGACGCAGAGACATAAAGTGTGACTGCAACGTGACTGGTTGTGGGTTCGATTCCCGCTCGACGAGTGTATTTAATATGTCCATTTTCATCACTCTGGCGTCGAGGCAAAGCGCGGCGTTAAGTTCCGCCACTTAACACGCAATGCCTCCAAATTCAACAGAGTGTCTTGAGTACATGCAATTACGTTAGAAAACGTTAAGTTCCACCACTTGACACGCAAAGTCTTAATTTTAGGTAAAAAATGAAGGACGGAGTGTCTTAACACTAGATTCTCTTTGACTATATACTGACATGAAGAAGCGTGAGCTGTTTACTACGTAACTAAACACGTAGTATATAACGATGGCTTTCTAATAATTAATAATAAATAATGTTGTTATCTCTTGTATAATTAAAGGAAGACATTTCAAAGGCTTTGCTATTACCAAGATCGTTATTTTTGTAGAAAATAATATTTATTTAATGACGTAGAATCAAGATAGCTGAGCTTTGTTTGGCGTTTTTATTTGGCAAAATTGTGCTTCATGTAATTATATATATTAACTATAATTATTATAAATAATAATTATAAATAACAATTATAATACAAGAATCCGAGGTCAGTCATAACGTAGGGGCACAAAATGTGGCTGTAAACTTTATGAAAATCTTTGCAGCCGTTTCCCACATACTATATTTTTCTCAAGAAGACTATATTTGTAAATACAAGAAAAAATCCCTTTTGAAATATTAAAAAGACGTTTAAATGTACATTAAATATGTATTAAGTCTTGTACTAAGTTATAAATAAAAGTGTTTCTAGGCATATGAGGCGATTCACGAAACATCTAACAGAATTGAAGATTCGCAAAACTTATAAAATTCTTCTACGAGAATACACCTGACAATATTCACGGTCTAGTGTGAATAAAATATGCCTGCTTTATATGAATATTGAAATATTTACATAAATTCAATAATAAATTCTTATAATATGAAAAGTTATATTCAATATAAGTCACGCTGTATCCCGCACGTAGTAGGGTAGGCAGAGGGAACCTAGTGTTAAGACACCCCGTTCCCCACTTTCCGCCGGATTCGCCGGCATTGCGTGTTAAGTGGCGGAACTTAACGCCGCGCTTTGCCTCTACACCAGAGAGAAGAAAATGTAAATATAGTATTTCCACTCCTCTAGTGGGAATCAAACCCACAACCAGTCGTTTACAGTCACACGCTTGTGCCACTGGGCCACGACTGGCCACAATATCTTTTATAATAGTTTTTATTGATACTAACTTAGCAACTATGCCTCCCTAGTCCGCTTCAGGCTAAAAATAAATGTCATCATTATCGAGGTCCCCGGTAATTTGTTGAACAAAAGCAGAGGCAGGCCTTGACAAGCGGTAATTACTTAATGAGTTTGCTAATATCCGTGTTTTTCTCTAGAAATATGTCTATTTTCTTAGTACACCATTTTTTTGTAACATAGACGGAAAGAAAATACTCTGATTAACATTTTCTCCTTATATTTTCTTTATATTTTAGTTTAGCTTCACTCACGCAGCAGCGTAGACAGAGGGTTGTTGAGAGAGTGTTAAGACACTCCGTTACACATTTTTTCTTATATTTTATTCATATGTAACCTGAGTACGTTACATCATCATCATTATATTACATATTTTTATTTTTTTCTTAGGAAAGACAAAGATAACTTAGTGTCAACATACTTTGATCTACTCTTTTACCCATTTGATAGTGAAGAATTAGAATTAAAAAGAAGTAGTGAAGAATTAGAAAGAATTAGCGAAATTGTGAAGAATTTCTTTCCTAAGGTAAATAAAATTTTACTTTTTTTTAGCTTCCCGCTGTATCCCATATACAGCAGCGTAGGCAGAGGGAACCTACTGTTAAGACACTTCGTTTCCCACTTTCCGCCGAATTCGAAGGCATTGCATGTTAAGTGGCGGAACTTAACGCCGTGCTTTGCCTCGATACCAGAGCGAAGAAAATGAAATTATTAAATATTTTCATTTTCTTCGCTAAACTCCTCGAGTGGGAATCGAACCCACAACCAGTCGCACTTGCACTCACACTTTGTGCCTCTGCGCCACGACTGATCCCAAAATAATTATTTACTAATAAAAATAATTGAAATATAACCACTACCCCGAACAAAATCGAACCCAGAACCATGGGGAATGGGGAATACAATTAGACACAGTTCCATTGAGCCATGATTTTCAATATTCTAGTATGAATAAACTGGCGCCGTCACGTCGGTAATGAAACGTGAACGCACTTGTTATTGCTATAAATTTAATTTAAGAAAATATTCATATTTTGTCATTTTTAATATATTTTTTTATATATTCCATATCAGGGAAAGAAGAGAGAACTTAGTGTTGAGACTCTCTGTTCTCCTCGTTTTCTGTATGTGTCTAGTTAACGTACCAATTATATATATAATTTATTTTTGTAAGACTTTATAATTGCATTTAAATTTGAAATAAAACTTTAATTATAATTTTAAGTATAATTTTATATAGAATAATGTTAATTTGAACGATTGCGTTATCGCGAAGCCGTGGGACAGAATCTGACCAGTGTCAGGCAAAAATAAACTTGGATTATCAACTAGTCATATTCCTGGCAAATTTCATTGCAATCAGTCAAGCGATTTAGATTTTTCATATGAACTTTCATCCCCTATTTCAACAGTTTAGAGGATGATATTTGGAAAAATAAGTAGCTTATGTTTGACACTAGCTTTTTTAATACTTTCATTCTAAATTTTATCCAAATCGGACCGGTAGATTAGCCTTGAAAGCGTGACAGACAAACAGACAGACTCTTGCATTTATAATATAAGTATGGATTGATCATGTTTGTGCGAAAAACATAATTAATAAATTCATTGTTAATTGTAATGACTTATTTAAGAACTTATTAATATTCAGATAATTGTGATTTTTATGTGATTTCTCCACAAGCAAATAATAAATTGTTGAATTGAATTTGACCGTATCGCTATATAGATACAAACAAAAACATTAACTTTTTTATATACAACACGCTGATTTTTTATTTATATTAACAAATATAATACCAACAATTTTTCCCCCACGGGGGGACGGGTTAAGCATACAATTCCCAACGCCGCTGGGTAGCGTCCCGTAAAAGGCAGGTAACCCAGTAGCTTGGTGGTAGGAGATTCGTTCTCCGACTGGCTCGCGACCACTATCATGTCAAAGACGAACCGCCAAATATCTTATGATGTGTTCCGGTTCGATGGCATGTAAGCCAGCTCTCCCTATTCCCACCATTCCCATCCTTCCTCCCTCCTTCTGTCCTACATTCCCAAGGCTGGCAACGCATCCATAACTTGAATGTTGTGGATGTCTATGGGCGAAGGTAACCACTTAACACCAGGTGGGCCTCCAGCTCGTTTGCCTCCTTTATTCCATAAAAAAAAAAAAAAAAAAAACATTAACTTTTTTATATACAACACGCTGATTTTTTATTTATATTAACAAATATAATACAAAAATGATATACCACGTATAATACTTGAATATGATTTTCCGCTCGCCTTGACATTGATCAAAGTTTTCACCAGACAGTGGTAAATTAAACTACTAACAAGCCTACATCCAATAGTAAAATACTTTATTAGAGGTAACTGTAGTCGTGACACAGTTTCAAGGTGATTGAAAATTAATGTTGATTAAATTTATGAAATTGTTTCTACTAATTATTTTGTTTGTAAACAAGCTTTGATTGTTTTGGGTTTTTTTTATTCGCAGGCATAATAATGTAGACAAAGAATATACATTTGTAGTTTCTTCTCAGGCGTTCACTCTTGTCAGAGCGGTCGTGGTCATCACGGTGGTCTTGTGGCTCGCTGTACTAGTACTATGTAGTAATTTGAATATAATTGGTAGCCTAACTGGTTTTAACGCTAAATGGAGTAGTCAGAGAGGACGTAGTGTCAACACTCTCCGTTCTTGTTTTCGCAAAAATTGGAGATTGCGTACTAACTAGAGAAACTCAACGCTTCGTTATCAAAATTCAAAATATCTCTATTCAAATAGAGTTTTGCAAGCACTTTTAAATCGTCGAATGAACACAAACTTACCATCGACTCGGAAGGCAGTTCTGCTGAGAAAGCCGGCATAAATTAAAAATTTGCTCATTTCAAGTATAAAAATTACAATTTTATTATTTGATACAATGGTAGCTAACCTGCAATCGAACACACAATCATCGTGCATCCAGACAAACGTTGTCACACTGCTTCAGATCCTCAATATCAAGTTCTCATTATTGTATTAATAAAACAAGAATTCTAAAAAGAGGCTGTCATGGCTTAGTGGGACTACGTCTGACTGTAAGGCGATGGTTATGGATTCGATTCCCACTCTAAGAATTATTATATTCAAAAATTTGTATTTCTTCACTCTCATATAATCCCAAATAGCGGAACCCAACGCCGCGCTTTTACTTGCTTTGCTACTCAAGTTTGCTCTCTCTCTCTAAAAGATGGAGTGTCTTAACACTAGATTCTCTCTACCGGGTTAGGTACTTTACTGGAAAAAGCGTGAAGCTAAAAGAATTCTAATGAATGTAACGTAAATGTAAAGAATTGTAATCCTTGAAATAAAAGCCTAGGTAATATTTCAACGCAAATACTATAAGCTTTACATATTGTTGTCTGTCACATTACTAAGATAAGCCCTTGATCAAATCCGTAGCTCTATGAGGATCTGAAAGAAATTGAAGTAAATATGTATGGAATATTTTAATATTATATACATAAAATCACTTTGTTCAAAGTGTGATTTACACATACACTTATAAAAAAGTGACAAGCGTTGCTATGGCAACTTCAATTACAATAGGAAATTTTAATTACGCCAAATTTAATACTTCTCCGTATATTTTTTGAAAATAAAGGTTTGAAATAGGAGGCTAAAAATTAAATAATATTAATAAAAAATTATATATGACCAGGTGTATGTAGTTATTAGAGGTTATAGTAATAAAAGAAAATAGGAGTTCAAAGTTCCGTTTTAAGCTTTCCTTATTAAGTATTAAATATTTTTAAATACTCATCTTTTATAAATTGTATTGTTTTTTATTTATTTATTTTTTTAACTTCACGCTGAATCCCGCACACAGCAGGGTAGGCACCCTGCTGTGGAGGAGGGAAACTAGTGCTAAGACACTCCGTTCCCTACTTTCCGCCTAATTCGGAGGCTTCTTGCGTGTTAATTGGCGGAACTTAACGCCGCGCTTTGCCACAATACCACAGCGAAGAAAATGGAGATATTAAAAATTTCCACTCCTCGAGTGGGAATCGAACCCACAACCAGTCGTTTACAGTCACACATTCGAGCCACTGCGCCACGACTGGCCAAAATCGTATAAAATATTTAAATTATTTATGATATGGGCTTTCTGCATTCCTTCAGTATATAAGCTTTATCGATGGCAAATATCATCTCCGCCGTTCGAATTTCTTTGTAAAAGGGACCCAAAGCTTTCCCTACAAGTTACAAAAATCCTGATATTCTTTTCCTCTAAAATGTGCCTACATATTGTATTATTTACATAAGCAAATACTTCTATACATATTTGGCACTTATCAACACATTGATATTCAATATGCTATTCAGTCGCCATTCAAACTTAGCTCTATACTGTCGTCGCATTAATTAAATACTGTTAAATTATAACATTGACTACCGAGGGTTGCAATATACCGAAAGAGACACGTATAACACGCGGCGAAGCCGCGAGCGGACCGCTAGTAATTTATATAATAATAAAATATTTTTTTCAAATAGTCCTGTTGATATGGAACGCATTGCCATAACAACATATGTCACTTCTTTAAATATATATCACATAAATCACTTTGTTCAAAGTGTGTTTTACATATACACTTAGTATATGTAAAACATACTTTGAACAAAGTGATTTTATGTATAATATTAAAATATTCCATACATATTTACTTCAATATCTTTCAGATCTTCATAGAGCTACGGATTTGATTAAGGCCTCAATTGCCTATTATTTCATCAACCATATAAGATACTAGCGGCCCGCTCGAGGCTTCGCCGCGTAAACTACATAACTGCTTCGTTATGTATTGCAATCCTCAGGGGTAGGTTTTTGAATAAAATAGCCTATGTTTAAGCTTAGATTATCAACTATATTTATGTTAAAATTCATTATAATCGGTCAAGTGGTTCAGACTTTTCATATAAACTTTCATCCCCTATTTCAACACCTTAGCGGTTGATTGTTGAAAAAATAAGTAGTCTATGTTAGACCCAGTAACTTTTACTACTTTCATTCTAAATTTCATCCAAATCGGACCGGTAAATTAGCCGTGAAAGCATGACAGACAAACACACAGACTTTCGCATTTATAATATAAGTATGGATTAGGCAAAAAAATATACATCTTTGTATATTATGTAAATAACAAGTAACTTTTTATATATTTAGGTTATATTTTCTGTATCGAAAGCACAGTACAATTTTGCATTGCAAATTCGATTCGTTTGTTGTATTTTGAAGAGAATAAATCGACTTTCCTCTTTTGTTTTCAATCGATTGTGACGTAAGTAAAATAATTATTGGTATAGCAAGTTAGGTTCTGTATTTTAAAATATATAATATCATAGTTTATTTTATCCAACCTCTCTTGAGTAAAAAGTTAGTAGGAATAAATATAATGAGAGCTTAGTGTTAAGACACTCCGTTCTTCCCTTTCCCTCTGAATCTGAAACATTACGTGTTACGTGGCGCTTTGTGTTGTTTACTGGACTGAAGAAATGATGAAAAATAGTCAAGAACAACGTCAAAAGTACTTTTTTTTTAAATCAACACCTAAAGAATTGAAATGGGGGATGAATGTTTGTAAGAGAAATCTAAACTACTTGTCTGATATAGACGAATCTGTGGAAAATAGTTGATATCGCGAGGTTATAAATAGGCTACATATTCTTTAAAATACTGGGGCTAAGATAGGGAATGAAAATATACCGGTTGACTAAGAGAGATGGGGCACAGTAGTTCACGCAAGCCGCAAGCAGGTTTCGCTAGTCAAAAATATATAAAATGTACCTACATGGCACCAAGGTACACTTTTAAGTAAAATAAGTAAAGACGAAAAGACTTTAGCAGACAAACTTTTTTCAAATTATACTCGGCAAGCTCAGTCATTTGATATCCACACTGTAGGGGAACAATGAAAATAAACGTCTTAAGAGTTCTACCATGTTAGTTTTAGAATGACGTCATGCACTTAACAATACATCGTCATCCAATGTGACTTTATATACAAAATTTTAGGCAAATCGTTACAGGTTTTAAAATTGAATTAAAAGATTACTTTATTTTTAGCTTCACACTATATCCCGCACACAGCAGGGTAGGCAGAGGGAACCTAGTGTTAAGACACTCCGTTTCCCACTTTCCGCCGAATTCGGAGGCATTGCGTCTTAAGTGGCGGAACTTAACGCCGCGTTTCACCTCAGCATTAAAGATTACATCTATATAAAAACAGTTCCACTATTGGTCCCGCATGCCAGGGTAGTCAGAGAGAACCTAATGGCAAGAGACTCCGTTATCTACAAGTAAATGCTTGTAAAAAAGTATTAAATACTTACATGAGATATAAGTGGCAGATTCCAAGCAGCAGCTAACTTCGCTTCAGTGTGACAGGTACCGTCAGGCCCGAAGAAAGCGACCACGCCAAGATCTCGCATTTGTGTCATCACTCTAACAAACAAATAAATATATTGAAAAAGACATTTAAAGAAAACGTATAAAAATTTAAACGCACCGGGATTCGAACCCGCGCCTCCTGAATACCGTTCAGGCGCTCTCACCACTGAGGTTCGAATCCCGGTGCGTTCAAATTTTTATACGTTTTCTTTAAATGTTTTTTTCAATTTTCCTAAGTGTGAAATAACACTTTAAAAATGTTTAAAAAGTAAATAAATATATATTTATTATTTAAAAAAACACATAAAAATATTAAATGCAGCGGAAATCGAACTCGCGCCTTGTAGCCGCTAAGTCGTGCAGTACATCCTACGTCTGAATTTTTATACGCTTTATTACAATTTTTGAACTATTAAAATGTATGTTGATGTAAATTACGAAGAAAAAGAGAAAAAATAATGGACTTATATGAATAACAGTTATTAAACAATTATGAATAACAATGAATTAAAAATCGCTATTTCTGTTTGGGCCATATTACCATGTAGGTAGAGAGAACCAATTATATGAGTATTTGTCAGTTTGTTCCCGGTATTTAGTATATAAAGTGTAGTGTAGGTATAAAGTGGAAGACGGATAGACTTCACAGAAAGCTTTTATTTTTAACTTACTTAACGTTAATACTTTGTCTTATATATATTTTATTACACTTACAAACGAACACAAAGTAAGCACAATTACAGAAATGAAGTTTATAAAAGCTTCCGCTTTTGTCTCGTTTCTAAAAGAGATATCCAACCAACCTATTGAAGTACGTGAAGGAAAAGGCAATGACAATACAATGCAATATATAAATATAAAGTAAAAGGTATATTTCAATTTTAAAAAATATAAATATTATATGGGTGAAATATATTGTTTTCATGGCTTTTCAGCCACTGACCTGATTAGAATCAAAATAGTTAAAGAACCAGATTCAGATATTTGAATCAATATATAAGTAGTTTAAGACTCAGCGTCAAACATAAGCTACTTGTTCAAAAATATATATTACAAAACGTTATTATAATAAAACGGAGCCAGTCGAGGTGCAGTGGCACGAACGTGTGACTGTAAACGATGTGGTTGTAGGTTCGATACCCATTCGAAGAGTGGAAATATTTTATGCCCTCTGCCTACCCTGCTATGTGCGGGATACAGCGTGAAGCTAAAAAAAATGTTATTAAGGCGGGTGAAGCCACGAGCATATCACTAGTTAATGATAAATGTAAGTCTAAATGTCTGAATAACACTTTAAATATGTTAAAACTTTCTACTATCTTTGTTTTTTAATTAAGATCCTTAAGTTTTACATTAAAATATGTACATTTCTATATGTTTTGCAGTCCATAAAGGTTATTATAAAGACTTACATAACATCTGCTATTTGTGATATTATGTTTGTGACGTGTCATCGCAACAAGTCCAGACTCTTTATCTCGGAGCAATTTCCGCTTCTTGGAAACTTTGTTCGTTTTAGATGTACTGAATGTTGAATGCTGGCATGTACTAGTTTGTCTAATCTCGTAGAGGTTTAGATTATTAATTTATACATAATTAAAAGAAGAATATAGTAAAGCTATACTTTTTTAACATTGTTAGTGTTATTCCACGCTTAGGAAAATTGAAAAAGACATTTAGAAGACATATAAAAAATTTTTAACGCAGAGGGATTCGAACCCGCGCCTCCTGAATACCAACTAGGCGCTCTGACCGCAGAGCCATGCGTTCTACTACCAGCTGCGTCGAAATTCTTATTCGCTTTATTACAACTGCTATAATGTTTTTTAAAACATAATACACAAGAACGGGTCCAGGCCAAGTGCGTAGTAAAAAAACATGAAGCCGCCGTGGATGGTCATCGCTTGCTCTGATACCAAAGACACAGCGCGGCGTTGAGTTCCGCAATTCAACATGCAAATATCTCAATTTTGGACGAAAAGTGGAGTTTTGACATAACCTTTTCCTTGACTACCCCGCAATGTGGGAATAAGTGTGGAAGTGCATTAAAACTGCATAATTGTAAAATAATGAAGAATAATTTAAAATTTAAAAAAAATAAACACTCAAAACAACTCCGTTCTTCAAATATTTAATAGGCATACATCATATATCGTCGTCATCTTTTGTTTGATCGTCCGATAAGGATTCCTTTAGACATCTCTTGCCTTATTTCAGTAAATACATTCAATATTAAGATATTATTTTTGCATTACCATTTTCCCGTACTAAAGTTAAAAAATAAGTACCTATATACGAGTATTTTTAGAAGGCATATTTTTCTTGGCAGGTTTTTTGTTTCCAATATGTGGCTTCACACATATGTTAAGACCCATAGTTAAGACCATATGTTAAGAGAGACCATGTGTCATTAGAGAACCATATGTTAAGACCCTTCATCCTCTTCCATTCCACTTACACTTTCCGCCTGAAATCGAGATTTTTGTGTTGAGGAACCTAACGCTGCTCTGCTGCCTTAAGTGAGAATCGAACCCACAAACTTTAGAATCGGACGCTGTCCCACTGTACCACGACGGTCCCTTCCTTTAATACATTTTTACATTACAAGACAATCTAGTTAATTATCAAAGTCTCCTGGAGAAATAAATTTTATTTTATTTCATAATTATACGTAGTTTTTACAAATTACTTTTTATACGTTTTCTAAAAAAGTCCTTTTCAATTATCTAAGTTTGTGAATAACTCATCAAAATGTTAAAAGTCAAGGTTATATAAGTTGCGCAAATTAATTTACAGAACTGAATTTGCGGAACTGAAGGGGCTAGTCGTGGCTTTTGGGCATGAAGTGTGAGTGTAAAGCGAGTTGTTGTGGGTTCGATTCCCACTCGAGGAGTGGAAATATTTATTATTTCCATTTTTATCGCTATGGTGTAGAGAAAAAGCGCGGTGTTAAGTTCCGCCACTTACCACGCAACGCCTCGAGAATTCGGAGGAAACGGGGGAAACGGAGTGTCTTAACACTAGGCTCCCTTTGCCTACTCCGCTGTGGACGTCCATACCACGATATACCTTATTCTTCGGAGTGATGATCAAATCTGTGAATTCGATCAAATCTATTGATCATCATCACTCGCGTTTACAGTCGGCCGCTTTCTAATGACCGATATAGATGGATAAATTTAGATATCATTGCTCTTGATTTACAGCTTCATTTATGTTTAGGAATGTATATTGTTTGAGCCATATCTAGTTTTTAGTTTGACAAAATATTTAAAATATGTACGGGCATGGCTCTAGTTTATTTATTCACCAGCGGCCCGCTCGCGGCTTGGCCGCGTGAACTATTTCATTATATTGCAACCCTCGGGGC
The DNA here is from genome assembly GCA_019049465.1 of Dryas iulia moderata. NCBI lineage: Eukaryota > Metazoa > Arthropoda > Insecta > Lepidoptera > Nymphalidae > Dryas > Dryas iulia. The sequence goes on along the minus strand of CM032422.1, from coordinate 401 downwards.
GCATTTCTAAAAAAACAAGTAGCCTATGTTTAAGCTTAGATTATCAACTATATTTATGCCAAAATTCATTACAATTGGTCATCCGGTTTAGATTTTTCATATAAGCTTTCATCCCCTATTTCAACCCTTTAGAGGTTAACTTTTAAAAAAATAAGTAGCCTATGTTAGACCCAGTCACTTTTACTACTTTCATTCTAAATTGCATCCAAATCGGAACGGTAGATTAGCCGTGAATGCGTGACAGACAAACACACAGACTTTCGCATTTATAATATAAGTATGGATTTGACATGCCAACAGTACAACTTAATACAAGCACGTAGAGTATTCATATTTTTTACAAATAAAATAAGAATTTTGAAGAAAATTAATGTAAATTGAGTACGTATGATAAAAGGGTT